>CM066321.1:68871554-70081554 GCA_033807775.1 Saussurea involucrata | reverse complement strand
GTGAGGGTGCTGCGCCGATGAGGGTGCTGCCACCGAGAGAGAGAGGTTGAGGGTGCTGCCGCCGATGATCTCGTTTTACCTTCATCCTCATAAGCAAGATCTGGTTCCTGGGTTTACCTTCATCCTCATAAGCAAGATCTGGTTTTACCTTCATCCTCGCAGTCGTTTTCCGGTAAAAGATCCATTTTCTCTCTATGATACTGTGGGTGTCTCGTTTTCCGGTAAAAGATACATTTTCTCTCTATTAAACTGACGCTGATGAAGAATCGAAGGTTGAAGAAGGAACCAAGTAAAACACAGGAACTTGAGTATGTGTTAATCACTATTGATTTTGAAGATATTGAATATCTTGAGTATGTTAATCACTATTGATTTTGAATGTATTGAATATCTTGAGGATGTTAATCACTGTTGATTTTAAATAGGGTAATATGGTGGGTTTTTCATTGGATATGTTAATCACTATTGATTTTGAATGTATTGAATATCTTGAGTATGTTAATCACTGATGATTTTGAATATATTTAATGTTTGGTCTTCTCGTTGATTCTGAAATATGTTGAATATCTTGAGTTTCAGTCTAGGACGATGAAGAAGTGAGAGATTTTTGAATATCTTGAGTTTCAATCAATCTGGATATGGACGTGAACATGGACTTTCAAAAAAAAAATCTGGGAAATCTAAAATAATGGAGAAGATCACGTCCAATTAATTAGATAGAGACTATCCTAAATTAAATTGGATGTTAATTTACATTTTTATCCTTTTAATCCTTTTAATCTAATAAATTAAAAAAATATTAATTTTATAATTATGATTGGTTCACATTCATTCCTTTATTCTTTTAAATAGGTTCTATTCTCGTTTGAACCCACCTATATATATATATATATATATATATATTTGAGTAAACCTCAACTGTGTGCATATATACATACTATGTGTGTGCATATATTTACTCTCTCTCTCTCTCTCTCTCTATATATATATATATATATATTTGCGTGTATATATATATATATATACATACTGTGTGTATATATATATATTTTCTGTGTGTTTATGTGTTTATATATATATATATATATATATATATATATATATATATATGCTTTCTTCTTCTTCCCCATCCATTCCCTGCAAAACACACACACACACACACACATATATATATATATATATATATACACACATGTTTGTGTGTGTTTTATTCCAGTCGAAGTACGAAACCCACATAGATGTTATCAAAAGTCCATGAGAGCTTTTAAACATAGAAGTGTGTTTTGATTTTTGCTTATTAAAACTCTAGAATTCTTCTTGGATGTGTGTGTGTTTTTATATTTAATGTGTGTGTGTATATATATATATATATATATATATATATATGTTTGCGTGTTTTTATATTTGATGTGTGTGTGTATGGGTTGTTTAAAAAAAAGTGCAGGTGGTGGGTAAGTGATTGAAAAGAAGAAGAGATGAGAAAGTAGGGGTGGGTGGGTCATGGTGGGGTAGGGGTTGGTGGAAGAAAATATAAAAGTAAAAAGGTGAAAAAACCAAGAATTAAAAAAAAGACAAAACTCAAAAAAGTCAAAACATTTAATATTATATTAGAGATATATAGAAAAAGACTAAAATACCCTTCATTTAATGGATGGGGGTTAACCTTCGTTAGTGAGAGGGACCAAATCCGGACAAAAACGCATACCACAGTGGCAAATCTGTAATAAACGAACTATAGGGACGACTTTCGTTATTTTTTACAAACTACGGGGACCAAAATTGAGGTTTACTCTTTATCATATTAAAAACGAAAGACACCAGGCCAACCAATCTCTGGTAAACTTCTCCTTCTCCGGCATCGATTGTCAAAAACTAGAGTTCTTTCTCTCTCCCCCCCTTCTTCCAATCCCCCCCATCCCTCATTCTCTCTGTCATTGCCCAAAATCCAAATATGGCCATTAGAACATCCCCAATGGTGGGTTCTTAAACCCCACACGTGGACAAGGGACCGGTTTATGAATTGGAGCACCATTGGGAAGAACCACTTCCCATCCACATGGAAGAGAAGGGTTCTCAATTGAGGACCGGTTTGCATCTCAATTTGTGGGACCCATTATAGATAAAAGCCATTAATTAAATACTTTTAGTTTTTGAAAATTGAAATCAATGGTTTGTATCTAAATTTATAAAATGGTTGAATATCAATGGTTTGTATCTAAATTTAACTACTAATAAATTTATTTTTAAAAAAATCTGTCAAATTAATTAATTACTAACTTTTTACCTACTCAAATTTAATACAACTTCCAACTACACCAATTAATTACCAATTTTTACCTATAAAAAAACTTACCTACATCATTAAAATTACAATTTACAATCTTCATCTCTTCATCTCTTTCAATCTCTTTCAATATTTTACTATATTTCAATATGAATCCTAACCATCCAAACTATTTTACAAATTTGCTGAACTCGCCCGTCAATGATACAAGTTCACCAAATACAACAAATCGACAAGTTCAACCGAATTTTCTACCATATCCATTTCCACCGTTTTACGCACACACTCAAGATTCTTCTCACGGTACGTCGAATGTTGGCCGTATTTTATTTCCGTCAAACACTCAATATTCTATGCTCACACAAAATCCATATATGCCTACATTTTCGTCACAACCCACACCGAATGCACCGAATGAGTTTTCTGAAATCCCACCATTTTCTACCCAAGAAAGTTTAGAAAATAAAAATCTTGGCGAAAAGAATCATTCAGAAGCATTAGATAAAGGAAAATGGAGCCACAAAGAAGATGAATTAATGATAAGTGCTTGGCTTATCATTTCCACCGATAGCGTGGTTGGCACCAATCAACAAAACAAAGATTTTTGGAAAAGAATTGCGGAGTACTATAATAGTCATCGCGCTTCTTTCATCGAAAGAAAAGCAACTGTTTTGAAATCTCATTACTATAGGATAAATCCTCAAGTAAATGACTTCAATCAAGGTTTTATTCGATTAAAAAATGAGCGACATAGTGGGTGGTTCGATGATCAAATTATGGTAAAAGCTCGTGAAGTTTACCACTCCGAACACAATCAACAATTTAAATATGAGCATGTGTGGAGAATGGTTAAGGATGAACCAAAATGGAGAGGTGGAAGCTCCATTAATCTTTCAGGAGGTGATCATGGGGTGCCGACAATTATGTTGGAAGCAGTTGCATCTCAAGACCTTTGGATTTGGCATGCATTTTTTGGTGTTGCAGGTTCTAATAATGATATAAATGTCCTAAATCAGTCTCCCTTATTTAATAATGTATTGCAAGGTGATGCTCCACAGGTACAATTTGTTGTGAATGGAACATAATATAACAAGGGACATTATCTTGGTGACGGTATATATCCGGAGTGGGCTACGATCGTGAAAAGCTTTTCACATCCATCAGACCCTAAAAGAAAAAAGTTCAAAGAAATGCAAGAGGCAGCTAGAAAAGATGTAGAACGAGCATTTGGTGTTCTTCAATCTAGTTGGGCAATCATAAGAGGAGCAACAAGATTTTGGCAAATCAAAATATGAGTGACATCATTTATACATGCATCATATTACATAATATGATTATAAAAAACGAAGGGATTTCAGCAACTAGTTGGTCAGACGACCACGTAAATCCTCCAATATCCGTATCTCAAGGTTCCGTTCAACAATTTCAACAATACCTTCAAATGAATTCTGAAATATGTGACCGTTCAGTACATCATCAACTTCGAGCAGATTTGGTCGAACATATTTGGGAACGGTTTACTGAAGATTAATGTAGAATTATTAAAATGTTTTCTAGTATTGTAATTTTTAATTATTATGACTTTATCATTGTAATTTTTATTATTGTTTTTTAATTATTATAAGTATATTTTTAAGTATTGTTGCTTTTAACTATAATAACTAAATTTTAACCATTATAACTTTATTATTATATTTTTTATTATATAAATCATGAACCGGTCCATGATTGGGAGTGAAAGGTTTATAAAATGAGTAGGAAAGAGAAAACTGATGTGACAGACAGAGAAAGCTGATGTGGCAGAGTCATGAACCTCTTCAGAGGTTCATGACTGGGGATGCTCTTAGGTGTAACTTGTCACTAATAATCCAAAAACTGCTTTCGTTAATTTTACACACCTACATATCTAAATTCGTAGAGGGAGAAGGGTGAGGAGGTCACCGATCCCACAGAGATGGAGGTCAATGATGTTGCAATCGTGGAAGTAACTGGTAATGGTCACCGACGTTGCCTCCATCTCCAACCATCTGCCATCGTCTCCATCAAATTTTATTCTTCTCCTTCTTCTTCTTTTTCCCCTACCTCCTTACTCCCCTATTTAGAGATTTTCATCCTCGTACACCTCCCTTCCCCTTCCCCACTTATTCTTCCCTAAAATATGTCAGCTCATGTGAAACCCCTAAAGTGAACTTAGAGGTTTGAACAAAAAGAGAACCAATTTCATCCAAGGTTAAGCTTCAATTCACTGGTAACCATCTTTTGTTTACAATTACAAACTACGAGAACCAATTTCATCCAAGACCTTGCTTCTGCATTTAGGTTTTGTCTTCATCTATAATTCTATCGGTATTTTGATGAAACCAAACAACACAAGCATGCTGAAATCTGCAAACCATTTAACATCCATCTCTGCTAGTTATAGAGAGAAGTAATTGAGATCACTAGTTTCTTACTTTAGGAACCCCACGAATGAAGTAAAACAGGTTTATATAAGTTCTTTAAACAATAATGGAGATGCACACAATAGAAGTGCTTAATCCACCGAGGAAAGGGAACTGAGGCGTGTAGGTGAATCCTTTTGGTCATGTTCCTCATAAAAATGGCCCTTTGATCTGAGTTATGTTCTTCGATCTCGACTGTGTAGAGTGAGGAATTGTAACACCCTAAAAACAGGGCCAATTTGAACCTTAAAGTTTAACATGGGTAATCGAGAAATCATCCAACTTATATCCATAAGTAGAGAATTAACTATGAGGATTCATATATACAATTCGAATTCTTCAAAACAACCTACTAATCTAGTCTTGTCAACTAAGATAAGATTAACTGGTTGTCTAAGTCATTCATCAAAAACATCCTCGGTTCGGCTAACTTCTCCACTTAACATCAACAAGTTGAATACCACAAGCACTCGTCCCAAATTCCATTACTTCCTTGAACTCGTACCTGGTAAGAAAATTGAATTTGAACGATTAGGCTTACGCCTAGTGAGAACATCCAATTTCAAACTAAAACATTAACAACTTTGGAACTCAAGATAATCAAAGCATATAAACAAACCTGGTTTACCACCATTCTTACCGTACTCGTACTCGTCTCAATATGACGGGAACATACCCGATCCCATGAGTATGACTAAGATTCAGAAAGTCATAACATCATATTCAAGAGCCTACTACGAATCATCACGGATTCCAGTTTATTGATCAAGCCTAAGGACTTACATTCAATCGCCATACCTTTTTCTTCGAATGGAAGCAGAAATAGCACTTATATATGTTGCAGATTTCTAATCCACTGAAAGCAAATGAAAACAACACTTACACTTTGTCTAATTCACGTTTCCACATCTCAATTACGAATAGCAACTATACTTTGCCTATTCACTACAGTCAATATGAATAGCAATTATACTTTGCCTATTCCATCATTCAACATGAATAGCAATTTTACTTTGCCTATTCAATCATTCAACATGAATAGCAATTCTACTTTGCCTATTCAATCATTCAACATGAATAGAAATTCTACTTTGCCTATTCAATCATTCAACATGAATAGCAATTCTACTTTACCTATTCAATCATTCAACATGAATAACAATTCTACTTTGCCTATTCAATCATTTCTTATCACCTCTCGAAATGGGAATTACAATTTACTTTATGCCTATTCCACATTATAGGTCAACGGGAAATACAAATTACTTTATGTATATTCCACGTTACTCATCACCTCTCAAAATGGGAATTACAAATTACTGTATGCCTATTCCACATTATAGGTCAACGTGAAATACAAATTACTTTATGTATATTCCACGTTATTCATCACCTCTCGAAATGGGAATTACAAATTACTTTATGCATATTCCACATTATAGGTCAACGAAAAATACAAATTACTTTATGTATATTCCACGTTACTCATCACCTCTCGAAATGGGAATTACAAATTCCTTTATGCCTATTCCACATTATAGGTCAACGGGAAATACAAATTACTTTATGTATATTCCACGTTACTCATCACCTCTCGAAATGGGAATTACAAATTACTTTATGCCTATTCCACATTATAGGTCAACAGGAATTACGATTAGCGCCCCGCCTATTCCACGTTTATCCAATCACAAAACAAAATGGGAATTACCATTCAGAGCCCGGCCTATTCCGCATTTATCAAATCAACGAGAATTACCATTAAGAGCTCGGTCTATTCCACGCGATCACATACTACTAGTGCCTATGGATCCATTACACTTACTAACGTATATGTATAATAACATATCACACTACATCTCGTAACACATTCTCAATTCTAAGGATTTTAGAAAACCTAACGTATCCTTATCCTCAATCGTTCCCTCTCCGGAAACTATATTCGGAAAAGTATTTCGAACTCACAGTTCGAAACTTATCCGAAACCAAAACCCACTTGAGACCGAAACTTAATTCAAATTTGGGTTCTAAAATAAAGAACCTGATCTCTAATTAAATTCCAAAGTAACCGGATCCCATTCCGGATCCCCACCTAAACCGAACCCATTCCGGATCGGATTAATTCCGGATCCTACCAAATCCGGATCAATTTCGGAATTCCTTAATACCGGCCCAAAAGCCCAACTTCCGGAACTTCTATTTACCGGAACCGAATACCCACTTCCGGAAATCAACCAAATTCCGGAACTCCTAATCTTCCGGATCCCAAAATCCCAATTCCGGAACTTAATACCGGATCCTAAAAACCCACATTCCGGAACTCCAATACCGGATCCAATAGCACATTTCCGCAACTTCACAATTCCGGATCTGGCCCAATTCCGGAACTTCATTCTTCTGGATCCAAGGCCCAAATTCCGGATCCTAAACCCCAATACCGGAACCTCGAACGATAAACGTCAAATTTACTCAATAAGCTCATCTAAAATCAAATTGTTGGTCGATTGCATTTCCATACAGATATACCAATTCATACAGACAGCTTCTATACTAAATCTGATTCAATTTAAACTGTTAAATTCTAAATGAAAGGGATGAACTCACATGGGATTTATAGTCGATACACAAACAGAGATCCAACTTCACTTCTTGCCAAAAACTCAAATCAGGAACCTAATCACAGAGAATATAACTATCAAATTGACAAAGGATTTATCAAATAACCCTGAAATCCTTACCAATTGAATCAATTTCTCTTTTCTTCTTCTTCCTGCTCTCCACCGACTTCAACCCAGAAATATCTCAGATATATCTTCAATTAGCCGACTTCTTCTTAATATACTCACACAACTATCCATAAATGACCAATTAGACCTTTAAGTTAATTTTCATCATTAACATTAAACTTTGGTCAAATTACAAAATCAACCCTGGAGTTTACATTTACAAATAGTCCACAACTTGGACTAAATTACAATTCGATCCCATTTATATTAATTAAAATATCATGGAAATTTGGGGTGTTACAAATCTACCCAACTTTAAAATGATTTCGTCCCCGAAATCAAAGCTAGATATTTAGATGAGGATATTCGTTCTACATATCCTCTTTTAGTTTCTCAAGCCACCTTAACACTTCTATGATGTTTCCACGGTGATACCTTTACCATTTATCGTTCCCAACTTGGGAACAACATAAAATTCTATTGGTCTCCTTTGGTTATAAATCAAAGCTCTACTCGTCCAGCCTCTGTTCCTTGATCGGAATTTAAAATCGAAATTCCTTAGTTAAACTTATCTCTAAAACGTGATTACCAGGAGACAAACTAGTCCATAATCGGGTTGGGTCACAACCTCTACTGAAGACTAGTAGATCAATACTGGGTCCGACTGTCCACCTTATCTGCTACTTGTTACCGATTCATCATCAAGCATACACACATCGCCCCAGAGATTCTCATCTGGACGGCTCAACGAGCTAACTGAGTGGCACAATTAGTCATGCTGTAACACCCTAAAAATCAGGGTAAATTTAAACCTGAAATAAAAGGGTTTACGCATCTAATATCCATAACATAAACGTTCTTAACTAGTGAAAATAGTGACAAGAGTTAATTTACATCAACTTGTCGTCACCATAAACTCTTCACTCATCCCATTACTTCTCTGAGCTCACACCTGATAAGAAAATATAATTTGAAACGATTAGGCTAACGCCTAGTGAGAACACTCGGTTTCAAAATAATACCTTTAAATCAATGTAAACAAGGGTTATCAAACTTGACTTACACTCGTTCTTACCATACTCGTACTCATCTCATAATAACATAATCATACTCAATCCTATGAGTATAACTATCATTCAAAAGTCATAACACCATATTCAATAGCCTACTACGAATCATCACTGATTCTAGTTTATCGATCAAGCCTAAAGACTTACCTTCAATCGCCATACCTTCTCCTTAGAATGGAAGCAGAAATAACACTTATATATTGCCTATTTTTAATCCGTCGAAAACACAGGAAAACAACACTTACACTTTGTCTAATTCATATTTCCACATCTCAAATACGAATAGCAACTATACCTTGCCTATTCACTACAATCAATATGAATAACAATTATACTTTGCCTATTCCCTCATTTCTACATGAATAGCAATTCTACTTTGCCTATCCAATCATTCAACATGAATAGCAATTCTACTTTGCCCATCCAATCATTCAACATGAATAGCAATTCTACTTTGCCTATTCAATCATTTAACATGAATAACAATTATACTTTGTCTATTCAATCATTTAACATGAATAACAATTATACTTTGCCTATTCCCTCATTTCTACATGAATATCAATTCTACTTTGCCTATCCAATCATTCAACATGAATAGCAATTCTACTTTGCCTATCCAATCATTCAACATGAATAGCAATTCTACTTTGCCTATTCAATCATTTAACATGAATAACAATTATACTTTGTCTATTCAATCATTTAACATGAATAACAATTATACTTTGTCTATTCAATCATTTAACATGAATACCAATTATACTTTGTCTATTCAATCATTCATCATGAATAACAATTATACTTTGTCTATTCAATCATTCATCATGAATAGCAATTCTACTTTGCCTATTCAATTATTCAACATGAATAACAATTATACTTTGTCTATTCAATCATTCAAGGATACACGGGAATAGCAATTATATCTTGCCTATTCCTCCTTCTCAATTATGAATAGCAATTCTACTTTGCCTATTCATTAATATGAATAGAAATTCTACTTTGCCTATTCATTACATTCCACTATAAACAGGAATAGCAATTATACTGTGCCTATCCTACATTATCAAATAAAACTAGTGTCTATGGATTCATTACATTTAATCGTACTCATGCAGGTTATCACTTAATATGGATTCCTCATATCATTTAATATGAGCAAATCACATTTCTACCACATAGATTCCTCATAACATAAGTCCAACAATTAATATCATCACTCACGGATCCTTGATATAACTTTATATACCCAAATGCCTATTAGAACAAATAGTTTAAAAACTTGTATAATCGTCCATCCAAAATTTATTCAGAAAACATCTCTTTATAAAAATATACCTTACCGTAATTTAAATACGTTATAAAAAGGTAAGGCAAGAATGAACTCACCTGACAGCAGTAGCGACACTCTTATAATACTTCTTAACTGATGTAAGAATTCTTGTCTCCAAACTTCACAAAGTCTGAAATACACAAATACATAATGTACTTGTATTAATTAACTGATTAGGACTCTTAAAATTCTAAATAACCAAAATCCTCGATACTTATCGTAACCCACTAACTGCGATAACACTTGTCGCAATCTACTACTTGCGACACAATACTTATCGCAACCCATTGTTGCGATATCCCTTTCTTATCGCAACCAACTGTTGCGATATGATCAATCTTGTCGCAACCCAAAGTTGCGACATTCATACTTATCGCATCTATCAAACTTATCGCAACTATCAATCTTATCGCAACTAACTGCGTTCATCCTTGTCTCAATTAACTGAAAACGTAAATAAGTCCAAATTGATACTTTTAAGCTATGCATGCATCTATAAATTTGCAGATATGCTTAATATCATTTATAGAAACAGGTTATACACCCAGATATTCCATATCTTTCCAAAATTATCATAACCCAAAATATAACCCATTATAAAACTTCATAAACATAAAGGAAGTAATTTAAGAGAAGATATACCTTTGTCTTTCTCCTGATTACTTCTTAATTTCCAGCTATTAATCTTGTTCTTCTCCTTCTTTCTCTTCTTCTTTTCGGTTCTCTCTATCTCTTTCTCTTTTCACCGTAAAAACACACACACACACAAAGGATAGAAATGAGAATGCTATCTCACTTCCACCTATGTAGATGAGGCGGTGCATGATTCACCATTTAACCAAATAGCCCCCTCGACTTTCATCACTTGACAAATTACACCCTCCAATTTATAAATTAAAAAGTTAAAGTTTACCCCTTAACTTATAATTCTAATTAAAACCAAAACGTAACTTACTCGGGGATAAACTCTAAAATTAATCTATCACATAATAAATCATAAATTTATCAATAAAACCCATCTTAATACTTTATACAAAAATCGAGATGTTACAGTGATGTGCTTGAAATTCTTTTATGTGCAACAACATTGTCAAAACGAGATCACCTCCAATTACCAAAACAAAATAGAAACAATTATGCTTACATAACAATATATTCATAATAACAGTAGTTAGTTGAAATTATGAACATACTATACATAAGAATCCTTGTTTCCATTATTACAATTCTTAATTCCCGTATTTCCGTCGACTCTTAAGACCATCTCGTCTTAGTGCTTCTACCCATATCTCACAAATCATATCTTAATTCATCTCAGCTTAAGTCTAGGTATCTCACAATCATACCTAGTTCACTTAAACTACATCTCTGATACCATATTGTAACACCCTAAAAACAGGGCCAATTTGAACCTTAAAGTTTAACATGGGTAATCGAGAAATCATCCAACTTATATCCATAAGTAGAAAGTTAACTATGAGGATTCATATATACAATTCGAATTCTTCAAAACAACCTATTAATCTAGTCTTGTCAACGAAGATAAGATTAACTGGTTGTCTAAGTCATTCATCAAAAACATCCTCGGTTCGGCTAACTTCTCCACTTAACATCAACAAGTTAAATACCACAAGCACTCGTCCCAAATCCCATTACTTCCTTGAACTCGTACCTGGTAAGAAAATTGAATTTGAACGATTAGGCTTACGCCTAGTGAGAACATCCAATTTCAAACTAAAACATTAACAACTTTGGAACTCAGAAAATCAAAGCATATAAACAAACCTGGTTTACCACCATTCTTACCGTACTCGTACTCGTCTCAATATGACGGGAACATACCCGATCCCATGAGTATAACTAACATTCAGAAAGTCATAACATCATATTCAAGAGCCTACTACGTATCATCACGGATTCCAGTTTATTGATCAAGCCTAAAGACTTACATTCAATCGCCATACCTTTTTCTTGGAATGGAAGCAAAAATAGCACTTATATATTGCATATTTCTAATCCATCGAAAGCAAATGAAAACAACACTTACACTTTGTATAATTCAAGTTTCCACATCTCAATTACGAATAGCAATTATACTTTGCCTATTCACTACAATCAATATGAATAGCAATTATACTTTGCATATTCCATCATTCAACATGAATATAAATTTTACTTTGCCTATTCAATCATTCAACATGAATAGCAATTCTACTTTGCCTATTCAATCATTCAACGTGAATAGCAATTCTACTTTACCTATTCAATCATTCAACATGAATAGCAATTCTACTTTGCCTATTCAATCATTCAACATGAATAGCAATTCTACTTTACCTATTCAATCATTCAATATGAATAGCAATTCTACTTTGCCTATTCAATCATTTCTATCACCTCTCGAAATGGGAATTACAATTTACTTTATGCCTATTCCACATTATAGGTCAACGGAAAATACAAATTACTTTATGTATATTCCACGTTACTCATCACCTCTCGAAATGGGAATTACAATTTACTTTATGCCTATTCCACATTATAGGTCAACGGGAAATACAAATGACTTTATGTATATTCCACGTTACTCATCACCTCTCGAAATAGGAATTACAAATTACAAATTACTTTATGCTTATTCCACATTATAGGTCAACGGGAAATACAAATTACTTTATGTATATTCCTCGTTTCTCATCACCTCTCGAAATGGGAATTACAAATTACTTTATGCATATTCCACATTATAGGTCAACGGAAAATACAAATTACTTTATGTATATTCCACGTTACTCATCACCTCTCGAAATGGGAATTACAAATTACTTTATGCATATTCCACATTATAGGTCAACGGGAAATACAAATTCATTTATGTATATTCCACGTTACTCATCACCTCTCGAAATGGGAATTACAAATTACTTTATGCCTATTCCACATTATAGGTCAACGAGAATTACGATTAGCACCCCGCCTATTCCACGTTTATCCAATCACAAAACAAAATGGGAATTACCATCCAGAGCCCGGCCTATTCCGCATTTATCAAATCAACGGGAATTACCATTAAGAGCCCGGTCTATTCCACGTGATCACATACTACTAGTGCCTATGGATCCATTACACTTACTAACATATATTTATAATAACATATCACGCTACATCTCGTAACACATTATCAATTCTAAGGATTTTAGATAACCTAACGTATCCTTATCCTCAATCGTTCCCTCTCTGGAAACGATATTCGGAAAAGTATTTCGAACTCACAGTTCGAAACTTATCCGAAACCAAAACCCACTTGAGACCGAAACTCAATTCAAATTTGGGTTCTAAAATAAAGAACCCGATCTCTAATTAAATTCCAAAGTAACCGGATCCCATTCCGGATCCCCACCTAAACCGAACCCATTCCGGATCGGATTAATTCCGAATCCTACCAAATCCGGATCAATTCCGGAATTCCTTAATACCAGCCCAAAAGCCCAACTTCCCAAACTTCTATTTACCGGAACCGAATACCCACTTCCGAAAATCAACCAAATTCCGGAACTCCTAATCTTCTGGATCCCAAAATCCCAATTCCGGAACTTAATACCGGATCCTAAAAACCCACATTCCGGAACTCCAATACCGGATCCAATAGCACATTTCCGGAACTTCACAATTCCGGATCCGGCCCAATTCCGGAACTTCACTCTTCCAGATCCAAGGTCCAAATTTCGGATCCTAAACCCCAATACCGGAACCTCGAACGATAAACGTCAAATTTACTCAATAAGCTCATCTAAAATCAAATTGTTGGTTCCATACAGATATACCAATTCATACAGACAGTTTCTATACTAAATCTGATTCAATTTAAACTGTTAAATTCTAAATGAAAGGGATGAACTCACCTGGGATTTATAGTCGATACACAAACAGAGATCCAACTTCATTTCTTGCCAAAAACTCAAATCAGGAACCTAATCACAAAGAATATAACTATCAAATTGACAAAGGATTTATCAAACAACCCTGAAATCCTTACCAATTGAATCAATTTCTCTTTTCTTCTTCTTCTTGCTCTCCACCAACTTCAACCCAGAAATATCTCAGATATTTCTTCAATTAGCCGACTTCTTCTTAATATACTTACACAACTATCCATAAATGACCAATTAGACCTTTAAGTTAATTTTCATCATTAACATTAAACTTTGGTCAAATTACAAAATCAACCCTGGAGTTTACATTTACAAATAGTCCACAACTTGGACTAAATTATAATTCGATCCCATTTATATTAATTAAAATATCATGGAAATTCGGGGTGTTACAGGAATACATTCCGCAAAGCCCAAAACCTTCCGTCTCCATCTGAGTTTTGATCGATCAGGTTTGTTGGATTCAAAAAAGTTTGGATCGATCTCTCGATTTGGTTTCTGGCTTTGACTATCTATTTGTTTATGGATATCGATGCTGAACATTTCCGATTTTGTTTTTGGTTTTGCACAGTGAAAATCACACCCCCACTGCTTCCACCAATCTAGATTGAAATTTTCAGGACGGGTTTTGGTTTTGACTTGTGAGCTCAGATTTGGGATGGGGACTAGGGAGGAGGAGTTGTCATAGTTAACTGAAGATAGGGCTGGTTCTGGTTATTCGAGAATGAGGAAGGGGTGTAGCGATTGTTCTGGTTGGTTGCACCGATGAAACTAGTTGCGTCAATGAATGAAAGGTGGGATCAGCTAAGATCGGTGAAGGAGAAGTGGAACAGTGAAATGTAAAGAAAAAAGTTCAAGGAAAAAGGTAAAAAGACGAATATGCCCTTCACTTAACTGGATTTGTTAACCGAGTTAGTCCTAAGGACGAAAAACAAAAGGAATTAAAAACCACAGGGACCAAAAAATCAGTTTTTAAAGACCATGGACGAAAATTGTTATAAATAACAAACAAAGGGACGAAAATCGTAGTTTACTCTTTTTTAAATTGAGAAGCGCAAAAGGGTCAACCACCAACACCATAACCTGATGTCAGTTGACATGATATGAGGATAAGTGTTGGCACAGGCAGATCTAAAGATCTGTAAAGTCGTCCGATATGTTTTTAGCCTAATTTCATGGTTTTAGGAATTTCAAAGTTTTTTGATTGATTTCGAGAGAATTTTAAGTTTTGTTGTCGATTTTGATGAATTTTTCGAAAGATATTTTTGGTTTTTTGGTTGATTTGAGGTATTGTTTTTAGTTATTTGGTTGGTGCGGGCACAGATAGAAAACTATGCTAGTACATTAAAAAAATATGTTTTTAAGCTTGAAAAAACTGTTTTTTTTCTTTTTTTAGTGGGGGCCCATCCCCTACCTTAGAAAAGGTGGATCCGCCCCTGGCTATTGGGGATACCATCGACGTGAGTCAGATTCAAACTGGCCAAGGAGGGTCTCGTTGCTCGACATGAAAAGGCCCACCCGACCTCATCCTCTCTTCTCATTTTTCCTCTTTCTCACGTGATCAGCCCATTTTTTTCATTTCCAAGGCTTCTGTTCCTTCCCAATGCATTACTTTTTATTATTTGAACATGTTTTCTATATATACCGAGTTTTCTTTCTTTTTATCACCATCAATTACAATTTTACAGCTAAACTTACAATTCCAGTTATTATTTTTGTCGCCGTTCATCGCTATTTACTGCCATTTATTCTAGGAACTTTAAACCACAAGCCAAGTCCGCAAGATCCTCAAGAAAATCGGTCAAATAGGTTTTTAGGAGAAAGCCCTAAAAAACCAAGTCAACAATGGAGGAAAATGGTGGAGAAGATGAAGATCTTGAACCTCCACTCACAAAGCTTGAATCTCTAGCTTTTAATCTCATAAATGTTTTTTGAATGATCAATCTGGTGATAATATTGCACTAAAACCGATTTTAGAGAGAGAAGGAGATGAGTAGGTGAGAGTTGAAATGAGAACAATGGGGTAAAGAAAAAAAAGTCGGATTTAAAAGTGTGCAGGTCATGCCACTTTCTATCTGCTTCACAGTCGTGAAGAAAACAACTGTCAAAAAATGAGTTTTCTTATTTTTTAGCACCAAACCTAATCATGGTATCGATTAAGGTTTATTCTAAAGTGAAATATGCATTTAAAACTTCAAAATATACGTGCTAAAATTCGGGTGTTATATATACCAAGTCAAAAATTGTATATTTAGGTGACAAAAGAACAAGAAGTACACCGATTATCTTTTAAGAAGATCATGGTGAGATTCTCAATGCTATCTTGTTATAACGTATTTTTAATATCCTAGTCAATTTTTTTAATTAAACGCATGTTAAAATTAAATGTTTGTATTTTCCATATGTATGAAGTACAATGTTTTTTTGGAAGTATTTTTTTCAAACTCACTTATTTACTTATTTCAATCGATATAAAAAATTGGTAAATTATTGACGATATTGAATATTTGAATCTAATGTCCGCACGATTAAAATTATTGTTTTGCACAAATTATATGCATTTTAAAAATCAAGTATTTTATTTTGTTTTTATGCCATAAGTAGTAAAAACAATTCATAACTACGCATATCGGCTCATTGGAATTTAGATATCAAAACAATTAACAATGAAGCATCGAACAACTAATGGGGTAACATTCTCGACTAATAATATAAGTTCATGGTAGGCGTTTATGTTACACCCGTAAAATCCAAGTAAGTTAAAATGGGTATTCATCTTCGATCACTTATGTTTTATGTTGTATTCTAAGTATAATTTTGAGGTTTAGTGTTGAGTTATCGCGTTCCAATCTTGGCTAATCGGCTAAATAAAAATCGGATTTCGGTAGCCGGGTCAGTCTGGGCGACATTGCTCGTGACTATGACAGGTGGCAAAGTAGCCTGTCATTGTCGCTGAGAAGGAACAAAAAGGGGGGCAATGTTGACGACATTGCCAGCGACTATGATAGAGGGCATAATAGTCTGCCATTGTCGTTGGAAAGGAACAGCAGGAGAGGTCAAGCTGGCGACATTGCCTAGCGACAATGCCATTGGCAAAGTCACCAAGCATAGTTGTCTGGTGCTGTCTGGGGGTATGAAAACCGCTTTGGCTTATTTTTACCCTCAGTTCTCTTCTAAATCAGTCTTGAATATGTTTTTGAGAGCATATTGGGCTATTTTGAAGCCTTGAAACACTCTTCTTCATTTATTGCACACTAGGATTTGTTAGATCATTTATTGAAGATCAATGACACTTTTGGGTCATTAATTGTGGAGATTTCAAGCAAGATTCAAGCCTTAATCTCATCCTCTTCAAGATCTAGGGTTTGCTAATTTTTTAGGTTTTCTTCCTAAAACCTAAGTGGTGGGTTTTAAAATGCTTTGTAAAACTAGATACATGTCTATATGTGTTTATCCATCTTTATTCCATACTTCACCTTGATTATGCTCTCCTTATTTTGTAAAATGCACAAACTAGCATAGTCATTGAGTCTTTTTAGGTAAACCCGCATACTTAATTACTTATGTCTTAAAACTCAGGGTTGGGTTCCGTTGAGAAGTGTCAAATTTGGTGAGAAGCGTGAGAAGTGGTTATCAACCGTTCGATGAGAAATCGACGAACATTAGGATGAGATACATCGAGATAAGATGCACCGAATCAATTCCTTTTAAGCTGCAATTCATGGGAGGATATTTTGATTAAAAGTGATCAACAGTTTAAAAGTACTTCTCACAATCCTCACCAAAAATGGCACCTGTCACATGATCCCATGCCTAAAACTCATGGGTTTATACCTAAAGTATTTTGTAGAAGATTTATGGAACCTCATTGGCGATTTGGTACTTTTATACAAATATCCATATTTTGGAATTGTTGACCTAAATCGTTGCAACACTCCGAAAATTGGAAAACTGAATTTTGAGTTTGCGGACGTCCGTATGGGCGCAAGGCCGGACGTCCGCGAAGGGCGGATGTACGCGGGTCATTCGCGGAAGCAACATAAATTCGATGGGTTCGGATCAGGTTGAGGTCGGACGTCCGCAGGGCTTCTAGCCGGACGTCCGCGATGCATCTGATGAGATATTTTGTGATTTTAAGGCTTTTTCCACTCTCTTCCCTCATTTCATTCTTCACAACCCCAAATCAGATATCTCTCTTCTCCCACTCGATTTTCCCTCCCCAAAACCCTAAATCCTCCATTTTCCCTCTTCCATCCCCCTTTTCTTCAAGAACACCAAATTGGGTTTGATGAATCAAGGTTCTATGGTTCCAAGCCTTCAAGATATTCATCTTCTTCATCATTTCCACCATTGTTGAGCTATCTTGGGGGTTCCTTTAAATACCCATTTGTGAGTTCATATTCACCTCCCAAACCTTTATTTTTGGTAACCTCAGAGATGTTTTGTTGATGGATTCAAGTTGTGGTAAGGTAATCCTCTTTTCTCTTCATCTATGGAAATTAGGGTTTAGTATAAGTTGGGATTTTGATAAAATGCTTGGGGAATGGTTCTACATGTTTGGATCTGAATATTTATGGTTGGAAACTTATGTGTTGGGAACTGAAGATTTGCTAAGTATGATTAGTACTGCCAGAACTACATTACTACTGCCAGAACAACCTTAATACTGCTAGAGCATAATTAATACTGCTAGAGTGAAGTTACTACTGCAAGACAAAATTAATACTGCTGGAACACTGTTAGTACTGCTGATGCATTAATGCTGCTGGATCAAAGTTAGTACTGCTGGATCAAGTTAGTACTGCTGGATCAAGTTAATACTGCTGGAACAAGTTAATGATGCTGGAATGAGTTAATACTGCTGAAATGAATTAGTGCTGCTGGAGAATATTAGTACTGCTCATGCTGAATGAAGATTAATACTGCTGATGTGATAAGTTTGGAATGCGAAGATTTTGGAGATAAAGATGGAATGGATGAAGATATGCTTAAAGAAGATTCAGAAGATCAATTTATTTTTGATAGTTATCTTGTACTTATTGTGTATAAATAGATGTTGATAGATAGCTATTCGTAATAGAAAATATACAAGCGATATACGAGAGTCTAAGAATACGTTTTTGTTTTGAGATAGATTTAACCTCAAGGTTTAGAACCCTATTTCTAGAGAAGTAGAAGTCGTCTTGATTGAGCCTGTTCATCAAGATTGAGGTTTGGTTGTAATCTTGTGAGTCGAAGCATTGAATACAAACAGTTTGTGTTCTCTGATATATTGTTCTTTGATTGTGTGAACTAAAGTTCTTTTCCACAGATTCTTTAATTCTGAATTCTAAGTATTATTAGTCTTGTTAAGATTCGATCCTGACAAGTGGTATCAGAGCCTGTGTTTCTTAGAATTCTACAATCATTATGGACAATTCTTTTGAATCAAACAGTACTCTTGTTTCTAAGGTTCCCATGCTCAGACCCAATGAATTTGACATGTGGAAAATTAGAATCAAGCAGTACATTCTGCTTACTGATTATTCCATCTGGGATATCATAGAGAATGGTCCATGTGCTGAAGGAAGAACTGGACCAGATGGCAAAAGACCTCCTCCAAAAACTGATGTAGAGAGAAAAGTCAGACAAATAGAGATGAAGGCCTTAAGCACTCTGCTTTTGGCTATCCCCAATGAATATCAACATCAATTTCAACACTACACTGATGCTCAGATTCTGTGGAATGCATTGGAAAAGAGATTCACTGGCACCAAAAGTACCAAGAGGAATCAGAAGGCAATTCTCAAGCAGCAGTATGAAAACTTTACTTCTACTAAGAATGAGTCTATGACTCAAACTTTTGATAGATTTAATAAGCTGATTGGAGAATTGGCCACAGTAGGAGTCAAGATGGAGGCTGATGATGTTAACAGAAAGTTCTTAAGATCATTAGGTGAAGAGTGGACAATGTATACTGTGTCCTTCAGACTGAATGACCAACTGGAAGATAAAGAGCTTGATGATCTTTACAATGATCTTAGAGTCTTTGAAGCAGAGGTTGAAGCCAAAAAGAAGCCCTCTGGATATGTACACAATGCTGCACTTCTTTCAGCATCACCTGATTCTACTGCTAACCCTGAATCAGTTAGTGCTGCTGGAGGAGTCAATCAGGAAAAGACCAATGATTCAGTACTAGAAGCCTTCTTTTCTAGTCATGTTAATTCCTCATTGATTAATGATGACTTAGAACAGATTAATGCTGATGATCTTGAAGAGATGGATATCAAGTGGCAGATGGCTATGCTGTCTATGAGGGTGAAGAGATTCATAAAGAGGACAGGGAGAAACAAGTTTTCCCAAAGAAGAAAAGATGGTGCTGGATTTGACAAGTCCAAAGTTGAATGCTACAAGTGTCACAAGATGGGACACTGTGCCAGGGAATGCAGAGGTGGAACATCTCACAACAGCCATCAACAAACTCAGGCTGGAAGCTCCAATCAAAACAGAAACTCTATTCAAGCTCTTGTCTCTCAACAAGGAATGGGATTTGATTGGAGTGATCAAGCAGAAGAGGCCATCCAAAATCAAGCACTTATGGCTGAAGTTTCAGATCTTCCCACTGAGGTAAAATCTAATCTCTGTACTCAAGCCTGTATAGACACCGTTAAAAGGTATAGAGATCACAATCAGGGAATGTGTGATGACCTTAAGAGATTAGAAAAGGACAGAAAAGACTATGTAGTTATTGTTGAGAAGTTTGAAGAACAGATTAGGGCTTTTCAAGCCAATGAACTTCAACACTCCTATGATACAAACTACTGGAAGTGGGAAAAGGATGGTCTGGAGTTCCAACTGAAAGAGTCTAGGGAGGAGTGTGAGAAATTAAAAGAAGAACTTGAGAAAGTGAAACTTGATGTTGAAAAGTTTTCAAAAGCCTCTAAAGTCATGGACACCATAATAAATACTCAAATCCACAGTAAGATGAAAACAGGCCTAGGGTACAATGCCACTCCCCCACCCTATAACAACAACTACATCCCTCCTAAGTCAGACCTATTAGAATCCAAGGATAGGAAGGACTTACCTGAAGGAGCCACTGAAGTAGATCCATTAGATAAAGTAGTTGTTGAGGATAAGACTGAAAAAGAAGGATCTGGTGAGGAATGTGTAAGTCCATGTGTTAAGAACAATGAGATGAAAAGGACTGGAAAGGGAAAGGGAGTTCATTATACACAGACCACTGTTGTGAACTCTAATACTTGTGAACATTGTTCTTGCAAGAAATCTCAAGAGAATAAGCCCCAAAAACATGATAAAAAGAGGGGAAATCAAAGAAATTGGAATAACCAGTGGGCACAAAAGCAAGGAGTTGATCTGCAAAGGATTAACAGACCAAAACCTTGTTTTATTTGTGGCAAATTGAATCATCTTGCCAAATACTGTTATTTCAATCCTATTAACCAAAAGAAAAGTTTTCAAAGAAGTTTTCAAAAATCTTCTGGTTATAGGAAGCCTGCAAGGAATAATGTGGCTAAGAAACAAGCTGAATCCAGAAGCCACATGAGAAAACAGACTGAAAAGGAATGTGTCAATATGTGGGTCCTCAAAAGCACTAATGTTAGTACTGCTACCTCAGATAGTACTGCTGACAAGGATAGTGTTGCTAGAAACAATACTACTGCCAATACTGCTGCTAGCAGTGTTAGTGCTGCTAACTCAGTTAGTGCTGCTAACTCTGTTAGTGCTGCTAACTCTGTTAGTGCTGCTAACTCTGTTAGTACTTCTTCTAAGGTTAATACTGCTTCTAGTTTTAGTGCTGCTAGACCAATCATATTGACAAAGTTCTCCAGTACTGCAGTACCTAAGTTTGAAAATCTCATCAAAACCCAGTGCAAGTACTTTGATGAGCAAGGGAGACCCAAGACCACTTTGGCTTGGGTTCCCAATAAAAACTAATTGATTTATCTTATGTGCAGGGCAACCAACAGCTCAAGGAGAAGAGCATCTGGCATGTTGATAGTGGTTGCTCCAGGCACATGACAGGTAACATGGCCTGCCTCAAGAATTTCAAAAGAATTGATGGAGGACGTGTTGCTTTTGGGAATAATCCTGAAGGAGGTAAGATAAGTGGTAAAGGTGATGTGTCAAAAGGTAAGATGACATTTGAGGATGTTTACTATGTTGAGCAATTGAGATACAACCTGTTAAGTGTATCACAGGTCTGTGACAAGAAACATAGTATATTATTTACTGATTCAGAATGCATTACTCTTGCTCCTGGATTCAAGGTAGTTGATGAAAACATGATACTATTGAGAACTCCTAGAAAGGATAATGTGTATTGTTTAGATTTAGAAAGTGTTTCATCTGATTCATCTCTAAATTGTTTAGTTTCAAAAGCTTCAATAGATGAATCATCACTTTGGCACAGAAGGATGTGTCACATGAACTTTAAAACAATGAATAAACTTGTTAAAAATAATCTTGTTAGGGGTTTTCCATCAAAAGTCTATTCATGTGATGATCATTGTGTTGCATGTCTCAAAGGCAAACAACACAAAACTTCTCATAAGTCCAAAGAGATAAACACTATCTCAAATCCTCTTCAGTTGTTGCATATGGATCTGTTTGGCCCTACAAATGTCATGAGCATTGGCAAGAAATCATACTGTTTAGTTATTGTTGATGATTACTCTAGATTTACTTGGGTATATTTTCTAAGAACTAAAGATGAGACAAGTGGACTGATCAAAACTTTTATTCTTAGAATTGAAAACCAATCAAATCAAAAAGTGAAAGTCATTAGATCAGATAATGGGACTGAATTTAAAAACCTTGATCTAAACACCTTTTGTGAGGAAAAAGGAATTGAGAGACAATACAGTGCTCCTAGGACTCCACAACAGAATGGTGTTGCTGAGAGAAGGAATAGAACACTGATTGAGGCTGCTAGATCTCTGTTAGCTGATTCAAAATTACCCACTACTTTTTGGGCAGAAGCAGTTAATACTGCTTGTTATGTTCAAAACAGAGTGTTGGTAATAAAGCCTAAAAACAAGACACCTTATGAGCTTTTTCTGAAAAAGAAACCATTTATTGGATTTTTTAAACCATTTGGTTGTCCTTGTACAATTCTCAATACCAAATCTCACTTAGGTAAGTTTGATAGCAAAGCAGATGATGGTTTTCTTGTTGGTTACTCATCTCAGAGTAAGGCTTACAGAGTGTTTAATGCCTCTTCTAGAATAATTGAAGAAAGTGACAATGTCAAATGCAATGAGAACACACCAAATCCTATTGGTTCAGGTCCTGATTGGCTGTTTGACATTGATTCACTCACTAATTCTTTGGGTTTCAGTAGTGATGTAAATACAGGACAAAGGGATGCACCACCATCAGATAACAGTATTCAGTCTGTGATATTTCCACTCCCTACCATTGATCCTGTTGGATTCTGTGAACCAGAAAAGGAAACTGAACCCATTCAGAATGAAGAAGAGAGAAGAATAGAGGAAAATCAGACTTCAAGAGAGTCTGAAGTGACTGAAGAAGCTGAAGAAGATCCAGACTTAAATGAGTCAAATCTGGATGGAAACTTAGTTGAGGAACCTGGTCATCCATCAAGAACTCAGAAAAATCATCCTCCTGAGTTGGTTATAGGAGACATTGCTTCTCCAATGATGACTAGGAATCAAAGCAGACTTCAAGAGCTACAAGATCAGCAGAATACAATAAATACTGTACTTACTTGCTTTCTATCCCAAATTGAGCCCAAAAAGGCTTATGATGCTATGAAAGATCCAAGTTGGATAGAAGCAATGCAAGAGGAGCTGCTACAGTTTAAATTACAGGATGTTTGGGACTTGGTGGACCTTCCAAAAGGTCATAGAGCAATTGGCACCAAGTGGATTTTCAGAAACAAGAAGGATGACAGAGGAATTGTGATCAGAAACAAAGCAAGGATGGTTGCACAAGGGTATACTCAGGAAGAGGGCATAGACTATGAGGAAGTCTTTGCTCCAGTGGCAAGGATTGAAGCAATTAGGCTATTTCTAGCCTATGCCTCATACATGAAGTTTAAGGTCTACCAAATGGATGTAAAAAGTGCTTTTCTGTATGGAAGTATTGATGAAGAAGTATATGTCTGTCAACCCCCTGGATTTGAGAATCCATTGCACCCTGACAGAGTGTACAAGCTGAAGAAGGCACTTTATGGTTTACATCAAGCCCCAAGAGCATGGTATGACACCCTGTCTACCTATCTCCTGAAAAATGACTTTGAAAGAGGAGTCATTGACAAGACCTTGTTCATTAAGAGGAGAAAGAAAGGCACACTACTTGTTCAGATCTATGTGGATGACATCATCTTTGGATCCACAAATGATCACATGTGTAAAGAGTTTGAAGAGTTAATGCACAAGAGCTTCAAGATGAGTTCCATGGGAGAACTTACTTTCTTCCTTGGGCTTCAGGTGAAACAGAGGAAAGATGGGATTTTCATAAGCCAATCCAAATATGTGAAAGACATCCTGGACAAGTATGGTTTAACAGACTCAAAGCCAGCAAGCACACAAATGGAGACACACAAACAGATCACTGCAGATCTTGAGGGGGAGGATGTGGATGTCCATCATTACAGATCTATGATTGGGTCACTCATGTATCTCACAGCCTCTAGACCAGACATTATGTTTCCAGTATGTGTTTGTGCCAGATTTCAGGTTACACCTAAGCAATCACACATGCATGCAGTCAAAAGAATTTTTAGATACCTAAGAGGGCAACCTAGATTAGGTCTTTGGTATCCTTATGAATCTTCATTTGACTTGCTTGCATACTCAGACAGTGACTTAGGTGGAGCTAACATGGATAGAAAGTCTACTTCAGGTGGATGTCAGTTTTTGGGTGCAAGACTTGTATCATGGCAGTGTAAGAAACAAACCACAGTGTCCTTATCCACAACAGAAGCTGAGTATATAGCTGCTGCAAGTTGCTGTTCGCAGGTGTTATGGATTCAGAATCAGATGTTGGACTATGGGGTAACATTTCTTCACACTCCAATCTTCATTGACAACAATAGTGCCATTAGCATTGTTAACAATCCTATCAAGCACTCAAAAACAAAGCACATAGAGATCAGGTATCACTTTATTAGAGACTTTAATGAAAAGAAATTGATTCAAGTTGCTAAAGTTCATACCAATGACCAGTTTGCAGATCTATTCACAAAAGCTTTTGATGTGGGTAGATTCACTTTCTTGGTAGCCAGTGTGGGCTTAATCAACCTTGAATAAATTCATGATTTTTTTATATATACCTGTATTTCTTTGTTTATTTGGTGTTACTAACTAGTTTTCTCAGAACCTCAGTATGACTCAGATGGACAAGTGCTGCAAAGTGCAAGTATAGTTACTACTGCCAGTGCAGAGTTACTACTGCTAGTACATATTTTCTACTGCCAATGTGTAGTTAATACTGCTTTGTGGTTAATACTGCTTAATAGTTAATACTGCTTTGAAGTTAATACTGCTTAGTAGTTAATACTGCTTTAAAGTTAATACTGCTTTGAAGTTAATACTGCTTAGTAGTTAATACTGCTTTGAAGTTAATACTGCTTAGTAGTTAATACTGCTTAGTAGTTAATACTGCTTGTGTAGTTAATACTGCTGTGTAGTTAATACTGCTCAGTCGTTAATACTGCTAAGTAATTAATACTGCTGTGTAGTTAATACTGCCTTGCAGTTAATACTGCTCAGTCGTTAATACTGCTAAGTTGTTAATACTGCTTTTAAAGAAAATCAGGGCTAATACTGCTATAAATACTCTTTCAGCCCGCCAAAGTTCATAACGTCTCTTTGCATTAAATTTTTCCTCTCTCTCGTTCTAACCTTTTCTCCCTAGAATCTCTGTTTTTCTATCCAAATCCTCAGGAAGAATGACGACAATGGAGTTTGTCGATGAGCACAATGAGATTGCGATGCTTCAGAAGCCAAAGCAGGCCGCAGGATTTCATGATATTGTGGATTTCTCAAGTCCTCACACATCTCTCATGCCCTAACAGTGTGCCCAACCATATATATCGAGCATCAAAAGCAATTTTGGGAGAATGCCGCTGTTATTTTCGAAGATGGGCAGAAAATCATTCGAACAAGGGTTTGTGACAAACCCTTGAAGGTCACAGAGGAGGTTATTCGCATCACTCTTCACTTAGATGATGCCTCAGGTATAACCTATCTATCTAATGATGAACTTTTCTCGACCTTACCAAGAATGGGGTATGAAGGTCCCATTGGCGTTTTTAAATTCTTCAAGTCAAAATTCTACACCCAATGGCGATTTCTTGTTCATACTCTTATGCACTGTATTTCAAAGAAAACAACTGGATGGAGTGAGTTTAGCAGTACCATTGCTTATGCCTTGGTCTGCTTAACCACTGCCAGAAAGTTCAATTTTTCAGCAATGATTTTTAATGATCTTGTGGCAAACCTAGAATCCAAAAAGAGATTTTACATGTATCCTAGGTTTGTCCAAGAAGTACTTAACCATGAATTGACGTATTTGCCTCAGTCTGATGAGGTATATGTGCCAAAACCCCCTAAAGGGAAGGTTTTCTCAAATATGAGAAGAATTCCTAGGGACTCGGAAGGAGTTGACACACCATTGTTCTCTACAATGATGGTTGTGTCCCACACCACTGAAGGTATGGCATCAGGGTCAAGGCCCCCATTAGACACACCCACTGATGACCAATCCCAACCTTCCATCACCAAAGACATCCCACAGTCCATTCTTTTAAGACCCACTCCCAAAATCACCAAGAAGTTTGAAAGAAGAAAGGTACACAAGGTTCCTTCCCTTGATGTATCTCCTAATAGCCCAAAGCCTACAAGCCCTCTATTGGAGCGTTCTCCAATAGAGAATATCAAAAGGGTAACCAAAGGGGTGTCTCCCAACCCCAAGAAGGTGCTCTCTAAGGAGAAGGATGAGCATGTGGGCTGCAAGGCTGCCACTACTTCTGCTAGCAAAGAGAAGGACAGTGGTAACATCACTAAGACCTTCCCCACGACAACTCAGAATGTGAAAACATTCAGAGGACCCAGGCGCCAAGAATCTATGGGAGTAGGCAGTGCTTTTGCTAGGCAAAAGACACCTACTAAAATTTCCAGTGATCCTTTAACGGAGGTAAACACTCCTAAACAGGGTGAGGATAGATATACTTATGAGGAATTGATGGAAACCATTGCCAACATCAACATTGATGTCATGAATCACCAGAAGGAGATTGATGAGCTTAAAAAGGTGATTCTTTATCAACACACCAAGATAGAGAAAAATAAGAAGATGATCACCAAGCTGCTGCAAAGAAGAAAGAAAGCTCAGTATGTTCTGAGAAGGAGAAGATCAACCACTGATGCTTCCAAAAAGGGGGAGATAGAAACTGAACTAAACATGGAGGATGCAAAGGTTGAGGGGGAGAATGAGCATAAGGTTGAGGGGGAGGCTGAGCAGGTTGCAGAAGTTGCAAAGGAAGCAGAAAGTGAGAAAGCAGCAGTAACTGAAGCAGCAGAAACCACAGAAAAAGCAGTAGAAACAGTTAATGCTGCAGTATCTGAGATTGAAGCAGCAGTAACTGAAATTATACATAGTCTTGTTGATGCAGCAGTATCTGACAGTGAGAAGGAAGCAGTATCTGTATCTACAGTAACTAAATCTGAGATTGAAGCAGAGGTATTTGAGATGGTGAAAGCAGCAGTATCAAAGATTTTAAAAGAAACAGTAACATAAAAAGCAGCAGAAATGGTTAATGCTGCTAGTCAAAAAGCAGCAGAAACCATTCAAGCAGCAGAAATGGTTAATGCTGCTGAAAAACATAAGGCAGCAGAAACCATTCCTGAAGCAGCAGAAACAAAGGAAACAGCTGAAACCATTCCTGAAGCTGTTAAAACACTCAAAAGAACCAAGATGATGTCAAACAAAAGACCAAGAACAAAGTCTATAGCTTCAAAGAAGAAAGTTGTAAAGAAGCCTAGGGTGGAACCCAGTGTAGAAGAAGCTAAGGAGGAAGTTGTGAAAGAGAAAGCTGATCATAAAGTTGCTGAAGAAGAAGTGGCAACTCCATCAGGTCAACCAAGCAATGTACAATCACCAACAAATACTCAATGTGATATGTATATTACTGTGGTTGATTCTAGTCCTATCAAAGTTAAACCATTAGCTTCTATGGCTCCTGAAATCATCTTCTGGGATACTTTGAAAGATCAGAGAAAGGAGTACATTAGAGTAAAAAGAGCAGATGGGAAGTTTGAGGTTAGTTCTACATGGGGAAGACTTTTAAGGATGTGCTCTTGATCAGACTTGGAAGAGATGTTCAAGGTGGGAATGAAGCTTTATGGAAATATGCTGACTGAGAATGGAATGTCCATCACCAAAATGGTACTTGAATATTTGTGTCTAATGTTCAATACAGAAGCAGTTAAGTATTTGACAGAAAGGCAATTTCAAACTGTTACCAACTGGATGCTTATTGAAAATTGTGGTGTGTATGTCATAACACTTGACTATGCATATCATGAGTATTATTTGGTGGATAAAATATACGAGCACAACATGACAAGGTTGAAAGGAATGCTAAAAACTAAGTTGGTGAGTAACAAAGATTCTAAGATGGCAAGATACCTGGTAAGAAGGATCTTAAATCAAAGTTTGGGATTGAATCCTGACTTGTGTGTTCAAGATTAAGTTTTGGAAGCATCATCTGAAGAACTTGACTTCTCAACCTGAAAAGTCAAGTTAGGGGGAGATTGTTGGGAACTGAAGATTTGCTAAGTATGATTAGTACTGCCAGAACTACATTACTACTGCCAGAACAACCTTAATACTGCTAGAGCATAATTAATATTGCTAGAGTGAAGTTACTACTGCAAGACAAAATTAATACTGCTGGAACACTGTTAGTACTGCTGATGCATTAATGCTGCTGGATCAAAGTTAGTACTGCTGGATCAAGTTAGTACTGCTGGATCAAGTTAATACTGCTGGAACAAGTTAATGCTGCTGGAATGAGTTAATACTGCTGAAATGAATTAGTGCTGCTGGAGAATATTAGTACTGCTCATGCTGAATGAAGATTAATACTGCTGATGTGATAAGTTTGGAATGCGAAGATTTTGGAGATAAAGATGGAATGGATGAAGATATGCTTAAAGAAGATTCAGAAGATCAATTTATTTTTGATAGTTATCTTGTACTTATTGTGTATAAATAGATGTTGATAGATAGCTATTCGTAATAGAAAATATACAAGCGATATACGAGAGTCTAAGAATACGTTTTTGTTTTGAGAGAGATTTAACCTCAAGGTTTAGAACCCTATTTCTAGAGAAGTAGAAGTCGTCTTGATTGAGCCTGTTCATCAAGATTGAGGTTTGGTTGTAATCTTGTGAGTCGAAGCATTGAATACAAACAGTTTGTGTTCTCTGATATATTGTTCTTTGATTGTGTGAACTAAAGTTCTTTTCCGCAGATTCTTTAATTCTGAATTCTAAGTATTATTAGTCTTGTTAAGATTCGATCCTGACATTATGGATCTAGGTTTTTGGAAGATTTGGCTTGAAGGTTCAAGCTTCTTCAAAGGAGCTTACGTTTGGGGAAAATCTAGATTTAGCCTAAATCTAGCAAGGTGAGTTCAAGTTGATTTGTGAAAACTTTGTACATGCCAAAAATGTTATTTTCCAAGTATTTATGTGTTTACATGAAAATTATCTAATGTTGGGTAATTTGGTGGGTTTTGAATTTTGAAATGTTTAACTTGGTAAATGTGGTAAAATGCCCATATTTGAGATTTTGGGGAAACTTGATAGATAAACCATAAATGAAAATGCTTTGATGATTTATTTTATAAATTGAGTCTACTTGATATGAAAATGCATTTTGTGTATATTTTGGAAACATGCATTTAGTACGTTGTGGGACGATTTGAAAATGTAACGGGTGAATCCCTTAGAAAAGAGGGTTGTCCCAACCTAAGGCTTTTGTTTCAGGTTTTTTCATGGGTTTGAAATATTTATTGGCAAAGGGGTGTGTTGCTACGTTTAATTTCATTTTATGACTTTTCACGATTGATCTTTTGAGTTAGTCGAGCTTATGTCTCGTTAATGGATTTTGTTGAGTCTTGGGGACCTTTGTCCAGTTTTGATAACTTAAAGTCAAATTTTGGTCATGATTTATGTTTATTGGAGAATTACATGTTTTGAATGCGTTTGTTCATTCGTTTGGAGTCATGTAATGTTTTAGACCTTATTTTGCTATAGATCCATAGGCACTTGAGTTTTTAAGCCAATGATGGGACGCTAATTTTACACATTGCAGCACCGTTAGGCATCGACAGTATGGTATAAGTCCTACGTGCGATTATGTTGATTTGAGTATTTTGCCAATGATAAGACGCTAGTTTTCCACATTGCGGCACCGTTAGGCATCGGCGGTATGGTATAAGTCCTACGTGCGATTATGTTCTTGGATGTCGGCATTTTATGGGTGGGGGTTGTAAGTAGCCACACTCGGCATCCAATACTTAAAACTCAATAACATTGATAAGTGGCTTAACTTTGTGTGCCCGTCACATTCGATGGAACCGGGTCTCCCCCGTCACTGAAAGGTGTTGTTTTGGGTATTTGTCTTTATCCATGTTTTCGGTGACGTTTTATATTTGTACGGATTTTCCATGATATATGATGTAACGTCCTAAAAATTACAAGGAATTTAAATTTTTTAAAAGTAGTAGATTCAATTATAATCAACCAAAAGTTAACCAATCTCATTACAATAAGAATAAACGTCGTTATTCAAAACCGTCAACAAAGTTTAAGCAGCGGAAAAGTTTTATAATTAAACCCCCATTTATTAAAAATCAAATCAAACGATCTTCGCCTTGCGCCCGTGTGTACCGTCACGCCCGACAGCTACTCGCACCTGAAATCATAAGAATTTGGGAAGGGGTAAGCACGAAGCTTAGTGAATTCAATCCTTACATAGGATCGCAATTATATCGGCATCACCCTTAACATACCAGCACATAAATTTCTTGGAACATCCATCAAGAAAACATATCACAATTAATAATAAACATTATGCTCCTTGGAACCACCATCAAGAAGACATAATCACAATATGTTATACTAAAGCACACACTCCTTGGAACCACCATCAAGAAGACATAATCACAATATGTTATACTAAAGCACACACTCCTTGGAACCACCATCAAGAAGCGGCCTCATGCTTCTTGGAACAACCCTCAAGAAGATATACCCACAACTCATTATTCAAACGCACATACCTCTTGGAACATCCATCAAGAAGTACATCAAACACAGTCCAATATATACACACAAATACATATATATTCCATACCACAACAATATCAACAAACAATCATGATCATCACATACGAACCATAGCAACACAAATATAATCCCCATCCTATATAGTGAGAGAACTCACCTCAAACGCAAAGCTTATGACCTTAACCGCAACACGAACCTGCCAACACCCGATCACCTTTTTCCACCTAAATTAACGTTAACAATTGTCAAAGTGACGCCCCAAACCAAAACCACGACTACTAATTTTAAACGCATAGTTTTCCAGTTTTTACTCTCAACACGCAGGTCTGTTCGGGACCTGTTTAACCCTTTAAAAACTGATTAAACCAGAAATATTTTTCCATAAACACAAAGTCCCATGTCTTAGGGTTCCAGGGACATATCGCACGCGCTCTTACGATTTTTCTACAATTTATTATGGATTTTACAAAACCGGTTAACTGCACAGCGAAAAACAGCACCTTTCATTACAAAACAGCAGTTTGACCCTAGCTACGGTCCGAACTGGTTTTTCCGCATAACATAAGAAACTTACTAGACTCAGAATGGGAACTTTTGGCACTGGTTTCATCCCAATCCGACATTCCTAGCAGCAGTTATACTCGATACAAAAACAGGGACAGAAACTGCGGTTTCACATAAAATCATAACACGGTCCTTCGCTAAGCGATTAACGGTTTAGGGTCAGGCCACTGCGGTTTTTGGGGTTCCGACAGGTGGTTTTAGGATTTAGGCCGTGGGCCCCGCCCACTGCCACCTCCGGCAGTGGGGCACGGCGGCGGTGTTTTCCGGCGGTGATCAGACACACACGTACACAACCCCCGCTACCCTCTCGCACCACCGTCCTCCTCTCTCTCGATCGCTCTAACGCGAACCCATCCGCACACACAACCACAGCCGTCACAGCGGCGGCGTGCGATGGTGGCCACACTGCCGGCGGCCATGGCTGCCGCGGCGGTGGTGGTGGTTTGCGATAACCTTGCGACGAACAAAAACTAGGAAAAACAACGAAACGACAACGATTACCTCGATGCAACGCTTTCTCGCCCTCTAAACCGACCGAACCCGCCGGCGATCGCCTCCTTCCTCCTCTCTCCTCGTCGCCGGCAGCAGCCCCTATCTCTCTCTCGACTTCTCTCTCTTCGATCTCTCTCTCTCTCTCGGTTCTTTCCTCCGGCCGATAACACAAGAAAGCAATGGGGTGCCGTAGGGTTTTTGGTTTCTTTCTTCTCTTTTGTTTCTCATTCACGCTACCAACACCCTAACAATCACATGGGTCTCGACATTTTCCTGCATGGGCCGAACCCATGAGGGGTTTTTGGCCTTGACACAATTAGCCCCTCAACTTACAATCCTCTAACAACTAATCAGAAATTCCGACCCTTTAACGATTCGACCCTACTCGACTAACCCCGTTAACGGAAACCACAATAAATCAACTTAAAAGAAAAGAATTAAAGAAAGAAATTACATACCGGGATACGGGCTTTACAACTCTCCCCCACTTGGATTAGGCTTCGTCCTCGAAGTCTAGGCCGGCGAATAACTCGGGATAGTTTTCGCGCATCTCCGCTTCGGGCTCCCACGTCCACTCTGAACGCTTCCGGTGCTGCCACTGAACCTTCCCCAATCCAATGACCTTGTTGCGCAGGTTCTTCGTCTTTCTCTCAACGATAGCTATTGGCTTCTCCACGTAGTTGAGTCTTTCGTCAATCTGAATGTCCTCGAGAGGAACCACGGCAGACTCGTCTACTACACACTTCCGTAGTTGAGAAACGTGGAAGGTGTTGTGGATTAAACTCAACTCATCCGGTAATTCTAACCGGTAAGCCACCTTTCCCACTCGAGCAATGACTTTGTAGGGTCCAATGTAACGGGGCCCCAACTTTCCTCGTTTGCGAAACCGGATCACCCCTTTCCAGGGTGAAACCTTCAACAGTACATAGTCGCTCACCTGAAACTCTAGGTCTGATCGCCTCTTGTCGGCGTAACTCTTCTGCCGACTCTGTGCAGTAACTAGTCGCTCCCGGACCATTTGAATCATCTCGGTCGTCCTCAGAACAATGTCGGTGCTCCCTAATACCCGCTGACCGACCTCGCCCCAACAAACGGGCGTCCTGCATTTCCTACCATACAACAACTCGTAAGGCGGCATGCCAATACTAGAGTGGTAGCTGTTGTTGTAGGAAAACTCCGCCAGAGGAAGGTACTGATCCCAGCTACCTCCAAAATCGATAACACAGGCTCGAAGCATATCTTCGAGGGTCTGAATAGTCCGCTCACTCTGCCCGTCCGTCTGCGGATGAAAAGCCGTACTAAAGTGTAGCCGTGTACCCATCTCCGACTGAAACTTCTCCCAAAACCGGGAGGTAAAACGAGTATCCCTGTCGGAGACAATCGAAACTGGCACCCCGTGCCTGGCCACAATCTCTCGTACAAACACCTCAGCAAGCTTCTCCGCTGATGAACTCTCCCTGATGGCCAAGAAATGAGCGCTCTTAGTCAGACGATCCACAACTACCCAGATAGCATCATTCCCCCGCTGAGTTTTGGGAAGCTTCGTGATGAAATCCATCGTAATCTGCTCCCACTTCCACACTGGAATCTCCAACGGCTGCAACTTCCCGTGCGGTCGTTGATGCTCCGCCTTGACCTTTCGACAGGTCAAACACACTTCAACACATTTGGCGACATCCCGCTTCATGCTGGGCCACCAATAATCTTCTCGTAAGTCTCTGTACATCTTAGTAGCTCTCGGATGAATCGAAAACTTGGACTTGTGCGCCTCATCCAACAGTATCTGTCGGTTCCCACCAGTGAAGGGAACCCAGACTCTACCGTACCGAGTTACTAAGCCTCGACTATCACGGACAAAATTCGGGATTTCTCCCGAAACTCTCTCGCGTTTGGCATTCTCTCCCAGAATTGCCATTTCCTGGGCGCTACCTATTGATTCAAGAAGAGGTGCTGCAACTGTCAATCGTTGACACAAACCCCTCAGTGGTTCGCCAACCGGATGTCGGCTAAGTGCGTCGGCGACCACATTTGCTTTACCGGGGTGGTAAAGTATCTCACAGTCATAATCCTTGACCACATCGAGCCACCTTCTCTGACGCATATTCAGATTTTGCTGGTCCATCAGGTATTTGAGGCTCTTATGGTCAGTGTAGATCGTACACTTAACGCCATATAAATAATGCCTCCAGATCTTTAAGGCAAACACCACTGCTCCCAACTCTAGGTCATGAGTCGGGTAGTTCGCCTCATGAGGCTTCAGCTGCCTCGAAGCATAAGCTATAACCTTGCCGCGTTGCATAAGCACGACACCCAGACCTTGGTGTGAAGCGTCACAGTACACCACCAAGTCTTCCATGCCCTCGGGCAAGGTTAACACCGGAGCCTTGCATAATCGTCTGCGTAGCTCCTCAAAAGCCCTCTGCTGCTCTTCTCCCCAACTAAAAGCAACAGACTTCTTTGTCAAACGGGTCATGGGCAACGCGATCTTGGAGAAACCTTGGATGAATCTCCGATAATACCCTGCCAACCCTAGAAAACTTCGTACTTCGGTGGGAGTCTTCGGCACTTCCCACCGCATCACCGCTGAAATCTTGGCCGGATCGACCATAATACCGTTCTGATTCACGACATGTCCTAGGAATTGGACCTCTCGTAACCAGAATTCGCACTTGGAGAACTTAGCATAAAGCTTTTCTCGCCTCAGAACCTCTAAAACTTCCCGCAAATGCATCTCGTGCTCTTCTTTCGTCTTCGAATACACGAGAATATCGTCGATGAACACAATCACCGATCGATCCAACATTGGGCTACATACCCTGTTCATAAGATCCATGAACGCTGCTGGTGCATTGGTGAGCCCGAAAGGCATCACCACAAACTCATAATGGCCATAACGTGTGCGAAAAGCCGTTTTCTCTGTATCTTCACCCCTCACCCGCATCTGGTGATACCCCGACCTCAAATCAATCTTAGAGAACCACGAGGCTCCCTGAAGCTGGTCGAACAAATCGTCAATCCTGGGCAGAGGATAACGATTCTTGACCGTAAGCTTATTCAACTCACGGTAATCTATACACATTCGCTGGGACCCGTCCTTCTTCTTCACAAACAGAATTGGGGCTCCCCCATGGTGAACAACTCGGTCTGATGAACTCCTTTTCAAGAAGCTCCTGCAATTGAGTGTACAACTCCTTTATCTCCAGTGGAGCAAGGCGGTAAGGTGCCTTGGCTACCGGAGCCGCACCTGGAACCAAATCGATACGAAACTCTACCTGTCGCTCGGGAGGTATCCCCGGTAGATCATCGGGAAATACATCAGCAAACTCCCATACAACTGGCACGTTCTCAGCAGTCTTCGTCTCTTCCTCAACGCGCATATCTATCACATACGCTAGAAATCCCTGCCCACTATGCTGAAGGTATCTCCGAGCTCTCGCAGCTGAACATATCGCCGAAGTCCGTCTCGGCGAGTCTCCCTGAACCAACAGTTCTCCCCCACTTGGGGTTCGAACCCGCACTTGTTTGTGACGACAAACAATCTCCGCATCGAACGTATCCATCCAATCCATGCCCACGATCACACACACCTCACGTATCGCAATCGGAATCAAATTGATGGGAAATCTCACGCCCGAGATTTCCAACGTGCATCCCCGATACACATCCATGACCGTCAAGGTCCTACTATCCGCCACCTCAACCACAAGAGGACACGCTAACCTTCCTACTACCCGGCCCAAACTCTCGCTAAACGCGCGAGACACAAACGAATGAGTAGCCCCGCTATCCAACATCACAACTGCAGGCACCGAGTTAACTAGGAAGGTACCTAACATACAATTTTACCAAAACATTTACTTCTTGGAACAACCATCAAGAAGTAGCCTTATACTTCTTGGAACGACCATCAAGAAGGTAAAATCGCAACTCATTATTATACTTCTTGGAACGACCATCAAGAAAATATAATCGCAACCTACACTCTCGGCCGACATGACCGGACTGCCCACACTTGAAACACCTATCAGTCCTCTGACTACCAGTATCCCTGGGCTTAAACCCACTGCTCCTCGAACTCGCACGCGAATCGGTGAACTTCGACTTCTTTGGCACCGCAAAAAATGGCGTCACCGCTTGTGCCGCCTTCCTCTCCTTTGCTTGGGTCTCCAACTCGAGTTCCCTCCTTCGGGCCGCATCCATCATCGCAGATAAGGAAGCATACTGCGTCGTGCTCACAAATTCCCTAATCTCGGTATGCAACATGTCCTTGTACCGAGACATCTTCATATCCTCCGAGGCGGCATACTGAGGGCAAAACAATGCCATCTCGGTGAATTTACGGTTCATTTCTTTCACCGTCTCTGTAGTTTGTGTGAGCTCCAGGAACTCCTTAGCAATCCTCTCCATCTCCACTGGAGGCACGTACTCTGCATGAACATGTTCGACGAACTCCTCCTACGTCAATGTAGTGCGCTCAGCAAGCGTCAAAGCAGTTAGCACACCAGCCTTCGCTCTATCACGTAACAGATTCACCGCGAAGCGAACCCTCAAGTTCTCAGGACAATAAATCCTGCTATCTATGCTCACGCTCAACCCCTCAGCTTCCCCGTGACTTTCCCCGACTCGAGCACGGATCCTGTGCTTCAGATAGTAGGAGCTCTACTACTACCTTCCACACCTATCCTTACTCGTTTCGAGTCCCGTCCCGAAGTGCCCAAGTAGTTCCTTGCTCAAACAGAACCATACACGTATGCCTATACCAACGCATATACACATCCTTCCTAGCTCCCTAGGAATCATCATAACACCCCACTACCCTTGCTAAGGCGGAACCCCCCACTAACCCTGATGAGTCGCCTCGTAAACGCACAGTCGTATACAGTGGAAACCAGATAGACATTCAAATATAAGATTCTATCCTACAACGGTTGGACTCAAACAAGAGCTGCGCAATAGAACTAAATCCAACATTCTAAGGCTATTCGGTTCCTACTGCATACAACCTATAGTGCATTCGCTTAACAACCTATCATAGCTAGCATGAGTTCCCATTAGCAAGTAACAACCGTACAGCACAGTGTAAACCACATAAGCAATCTAGCATGCATACTCTATGATCTAGAAAGCAACAAATACACTAAGTACCGTACCTTCCCACGTAGCGTCGGCTGACTGTACACACTGCGCCCCCGTTCACCGTTTCCCAAACGGGTTTTCCTTTTTCCTTTATTCTCAAAGATTTTTGTAAAAGTTTAACACTTCATAGCCGCAACTTGAGACCAAACACACCGAGATGTGTTTGATTCACTCAAGCTGTGCTCTGATACCAAGTTGTAACGTCCCAAAAATTACAAGGAATTTAAAATTTTTAAAAGTAGTACATTCAATTATAATCAACCAAAAGTTAACCAATCTCATTACAATAAGAATAAACGTCGTTATTCAAAACCGTCAACAAAGTTTAAGCAGCGGAAAAGTTTTATAATTAAACCCCCATTTATTAAAAATCAAATCAAACGATCTTGGCCTTGCGCCCGTGTGTACCGTCACGCCCGACAGCTACTCGCACCTGAAATCATAAGAATTTGGGAAGGGGTAAGCACGAAGCTTAGTGAATTCAATCCTTACATAGGATCGCAGTTATATCGGCATCACCCTTAACATACCAGCACATAAATTTCTTGGAACATCCATCAAGAAAACATATCACAATTAATAATAAACATTATGCTCTTTGGAACAACCATCAAGAAGACATAATCACAATATGTCATACTAAAGCACACACTCCTTGGAACCACCATCAAGAAGCGGCCTCATGCTTCTTGGAATAACCCTCAAGAAGATATACCCACAACTCATTATTCAAACGCACATACCTCTTGGAACATCCATCAAGAAGTACATCAAACACAGTCCAATATATACACACAAATACATATATATTCCATACCACAACAATATCAACAAACAATCATGATCATCACATACGAACCATAGCAACACAAATATAATCCCCATCCTATATAGTGAGAGAACTCACCTCAAACGCAAAGCTTATGACCTTAACCGCAACACGAACCGGCCAACACCCGATCACCTTTTTCCACCTAAATTAACGTTAACATATGTCAAAGTGACGCCCCAAACCAAAACCACGACTACTAATTTTAAACGCATAGTTTTCCAGTTTTTACTCTCAACACGCAGGTCTGTTCGGGACCTGTTTAACCCCTTAAAAACTGATTAAACCAGAAATATTTTTCCATAAACACAAAGTCCCATGTCTTAGGGTTACAGGGACATATCGCACACGCTCTAACGATTTTTCTACAATTTATTATGGATTTTACAAAACCGGTTAACTGCACAGCGAAAAACAGCACCTTTCATTACAAAACAGCAGTTTGACCCTAGCTACGGTCCGAACTGGTTTTTCCGCAAAACATAAGAAACTTACTAGACTCAGAATGGGAACTTTTGGCACTGGTTTCATACCAATCCGACATTCCTAGCAGCAGTTATACTAGATACAAAAACAGGGACAGAAACTGCGGTTTCACATAAAATCATAACACGGTCCTTCGCTAAGCGATTAACGGTTTAGGGTCAGGCCACGGCGGTTTTTGGGGTTCCGACAGGTGGTTTTAGGATTTAGGCCGTGGGCCCCGCCCACTGCCACCTCCGGCAGTGGGGCACGGCGGCGGCGACGGTGTTTTCCGGCGGTGATCAGACACACACGTACACAACCCCCACTACCCTCTCGCACCACCGTCCTCCTCTCTCTCGATCGCTCTAACGCGAACCCATCCGCACACACAACCACAGCCGTCACAGCGGCGGCGTGCGATGGTGGCCACACCGCCGGCGGCCATGGCTGCCGCGGCGGTGGTGGTGGTTTGCGATAACCTTGCGACGAACAAAAACAAGGAAAAACAACGAAACAACAACGGTTACCTCGATGCAACACTTTCTCGCCCTTTAAACCGACCGAACCCGCCGGCGATCGCCTCCTTCCTCCTCTCTCCTCGTCGCCGGCAGCAGCCCCTATCTCTCTCTCGGCTTCTCTCTCTTCGATCTCTCTCTCTCTCTCTCTCGGTTCTTTCCTCCGGCCGATAACACAAGAAAGCAATGGGGTGCCGTAGGGTTTTTGGTTTCTTTCTTCTCTTTTGTTTCTCATTCACGCTACCAACACCCTAACAATCACATGGGTCTCGACATTTTCCTGCATGGGCCGAACCCATGAGGGGTTTTTGGCCTTGACACAATTAGCCCCTCAACTTACAATCCTCTAACAACTAACCAGAAATTCCGACCCTTTAACGATTCGACCCTACTCGACTAACCCCGTTAACGGAAACCACAATAAATCAACTTAAAAGAAAAGAATTAAAGAAAGAAATTACATACCGGGATACGGGCTTTACATATGAGTTGTGGTTTATGTCTCATTCGTGTTTGGGTTGTTTTGAATAATAACGATTTGTTTATGATTTCAATCGTTTTGGGAAATCAAATACTATTATTCTTTTCAAGTAAGTTTTGCGACGAGTCCATTATGAGAATCATTTTATATTAAAGCTTTCAGCACGGGATTTGTGTGCGTAGGAAAATGGGTGATTTGCATCTAATGAAAACTCTTTGAACTCATGACTTAAATTGTATCTCTCTCGTTTTACGAATTATATAATCATGATAAAACTATTGAACTTACTAGGCATTGGCCTAACCCTTTTTATTTGTCGGCATGTGCAACAGGTTCCGGTTGGGATGTAGTTCTAGTGACACTGTGAAGAGATGAGTGCTAGTAGTGTGCAAGATAAGTGATTGGCTCGGTGAAGTCTTTCGCACTTATTTTGGGGATTAGCAACTTGTATTGTGTTGAGTAACACCCGAATTTTGTGGTCGCATAGTATGACTTGAGTTATTAATTGTGAGAGTTGTTATGTTTTCTCTTGAGGTACTTCCAAGAATGGTTTGTAGAAGGATTTTATTCCTTAAGTGATTATTTTATCGAAATTTTGTTTAGTTGCTCTTTCCAAAATTCGAGGGTGTTACAATCGTGAGTTTGGCCTATATGAGACATTTTTGTGCTCAAATACTATGAGACATGGTATTGTGCCTTTGTGACCATAATATGTAGTTCTGTTACTTGAGAACAACCTATATGGAGTCAAATGCCTATTTGACCTATTTAGAGGTCTTTGACTATTATGTAAAGCTCATGTCATATGGTATATAATGGTTGGACCTCAAGCTTACATTTATTTGAATTGTATATGTTGGTCCCAACTATGGAGTAGCAAAGATAAACAAGTATTGTAGAAGGGGGGGGGGGGTTGAATACAATACACAAAGTTTTCACTTAATTTAATTCTTTTATTGATTTATAAAATCAAGAATTACACACAGAAAACTTTTGATTGTTGCGGAAGAGAACAGATAAATTCGTTCAAACAATCTTACACACAGACACAAAGAGAATGAAGAACAATTGAAAATACACTTAGATAAACAATGAACTTCTTTGAGAGAGAAGAGAAAATGCCAGCACTTGGAATCTTGAGGATATTGTAAACTGGTAATTTTTGCAAGGTTGAAGATGGTATCTTTATATAGTGTCTCATGCATTAAATGCATGGACACTTGTCAAGCAGGGGTAGGAAGATAGGAAGGCAGGTCTTTGAAGGCAGGTCTTCTGAAAAGTATTGAGATGTACTTTTTGTCTTGAGACGTTGACCTGCAATATGTTGAAGTTGATCTTTCTTGAAAGTGATAAGAAAGCCAAACAACCTTTTTCTGATCTTCGGATGATGTCTCCATCAGTGCAAGATATCCCAAATATATTTTGCAGATAAAGTAGAATATACCTGCTGAAAACTCTTGGCCGAAGATGTAGGCAAGTATCCTTGCCGAAGATTTCTTCAAGTGATCCTGCCGATCATGTCTTCAAGATTTCCTTGCCTAATATGTCTTCAAGAATCTTGACTAAGATGTCTTCAAGTAGTGTTAGCCGAAGACTTAGGATGTCTTCAAGTAGCAGCTTAACCTTTGGCTGAGAATACCATCTTCAATCCGCTTTGAAGATACACTTCTACTTTGTTTCTTCGGTTGATCTTCGACTTCACCGAACATTTTGTGTTACATAATTAAGCCGTTTGTAAATAACCTAAAAAGTATTCTAAGTATGAAATGTGTAAAATGAAAGACTGGATGTCATCTTCAAATCCTAAGTGACCCAACAGTATACAACTTGCTTGGAGTAAATATGTATGATGGTACATGAAAAGTGAAAATACACCATGGATGTATGCACCTAGATCTTCGTCATTTGGGGTAATGTCATGGAGGTAGTCCTCAATGTGTTGGGCATTGCGGTGTCGTGGGAGTAGTCACTAAGGTAAATCGACTCTTGAGATGAAACTTAGTTGGTGTTTATGCGTCTCACTCATTGATTCCAAATAATGAGCTATATATACTTGTTTAAATGTATTCTAATCGTTAATTGTTGATATATTGTTTGCTTAAACTCTCTAGGCTTTTTGGCCTAACATTTGTTTGGTGTCAACATTTATCTCAGGTTCTAGCGGCGTGTCCACTAAGAAGAGTTAGGCGGGCTTTAGGCGTGAGCAATGGGATACACTTTTGGGGCGTCATTCTTGAATAACATTATTTTTGGGTTATAGATGACACCCATTTGTAATCTTATTTCTTAATAGGAATTAGATTAATATGTTGTTATCTCTTACTGTTAAATTACAAACTTGTAATTAAACATGCGTTTATTATTTCCCCTTTTCGGGAAGCTCGTGTTTTGACATTTATATACCACATTTCCGTTTTAGGAAATTTTTGTTTGTCCTAACTTTTGAGATGTTATAGTTTAAAACCCGATAAATATTTACCGAATAAAAATCATCACTCTTAGGTGGCGTTTGTTTTTTAAGAGATGTTGAAGTCTGAAATATGAATCAACAAGACTGTTTGTTTTTGTATACTGACAAACGTCTGAATATGTATAATTTTATATTTTATTCCTAAAAAATCAACTTAAATACGTCAACTGAAATGAGCATCGATGATCGAAGAACACAACGAGAAAAATAAAATAAAAGAACGATGTTAACAGATTTACGAGGTTGTGGAGTTTTAATCATATATCAAACACCAAAGCGTAGATTTAAGCTATTCAAGATGTTTTGGAAAGTCAGTCAGCACACAAGTTTACAGTATTCGTGTTTTGCGTTTTTGAAAATTCGGAGTGCATCTGGGCTAAAACCGACGTTGAAATCGTTAGAATTATGTTGGACGGAAATAAAAGGTAATTAAGTGGCTTGGTTATCACTTAATTATTCAGAGGACATTAAGTGTTGAGAGACTCTGAAAAGGAAGAAAAAACAAACGGTCTGAATTATCTTATGTCTGGTCGAATCAGACATAAGTGGCAATTAAGAGTTTATTTTGAAAAAACAAACACTATCTTACTTACCGGGTAAGGCTCTCGATCCTTATCTATCTCGGTCCTTTACCAAATATTTGGAGGCCTAGTAACATGCTAAGGCACGTCGTCTGACTAATACAATAACTAGTTTCTCATTTGTGTAAAATATTGCGATATTTTTAAGGGAAATTAATTAAAATACCCAAAGTTTGATTTTGACTTACCAAAATACCCACTTTCTCGCTGATTTTACAAAAATACCCATTATTTCCGCGGTGGGTCCCGCGATCGTGGGTCAGTGCCCACGTGGCACCCCTGTTTGGCCAAAATGTCCCGCGGAGCCCCCCAACTATGCCCGTGGTGACAAGAATGACCCCTGTCCGCGATGGGCCAAAAAATTACACTTTTAGTCCTTTTTTGCACGAATCTTTGCATGTTTTTACTGTTTTTTTCCACAATTATTGTACTTTGAAGACCAATTTGTGGTTAAAATTCACTGGCTTGTTTCATCAATGTTGATTGTTTGTACTTGGAAGACCAATTTGTGGTTGCAATTCATGTTGGTTGTTTCATCAATGTTGGTTGTTTCATCAATGAGATTTCATCCATAAATATCAGTAAAATGCAATCCATAATTTACACCCATTCCATCCTTCTTTCTTGCTTTCTTTCTTCAGTATTTTGTTTTTGAGATACTACTGAAAAAGGAGTTCATCTGTTGCAAAATCTAAGCTATTTTTCTGTTTCGATGGTGAATGGGTGCAAGACAACAATGAGTGGAATTTTGCTTATAAATCTAAGCATGGTGTAAAATTGTCAGTAAACTATACTTATCAGAAGTTTGCTGCATACGCCATGCAAAAATGTGGAATCGACCCTTCTGTTGTTTGCAAGTTAGTGTTTAAGAATGGTGATGGGTCATTTATGGAGTTATCCAACGATAGGGTCATCTCTGGTTTTCTGCACTTTGCAGCCGAATCAGAAAGACCCCCATTACTTTTTGTGCATGTGTTAGCTCCAATCTTTCTGTTAATAGAAGTATTGAAAAATAGGCTAAGTATAGAAGTCGTCGACACAGGCTCTGCTGAGTAGCTGAGTAACCGATAAGACAGAAGTCTTCGACAGAGGCTCTGTCGGGTTAGCCAAGAAGACCGAAGTAAAGAAGCAACAGAAGACTCTTCTAAACGGACAAGGCCACAGAGCTTCTGTCATACTTGACAGAGCCTCTGTGGTAAAAAGAAGATCCACGCAAAAGATATAAACAAGGACAAACGTGCTTCTTACAATATCTGCCATTCGAAGGTTCTGAAGATCATTCTGACAAGGCATGACCTGACAACTCCACGTGTCAAACTCTGATAGGTTTCAGCCTAAAGCAGAATACGGAGCATTTAATGAACGTTGTATCTGCAACAGTTCCAGAATAGTGTTTTGTACCTTCCAGCAACTGTTCAAAGCAGTGTCTTAGTACCTACCATCCTTAGTATCTAGATCTTGTCCCCTTTAGAAGTAGTATAAATAGAAGGTTCATGTGAGCTCTACTATTAAGATTTGCAAGACACACACACCTTTAGAGCAGATTCTTATCAAACCTTTCGATGTTCTTGGTGTTCTTATTATATCAAATACAGTGAATCATTGAGCTATTTATCTGTGTTATTTACACTTCATATATTTGATATTGTGTGTCTACCTCATTATATCTGTTAGTTCGTTAAAACGCTTCCGCATTATATATTGTTTGAACTAATTAGATAGAATCATCCTTGTTAAGCAAAACAGGAAGCAACAATTGGTATCAGAGCGGTTCTTGATTTTCTATATCAAGAGATCCTCACTTACAATGATTTTTGGTAGAAACTTGGACTTTTAACCTATTTTTCATATCTTTCAAAACAGCATCTGTTTTTCTGCCATTCTCGACCTGTTTCGACTTTGGTAAATTTACATAATCTGTTTCTTCGGTTAAATCTCCATTTTAGTGCATTGTTCAAAGGTTTTAAAGCTTATAAAAATCATTAGAAACATCTAATTCATTCTCTGAAGGTTTACTGTTCATACCCTATTTTTCTTGATTTCTCAAACCCTTTCAAAATGACAAACACAAACAACTTCTTCACCACTGGTTCTTTAACCAAACCACCCACACTACTCAGAGATGAATACCCTCAATGGAAGATACGAATGATTCACTTCTTCGAGGGTACTGACAAAGAACTCATGTACTATATCAACAATCCTCCTTTCGTACCAATGATCAAAGTACCCCGTGTACCTGCCACAGACGACACTCCTGAAATCCCTGAGCACACGAAACTAAAGACCAAGGACAAGTGGTCAGATCCTGATTGGGCAAAATATGAAGTTGCTCAGAAGACTAAGAGACTTCTGATAATGGCCATACCCAATGACCTTTTCCAATCCTTAGATGCGTGTGAATATGCATACGATCAGTGGAAGGAACTGGAAAAACAACCCTGTGGGCCAAAACTCAGAAGAACCGCAGAGCCCAATGCATCAACGAGTACTACGCATTCAAAGCTCTGCCGACAGAACCTCTGCAGACAACATATGATCGGTTCAACTCTCTAATCAACAAGTGCAAGAAGTTCGGAATCCACAGAACTTCTGAGGAAAACAATGTCATGTTCCTAAAGAGTCTCAATGATGAATGGCTCCAGTTGTCTATGTCTCTGCAAACAAATCAAGACTTAGACTCCTGGACTCTGTCAGATCTCTATGGAACGTTAGCAGCCCAAGAGCCTCAGATTGTACAAGCAAAAATTCAAATCAGTGCACCTCTTGCGCTGGTTGGTAAAACTACAGAAGATAAAGAGAAACCAAAAAAGGAGAAAGCAGTGGAAGAAAAGAAAAAGAAGAAGATCGTGATCGTTGATAGTGAAGATGAGGAGGTGGTGGAAGAAGAAGAGACATCAATGGCCTCTATTGCTAAATCGTTAGCCCTTTTGACAAGGGAATTCAGCAGAGGTTACCAGAAGTCTGGTAATGAACGCTATGGAAGAGATGATCGAGGAAGAGAAGGGTCAAATGAAAGGAACGACAGAGGTAGCGACCAACAGAGGTCGACTGACAGAGGTGGTGACCGACAGAGGTCAGACGATAAAGTTGGCAACACTCCACAGAACCAAGTATGTTACAACTGTGGTAAGCCAGGCCACTACGCCAATGAATGTAGAACTGAAAGAGGTGGTGACCGACAGAGGTCGAACGACAGAGCTGGCAACGGTTCCCAGAACCAAGGATGTTTTAACTGTGGCAAGTCAGGTCATTATGCCGCTGACTGCAGGAGCAAATCAAACCGCCCACAGAAGGACTCTACTTACTACAAAAAGAAAGCGGAGTTTTATGCTCAAAAGTCGCTAATGGTGAATCAGGAGAACTGACTGTCAGACGAATCATCTGATGAAGGCGACAAAAACGCCTTGTTCTGTGGAATGGCAGAGGTCAGCTCATCCGACTCCGATAGTGAGGTATCCACTTCTGACTCTAACTCTAGTCAAGCAGAAGCTGATTTGCTCAAACTAAACATTGAATACACGGAACTTAAAAATCCCTGCGAAAGTATTCAAAAGAAGCTTACCTTCTTTGAGAGAGAAGCTAGACTTCTCACTCAAGAAAAAGGCTAAAATCTTTCAAGAAAAGGAAGAAATTGAAACAAATTGGAACAAACACCTAAATCCTTTGAAAGAAAAGATTTCTGAACTTAACTCTGCTTTAAAAACAAAATCTAAAGAACTAGTGGACGTTGAGACCGACAGAATGAACATTCTAGCTCTTAAACATTATTTTCAAAAGGAAAGAGAAGTCCTCTGTCAAGATTTACTCAGAAGAGATCTTTTAATTAAGAAATACCAAGATGCACAGAAGGTGTATGAGAAAATTAACACACAAATAGGGAGACGGGGAATTGGCTTATGTGATATAGATCCATACACCGGAAACAAAAGAAACAAATCTCTGTCATCTCTATTTCTCACTGGAAGTACAAGAAAACCTGGTTTTCCAAATCTACTCTCTGTTAGCAAAAGGAGAAAAGTCTCTGGGGAACCTCACATAAGGAAACCTCTGAAGATGACAAATGTGTGGTTTGAAAACACAGATTTGTCACCTTCAATCTCTGTCAAAAGAGAATCCAAACCTAAGAAATATCTAAAAACTCAAGATCAGATAGGAATCTTCAAGTTTGGCAAACCCGAGACTCAAACACAGGTTGCCTTTGTTTGCATGATAAACTCTGAAAATAAATTATCGGCAGAGGCTCCTGAGTTCAAGCCTAACGTTTCAGATGAAAAAGAGTTGATAGAAACGGGAAAAACAACTTTTTTGAAAACTTCTGTACACCTTCTATCGATCAAAATCTCTCTGAAGAAACCTTATCAGATACTTCTGTTGACTTAGAAGATAGTCCCTTAGAAAAGGAAGAAAGTGAGTATGGCACATGCTCTGAAAGTCCAGCCTCTGTCGAAAAAGAACTAAGTGACTCAACCTCTGTATATGAGGATGATTCATCCTCTGACGAATCTCAGACTGACTCTAAGTCAGAGATAGGACCTTGTGACACAGAGGATTTTAAACTACCCTCTGGAGTTCTTAACAGAACTATTCCTCCCAAGGAGAAAATCACAAGAGTTCCTATCTGTCCAGACTTTTTGGACATGTGTATACAAGCCAAAACCTCTCTTGAGCTTGAGAAAATTAAACAACAAAAGGCTCTGTTTTCTCAAAATCCAACAAGTTCAAAGATTTTAAAATCCTTAAGGCCTATTAAAGAAAAACTAACATGGCAACAGAAGGGTAAATGGGCTAAAAATGACAAATCTTTTTCTTCTCTGACAGTGAAACCTGCAGAAGTTCACCACAGAAGGGGCTCACAGAAGGCTGCTCTCAACAAAGGATTTTGCAAACAACAAACTAGCCTACATAGGTCTTCTTGTAATAGGAAGTCAAATGTTAGCATAGAATGTTTTCAATGAAAAGTTCAAGCAAATCTCTTCGCACATTCATTATTGTCATTGTTTTGATCTCATGTATCGATTAAATCAACACTTCTCAAGTCCACACTGTTTCCTCTCTACACCCAAAAAGAACACTAAATTCAAGGGTAAGAAGAAACAAAATGGTTCTTCAAAAGAAGCTAAAACCAAATCCAAGAATGCTAAGGCAAACTTGAAGACCCCTAACAAAGCTGGACCCATTTGGATATGGGTACCTAAAACTCTCTGATTGTCTTGCAGAAGAAGTATGTGCCAATCTGGTATCTTGACTCCGGATGCTCGAGGCACATGACTGGCGACAGAGGTCTACTATCCTCCTACAAAGATAAACTCGATGGAGGATCTGTGACCTTTGGTGACAACAAAAAGGGGTATATAAAAGGCTACGGAGTCATTAAGAAGGAGAAAATAACCGTATGCAAAGTTGCATATGTGGATGGCCTTAAACACAATCTTCTCAGTGTTAGCCAACTCTGCGATATAGGTTTCGACGTAATGTTCAAAAGGACCTCCTGTTCTCTACAAGGTGAGGACACAGGAGTCGAACTTCTGCGAGCCGAACGAAGAGGCGATCACTACCTCATGAACTTCTGTGCCAAGAACAAGGAAGACAAGCTCTGCCTTGTAGCCTGTAAAAGCGAAGAAGCCTGGTTATGGCACAACAGGTTCTGCCACCTAAACTTTCATACTCTAGATAAGCTTGTTAAACTCGATCTAGTCAAAGGTCTCCAAATGTTAAGTTTAATAAAGATCATTTGTGCTCTGCCTGCGAAATGGGAAAACTCAAAAGAGCTTCCCATAAAGGCAAAACTGATATATCTTGCACTAGGCCTCTGTACATGCTCCATGTCGACCTCTGCGGTCCAATCGCTACACAGAGCCTAGGTGGAAAGAAATATATACTTGTTTTGATCGACGAATACTCAAGATTTACACGGGTTGAATTTGTCAGAAAGAAATAAGATGTTCCAAACATTCTGATAAATTTAATGAAAAGAATCCAAGTTCTGTATGAGTGCAGGATTCAGAAACTAAGAAGCGACAATGGCACAGAGTTCAAAAACTCTGTCATTGAAACCTATCTTACAGAAGAAGGCATATCACATAACTTCTCTGCTGCATGCACCCCACAACAAAATGGCGTGGTTGAACGAAAGAACCGCACGCTTATGGAGGCTGCAAGAACTATGATGACAGCATGTGGATTACCAATGTCTTTTTGGGCAGAAGCAGTATCAACCGCATGCTACACCCAAAATCGATCAACCATTGTAAAGAGGCACATCAAGACACCTTATCATTTAATCAACAAAAGGCGACCAAACATCAAATTCTTTCATGTATTTGGATGCAAGTGCTTTGTCTTAAATGATAGAGAAGCAAGAGGAAAGTTTGAGGTGAAAGCAGATGAAGGAAAGTTCATAGGATACTCTGCCACTTCAAAAGCTTACAGAGTGTACCTTCTGAAGTCTCGATCCATCGTAGAAAGCATCAATGTATCTTTTGACGATTCCTTTCAAAAGACTTCTGAACAAATCAGTTCAGAACTCGGTCTAAAGAAGGAATCCTCTGGCATCTCAAAGACAAGAGAAGAAGACTTAAATCTTCTATTTGAAGAGATGTTCCATGATGATATTGATCCCTCTGCTGGAGACGTCAGAACCTCTGGAGAAACATCTTCTGCAAACCAGACTGAGTCAGGTATCTCTCTAACTGGTCCATTAAATACTTCATCCTCTTCTGTAAATCATACAGATGCACATGCTGAGGGGAAGCGAACAGAAGCTGAAGATAACACAACCAAGGACTCAACAACAGAGGCTCTTGAAATACCTACTCCAGCGACTACAGAGGAATCAATACTAGAGGAAAATGAAGACTCAGTCTCTACTTCCTCAGAGGAACAAATTCCAACTCTTATTCCAATCCTCCCACAAGCTGAAGAACGAAGCATAAGCACAGAAGTACCATCAACAACAGAGGTTGCACCAGAACCGCAGTGTGCAACCACAGAGGTTAATCTTGATGACTCAAATGACCATCTTCCAAGAACAACACAGTGGACGAAAAGCCATCCTCCAAGCCTTATAATTGGTGATCCTTCTGAAAAGGTCAAAACAAGATTAGCCACTGCTAATTTTTGTTTCTTTACAAATTTTATCAGTGTGATCGAGCCAAAAAGAATCTCTGAAGCCCTAGATGATCCAAACTGGGTAGATGATATGCAAGAAGAGCTTCTATAGTTTGAGAGAAACAAGGTATGGACCCTAGTACCTCTGCCACGAGGGAAACAAGCAATAGGGACAAAATGGGTCTTCAGAAACAAAAAGGACGAGGATGGGGTGGTCATTAAAAACAAAGCAAGATTGGTGGCCAAGGGATATCGCCAAGAAGAAGGCATTGATTACGATGAAACTTTTGCCCCTGTCGCACGGCTCGAAGCAATAAGGATCTTCTTAGCCTTCGCTGCCCACAGAGGTTTCAAAGTGTTTCAAATGGATGTAAAATCTGCTTTTCTGAATTGTGAAATCCAAGAAGAAGTATATGTCCAGTAGCCACCAGGGTTTGAAAGTTCCAAGTACCCAAAATACGTGTACTACCTCGACAAAGCTATGTATGGACTGAAACAGGCTCCAAGAGCATGGTACGAAAGACTTTCAACCTTTCTTCTCAATAATGAATTCGACAGAGGTACGACCGATACTACTTTGTTCTACAAAAGAAAAGGTGGTGAGATTCTGCTTGTACAGATTTATGTGGATGACATTATTTTTGGGTCTACAAATGCACAACAGTGCAAAGATTTCGAAAAACTCATGCAGAGTGAGTTTGAAATGAGTATGATGGGAGAATTAACTTTCTTCCTCGGACTCCAAGTAAAACAATCATCAGAGGGAATTTTTATAAATCAAGTTAAATATGTCTCTGACATACTTTCAAAATACAGTCTCTCTGATGCCTCTGTAATGAGGACCCCAATGGCCACTGGAAATAAATTATTCTCAGATCCAAATGGCACATCTGTAGAGTGCAAACTCTACAGAGGTATGATTGGGTCCCTTTTATACTTAACCGCAAGTAGACCTGACATAATGTATGCCACATGCCTCTGTGCAAGATATCAAGCTAACCCAAAGGAATCCCACTATATTGCTGTAAAGAGAATCTTCAGATACCTTAAAGGGACCAAAAATCTTGGACTCTGGTATCCGAAGAACTCTGGTTTTGGTCTTAAGGCATACACAGATTCAGATTATGGAGGATGCAAGCTTGATCGAAAGAGTACCTCTGGGAGTTGTCAATTCCTAGGAGGTAAACTAGTCAGCTGGACTTCGAAGAAGCAGAACTGTGTGTCTACATCTACAGCAGAAGCGGAATATGTTGTTGCTGCTAGCTGTTGCTCTCAAGTTCTGTGGATGAAAACTCATCTAAAAGACTATGGGTACAACATATACAAGATTCCCATCCTCTGTGATTCCAAAAGTGCCATAGCAATCTCTGCCAATCCAGTACAACACTAAAAAGCAAAGCATATCGATATTCGTTATCACTTTCTGAAGCATCATGTTGAACATGGCACAATCGAAATGCACTTTGTGTCCACGGAATACCAGCTTGCAGACTTATTCACCAAGACACTAGATGAGAAAAGATTCCTTTTCTTGGTGGGTAAGTTGGGAATGATTAACATGAGTTGAACCCTCTGTAAGTAAGATTTGATCTTCTTGTAAATATGTATATATTTAAACTCTTCTGTATGTAAATTCATAATCATCAAAAGTTCTGTAACCAACAGAGCTTCTGTGGGATTGCTCATAATATGACAATCTCCACAGAACCTCTGATAACCTTGACCTATGTTCTGTGCACAACTTATCTTATTTGATCCAAGCATAGGTCAAGGGGGAGCAGAAGGATACCTTGAACTGATCTACAGAGGATGATCATTCAAGGGGGAGCCAAAAGAAGAGATATGATCAACCATATCTACAGAAGCCAGGTATCTTTACCAAACAAAGGAGAACCAAAGGTGAGTAATTCGTACAATTCCTTTTTGAAAACAATTTTCTAGGACACAAATTTCAAAATACGTCCTATAAACACTGTTTAAGACATTCCAAACAAGAAATAATCAAAAAGATTTTCGAGCCTTCCGTTATGGGAAATTTAAGGTCATAGAGCTTCTGCTGAGCTCAACAGAGCCTCTGTAAGCCGGATCCTCTAGAACTGCAAATTTCATAAGGAAACTCTGTCGATCAACCTTAAATGTCTTCTTTAAGGATTTGTACGTACAAATGCACACACAAGGATACTGGAAGAAAGTCTTATGGGCAAAGAGCTCACTCCACCAAAGAGTCTCTGTCGCCCAAACTAGACAGTCTAAGAGTATGTCTCGAACAAAATCCATTTCCAAAACAGTTTTCCAGGACACAAATTTCCAAACATGTCCTAAAAACAGTGTTTAACACAATGAAAACCTTGGATGATCAAAACGTTCTCTAAATTTTTAGTTATGAGAAATTTTCACTCTTAGAGCCTCTGCTGGCCTCGACAGAGCCTCAAAGCCTCTGTGAATGAAAATTTTGTACTAAAGATCTATCGATCCTCTCCAATGATCTTTCTAACGTTTTTGGAAAAGGTACAAGCATCAGAGGAGACAAAAAGACAAGTTTCAGATCACAGAGCTCACACCACTACAGAGCCTCTGTTGACTCTGACACTTGACCTTTTATGGAAATTATGTAACAGTATAGGTTATTTACTGCGAGTGACAGAACTCACAAAGAAGAAAATGCCCACGCGCCAAGCATTAATGGGCCGCACACGACGTCTAATCGTGTTCTGACACTTCTGACGTGGAATTCTCCCATTGGACGTGTGTGGCACACGTTCTCCTGGAAAGTTGAACCAGCCGTATATATACTCAATTACGGATCCCAAATTTTATTCACTTTCACATATTTACCCTTTCAGATTCCACCATTCTCTTCAGTATAAAACCCAACTTACCATTACCTCTAAACGTTTACGAACTTACTCTCTTCATCTTCTCCGGCGAACCTTGCAAAAACCTGCAACTTCCATTTTCTACTCTCTTTCTTCAAGATTAATCCAATGGCTTCCACCTCCAACCCTCCAGTGAACTCTCCATCTCATTCTGAGAACTCCCAAAACCAAGAGATCGCCAACAACCTAGAACAAGACCACTCCGGCGATGAAGCAGATTTTGCTCCGACTACCCATCTTCTAAACTTCATTGCCCATGAACACTTTGAACATGTTCTTCCTTTGAAACCAAACAACTACTACCTGGTTCCCTCAAAAACCACTTTTGGGGAAGCACACGCCATCCTTCTTCACATTCTGGAAAACCACTATCTTTACCCCCTGTTATCCAAAACTGTCAACAAAATCCCCGCCAGATGCCTAAATCAATTCTGGATGAGCAGCAGATTTGACCCCGCAGATAGACAAATCAAGGGCTACATTTTGAAACCAGACAAATCCGAGCACCTTGAACTCAAGTTCAACAGAACCATGTTCTCACTTGAGTTCAGTCTACCTACCAGAGGTCTTCTTGGCATAAAGCAGTACGCAGAGGAACCCACAGACGAAGAGCTCTGCCGGTTTGTTGAAATGTTGGGGTATAACACAACCCTAAGAAAAAGAAATGATTTCAGAAGAAATCGATTACCCCCTCTGTGGAATACTTTCTTCTCTATTCTTAACAGGTGCCTAACAGGGAAAGTGGGTAGTCCAGATCAGACCTCTCACCAAATTTTGGCTATCATGTATGGGGTATACTACGCCTACCTCTGGACTACGCCACCCTCATGGTGCAAGAAATGGTCAACACCATTGACCGCAAAAACTCCTCCATAAAGGCGAAAGGACGAAAGCCCGAAACTCTACCTCCTCTGCAATATCAAAGAATTATGGGTGTCCTGCTAGAGCCTCTGCTACGTCTACAAAAATGGCCAATGGAGGGACCAACGGCCAGAATGTACCCCTGAACAAAAACACCCCAACAGAGCACGAAGATGAATACCCTTTCTGCAGACCTCTGCCAAAGAAACTTCTGGGATACGCTACAGACAAGACCCTTAAGTTAGATTACGTACGCGATCATAGGACTCCAGAATCGAGTCATATGACACCCCCGCGTCTAGGAGCCCCATTAGGAACTAGGGTTGTCGATAGGAAGTCAGATGAGCAATGGGCTGCAGCTTTGGCCAAATGTCAGCTTGTACAGACCAACTTTCAAGCTTAGAGGGAAGCAATTCTCTCCCCTGCTAAAAAGAGAAAATCCTCTGCCAAGAAGAAGAAGAAAACCCACAAGAAACTACAGAGGATACCTCTACCTCTGCTGCTCAACTATCCCCTCCTCATGCAACAGAAGCAGGATCCTCTGCACCTCCCTTTCCTCCAAAAGACAAAAAGAAAAGAAAACATAAGTCTTCTGAGGAGGGTGCCTCCAAACCAAAGAAAAGGAGGAGCAAAAAGAAATCCAAGAAACCCCACACTCCTCTGCAATCCATCGCAGAGGAAGAAGATATGGTCGAAGAAACCCAAGACCAACCTCTGCAATCACCCTTACCCAGTGATTTTTCTATCTTCCTACAACAACCTGGGATCGCACACTCTTTAGACCCTTCTGGATGGACTGCAGAAGCTCTATCTCATCATTCAACAGAAGCTCCAAACTTCAGAATCTCTTCTGACTTGGATGATGATGACCAAACCCCACAGAATAATCAGTCTAAGACTCCGGAAGTTCTACAGAACCCCTTCACCCAACCTGGTTTTGATGTTCTACGAGCAAGTCCAGAGGATTTGGCTAAAACCACCACCAAAACCCCACCAGTCATAGTCTCAGAGGTGGACTCTGATGAAGAAGATGATCAGGCAAAAGAAGGACATCTGCATCCCCACATACGACAATTAATTGGCTCACATCCAATGTACGACTCTTTTCGCACTGGTGCAGAAGCCACTACAGAAGTTAGGGTAGAACCACCGAGCCATAGGGTAGCTATAGAGGTTGAGACTATAGTTGGAGAAGAAGTGGTCGGATGCTCCACAGAAGCAGAAACTAGAACTGATGCCTGGAATAGAAGAAGCACACTCCAACAACCAACTCCCAGTGCACCCTACATATCTATTACCGCCAGTCTAGTGGCAGAAGGTAATATTGAACAAGAGCAGCACGGCTCGACCCCACCCCAAACCAACCGGGCAGAGGAAATTCCTTCCACCTCTGTGCCACTTATATCCGGGGAACCCATTCCAGGGGAGTCCTCTCAAAAGGACTTACCCTTAGTTCGTGGTCCATCGCCCCAGACCACAATCGCTAACCTTACAGAGGAATTTGTTTCCTCTGCCACGCACACTACTATAGGTCCAAACAGCTCTTCAGAGGAGCTTAGAGTGCACAAAGACGGAGAGACTCTAGACAAGTCTCCGAGTCAACCTAAGGATAATCTTGTACCCACCTCTGGAGTGGATCAAGACAATGTTTTTACCAGAACTTCTGTAGAGTCTGAGGCACAAGATGCCTCTGCTCGAGGATAAGAGGGAAATCCTTTCGCCCCCAACGTACAAACAAGGGCGAAAGAAGGTGTCCAAGGAACAGAGACTCACTCTGGGGACGAATGTGTTCCCCCAGAGGTTACACCAAGTCCACATGTCACAAGGGATGAGTTCCAAACCCTTGTCACCTCTATGGACAGTACATTGAAAGAGTTGAAAAGCTCTTTTGATTTTTTTGCAGAAGTTACTACGCGGGCCTTTACTGATATGAACACCAAAATGGACAACCTGTCCACAGAGTTGCAAAATGCCTTAGCCCAGATGAGAACAACTGCTGATACCTCTGTTGCATCTGCTGCCACTGAATTCAGAAAAGCCGCCACATCTGCATTCAAAACCTCTATCAAACTCTTCCTTGAAACGATGAATGCCAAAGCCTCAACCTCTAAGGGCCTTACCCATGAAGACCTAAAGAAGGCATTAGAGGAAGTTCAAGAGCAAACTATGCAACAAACTCTGGCCATGAAGCCTTCTGACTATATGACCAGAGCTCAGCTGACAAAGCTTGGGCAAGGAATACTTGATCAAATGACAGAATTCATCCACGCCTTCACTGCTGCCAACGCAAACTATGTCAAAGAATTCAAGACAAGTGTGGGCAAAATGCGCTTTAAGACAGAAGCAGAGGTCCAGACCCTTCTTGGCCTATGTGACGATCTATGCGCCAAGATGATAGCCGCAAGGGCAGTACCGCCTAAGAAACCCGAGGCTTCGTGTAGAGCAGAGGGTACTAAAGAAATGGGTCAGGATGACTCTGATGATGACTCTGACGATTCATCAGATCATCCTGAGGGGGAGAATCAAAGGGAAAAACCAAGAGAGAAAGCTGCAAGCAGAGGTCTACCAGAACCACCTGTATCCGCAGAACCCCTGAACCAAGTCCCCCCAACAACTCAAACCCAAGGAGGAAACCAGCAACAAACCACAGAGGCTACAACCACCTCTGTGGAAACCCCTCAAGAAACCCTAATCCAAACCCAAGTACCTGAAACCAACCAAGATCAACAACAGAAGACCACAGAGGCAACACCCACCTCTGTGGAAACAACCTCTGTATTCGGAGCAGATGTCCCAACCCGTGAAGAATTCCAAATTCTAACATCCTCCGAAGAAGATCAACCATCCCAATCACCAAAACCAAAATCACCAGAAGAACTCCCCTCTCCAACACAAAAAACACTAGAAGCTGCAAAAACAAAACCCCCATCTCCCACACCCAAAACCAGAACCAAAACCATTGCTCATAAAAGAAAACATCTGAGCAAAACCACAGAAGCCTCACCAACAAAACCCACATCACCAACAAAGCCCTCAGAAACACAAGTGCCAAAACCTACAGAGGCAACCCCCAAAACTACAGAGGCACCCTCAGAAATCCAAAAAACAAATCCCACAGAGGCAACCCCATCTCTACAAGAAGATCTTCTGCCAAAGGCAAGGGGATAATGACAGAGGAACCCAAAAAGAAGAAGCCATCAACCAGCAGAAAAATTGATGAAGAGCTCTTTCGATGCATACGTGACACCAAAGCCAGAACAAGAAGACTGGGCTTTCGGTGTTACACCTCTGTCAAATATACCTATTCTAGATCCGAAGGCAAAAGTCACAGAGGATCGAGTGGCCCAAATCAAGAAGAGAATGGATGCTATGCGCAGACCCATGCCTCCACCCGGTGCACCTCCACAACAAATGGAAGAAGTGGTGTACAGATATTTGTACAACAGAAGTGCCAGAGATATTCTGCCCACAACCATTCAAGATCCCCACTTCCATGCTGACCTCGAGAACACCTTCACAAGAACAACACCCAAGCCAAAACATCAAGTCTTCTCAGAGTCCAAAATCGACAAAGTCATATACTACAAGTTCTCTCAAACCAGAACCACACCTAAGGTTTCCTATAACATCTATAAGGTCAAAAGGGAGGACAGAAGCCTTACCCAATTCTCAGATGCTGATCTGAGAAATCTAAGTCCCTACGACCTACCCGACCTTCTGCACTGGACCAAAGAAAACTACACAACAGATGTAAATCGAAGGGCATACAGGGTGCTAAGGAAAGCCATGAGAGAGAAACTTCTGCTATACAGCCTAGTCGACTTTCAATTAGGACGAGATCTCGGAGTGAGAAACTTGAATCTTCGACCACCAGAAGACGACTGCCCATCCTCTGCCATACCAAACTCGATTATTACATCTCCAAGAGTTGGGCTAGTTTATCAAGATCCTGATGGGAAGTCAAGATTGTTCGTAGAAATGGACTGTCAGAAGTATGCAACAACTACTTTGACAGAGTTCAGAGCAAGCCTTGTGGAGCATAAAGGAACAGAGCTCATGAATCAAGCTCTCGCAGATAGACTGATAGAGGTCATCGACCAAGTAATCAACTTCAGAACCCTCTGCATCAGTTTCTATAACGAGCTCAAAGAATTAGGATTCGACAACAGAAGTTTCAACGACTTCAAAGATGCCAATGTCTGATATCCTCTACCAACTTTTACAAATCTTTCCTTTCATAATGTACTCAAATGTAAGTGCCTCTGGCATATCTTATGTATGAAAGAAATGTAAAATCTTTTGAGGTATATTGTTCCACCTCTTGTTATGTACTTAGCCTAAAACTCTGCACTTTTCAATTTTTTATTTTTCAATACTTAGGGGGAGATTGTTAGCTCCAATCTTTCTGTTAATAGAAGTATTGAAAAATAGGCTAAGTATAGAAGTCGTCGACAGAGGCTCTGCTGAGTAGCCGAGTAACCAAGAAAACAGAAGTCTTCGACAGAGGCTCTGTCGGGTTAGCCAAGAAGACGGAAGTAAAGAAGCAACAGAAGACTCTTCTAAACGGACAAGGCCACAGAGCTTCTGTCATACTTGACAGAGCCTCTGTGGTAAAAAGAAGATCCACGCAAAAGATCTAAACAAGGACAAACGTGCTTCTTACAATATCTGCCATTCGAAGGTTCTGAAGATCATTCTGACAAGGCGTGACCTGACAACTCCACGTGTCAAACTCTGATAGGTTTCAGCCTAAAACAGAATACGGAGTATTTAATGAACGTTGTATCTGCAACAGTTCCAGAATAGTGTTTTGTACCTTCCAACAACTGTTCAAAGCGGTGTCTTAGTACCTACCATCCTTAGTATCTAGATCTTGTCCCCTTTAGAAGTAGTATAAATAGAAGGTTCATGTGAGCTCTTCTATTAAGCTTTGCAAGACACACACACCTTTAGAGCAGATTCTTATCAAACCTTTCGGTGTTCTTGGTGTTCTTATTATATCAAATACAGTGAATCATTGAGCTATTTATCTGTGTTATTTACACTTCATATATTTGATATTGTGTGTTATTCTACCTTATTATATCTGTTAGTTCGTTAAAACGCTTCCGCATTATATATTGTTTGAACTAATTAGATAGAATCATCATTGTTAAGCAAAACATGAACCAACAGTATGCCGATTCATCGGTGTGTGACGAAGACGATGACGAAGGTGATGACGACGGTGATGACGAAGACCTCCAAATGGAGGAGCCTGATTTTGTTCCGGAGACGCAACAACAACAACCACAAGAAGAAGAAGAAAAAGAAAAAGAAGACCAAGAAGGACGCTTTGCTGGAGTTGCTGATGACGAAACCCATGTTTTCACAATGGGTAATTCTGATATAGATAGATCAGATACCGATAGTGATGATGACGACGAATATACCCCTAGTAATAAATCATTTACTCAGTTAAATGACTTTTTTGATATGCCCCCTATTCTTCCAGACCGGAATACCCATACACAAACCTACGAACCTGAACCTTATAATCGCAGTTTAAGGATAGAAGTGGGTCAGATATTTGATTCGAAGGATCAGTTGGCCATACAGGTCGGAATTAAGTTCATGGAAGAGGGTTTCGAAAGTTACACGCCGAGATCCAACAAAAGCATATACGTAGTTGAATGTGCGAGAGAAAATTGTAATTGGAGGATGTACGCGAGGCCCGTGGGAGAGAAAGGAGGGATGTTAGTTATTAGAAAGTTGCACGACGTACACACTTGTTCGAGGACGCAACTGAATCCCAACCACAAACAAGCCAACAAAAGGACTTTGGGTGCGATACTGAAAGGCAAATTTCTTGATGCTAGCAGGTCAATGCGTCCAAAGGACATCGTGAACGATGTACACCAGCAGTACGGGATCACAATTGGTTACCAACAAGGCTGGCGTGCGCGATGCAGGGCACTGCTAATGGTCAGAGGCACGTTCGAGGAGTCGTATGAACGACTCCCTGGGTTTTTATATAATTTGCAGCTGCATAATCCAGGTACGGTCACCCAGATAAGGACAGATTCAAATGGACGGTTTGAGATGTGCTTCGTTGCCTTTGGACCCGTGGTACGTATTTTAACACGTCATATGTTTACACATTATAAACTATAACATTTACAAAGGGAAACCACCTACATTTTTGCAGATCCGCACATTTGTGGCAAATCTGCGTCGTGTCCTGGTAATAGACGTTGCCCATTTAAAGGGCCCTTACTTGGGTATGATGTTCCTGGCGGTTTCCATGGACGGGAATAACTCCATCGTTCCCGTAGCTTTCGGAGTAGGCAAGTCTGAAACCGGGGAGGAGTGGACTTGGTTTCTGTCCATGTTGAGACAAGCTATCGGAGACCCGCAAGGGTTGGTGTTTATGTCCGACAGGGCTCCTTCCATAAGCGCCGCAATCTCTGCCATGTACCCAAACGTCCCTCACGCCTTATGTTGTCGACATTTGGAGATGAACGCCAAATCCCAAGACAAATGTATTACCACCTACCACGATGTCTACTGGAAGGCATGCAAAACATATACGGCTCAGGAGTTTGACCGGTACATGAATGTTCTACGAGTTATTGCCAACAAAGCAGCCAAAGTCATGGACGATGTTGGACCGGAGAGGTGGTCCGCGGCCCATTTTCCTGCACAACGGTATGACATTCTGACCTCCAATAGTGCAGAGTCGGTGAATGCACTCTCCCGTTTTGCGCGTAGATGTCCAATTGTTACTTTTATGGAGTACTTTCGGGCCTTTCAACAAGAGTGGTACCAACTTCGACGCCGAAAAGGAGCTGATCTGAGTAATACACTCACACCAGCGGCGGAGGAGATAGTTTTCCTCAGGGCGGGTCACGCGTCGACATGGAGGGTAAGCGAAATCGGGTATGGGAGGTACCAGGTTCGGGATAACCAACTTGACGCGATTGTCAATATGACCGACCATGTTTGTTCATGTTTCCAATGGCAAAAATCTGGGTTATCGTGCAGCCATGCCATCGCTGCGGCAAGACATATGGGTCGTAGAGATTGCAGCGACTTGGCTGTAAGTTTCTTCACGTCCGAAACTTACCGGGCAACATACGCAGAGGTAATAAATCCAGTTGGACCCCCTGAAGCATGGGTGTATCCACCCGACCCCATTCCGCCATGTTATCCACCGTTAAACACTAAGAACAGAGCCGGGAGACCGAGAAAGAACGATCGACGTCCATCACGTGGTGAAGGTCCGATACAGCAAAAATGTACCCGGTACCAATGCGTAGGACATACTCGTGGAGAGTGTCCAAGTCCCGCACCTTAAACCGTGCCAAGGAGTAGACGTTCAGTCAGTCAACTAAGTAACATGCAGGGCCCGTCGGAGCTTGAACCACATGGAACTATATCATATGATAGTGTTGATCTGAACATTGATTTCCCTTGATTGGGACGATAAATATTGTATGTTTAGTGCTCTTGTTTTGATATATAACATGATTTTATCTACTTTATCGGCCCGTGTAATTTATCAAACATAACTTATGTACGTTGTAATTTAGTAAAATAAGGGACCGATGTTGTAATTTATCAAACAAAAGAGACCTAAGTTGTGTTAGAGCAAAGACAGGGACCAAAAATAGCAAACATATTGTAACACCCTAAAATTCAGGGCTAATTTAAACCTTAATTTAATAATGTTGGGAACTGAAGATTTGCTAAGTATGGATAATACTGCCAGAACAACATTTCTACTTCCAGAACAAAGTTACTACTGCCAGTAAAGGTTAGTACTGCCAGAACAAAGTTACTACTGCCAGTAAAGGTTAGTACTGCCAGAACAAAATTACTACTGCAAGACAAAGTTAATACTGCTTGAAGAATGTTAGTACTGCTGATGCATTAATGCTGCTGGAACAAGGTTAGTACTGCTTGTCAAGATTAATACTGCTGAAGCAAGGTTAGTACTGCTGGAATAAGTTAATGCTGCTGGAATGAATTAATGCTGCTGGAGAACATTAGTACTGCTCATGCTGAATGAAGTTAATACTGCTCATGCATAAAGATGTTAATGCTGCTTGTGATGATAAGTTTGGAATGCGAGAATGTTGGAGATAAAGATGGAATGGATGAAGATATGCTTAAAGAAGATTCAGAAGATCAATTTATTTTTGATAGTTATCTTGTAATTATTTAGTATAAATAGATGTTGATAGATAGCTATTCAAGACACACAAGATACGAGATACGCAATATACGAGAGTTTCAGAATACGTTTTAGAAAGAATTAACCTCAAGGTTTAGAACCCTATTTCTAGAGAAGTAGAAGTCGTCTTGATTGAGCCTGTTCATCAAGATTGAGGTTTGGTTGTAAGCTTGTGAGTTGAATCAGTGAATACAAATAGCTGTGTGTTTTCTGATATATTGTTCTTTGATTGTGTGAATTAAAGTTCTATTCCGCAGATTCTTTAATTCTGAATTCAAAGTATTATTAGTCTTGTTAAGATTCGATCCTGACAGGTGGTATCAGAGCTTGTGTTTCTTAGAATTCTACAATCATTATGGATAATTCTATTGAATCAAACAGTACTCTTGTTTCTAAGGTTCCCATGCTCAGACCCAATGAGTTTGACATGTGGAAAATTAGAATCAAGCAGTATATTCTGCTTACTGATTATTCCATCTGGGATATCATAGAGAATGGTCCATGTGCTGAAGGAAGAATTGGACCAGAAGGCAAAAGACCTCCTCCAAAGACTGATGCAGAGAGAAAAGTCAGACAAATAGAGATGAAGGCCTTAAGCACTCTGCTTTTGGCTATCCCCAATGAATATCAGCATCAATTTCATCACTGCACTGATGCTCAGATTCTGTGGAATGCATTGGAAAAGAGATTCACTGGCACCAAAAGCACCAAGAGGAATCAGAAGGCAATTCTCAAGCAGCAGTATGAAAACTTTACTTCTACTAAGAATGAGTCTATGACTCAAACTTTTGATAGATTTAATAAGCTGGTTGGAGAATTGGCCACAGTAGGAGTCAAGATGGAGGCTGATGATGTTAACAGAAAGTTCTTAAGATCATTAGGTGAAGAGTGGACAATGTATACTGTGTCCTTCAGACATAATGACCAATTGGAAGATAAAGAGCTTGATGATCTTTACAATGATCTTAGAGTCTTTGAAGCAGAGGTTGAAGCCAAAAAGAAGCCATCTGGATATATACATAATGCTGCACTCCTTTCAGCATCACCTGATTCTACTGCTAACCCTGAATCAGTTAGTGCTGCTGGAGGAGTCAATCAGGAAAAGACCAATGATTCAGTACTAGAAGCCTTCTTTTCTAGTCATGTTAATTCCTCATTGATTAATGATGACTTAGAACAGATTAATGCTGATGATCTTGAAGAGATGGATATCAAGTGGCAGATGGCTATGCTGTCTATGAGGGTGAAGAGATTCATAAAGAGGACAGGGAGAAACAAGTTTTCCCAAAGAAGAGAAGATGGTGCTGGATTTGACAAGTCCAAAGTTGAATGCTACAAGTGTCACAAGATGGGACACTTTGCCAGGGAATGCAGAGGTGGAACATCTCACAACAGCCATCAACAAACTCAGGCTGGAAGCTCCAATCAAAACAGAAACTCTATTCAAGCTCTTGTCTCTCAACAAGGAATGGGATTTGATTGGAGTGATCAAGCAGAAGAGGCCATCCAAAATCAAGCACTTATGGCTGAAGTTTCAGATATTCCCACTGAGGTAAAATCTAATCTCTGTACTCAAGCTTGTATAGACACTGTTAAAAGGTATAGAGATCACAATCAGGGAATGTGTGATGACCTTAAGAGATTAGAAAAGGACAGAAAAGACTATGTAGTAATTGTTGAGAAGTTTGAAGAACAGATTAGGGCTTTTCAAGCCAATGAACTTCAACACTCCTATGATACAAACTACTGGAAATGGGAAAAGGATGGTCTAGAGTTCCAGCTTAGGGAATCCAGGGAAGAGTGTGAGAAACTAAAAGGAGAGCTTGAGAAAGTTAAACTTGATGTAGAAAAGTTTTCAAAAGCTTCTAAAGTCATGGACACCATAATAAATACTCAAATCCACAGTATATGAAAACAGGCCTAGGGTACAATGCCACACCCCCACCCTACAACAACAACTACATCCCTCCTAAGTCAGACCTATTAGAAACCAAGGATAGGAAGGACTTACCTGAAGGAGCCACTGAAGTAGATCCATTAGATAAAGTAGTTGTTGAGGATAAGACTGAAAAAGAAGGATCTGGTGAGGAATGTGTAAGTCCATGTGTTAAGAACAATGAGATGAAAAGGACTGGAAAGGGAAAGGGAGTTCATTATACACAGACCACTGTTGTGAACTCTAATACTTGTGAACATTGTTCTTGCAAGAAATCTCAAGAGAATAAGCCCCAAAAACATGATAAAAAGAGGGGAAATCAAAGAAATTGGAATAACCAGTGGGCACAAAAGCAAGGAGTTGATCTGCAAAACCTTGTTTTATTTGTGGCAGATTGAATCATCTTGCCAAACACTGTTATTTCAATCCTATTAACCAAAGGAAAAGTTTTCAAAGAAGTTTTCAAAAGTCTTCTGGTTATAGGAAGCCTGTAAGGAATAATGTGGCTAAGAAACAAGCTGAATCCAAAAGCCACATGAGAAAACAGACTGAAAAGGAATGTGTCAATATGTGGATCCCCAAAAGCACTAATGTTAGTACTGCTACCTCAGATAGTACTGCTGACAAGGATAGTGCTGCTAGAAGCAATACTACTGCCAATACTGCTGCTAGCAGTGTTAGTGCTGCTAACACTGTTAGTACTTCTTTTGAAGAGAATGCTGCTGCTAGCAGTGTTAGTGCTGCTAACACTGTTAGTACTTCTTTTAAAGACAATACTGCTGCTAGCAGTGTTAATGCTGCTAACACTGTTAGTACTTCTTTTAAAGACAATACTGCTGCTAGCAGTGTTAATGCTGCTAACTCTGTTAGTACCTCTTCTAAGAACAATACTGCTGCTAGCAGTGTTAGTGCTGCTAACACTGTTAGTACTTCTTCCAAGGTTAATACTGCTTCTAGTTTTTGTGCTGCTAGACCAATCATATTGACAAAGTACTCCAGTTCTGCAGTACCTAAGTTTGAAAATCTCATCAAAACACAGTGCAAGTACTTTGATGAGCAAGGGAGACCCAAGACCACTTCGGCTTGGGTTCCCAATAAAAACTAACTGATTTATCTGATGTGCAGGGCAACCAACAGCTCAAGGGGAAGAGCATCTGGCATGTTGATAGTGGTTGCTCCAGGCACATGACAGGTAACATGGCCTGCCTCAAGAATTTCAAAAGAATTGATGGAGGACATGTTGCTTTTGGAAATAATCCTGCAGGAGGTAAGATAAGTGGTAAAGGTGATGTGTCAAAAGGTGTTATGGATTCAAGAATCAGATGTTGGACTATGGGGTAACATTTCTTCACACTCCAATCTTCATTGACAACAACAGTGCCATTAGCATTGTTAACAATCCTGTCAAGCACTAAAAAACAAAGCACATAGAGATCAGGTATCACTTTATTAGAGACTGTAATGAAAAGAAATTGATTCAAGTTGCTAAAGTTCATACCAATGACCAGTTTGCAGATCTATTCACAAAAGCTTTTGATGTGGGTAGATTCACTTTCTTGGTAACAAGTGTGGGCTTGATCAACCTTGAATAAGTTCATGATTTTAAATTTTTTATACCTGTATTTCTTTGTATATTTGGTGTTACTAACTAGTTTTCTCAGAACCTCAGTATGACTCAGATTGACAAGTGCTGCAAAGTGTAAGTATAGTTACTACTGCTAGTACATATTTTTCTACTGCCAATTAGTAGTTAATACTGCTTCGTAGTTAATACTGCTTTGTAGTTAATACTGCTAAGTAGTTAATACTGCTTTGTAGTTAATACTGCTTAGTAGTTAATACTGCTTTGTAGTTAATACTGCTTAGTAGTTAATACTGTATGAGTAGTTAATACTGCTTTGATGTGAATACTGCTCAGTAGTTAATACTGCTTTGTAGTTAATACTGCTTAGTAGTTAATACTGCTTTGTAGTTAATACTGCTTAGTAGTTAATACTGTAAGTGTAGTTAATACTGCTTTGTAGTTAATACTGCTTAGTAGTTAATACTGCATATGTAGTTAATACTGCTTTGTAGTTAATACTGCTTCGTAGTTAATACTGCTTTATGTTAATACTGCTCAGTAGTTAATACTGCTTGTGTAGTTAATACTGCTGTGTAGTTAATATTGCCTTGCAGTTAATATTGCTCAGTAGTTAATACTGCTAAGTCGTTAATACTGTTTTTAAAGAAAATCAGGGCTAGTACTTCTATAAATACTCTTTCAACCCGCCAAAGTTCATAACGTCTCTTTGCATTCAATTCATCTCTCTCTCGTTCTAATTTTTTTTCCCCTAGAATCTCTGTGTTTTCTATCCAAATCCTCAGGAAGAATGACGACAATGGAGTTTGTCGATGAGCACAATGAGATTGCGATGCTTCAGAAGCCAAAGCAGGCCGCAGGATTTCATGATATTGTGGATTTTCTCAAGTCCACACACATCTCTCATGCCCTAACAGTGTGCCCAACCATATATATCGAGCATCAAAAGCAATTTTGGGAGAATGCTACTGTTATACTCGAAGATGGGCAGAAAATCATTCGAACAAGGGTTTGTGACAAACCCTTGAAGGTCACAGAGGAGGTTATTTGCATCACTCTTCACTTAGATGATGCCTCAGGTATAACCTATCTCTCTAATGATGAACTTTTCTCGACCTTACAAAGAATGGGGTATGAAGGTCCCATTGGAATTTTTAAATTCTACAAGTCAAAGTTTTTCACCCAATGGCGATTTCTTGTTCATACTCTTATGCACTGTATTTCAAAGAAACAACTGGATGGAGTGAGTTTAGCAGTACCATTGCTTATGCCTTGGTCTGCTTAGCCACTGCCAGAAAGTTCAATTTTTCAGCAATGATTTTTAATGATCTTGTGGCAAACCTAGAATCCAAAAAGCGCTTTTACATGTATCCCAGGTTTGTCCAAGAAGTAATTAACCATGAATTGACGGATTTACCTCAGTCCGCTGAGGTATATGTGCCAAAACCCCCTAAAGGGAAGGTTTTCTCAAATATGAGAAGAATTCCTAGGGACTCGGAAGGAGTTGACACACCATTGTTCTCTACAATGATGGTTGTGTCCCACACCACTGAAGGTATGGCATCAGGGTCAAGGCCCCCATTAGACACACCCACTGATGGCCAATCCCCACCTTCCATTACCAAAGAAATCCCACAGTCCATTCTTTTAAGACCCACTCCAAAAATCACCAAGAAGTTTGAAAGAAGAAAGGTACCCAAGGTTCCTTCCCTTGATGTATCTCCTAATAGCCCAAAGCCTACAAGCCCTCTATTGGAGCATTCTCCAATAGAGAATATCAAAAGGGTAACCACAGGGGTGTCTCCCAACCCCAAGCAGGTGCTCTCTAAGGAGAAGGATGAGCATGTGGGCTGCAAGGCTGCCACTACTTCTGCTAGCAAAGAGAAGGACAGTGGTAACATCACTAAGACCTTCCCCACGGCAACTCAGAATGTGAAAACATTCAGAGGACCCAGGCGCCAAGAAACCATGGGAGTAGGTTGTGCTTTTGCTAGGCAAGAGACACCTACTAAAACTTCCAATGATCCTGAAAGGGAGGTAAACACTTCTAAACCAGGTGAGGATAGATATACTTATGAGGAATTGATGGAAACTATTGCCAACATCAACATTGATGTCATGAATCAGCAGAAGGAGATTGATGAGCTTAAGAAGGTGGTTCTTTATCAACACACCAAGATAGAGAAGAATAAGAAGATGATCACCAAGCTGCTGCAAAGAAGGAAGAAAGCTCAGTATGTTATGAAAAGGAGAAGATCAACCACTGATGCTTCCAAAAAGGGGGAGTTAGAAACTGATCTAAACATGGAGGATGCAAAGGTTGAGGGGGAGAATGAGCATAAGGTTGAGGGGGAGGCTGAGCAGGTTGCAGAAGTTGCAAAGGAAGCAGAAAGTGAGAAAGCAGCAGAAACCACAGAAAAAGCAGTAGAAACAGTTAATGTTGCAGTATCTGAGATTGAAGCAGCAGTAGCTGAAATTATTAAGAGTCTTGTGGATGCAGCAGTATCTGACAGTGAGAAGGAAGCAGTATCTGTATCTACAGTAACTAAATCTGAGATTGAAGCAGAGGTATTTGAGATTGTGAAGAATAGTGTTGAAGCAGCAGTATCAAAGATTATAAAAGAAGCAGTAACAGATAGAGCAGCAGAAATGGTTAATGCTGCTAGTCAAAAAGCAGCAGAAACCATTCAAGCAGCAGAAATGGTTAATGTTGCTGAAAAACATAAGGCAGCAGAAACCATCCCTGAAGCAGCAGAAACAAAGGAAACAGCAGAAACCATCCCTGAAGCAGCAGAAACAAAGGAAACAGCTGAAACCATTCCTGAAGCTGTTAAATCACTCAAAAGAACCAAGATGGTGTCAAACAAAAGACCAAGAACAAAGTCTATAGCTTCAAAGAAGAAAGTTGTAAAGAAGCCTAGGGTGGAACCCAGTGTAGAAGAAGCTAAGGAGGAAGTTGTGAAAGAGAAAGCTGATCATAAAGTTGCTGAAGAAGAAGTGGCAACTCCATCAGGTCAACCAAGCAATGTACAATCACCAACAAATGCTCAATGTGATATGTATATTACTGTGGTTGATTCTAGTCCAATCAAAGTTAAACCATTAGCTTCTATGGCTCCTGAGATCATCTTCTGGGATACTTTGAGAGATCAGAGAAAGGAGTACATTAGAATAAAAAGAGCAGATGGGAAGTTTGAGGTCAGTTCTACATGGGGAAGACTTTTAAGGATGTGCTCTAGATCAGACTAGGAAGAGATGTTCAAGGTGGGAATGAAACTTTATGGAAATATGCTGACTGAGAATGGAATGTCCATCACCAAAATGGTACTTGAATACTTGTGTCTAATGTTCAATACAGAAGCAGTTAAGTATTTGACAGAAAGGCAATTTCAAACTGTTACCAACTGGATGCTTATTGAAAACTGTGGTGTGTATGTCATAACACTTGACTATGCATATCATGAGTATTATTTGGTGGATAAAATATACGAGCACAGCATGACAAGGTTGAAAGGAATGCTAAAAACTAAGTTGGTGGGTAACAAAGATTCTAAGATGGCAAGATACCTGGTAAGAAGGATCATCAATCAAAGTTTGGGATTGAATCCTGACTTGTGTGTTCAAGATTAAGTTTTGGAAGCATCATCATATGAAGAACTTGACTTCTCTTTCTAAAAGTCAAGTTAGGGGGAGATTGTTGGGAACTGAAGATTTGCTAAGTATGGATAATACTGCCAGAACAACATTTCTACTTCCAGAACAAAGTTACTACTGCCAGTAAAGGTTAGTACTGCCAGAACAAAGTTACTACTGCCAGTAAAGGTTAGTACTGCCAGAACAAAATTACTACTGCAAGACAAAGTTAATACTGCTGGAAGAATGTTAGTACTGCTGATGCATTAATGCTGCTGGAACAAGGTTAGTACTGCTTGTCAAGATTAATATTGCTGAAGCAAGGTTAGTACTGCTGGAATAAGTTAATGCTGCTGGAATGAATTAATGCTGCTGGAGAACATTAGTACTGCTCATGCTGAATGAAGTTAATACTGCTCATGCATAAAGATGTTAATGCTGCTTGTGATGATAAGTTTGGAATGCGAGAATGTTGGAGATAAAGATGGAATGGATGAAGATATGCTTAAATAAGATTCAGAAGATCAATTTATTTTTGATAGTTATCTTGTAATTATTTAGTATAAATAGATGTTGATAGATAGCTATTCAAGACACACAAGATACGAGATACGCAATATACGAGAGTTTCAGAATACGTTTTAGAAAGAATTAACCTCAAGGTTTAGAACCCTATTTCTAGAGAAGTAGAAGTCGTCTTGATTGAGCCTGTTCATCAAGATTGAGGTTTGGTTGTAAGCTTGTGAGTTGAATCAGTGAATACAAACAGCTGTGTGTTTTCTGATATATTGTTCTTTGATTGTGTGAATTAAAGTTCTATTCCGCAGATTCTTTAATTCTGAATTCTAAGTATTATTAGTCTTGTTAAGATTCGATCCTGACAAATAATAAGATTTAAACTTAAACTTCCGACTTTATAACTGAGCAGAGAAATATCTATGAGGTCATATTCACAAATACTGAATTCTTCAAATAACCTATTAATCTAATCATGTCACTATAATCAGATTAACTAGATTATCTAAGCAATCCATCAAAACCTTAATAATCATTATCTCCTCCGCTAATCCAAAAGCTCTCGTCCCACATCCCTTTACTTTCCCAAGCTAGCACCTGGTAAGAAAACATCATTTGAAACGATTAGGCTAACGCCTAGTGAGAACATTCAGTTTCAAAATAATATTTGTACAAATCAATGTAAACAAGGCATAACAAACTTGGTTTACCCTTTTTCTTACCACACACATAACCATCCTTTGATAACAGGTTAAACCTGGTTCCATGACTACGACCTGACAATAAGCCAGTCATTTCTCATGTTCTAGAGCCGCACTACGAATCTTCACAGATTCTAGATTAATGCTCTTATCTAAGAAATCGCAATATACACATGCCCATTTCTAGATTAATACTCATATCCAAGAAATTGCAATATACACATGCCCATTTCTAGATTAATACTCATATCCAAGAAATTGCAATATACACATGCCCATTTCTTTGGAAAGGAAATAGAGATAGCAATATACACATGCTCATCCCTTCTTTTCCTTAGAAATCGGGAAATCTGAAATAAATCTACGTCTATTCCACGATTTCCCAAACACTAGGCCTATGGATCCATACCACCTATTTGTACTCGTACAGGGATTTACTTAATATAGATTCCTCATAGCAATCAGTATGAGCAAATCATAATTATACCCCATAGATTCCTCATATCATTCAGTGTGAGCAAATCATATTTATTTCATATAGATTCCTCATATCATTATGTATAAGCAAATTACATTTAATATGTCAATTTCTTATAACATAATCTAACCATCAATATTATCACTCACGATCCTTGATATAAATTTTATCGTAACCCACTTGCCCATTAAATCCAATAGTTAAAACTCATACAGGTTATTGCTATAAGTCATTTTCCAATATCATTAATGAATTTAAGCAAAACCGTCAAATTTAATAATAGATTTTACTTTATAAAACCATTCTTCCAAAATCCATCCAAAACAGTTCATTTGTAAAATACACCTTACCATACTTTAAAACATTTATAAAAAGGTAAGGTAAGAATGAACTCACCTGATAGCAGTAGTATCACTCTAACTTTTTCTTCTCAAAACGTATGAACTTTCGTCACCAACTCCACAGAGATCTGAAATACTCAAATACATAATGTACTAGTATTAATCTACTGTACAGGACCCTTAAGACCAAGAATCCTTAAAATAACCAAAATTCTCATCTCCTATCGTAATGCACAGTATTTGTCGCAACCCACTGTTGCGACTTCTTCTTCCTATCGCAACCAACAGTTGCGATACACCTCTCATCGCAACTCACTATTGCGATACTAATGAGCTTGTCGCAACCCAAGGTTGCGATACTCATGAATATCGCAAACCTTCATGACTATCGCAACTAACTACAACGATATTCAAAACTGTCTCAACCCACCGTGTTCATACTTAACCCAGAAATTTATAGATTTAAGCCATGCATGCGTCTAATAAATTGCAGATATGTTTAAGACTACTAACAGAACATATTTACCAGTTCAGATTTCTCAGAATATTCCAAAAACATTAAAACCCATCTCTAAACCCACATAAAACTCTTATTCACATAATGAGAGTAATTTAACTAGAAACATACCTTTGGTTCTCACAACTTTCACCTAATTTCCAGCTGAATATTTATGTTTCTTCTTCTTCTTTGTCTTTCTCTCTCTCGGCTCTTTCTCTCTCTTTGATTCACCGTAACACACACACACACAAGTAAGACTTCAAGATGAGAAATATCTCATCTTTTCTTGCTATAATCAAATAAGGCGGTGGGTTAGGTGTAGGTTTCATCACTTAACCAACCAGCCCCTCAACTATCTACACTTGACGATTAATACCCTTTAGCTTATAAATTAAAATTAAAGTTTACCCCTTAACTTATAACTCCAATAAAAATTAACGAAACTTATTCAGGGATAAACTCTAAAATTAATCTATCAAATAATCAACCCTACCTTATCAAATAATTATACTCAAATTATTTAATAAACTCAAACATCATCCTTTATAAAAATCGAGATGTTACATCCGATACAGCGAAAATGTACCCGGTGCCAATGCGTAAGACATACTCGTGGAGAGTGTCCAAGTCCTGCCCCTTCAACCGTGCCAAGGAGTAGACGTTCAGTCAGTCAACTAAGTAACACGCAGGGCCCGTCGGAGCTTGAACCACATGGAACTATATCATATGATAGCGTTGATCTGAACATTGATTTCCCTTGATTGGGACGATAAATATTGTATGTTTAGTGCTCTTGTTTTGATATATAACATGATTTTATCTACTTTATCGGCCCGTGTAATTTATCAAACATAACTTATGTACGTTTGTAACACCCCCTTACCACGACACAATATTGTCCGCTTTGCCCCACTGGCTCACGGCTTTGTTCTTGGCGACCTGGCAAGGACTTCGCAAGGACTTCCCAGGAGGTCACCCATCCTGGTACTACTCCCACCCAAGCACAGTTAACCACAGAGTTCCCAAGGAACCCGCATGCTTGTGGCCCCAAAACGCGTTGTGTCTGGTAAGGCCAAGGTTTACTAATATACCCAGCATCTCTCCTGTCCACGGCCGATGTGGGATATGCCTAAGGTGTTACACACACCCCCCCCCTTAGGGACTCATCGTCCTCGATGAGGTTTGCCCCACCATCCCGAACGGCACAGGAGTGGCTCTGATACCATCTGTAACATCCCAGACCAACCGTACCAGATATTGTCCGCTTTGTCCACACACCTGGACTCACGGTTTTAAAACGCGTCTGATAGGGGAGGTATCAAGTCCCTCTTATAAGGAAACCTTAGTTCTCCTCCCCAACCAATGTGGGATCTTACAATCCACCCCCCTCGGGAGCCCAGCGTCCTCGCTGGCACACCAGTCCGGAACCTGGCTCTGATACCATTTGTAACACCCCCTTACCACGACACAATATTGTCCGCTTTGCCCCACTGGCTCACGGCTTTGTTCTTGGCGACCTGGCAAGGACTTCGCAAGGACTTCCCAGGAGGTCACCCATCCTGGTACTACTCCCACCCAAGCACACTTAACCACAGAGTTCCCAAGGAACCCGCATGCTTGTGGCCCCAAAACGCGTTGTGTCTGGTAAGGCCAAGGTTTACTAATATACCCAGCATCTCTCCTGTCCACGGCCGATGTGGGATATGCCTAAGGTGTTACACACTCCCCCCCTTAGGGACTCATCGTCCTCGATGAGGTTTGCCCCACCATCCCGAACGGCACAGGAGTGGCTCTGATACCAAGTTGTAACGTCCCAAAAATTACAATGAATTTAAAATTTTAAAAATAATGCATTTCGTTACAATCAAACCATAAGTTAACAAATCCCATTACAATAAAAATAAATGTCGTTAATTAAAACCGTCAAATGAAATTTAAGCAGCGGAAAAGTTATATAATTAAATCCCCATTTAAAAAGTTAAACTTAAACAGCCTTCGCCTTGCGCCCGTGTGTACCGTCATGCCCGACTGCTACTCGCACCTGAAATCATAAGATATTGGGAAGGGGTAAGCACGAAGCTTAGTGAATTCCATCACATGCGCAGATAGGAATTATATACACATCACCCCTATCCGCACATAAGCAACAACATCACAGTTACATAAAACGAGTAAACATCTACAAGTAATTATGTATCCAACACCTCGGTCCAACCGAGCCCTCGGTCCCACCGAGTTGTAATGTAACACACTCGTCACACCGAGTTCCCACAACGTTTCCTTCCACTTCCTCGGTCCCACCGAGCCCTCGGTCCCACCGAGTTGTAATGTAACACACTCGTCACACCGAGTTCCCACAACGTTTCTTTCCACTTCCTCGGTCCCACCGAGCCCTCGGTCCCACCGAGTTGTAATGTAACACACTCGTCACACCGAGTTCCCACAACGTTTCTTTCCACTTCCTCGATCCCACCGAGCCCTCGGTCCCACCGAGCCCTCGGTCCCACCGAGTTGTAATGTAACACACTCGTCACGCCGAGTTCCCACAACGTTTCCCACTTCCTCGGTCCCACCGAGGTGTAATGTAAAACATTTATACTAAGCATTTAAACCAATCAAATATTACACACCACAAACAACTAGTTCACACCACAAAGACAGTAGTACATACAAACTACTATGACATGCATACAACCCCCAAACATACAATCGACAACCACAATGAGACCCCAAATTTTTAGCGTGGAAAACCCCTCAAAATCGAGAGTAAAAACCACGGGACTACTAGAGCCGCTTCAAATCCACTACCACCAATATTAGAGCAATACAAAGTCTTGTGTAACTAGGCTTCCTAGAGCGAGCGTGTGGGATAAGTAGACGGTGGAGGATTGGGTATTCCACACGTGTTAATATGGTAGGCCGAATAGTGTCGGTTAAGGGAAGGATGCCCTTTGTAATTAAGAGAATAAATGCGCAATAACCGTTTTGAAGTAAGTAGTATATTTAGGTGTCAACTTTTGGGCTTGAGGCCAAACACCTTTAGTGTAATCGGAGATTTGTAGCCGATTTGAAAATAATTATGATGATGGTAGTAGTAACCCTGAGATGCTTATTTGTGATGAATGGTTATGGTGGAATGACCTGCGTGGGTGATTATAAGTTTACTGGTTTGATGATCTGTGTGAAATAATTTTGGGAGTCTATTAGAACTCGTGGAAGTTAATCGGCAGTAATGGTAGGAATTATCGAATTCGAGTATCCTGTAGGGTATGTTGGTGAGCACCTTTAGGATGGTTAGAGCTTGCAAGTTGAATCGGGATGTATGGAACATCTAAGGTTGGGAGGCAACCGAAGTCGTTTGACTAGGAATGAATTCAGTTGTTGGAGTGTTCTTCCGATCATATTTCCAATGTCCGTGAAGGAGTTTTGTTAGTAAGAAAAGTATTCGAGAAATTCTAGACGGGGTGAGAAATTTAGATTCTAGTTGAGGAAAGTCCAGTGGCAACACAGAAAGGGCTCCGAGTGGACTTGGGAACCCGAGGTTGAGATGTGGTAAAGCTATCCAGAGCTGTTTGCGGACGTAGACTTCGAGGACGAAGTCTAATCCAAGTGGGGGAGAGTTGTAAAGCCCGTATCCCGGTATGTAATTTCTTTGTTTTAATTCTTTTTTAAAAGTTTTATTTATCATGGTTTCCGTTAGCGGGGTTAGACGAATTGGACCTAATAGTTAAATATGTCAAGACGTGGTTAGTTTGCGAGAAGGATGTAGTGAGGGACCAAAATTGTTAAGGGGCCAAAAAGTGAGAGTTTCGGCCCATGCAACCCAAACCAAACCCTTGTATCATTTTTTGGTGTGGTGTTCGTGAGTAACAAGAAAAAAGGGATGGAGCTCAATATTTTCGTATTTTGAAAACCTAGCTGCAGAAAACTTCTGTTTCCCGGAGATTGAACGGTCGGATCGTCGTGATTTTTGGTGAGCAGCTTCACGACATCTTCATCAACATTCTGGACGGTGGGATCGTGGTTTTGAGGTCCGGAGGTCATGGTTTCGTGGGGTTCTGCACAGCAGTAACTTTGTGGTGATTTTTCTCCATTCTTGCTCTATTTTGGTTCCATACATCTTGATGTGCTTATTTCCAAGTGTATGATGGTTTTGTATGCCTCTAGTATAATCTAGAGAAGACTTTGTATTGCTCTAATATTGGTGGTAGTGGATTTGAAGCGGCTCTAGTAGTCCCGTGGTTTTTACTCTCGATTTTGAGGGGTTTTCCACGCTAAAATTTTGGGGTCTCATTGTGGTTGTTGATTGTATGTTTGGGGGTTGTATGCATGTCATAGTAGTTTGTATGTACTACTGTCTTTGTGGTGTGAACTAGTTGTTTGTGGTGTGTAATATTTGATTGGTTTAAATGCTTAGTATAAATGTTTTACATTACACCTCGGTGGGACCGAGGAAGTGGAAAGAAACGTTGTGGGAACTCGGCGTGACGAGTGTGTTACATTACAACTCGGTGGGACCGAGGGCTCGGTGGGACCGAGGAAGTGGAAAGAAACGTTGTGGGAACTCGGTGTGACGAGTGTGTTACATTACAACTCGGTGGGACCGAGGGCTCGGTGGGACCGAGGAAGTGGAAAGAAACGTTGTGGGAACTCGGTGTGACGAGTGTGTTACATTACAACTCGGTGGGACCGAGGGCTCGGTGGGACCGAGGAAGTGGAAGGAAACGTTGTGGGAACTCGGTGTGACGAGTGTGTTACATTACAACTCGGTGGGACCGAGGGCTCGGTTGGACCGAGGTGTTGGATACATAATTACTTGTAGATGTTTACTCGTTTTATGTAACTGTGATGTTGTTGCTTATGTGCGGATAGGGGTGATGTGTATATAATTCCTATCTGCGCATGTGATGGAATTCACTAAGCTTCGTGCTTACCCCTTCCCAATATCTTATGATTTCAGGTGCGAGTAGCAGTCGGGTATGACGGTACACACGGGCGCAAGGCGAAGGCTGTTTAAGTTTAACTTTTTAAATGGGGATTTAATTATATAACTTTTCCGCTGCTTAAATTTCATTTGACGGTTTTAATTAACGACATTTATTTTTATTGTAATGGGATTTGTTAACTTATGGTTTGATTGTAACGAAATGCATTATTTTTTAAATTTTAAATTCATTGTAATTTTTGGGACGTTACAACGTTGTAATTTAGTAAAATAAGGGACCGATGTTGTAATTTATCAAACAAAAGAGACCTAAGTTGTGTTAGAGCAAAGACAGGGACCAAAAATAGCCAACGTGCAGTAAAAGCATCCACATTTGCCTATAAATAACCCACGCTAGATTAGTCGTAAAACACATATACGGGAACATATTATTCTTACATGGCATCCCCAAACCTTCATGTTTGGTGCTTTAGGCGTTTATCTGAATCGCTTTCAGACACTGGCAAAGAGTTATATGGTTAGTGTGCATGTTTCATTGAGTTTTGCTTGTTACTACCGTTGTTCTACAACCTAACTATATTAATTAATGTTCATCAACAGATGCATATCCACAGTTGTTCACCATGAAAGTCCACCATGGTGGGTACTTCACGGAACCACCCAGAAGACATTATTTCCGTGGTCTAGAAATTTATGTTGACATGTTAGATGTGGAGGATCTTTCTATGCAACTGCTTGAACAGATCATGAAAGAGCTGGATTATAAAGAACCAAAATATAATAGGTTGTATTTTAAGAGGCCGAATGCAGACTTCTTGACTGGACTGGTAGAATTGAGTACCGACGAAGATGTAGCTAACATACGCCAGTATGTTGACGGCCATACTGTGATTGAAGTGTACATCGAGAAAATGGATCTTAACACTTTGAGACTCGTCTCGCCAGCGCATGTAAGAAGTCGACCCGGATTGTCAAAAACCAAACCATCGTCTAGCCGCAGTCTCAAATTTGGATAATTTTGTACTGTACTGACTAGTTTGTGTTTGTTCTGAAATAATCTTGTATAACATCTAGGAGTTGTATTTTTAATATGAACCACTTTTCAGACTACTTAAATACTATTTTCAGCCTAATGAAAGACCTTTATTCATGAGCAAACTTCAACATGTAACATCAACATAAAAACTCCAGGAACGAAACAACAACATAGAAACAGGAAAGGAACGAAACAACAATGTCGAACTGGAAAAGTACAAAACAACAACACATAAACAACAAAGTACTAAAGCAACACCCGTACCACCACCTACTGAAAAATTGCCTTAGTTTGATCATTCCAACCTTGCTTGTCGCTTACCTTCGCTTGAAGAATTGCGAAGTCTTGCATAATGTGGTGAATGTCTTCTTTTTCTCGACGAATACGATCCTCCGTATCTTTTATATCCCCTTTCATCCTTTTGATCTCCTTTTCTTCCACTTCGATCCTTTTCAAGTGGGCTTCCTTCCTGGCAATCATCTGTTTCCACTCTTGTGTCAGTTGGTCTATCTCCTTTTCCCTTTCTGCTATCGCGATCTGGAGTTTCACGGACATTCTTTCAGTTGTAGACGATGGGTTAGATGACGATGACATTTGTTTACTGAAGAAAGAAAGCAAGAAAGAAGGATGGGATGGGTGTGAACTATGGATTGCATTTTACTGATATTTATGGATGAAATCTCATTGAGGAATATGAACTTTAACCACAAATTGGTCTTCAAAGTACAATAATTATGGAAAAAGACAGTAAAAACATGCAAAGATTCGTGCAAAAAAGGACCAAAAGTGTAAGTTTTTGGCCCATCGCGGACAGGGGCCATTCTTGTCACCGCGGGCATAGTTGGGGGGGCTCCGCGAGACATTTTGGCAAAACAGGGGTGCCACGTGGGCACTGACCCGCGATCGCGGGACCTACCGCGGACAAAATGGGTATTTTTGTAAAATCAGCGAGAAAGTGGGTATTTTGGTAAGTCAAAATCAAACTTTGGGTATTTTAATTAATTTCCCTATTTTTAATCAACAAGTCAACCTTAAAACTTACCAATACAAATTTAGGGTTAAGCTTCGATGAGAATGAAAATTACAGTAAGATATAAGAAGGAATCTCTACCCTTGAATGCAGATAGACGTCGTTTGGCAAACAAAAGCTAGCTTATGAGCTAGTTTTTTTTTGGTACATGTTTAGATTACCATAAGCTACCTTTTGAAACGCTACTTGGAATAGCTTTTGAGTAGCTTTTTGTGAATATTCTAATATTGCCCCCATTAATATTAATTATTATTTATTACTATTATTATAAATAAATATTAGTTTTTAAATTTAATTATTATTAATTAATAAAAAATAATTAATATTAACTGAAAATTATTAAATTAAATTTTAATTATACATTGATAGTAATTTTTAATTATTTTTAATTATTGTTGATCATATAAATTATATTTACATTTTTTTAATATTAATCAATATATTTTAATTATTATTTAATTATTTTTCTCATATTATATGTGACGGTTATTTAAAATTATAAGTTAATATATATTTTTTCTAAAACTTGTTTTAACAAATTCAAAATCTATAGTATATGTGTAATAATAAATTTTAAATTCTTTTAGTTAATGTGTTATATTATTTAATTTTTCTTTACTACATTTGTTGTATTAATTAACATATTATATGTAAACTTGTTTTAATTATATAATTAAATATTGTAATTGATATTTTTTTTGAAGATGTTATTTTTTGTCATTTTACATGTTTACAAGCTAGTTTTTTGTCAAACGTGACTTCTTCATCAGGTAGCTTATCAACTACCGGCTAGCTTAGTTTGCCAAACATAGCCAATGATAAGATGCACCAAAACAATCCACGCATGATTCATGAGTGATTTGAGATTAAAAGTGATCAAAAGTCTAAATTCCTTCTTATCTTCTCACCTTAATTCTTCCACAAGTTTATAGTTAATTTAAAATCAACATACGATATGTCAAATACTATTGTGGAAAAACTTTATTTTTAAATTTGATATATAAATCAATATAGTATTCATTATTAATTTATAAACGAATATTAACTTATAAACGAATGATACTCCAGTAGACTTATAAGAAAAATGATGTAAACAAATCAAACTGTAACTCGAGTTTGGACCTAAAACACACCACATTATACACATTTTACGGGAATTGACGAGCAAAATGCAAAACGATCCAGTCATCGGCTTAGTGTCACCGGATCAAGAAACATGGTTCGACTCAACCAACGATAGCAAGCAAGCTTTGTCGGACAACCGGAATCGAGCAGACCAACGAACCAAAAATACCCGTTAGACCGTATGCTATCGCACAAAATGGCAGGGCCTCGGGTTCTTTTGCCGATAACGCTGCCGTTCCCAATCCATGTGCGCTGCAATAACTTCCAAATTAGGTGCAAAACATGGGTTCAAACCACAAAAAACAACCTCGAGCCTTGGTGCACCAAGCTCGCTAATAGAGTAGACTTGTTTGGTGCAGAATGATTAAGAGGCTCTTATGATATAGTGCAAAATAAAATATGGTTGTTTGGTAATTGTTCATAATGAAATCGGGAAGCTGAATGGTTAAGGGAGACCCAAGATCAAAATCATGCAGAGGAGGCAGGCGTTTTTTGTTGCCAAACAAGGTTTACCTCTTAGCGATTCAGAGGTTGCCTCTTAATGGAACTATTAAGAGGTAAACAAACATCCCCTTAAGTTAACTTGGGACCTATACAATGACAAAGGCAACCTAACAAGTTCTATTAACGAGGTTGGTCAATCTAACAGGACCAGGAAATAAATCGTCTTATTAGCCTTTTTACATATTCCTTCTGTCCCAAAATAAATGTCCACAGTGTAAAAAGCATACAGTTTAGAAATATGTAATTACTCCACTTTTTAATTAACTAAATGACAATTTTCCCTTAATAATTAAGGGTAAAAAGGAGAAGTGGACAGTTATATAGGGACAAACTAGAATAGAAATGTGGGTACTTGTTACCTAATATTTACAATAATTTACATAAAAATATCGAGGAAAAACAACGATACCTAGATGCAGTTGCGATTCCTCGGGCAATAGGGTCATCAAATTGAAGCTTATCGAGCATTGCTTGTACAAAGTTTGCTCCAATAAGACCGGTTAATACAACAGCAGCAGCAGTTAGAGATGTATTGGCTCCTATATATGAGATTTTTATTAAGCAGTTAACCAAAAGATTTAACGCGATTTTTGGTCTAAAATATGTTGAAAAACGAGGTACTAACCTTCAAAAAGCGAGACGATGCTGAGAGCAAGTGCGACAGTTATACATCTAGGTAGAATGGATATGGTTAGAGTTGGTTCTAGCCCAACAAGTCGGCCAATAAGTGCAGTCGAATACAAAGAGAATAAAGTTGCTATGGTGATAGATGTGAAGATCTCCGCTGCATGCCGTTTAACAAGCTGCCATGGTAGAAATCCCAATATCGTATTAGGATGGACACAGTTTTAGAAATGTACAAGTATTAGCGACAATTTTACCCTTTAATAATAGAGGGAGTAATGGATTTCTCCATCTCATAATTAAGGACACTTACTTTTGAAAGTGGAAACTTATTTTGGGACAAACTAAAACCAAATGACAGTTTTACCCCTAATAATAGAGGGAGTAATGAATTTCTTCATCTCATAATTAAGGTTAGAATTGGAAAGCATACACTTATTTTTGAAAGTGGAAGCTTATTTTGGGACAAACTAAAACTAAATGACAATTTTACCCTTAATAAATAATAGAGGGAATAATGAATTTATCCATCTCATTTTTAAGGTTAGATTTGGAAAGCAGACACTTATTTGGGAGTTGGGACAAACTAAAGCTAAATGACAATTTTACCCTTAACAACAGGGGGAGTAATGAATTTCTCCATCTTATAATTAAGGGTAAAATTGGAAAGCAGACACTTGTTTTGGGACAAACTAAAACAGAAAAGTGGAGACTCGTTTTGGGCATGAGGTAATGGAGATACATTTCTATTTCTAGGAAGAATAAAACATGAACCGTAGAAAAAAATGGATAACATTGCCCCATTTAAAGATATTAATATTACTACATCTTTTGCGATTTCTAAGAATTCGCTAACAAAGAAAATCTAAATTATGATCAAGAAAACATGAATGAATGTGTTACCTTTCTTTGTTTGAACATTGAGAAGGCAAAGGAGAGGATAACTGATCCCAGAAACCCCATTAAAATGTCACCAGCTCCAGGATTAGACGAGACTTTCGTGAGGTAATATCCTGCATAAATTAATACAAATATTCGAACATCAAGCAGGCAAAAAGAGATTATTTGCAGATGGCAACATCACCGTAAAGGCAAACTTTACATGTTTTTCGTTTGAATTTAGAAAAAGACTTGAGCAGCGTCAGCGTGTTCATACTTTAAATAATTAGATCCTTAAAAAGGTTTAGATATGTCTATGATATTAAGAACCAATAACATTCTGGCTTTCTCCAGCCAATAATTTCAAGCTGACAGCATTACCCTTACTAAAGCAGGAATTACAAATTTACCCTTACCGAGAATTGGGTAAAGTCCAGACTTGGAAAAATATCCGAAAGCAAATGCTGCAAGATCAGCTGATATTGCACAACAGATGATTGGGTGAAAAACCTTCTTCAGACCAGATGGTAACCTGATTCAGCCAAAGCGAAACAATCAAGAAGAAACCCATCAAACGTTGAACAGATTTAAGATCAAGAAAACGAGTCTTACCCAGTACCAACCATGTAGCCTAACACGGTAGATCCTAACAAGAATGGCAAACATGTTCTAGCACTTGTTCCAAGTAAATCAGGGTACTTAAGGGCCCCAACAAATGATGCAACGAAAATGGCACTCCAAGCAGCCACTTCTAGTCGAGAAAAAGGCGAAGGTTTTGCCATGGGTTCGGCAGCAATCATTTCTGTTTTAACCATTTTTCTAACAGCTATAGCCGTATATCCTGCAACTGCAAGTGAAGCTAGCCACCCTCCAACTGTATGCAACAAAGAAAGAGCAACTTAAAGTTAGACATAGACTAATACTTGGGGGATGTTCGGTTGGTTTTTCATTAAGCCTAAAACTTAGTTGTCTGTATGGATTAGGTTAAATTGCTGTTTGGTTGTGGTGTTGAATAAACAGTCTAAACACAAAAATGCCTATTTTACCCTTCTATGATTCTGTCTATATATTAAACATTGATTAAAGTAAATGTTTGATAAATATGTTGAATGGTTGGTTTTGGAACAAAAAAAATATCAATTTAAGGGTTTTTTAAATAAAATATCGTATAGTGTCTTTTATATTATCTGTATATATATACACATTATACTCACCTGTGTATATATATATATATATGCGTATATATATAACATATTTACATATACACACAGGCCATAGAAAGTAATAAGGGAGGAGAGTGTGTGGTGAGGAGATGCATACAAAAAGCAAGGGGGTAAATATGGAAAGGGTTGAAGGAATGGCTGAATCTATATGACTCCCTTTTATTGGCTAACCGAAATGGCTTAATGAATAAGCCAGAAACGAACAGCCATGTACGGCTGATCAAATAAGCTATAGAGGCTATTAAGCCCATTAAGAACTTCGTATATGCAAGTGGCATTCTAAAACTTGTCTAAGAGGTCATGGATTTAAAAGAAAATCGTCAAACGGTCATTCAAATTTCAACCTACGGAAACACTAACTTAACAAACAATATAACATTACCCTCATTTCTAGTATCACATTAACAAAATCTCGATTGAGATATCCACTGATTCAAGATACATGGTCATATCCATATTCACATTCATCTGCAGTTGATACTTATATTGTACCAAACTGCGAATTTCCAAGCATTCATTATAATTAATAACAATAAGCAGCAAATAGAAAACATTGAGGTACCTAAGATGAAGCAGATTTTGACCCCTGAAGCTGCTGGGATGTCTTGAATAGCAAGAGGCAAGACCACCAACGATGGCACATAAAACAAAGGAAGCCATCTTTGAATAAACAAAAGTGCAGGTTCAAAGAAATTCATCAAACCATTAGCAGCTGCTGGAATTGTAACATCAAGAATTACAAGAACCGTGAATATACAAAACATCCCAAAAAGAGCACTTGGGAACTTAATTGCAGCAGCAACAAAAGCCTCTTTCAGGTATTTATCCATTGCCAGTATGATCCCAAGTGAAACAACCAAATGAACTACCCCCAATGCCTAAAAAATATGCAAAGTTAGAAACACCCATTTAACAAAATCATCTAAAACAGAAAAAATAAAACCCACATAACTAATATTCACCGAGACATTTTCACATACAGTTGGCAGTATATTGGAGGTAATGCTGCTATCTGAGCCGGTAGATCTCAATGAAACGATCCGATTAGACCGAGTTGTTCGAGTACCCGGTTGCCCAAACTTGGATAAAGATCCGTGAACTGTAATTGGAGCAGACATTTGGGTATTTCTGATGGATTTGAGGGACGTATTTAGTGGGTTTTGTTTGTGTGGATATTTTGAAGAACTGGAACATGATCCAGTGGAGAATATCTTTGAATGTTGATGGTGGTTCTTTGGGAGATAGTTGCAAGAAACAGGGAAAGCAGCAGCCATTGATAAATTGTTGATAGATCAGGAGAGTGAAGAGAAACATTTTTGGAGCTGGGATGGAAGAGAATCGTGTGGATGTGAGAAGATTTGATGAGATTAAGAATGAGAGGGAATCATGTGGAATTTTCGGAAGTCAACAGGTTTGTCAATGAAGCAAAAGTCAAAGAATAGCGTATTTGGGTTGGGCCTACATGAATTTAACCCAATCGCTAAACACATAAATTTGATCCAAATCGATATGGAAGTTTATAAATTTTTTATTCGTATATTTATTTTATTTTTTATTTCAATAATATACTTTAATATTTATTTTTATCAAAAGACATTATACTTTAATTTTTTTTGCTTATTTTAGCAATAAGTAACATTTTAATTTGAATTAATATCGCTGCCACAAGTTACTAATTTTCATGTCATGTCATTGTCCACATATAACATATTGTTGACGTTACATTTTTTTATTAAAGCATTCTACATTCAAGTTTACATATTATTTAACAAATATATTAAGTGAATAAACTATTAAGAAGTTTTGGAAGGGTCTATTTATTTATTTATGTCATGTAATCAGAATGAATGACGTGTCACATTACCTCATTTAAGTCATGTAAGAAAAAAAGAGGGATTAATCGGTAAAAGTAACAAGTTAGTGAGTTACCACTACTATACAATGGGTTGATTTTTCAAATTACAATGCCCTAATAAAAATTGTTTAAAAGTATATTGTTATAATAAGAAAAAGAAAAAGAAAATATGATGTATAATAAGAAAATTTATAAAAGTAGGTTGTTTGAATGTAAAGCTTAGGAGTGGAATGTTATTCGACTATGTTATTCGAACAAGTTATCCATTGCTATACAATAGATAGATTTTTTAAATTACAATACTCTAATAAGAAATAAGTTGAAAGTTTATTGTAATAAGAAAGTATGACCCTTTAATAAGGAAATTTATAAATTATGTTGTTATTTCATGCATCTAACCCAAATTAACATGTTTCAATCGAATGTGAAGTTTAGGACTAGGATGTTATTTCAACTATGTTTGACAAACTAGTTGTAGCTTATGTTTGACAAAAACTAAGGGCCTGGTTACTAGCTGCTGACCGGGCTGACTCGGTCAGTAAATCTGACTCGGTCAGCAGTCTGAGCGTTTGCCAAATCTCGGATCTGATCGAGATCTGACCGAATGCTGTTCGAACCAGCTTCAAAAAGATGCCGACCCGGGTCAGTTTTTTTTCCATGTTTGCCCCCTTTTTCAGGGTTTTTTTTTGGGTAAATATGGTGCACCCACTAAAGTTCAAGGGGTGCTCCAGAAAATTTGAAAACTTAAAGGGTTAAAGGAGCACAAAAAGCAATTCTAGTGGTGGAGCAATTCAATTAAAAAAGCAAAGGTGCTATGGATATATATAGTAGAGGTTAAAAGAAAACTTTCTAGTAACCCACCGATGTGGGATGGGATGAAGTTTGTCATCCTCACTTCTCATCTCCTATAGTTTATTAAATATTAAAAAAAGTTTATTAAATATTATATAAAAATGAGTATATTTTTGTTAAAAAATTATTTAAAGTATGAAGTTTGTTTTTTTTTCCATTAAATGATTTGTAATAGAAATAATTACATTTAATTTAGAATATAATCATAAAAGGGTTAAAATGGTCATTTTTTGTCGGTAAACACTTACCAAAAAACACTTGGTAAACACTCTTACCCGGATAGCACTTACCGGGGACAACACTTACCCTGGACAGCACTCTTACCCGGACAGCACTTACCCGGAAAGAGTTGGTAAACGGCCCATAAGTAACAAATTAGTTGAAAAATGTAAAATGACCAAAAGAGACATGTTAAAAAATTAATCAATTCTAGGGCTAGCCGTGGGTGGCTAAGGAATTAGCCAGATCAAGGGTCGATTTTGACTAAAACGCTACCGGTTACAGATCGATTGAGACCAGTCACACTCGACCAATTAACAAAATTTTCTAGCCGAACGGTTATGGACCACGCCTTAAGGGTGCGTTTGGTACGCATACAAGATAGAACATGACAGGATGGGACTGGACAGAACATAACATAACATAACATAACATAATAGTTGTTCAGTGTTTGGTAGACAGAACTGAACAAAACAGAACAGATAACATTAGATAAAATACAATAAATAAAATTTAAAATAGAATGTGTATTTGATGTTTTAGAAGAGAATTAGATTTTATTTTAAGGTTATATTGGTAAAACACAAGTCTGTTCTACCTTGTTTCATGGGGTGTGGGTGGAACAAGTCTGTTCCACTTTGTTCTACCCTATTCACGTCTGTTCCACATAAAAGTTCTGCCAAACATGGGACAATGATCCATGTTATGTTCTGTCCTGTCCAGTGTACCAAACGCACCCTAAAGGACCAGTATTGGACCACCTGAATACAATTTTTTGAATTTTTAGCACAAATATTTAATAAGTGTTATAAATATAAAAATATAAAGTTAATAGCCTAGATATAATACACAAAAAATTAATTAATATAATAAAAGTTAATATTTTATAAAAGAAAAAAATATGTGAATACACATATAGGTTAGACCGGTTAAGGGACCAATCAGACCGGTCCATGCAGTATTGCAGTTATGATATTTTCTCCTGTACACCAATCCGGACCAAGACCGGTTCACGTCGATCTAATATTGAAGTGGTACTATAAACAATGGATCATGCAAAGTTGAGTTGAGGTGGTTTGATTCAGGATACAAATTAAAAGAACCTCTAACATTTCTATTCAAAAACATTATCATTCTAAGTGTCTGTTTGGCGACTTCAGAATCATTTAGAATGATTTAAGTGGTCAAAATAGTTACGAAGCTCTATATGATTTAGTGTCAGGTAGAAAATAACTGGTTAACAAAAAACCTCACATCTACATGCATTTAAAAGACACACGTTAACGTTAACTTAGCCACGGTTGTAGAAGCTAGCCGGATGGTCAACACTCTAGGCTCGGGTTCACTGATGCATCTCCCCCGCACTAAGAGACGTTTTGTGGTGCTTCTTGTTTACAATCTCGTGTTGTTCGACTACTACCTCAAGATGCTGCACGTTAGGAGACCCTTCATGTGAATGGGAACCAGAAACAGGTTCAGGGGCCAGTTGACTCGGGATGTGGGCCCGGTTATTGAACTCAACTAGCTCCATTTCTTCAAACGAACGTAAAACCGGATGTAAATAGGCCTCACATAAGTAAGATTTCAAGTTGATTTCAGATTCTGAAGCGTCATCTTGCGCGTCCTTTTCCACAGCTTCCTGAGAATAGAGTCCACACGAAACCAATTTTACACATGATCAAGAATTTCAAGATAGAAGGAGGTTCTGGGGAAAGTCTCAAAGAAATGAAAAACTGAACAACACCCTGATAACCGTTCATCTGGGCGGTATGCATTTGTGCATATCCACGTTTGCATGTTACAAATTACATGTATGCACAGGTGCATACCGTCCAGATGAACGACTACCAGGGTGTTCTTCAGTTTTTCATTCTTTTGCGGGTTTCCCCTAAATTCTGACCCTTTCAAGATAATACGATAACTTGGCATCCACGTCATCAATAGTTACAAGATCTACAGGTTACAAGTTACCTCGAGGGGGTATTTTCGGAAAGCAGGTTCGAACCGGTTCTTGCAGTATTTATGGAACGTAATTGTCAAAATCGGTAACACGACAAGCAAAGGAGTAGAATTTGCAGCCTTTTTTGTGCTAAGCAGTCCCAACAAAAGAATCTGCGATATCAACAAGCTCGCTAATATCCGAGTATGAACGTGTGGCCAGAATGCAGCAGCACTCTCGTATCGTTGGTTGTACACGTTAATAACCTGCATCCGTATCGGAAAAACAAAATTACAACTTTACCCTTCATCTAACGGAAGCTGTTTCCATGATCCAAAGCGGTCTTTACGTGAAATAACACGGTCAATGGTACACTGGTCATGCATTTTAAAAAAATCTATTAGAAGGTTAGGGTCAGGTTCCTGGGGAAAACCTCAAAAAATGAAAAAAAAAATGAGGAACTTCTTGATAACCGTTCATCTACACGGTATGCACATGTGTATACGGGTGATTTGTAACATGCACACGTGCATAAAAACCAAAAAACAACTCCAACTACTTGTATGCACATGTGCATACAAGTCCCAGATGAACGCTTACCAGGGTGTTCCTCAGTTTTTCATTTTTTTGAGGTTTTCCCTGAACCTCCCTCTAGAAGGTTATTCTTGTAAATAACTCCTTGTGTTTTTTCTTTGTAGGGACAAAAACGACAATCAACACCGACATGAAATATTCAATGAGCAAGATTTTACCTGATGACGATAAACGAAGTATGCAAACGCGAAAAAGATGAGTATAAAAGGAAGAAGGATGGGGGTAACAACGGCATACACGGCGCCCATAAGAAAGTATAACTGAAGAGAAGGAATAGCCTCGGGGAAATCTATGCTCTTGGGATTCATCGCCTTTTGTCTATCTCTTTCGGTTTTTACAATCAACATGTTCTTGAGATGAAACATGATCAAAGGCTTCAACCGAAGAATTTCTCCGGCCATGCCCGCCCACCCGTCCACCATTATATACGTAATGAAGAAAGTAGCCTTCATTGGAATCGATACCCCAATGGTCCTCGGAATCCTTTATAACATAAATATCAATGAAATCATTAGGCTTCATGTGCATTACAAATAGGGAAAAATGCATCAAAAGTGCAACAAAGTTAGTTTTGGTTCCTATTTAGTGTAATCAATATTTTCTTTTTCCTCGACCAATGTAACAAAGTTTCAATTTTTTTTACCCACTTTGACCGGTGATCTGCTGAGCTTGTAATATTTGATGACATGGATACCCGTTTACAAAATGTTTTTTTTAATATATGATATTTATATACAAAACTTACACACACTTCTTAGCGAAGTGGACAATAAACTTGATATCCACGTCATCAAATGTTACAAGATCAAGAGGTTAAAGGTCAAAATAGGTAAAACTAAGAACATCCGAAAACTTGTTAAATTAAATAAAAAAATGAAACATTACTGGGTGGGCGATTGGTGAAGGAAAGAATCGAGCTGCTCAAAGGCTGTTCCAGTTACGATACTCCCTAAGAAAACGTTCACGAGCATGAAAAAGTAGTATTTTCCCGCTGTCCGTCTTTCCAATACGGAAAACGCGACGTGCCCCTCTAGTTTTGACATGGTCATAAGAAGACCCGGAAGAAGCCATAGAAAAACCTTTAGAGCAAGACCCGGAAGAAAACCTTGAAGAAAAGACTTGATAAATTTCCTGCACGCATTCGAAAATATCAAAACCAAAATTAAAATTAGCCAACTACTATTAAAAAAATTGCAACATTTCCTTTTTTGGAAAGTTCTCATACGTCCCAAAATAAGTGTCGATATTTCTATTTTAGATTGTCCCATAATAAGTGTCCACCTTCCAATTATGCCCTTAAATATGAGATGGGGAAATTCATGACTCCCTTTATTATCAAGGGTAAAACTGTCATTTCATTGACTAAAAAATGTAATAATTACACAATTCGAATAGTGTGGGCATCTATTTTGGGAGGATCAGTACATATTTTCCCATCATAACCATTACAAGATTCCTTAAAATGCGTGTACTGAAGGGTATTTTAGATATTTTTCAACGATTAAAAAACTTGAAGAAAGATGAAGAGTTTACTTACACTTCAATAACGGGCCTGAGGAAAGGAACAACCTTTTCAAGTCCGTCAAGATTGGCGAGTGATTGCACGAACGCGATGGGTATGATGTAGAAGAACACTAAAGCAAAGACTGCAAACGATATAACGAGTCTACGAATGGTTAAAGAAACAAAGGGTATAGCAAGATTTTTCCAGTAAACATCTCGAGGTTCAGGGGCCCACTCCGTCAACCACAGAATCGGGTTTTTGCTTTGCTGTGTCTGAGCACACACAGCCGCACCCACCCGAGAGTTGAACGATACAAATGCAGCTGGCATAATGCATTTTGGGTCTTTGAATATTCTCTGGCGCTCCATCGTTAACTACTATTTCAAGAAGAAGAAAAAGAAGAAATAAAAACAATGAAATACTCCATACATTCTTGAAATAGATCAATCAAGATTTCAGCTGGAATTAGGCCCATTTGACCTCAAAAGTCAAACTGTATTTCAAGAGCTTGTTTGTTAGCAGCTTATGAGTTTAATGGGACTCACAGCTTATTCGGTCGGTTATACATGATTGTTTGGTAGTGCTTAATGATATAGAAAATGGCTTATTCAGTAAGTTTCTTGGGGGGAGTTTTAAGCAGAAATCCAAGTTTTTTTTCCAAACCTGCCCCTCCCAGTTAAAAAACACGCTCCTTCAATCTATGAAAAAACCATCCCAAACAAAAACCTTACCAATCCATACAGATTAATCCACACAGACAAATTTATCCATACAGGACTTAATAAAAACCAACCAAACAGCCCCTAAATAGATTTGCAGCCACTCACCTTTTCTTCGAGCTCTTTAATCTGTTGTTGATAGTATTCGATGCAATCTACTTCTTTTCCCCAAAGTCCAAGGAAGCCCGTCTGAGAGTTCAAATATTTGGTGTGTGAAAAATTGCAATATTTTACAGCATATCAAGAGGCTATAAATGTAAATTTGCAAAGTTTATTGGTGCATAAGAGCTACCTTTTTTGTTGACCGTTTGTGTGGACGTCTTTCAAACTTAAGATGACTGTAGTCTAACCGATTTTGCAGCTTTTGTCTTTTTTTTACCGCTCTCGCAAACTTGTTTGCATTGTAGACGGACTGAATCAAAATGAAATGGTATCATTGTTACGTTAATAGTTATAGAATATTACATATACGTTATGTATGCATGTGTACATGTTTATGTGTATACGTGTATGTATATATGTATAGGGGTGGTTTATTTTCAACCCAGTAAAAGGTTACAACCCCGTGCAACCCTCATCTAAACCATTCATTTAGCCCATTCATTATGTAGACACTTGATTGATTAGTGGATTGCATCAATGATTATTGGTTTCATGCAATGTATATATATATATATATACATACACATACATACATACACAGGTGGAGGTTCAAACGAAAACACCTCCATTTTACGAAAATGAAAGAGAACGCCCATATCACATGTGTATATATATATACATACATACACAGGTGGAGGTTCAAACGAAAACACCTCTATTTTACGAAAATGAAAGAGAACGCCCATATCACATGAGATAATACATGTCAGGACCTGGTGGTGTGCGGGCTACTTAGCCTATGACCTAGGTTGTGCTAAAAGTCGTCCACGCCTTTGATCTAGTATCACATGTGATTGACTGTAGTAAAAGGGTGTTCTCGCGTTTTAGTAAAATGGTGGTGTTCTCATTTGAACCCTACATACGTATGTGGGGGATGGGTTCATTTGAGAACCATAAATATCTTGAGAACCGAAGAACCGATAAATATTCATAATGAATATCATGAATATTCATGAAATTCATTAATATATATTCATGTAATTCATTATGAATATTCATTGGTTCCTCGGTTCTCAAAATATTTATGGTTCTCAAATGAACTTTCCTCTATGTATGTACATATATATATATAGAGAGGGAGGATCATACGAGAATGACAACTATTTAAAAGAATAAAAGAATAGCTCACAACCAATCATTTTTATGAATAATTCAAAAAATAATAATTTCCAAAAATCAGGTTAAAAGGGCAAATATGTCAAAACATGTTATTGATTATTTTTAGAATATTTTCAAATCCCCCTTATTTCTCATTCAATCTCAATCAAATCCTAATCTCATTTTTTTTATCTTCAACCCAATCTCTCGATCTCCCTATATCTCTCTTGATTTAAACATGAACCATTCATGTTCTTCCGATCATTCCTCGGCCATCTGATTTCATGGCGGCATCCATGAACGACATCTATGTCGGGAAGGAAGGAAGACGATGTGGAAGACGGTTTCATGACGGTATCCATGAACGACATCCATGGCAGCAAGGAAGGCAGAGAGATAGAGAGATATCCATGTGTGCCACCATGAACGATTTCGTTTCGGTTTGTTAAAGCTAGTTTGCTGCTCTGTTGATGGTGTTGTGTGTTTCGTGGCCTGCTTCCCTACTGTTTGGGGCTGTGTCTTTTGTTTCCTTTGTGGCCTGCTTCCCTAGTTTCCTTTGTGTTTTAGTTTCGTGGCCTGCTTCCCTAGTTTCCTTTGTGTTTTAGTTTTGATGATTAATTAGATTCACTTTTTGTGTTTTAATATTCTCTCCATCAATGAAGTTGATATCTGTGTGTATCGATTTCACACAGTTCATGAACATAGTGAGGGCTCAACACAGGTCAAGAAGATGAACTGGGTTTAGGAGATGAACCGGGTTTAGAAGATGAACTGGGTTTAGAGATGAATTGGGTTCTTGAGAATGTCATGAAGCACAATGTGGTTATTTTGGAATGTTATATGTATGAATTTTTCAGGAAATTAATCATGGTCATTTGTGTTTTAGTTTTATCACTTATGATCTTATTTGGATGATCACATATGATTTTAAGATGCAAAATTAATAGAAACATTTTGTCTAAGTTAATTGGAACAAAATCACATATGATTTTGGTGTTAAGTATTATAGCTAAGCATTCTATTTAATTCATTTGTAGTCTAACCACTTGTGATTTAGGGTTGCAAACTAATAACATAAAATCACTAGTGATTTATCACTTGTTTGAACTACCCAAATGGATCACTTGTAACATAAAATCACTTGTGTTTTATCACTTGTTTGAACTACCCAAGTGGATCACTTGTAACATAAAATCACTTGTTTGAACTACCCAAATGGATCACTTGTAACATAAAATCACTTGTTTGAACTACCCAAATGGATCACTTGTAACATAAAATCACTTGTGATTTATCACTTGTTTGAACCACATGAACTACCCAAATGGATGAACCAGATTTGTTTGAATAAAGGATGAGGATAAATACGATTTTGATTTGAATGAGATATTGTGATCCTTATTTTTAGGAAATCAATATTATCCTAAATTAATCCATAACATAATATGACCTTAATACCCTTTTAATCTTAATTTTGGAAACTCTTATTTTCGAAATTCTTTTTAAAAATGATTGGATGAGAGTCGTTCCTTTATTCTTTTAAATGTCATCTATTCTCGTTTGAACCCACTTCTATATATATATGTATATAAGCTTCAATGATTATATCAGGAAGTCGTGTGTTTTTGTTCCCATTGGATAAAAAATCTAAAGGCCAACAGTAAATTCATGTTAAGAAATGCATTACATTACCTCGTGACAAAGATAATGATTCGAATGATTCTTTTTAAAGAAGTACTCCACGGTATCAGAAATAGAACGGTCAGGCACACGGGGCACATTTCTAACCAAGACCTGCAAGAAACAAGAAAGTCAAAGACAACAAGATTTAAAATTTTTAGCAAACTAAAAGTTAACATTCGATTTTGTGAATATTAACTCAAATAATCCATGTTAACTCCGAAGTTCAAAAGGAACTAATTTGTTCCCATGGCTTTAGCCTAGCAGGTAAGGAGGTAGACATCCTTGCAGACCAAACAAAACAAAGTAAGCATAGGCATACCGTAAATTGCTCGGCTCGCCTACTTTTTGAAGCCAAAAAGCTCAATCTCATTGATGCTACCACATCGTACTCCTTGTAGAGCATGTAGCATGTCCAAAGTGTGAATAAATACATCATCAAAATGTGTGCAAAAAATCTGAAAAATCAAAATATGTAAATCTATGAGGCCCAAATATAATTTCTAATATATTGTGATTCCCACTAAAATTATATGGGTTGGACTCATGGGACTAGTCGAGGTGCGCGCAAGCTGACCTGGACACCCACGGTTATAGGGGAAAAATATGCAAAAGGAAGGAACATAGGGTAAAGTGCTCAAATAAAACACTTTTAGAGTGGCGTAAAATTATATACTCGATTGTGTACGGGCCAAGTTTTTTGAATTTGGGACCACATTTCTTCATAGGAATATAAGAAAGAACATAAACTTACTTTGGAGATTTAGGTTGAACATTTGATATCGAAAGCTTATCGATGTCGCTGATGACCAAATCTTTGCTGAGGAAAAACAACATCCCACCCGATACATTAACCGGAATAAGAACCAAGAATGCCGCAATAGCGGTGGGCCCGAAAATTTTTATGCTGCAATTTACAAAGTAGATGTCAACAATGAGGAAGCATACGGTTTTAGAGAAGGGTAATTATTACACTTTTTAATTAACTAAATGACAATTTTACCGTTAATAATAGAGAGAGTAATGAGTTTATTCATCTCGTAATTAAGGGTAGAATTGGAAAGCAGATGCTTAACAAACTAGAATGGAAACGTGGACACTTGTCAAAGGACGGAGGGAGTAATTGTGAATTTCCATTTTTGGGTATTTGATATCGTGATGGTACTAATTTCGTTCCACAAGATTCCTCGTGTTCTATCACTATCGAGGGCATTTTAGACATAAACAATCAAACACTTTTGGTGAAGAGTAGAGTCAAACAATATTTGACCAATTCAACTCAAGTTATGAATAAACTCCAATTGAATAAAAAAGAAGCCATTAAATATAAAGAGCCAGAAATACCCAACATTTCAAGAAACACAACAATAAAAAAGTCCAAATATCACAAGTTCTTCACAAATCCACAATCAAAAGAAATGGAGCATTTTATGAATTATTTCACAATTTAACAAAAACCCATCAAATTGAAACAGCAGAAGTACTCAAATCTCTCAAAAAAGAAAGAAAAAACTTCCAATTTTCTCACAAGATTCAACAAATTCACAACTAACTAACAATATTTCACTATATAAGCTCAATCTATGGATAATCTTCACCAATTTAATAAAAACCCATGTATAAAAAATTCAGAACAACCCAAGTTTTCTAGTAAGAATCCCAAATTTCACAAGATTTTCAAGAAATTTGCATAATGAATCTCAACTTACGAATCTTTAGAAAGAAATGCAGAAGCAATCCAAGATTTCAAGAAAACATGAGTGAAAATCTCAAATTTCACAAGCTTCTTAACTAAATCACTAAAAAGATTTGACCCACAACGCTGAAATCGTACAGAATATGTTAAATAAACAAAAACCCAGATTAAATAAAGAAGAATTAAGAGTACCCAAGAACGTAAATCCTCAAGAAAGCAGCAGAATCAAGGCCAGCATGGTCGATAATCTCAGGCTCTTTCATGCGTAAAGCTTGAGGCATCCAATTAAGGAAAGTAAGATAAGTCTTGTAGTTAAGATTGACGAACTTAGCAACGAAATTGTCTGTGTGTGTAGGACTTGTTCTTGCCCCAATAAGATACCATTTGGGGAAATAAACTCTGTCATTAATGGGTTGGATTCTGAGAAGAGCAAAAGCTAACAAGAAAATGAAGGCACTGACTATGTTTAAGAGTGCAGAAACGCTAATATCTCCAACACTAGCCATGGAAATGGCATAAGGGAAAGATGAGTGAGGATGGAAAACTAAAAAGGTGGCTGGGGCTGGAAGACGGTGGATGATAAGAAGTTTGTGTGAAGACCAAAAAGGTGGCTTGTGTTTGACTCTTGACAGTGTGTTAATACAAAAGAATTTTGTGTGTAATTATTCTGTTTTTATAATTAGTAAACAAGGGACAAAGAACATGGTACAAGTTTCATTTTGTAGACATTCTTTGGAAAGTCGACATTACTCCCTAACATTTTGTTAATGAGTTAATTAATGAAATTTTATGTTGTATTTTCGAATTTGAGGAAAAAAAGAAAGGAAAAGAATAAAATTGTTTTATATATGTTTTCAAGAATAGAGTCGAAGAAGAAAATAGAAGTAAAGAAAATAAGTTTTCATATTTTGGAACAAAAAAAATATATCAAAAATTTAAGTATTTATTGAAAAAAGTTTAAAAATCTATCTACGCTATATCATAAAATATTTAAGAAAAACTCTTAAAAACATTTTTTTATGCATCAAATATTGTTCATTAATGCATATTACTTAAAATTCAACATTACAAGTAATAATACAGGAGTATGATTTTTTAAAGTTGTATGTTTGAATTCATAACTAACTGATAAATATAATCGAATACATGATAAACATCTAATTTTAAATATGAATATATAAAATATAATTAGAATAATCATTAAATTCTAATAAAATATTTATTATTATTTTATAAAAGGTTTACTTTATTAAACCTTAAATAAATTACATCCTTACTAAACTATAATTAAAAATTAAATGAAAAAAAAGTTTATTGTCAACTAGTTAGTTAATTACTATTAATCACTAAATGAACAAGAGATTTTATAGTAAAATGAATACCTTTAATGTAAAGATGAAGTGTGTAACGACCAGGACTAAAACGGATTAAATTTAATGTGTTGTGGATATGTGTAATAAAAATGGAAGTTGAGGGGCTAGTTGGTAAATTTGAGATGAAGTATATAAGGGCACAAAACCCTAGACAACATTTCCATTTTTCCTGATTTGTGAATTTGTGATAGAGAGAAAGAGAAAGTTTCCTTTAGAATTCTAGAGCAAGAGAAGAAGAGGATTTCCAAGTAGCAACTAGAAGAAAAGGGTGTGTTGGGGATTCAATTTCTGCAAGGAACTATCAGGTAATTTCGAATCTACAACCCTGATTAAGTTGTTTTGTTGATTGTTGAATCATTGGAAGGTTTATATTGCTAGAGTTAATGTTTAGGCTCTTCAAGAAGATTTATACTCCTTTAATCGCGTTTAAGTAGTAAAGTTTGTGAAGAATTGATTAAAGAACGTTAGGGTAACTACTTATTGCTATATCTTGCTGTTTATAGAGAGTTTAGCAAGATTTCGACCCTTAATAATCGTCCAGCGTTCGTCCGGAAACCTTCAGTTTAGGAAGGTGTCCGGGTGATCGTCCGGAAAGCTTCTTGCGACGCGGGTGTCCGGAAGTTGTCCGAATTGTTCCTGATGGTGTAGGTTACCGGGAAAAGTATCCGATAAGCTGAAGTACCCGGAAAATAGGGTATCCGGATTGTTTCGTCGTCCGGATAGTAGAGGTGTTCGGACAGTTGTGGTGTCCGGTATTTAGATGCGTCTGGAAAGTTGTGGTGTCCGATAAGTCGTATCCGGATAGTTTGGGTAGTCAGCTCATATGTTTTATCTTTTAACTCAGGTAGATCATTTGGAAGTACAGAACATAGTAGGAAAGGAAGTAAGCATACCAGGTGAGTTTTCTAACTAAAATACGTGCCTTTTAACGTGTTTTTCTAAAGTGAATACATGATGAGAAATGCCATGTTTTGTTCTTATGCTTTTATTGCATGAAAGTTGTTTAAAGTTTTATGTGAGATGTATGCATACATTGTGTAGACGTAAATTGGCTAAGTCGGGGGGAGGTTTCGCCAATACTCACGTCGGGGGGAGGTTCCGTTTATGCCATGGGAATGAGTCCCAGTAAGGCAGCGTGATACTGACTCGTTGTCACCCTCGGGTGACTTCAGGGTGCCATTTACGGGAGCGGATTTATCCGTGAAAGATTTTACTGTTCAGCTATGTGAAAGTTTATTATTTAAAAGTCCTGTATACATTTGAATGTTATGAAAAGTTTTTAAATGATTTTGAGAACTGTCAGGAGGGACTCACTAGACCTCATGGTCTAACCCTCGCTCCTTTCAAATTAAAACCCTTTTCAGGAAAGCATGTAGCGAAAGGCTCTAGCAGGTGAACCGAGCAGTTAGAAGATAGAAGTAGTAGAACCAGTGACACTATTATCTATTAGTTCTAGTATTTCTCAGTTGTGTAATAGGTTGATTCCGCCAACCTGAATTTTGAGACTTATGTAAGAAATTTTGGGACCCGTTTTTGGGATTGTTTCAGTTAGTATGTTTTGCATGCTTTATTTTTGTTCGGGTTGTTACAATTGGTATCAGAGCCATAGTTTAAGGGATTTAGGTGACCGGACGGGCCTAGACTTAAACTTGGAGAAGTAGAAATCACAACTGAGAATCAGGAATGCGTTAGGAGGACATTAACTTAGTTTTTGGAGCTATTAGGGTACCGAGGACGGTCATGTAAGGTAAGTTTGGAGTTACACCTGGCCAGTGTAATTGTGAACTTACAAGTACATGTGCGTGCTTGAATCGCCTTACTACTCCGTTGTTGTAGTACTTTTGAGTCCGTGGTATTAATTGAGTCTTTTGTTGGGATTACCATAATGTCTGCGAGAACTCTGAGAAGTAGGTCAATTCCGCTAGTGGAGGAAGCCCAGACTAAGAGTGCTTCACCGCAAATTGTGAGATCCCACATCGGCTAGGAGGGGGAACGAAGTCCTCCTTATAAGGGTGGATAGATACCTTCCTTGCATGAGGCCTTTTGCCTGTCACAGGGTGCGGTCTGGGTGCGTCCCGCGTATGCCTGTGCGGGCAGGAACAAAACCGTGAGCGGTGCCGGCATGCTGTTATGCAGAGGGTATCCGCAAAGCGGACAATATCGTGTACGGTGGACTGGGGATGTTACAGAATGGTATCAGAGCCGGTCACCGGGTCGATGTGTCAGCGAGGACGTTGATCCCACTTAGGTGGGTGGATTGTGAGATCCCACATCGGCTAGGAGGGGGAACGAAGTCCTCCTTATAAGGGTGGATGGATACCTTCCTTGCATGAGGCCTTTTGCCTGTCACAGGGTGCGGTCTGGGTGCGTCCCGCGTATGCCTGTGCGGACAGGAACAAAACCGTGAGCGGTGCCGACATGTTGTTATGCAGAGGGTATCCGCAAAGCGGACAATATCGTGTACGGTGGACTGGGGATGTTACACAAATGGAAGCGGTTAGATCTGAGGAGTTGAGGGAGGATGGACCAATGGTTCCTCCAAGAGCGGCGGCTACTCGTGGAAGGGGTAGGGGCCGTGGGAGACCGAGAAAGGCCGTCACTGAGGTGGGTGCGGCAACTTCTAAAGGGAAAAGTAAGAAAAAGAAGGCGCCGACTAGGCGTAAGGCTAAGAGTGTGGAGGAGCCGGAAGTGCAAGTAATATCCGAACAAGAAAGTTCAGCACTGGCAAAGAGGGTGAAAGCTAAGAAAGGAAGTAAACCTGAAACCGCACCGGCCTTCGTGACCGAGGATAAGTTCACGGCAGAGATGACTAAATTGCAAAAGACTCTACAAGCAGTGCTAGACAACCAGAATAAGACTACGTCTGAGGGATGAACCAAGAGCAGTACTGGGAAGAAGACTGGGGAGGAATGTACACCGCAAACTGAAATAGGGAACAATTCGGTGACAACCCCGATTGTTGTTTCCGAACCGAAGACAGTGAAGGGGTGTTCGTTTAAAACCTTCGCTTCGTGCAGACCTCCAACGTTCAACGGGGAGCGCAATCCTGTGCTGGCTTTGAAGTGGGTTCGCGAAATGGAGTTGGCTTTTGACACCAGCAAGTGCGCTGAGGAAGATAAGGTACTGTTTGCAATGTCAATGATGAAATTTGAGGCCATCTATTGGTGGGATGTTGAGACCGGAGGTAGGGGATCAGAGGTAGCGAAGAGTATGTCGTGGGGATCTTTTGTTAAGAGGTTCTGAGATCAGTTTTGTCCGTTGGCGGCAGTTAAAAAGTTGGAAGAAGATTTTCTGGGTTTGGAGCAAGGGTCCATGTCAGTTCAGGAATACACGTCAAGGTTTATCGAGAAGGCCAGGTTTGCTGAGTTGTACGTGCCTACTGAAGAAAGACGGATTGAGAGGTACATTTACGGGCTGAAAGGCAGCATTAGAGAGTTGGCACAAGTGAAGGATCCGTCTAATTTTCAGGCAGCGGTGGATACCGCGGAACTTACTGAGAAGGAAAAAGCCAGACAGTTAACTGAGAGAGTCGGAGACAAACGAAAGTGGGAAGGACCAACCAGAGACGGAAAAAGGTCAGGTGCGCCTAGACCCAAGCTGCGGGTGGGGCCCAGATCAGGGGAGAAGCCTTGTAGTAAGTGCAACCGAATGCACAAGGGGGAGTGTTTGGCTGACAAAGACGGTTGTTACAAGTGCGGAAAATCAGAGCATATGGCTCGGGATTGTCGCAGTTCCAGATCGTGTTTTCAGTGTGGGTCCCCAGATCATGTCAAGTGGGATTGCCCACAATTGAAGAAAGGTTATGCTGGGAGTGGAGGCGGTGTTAGCGGAGGAACGAATGAGGAGAGGAAGGTGAAGCCGGCTCGCACGAGGGCGAGGGCTTTCCACATGTCTGCTGAGGAGGCGGTGAACACGCCTGATGTGGTAACAGGTACCTTTCCTATAGACTCGATTTTTGCTAAAGTGTTGTTTGTTTCGGGGGCCAACCGTTCGTTTGTGTCGCCCAATTTTATTCAAAAATTGCGAATGAAACCCAAAAGGTTGAACTTTGGGGTTGAAGTAGAGATAGCAGATGATAGTCGAGTCTGGGTGAAGGAGGTCTATGAGGGTTGTAGCATAGACGTGGATGGTCATCTATTTCCATTACGGTTGTATCCTATGGGAATGGGGGAATTTGATGTAGTCCTAGGGATGGACTGGTTAGCGGAGAATGACGCTAGCATAGTTTGTAATAAGAAGATGATCCGTATTGCCTTGCCCGATAAGAAAGAAGTGGTAATTTACGGAGATCGACGAAATAGGAAGTCATGTTTGATTTCGTTGATGAAAGCTAGGCGGTGTTTGGGAAAGGGATGTCTGGGATATTTAGCTTTTGTGCTAGATGCTAAGAAGGAGAAGAAGGGTGTGGGGGATGTCCCGGTAGTGAGTGAATACCCGGAGGTATTTCCGGATGACTTGACAAGTCTGCCTCCAGATCGGCAAGTGGAGTTCAGAATAGAACTAGTACCGGGGGCGGCACCGATTGCGCGCGCGCTCTATTGGTTAGCTCCAGCGGAGATGAAAAAATGATGACCCAGTTGCAAGAGTTACTCGACAAGGGTTTCATTCGTCCGAGCTCATCGCCTTGGGGAGCGTCGGTACTGTTTGTTAAAAAGAAGGACGGATCTATGCGAATGTGCATAGATTACCGTGAGCTCAATAAGGTAACCGTGAAGAACAAGTATCCGCTTCCAAGGATCGATGACCTTTTCGACCAGCTACAAGGTGCGAGTTACTTCTCAAAAATAGACTTGAGGTTGGGTTATTCAGTTGAAGGTGAAGGAAGACGATGTGCCGAAGATGGCTTTCCGTACGAGATATGGACATTATGAGTTCTTAGTCATGCCCTTTGGGTTGACTAATGCGCCCGCGGTGTTCATGGACTTGATGAATCGGGTATGTAGCTCGTTGTTGGACAAGTGCGTGATCGTCTTCATTGATGATATCTTAATCTATTCTCGTACCCGAGAGGACCACGAGAGGCACCTTCGAGCAGCGCTGGAATTGCTTAAGCGTGAGAAGTTATATGCGAAATTCTCGAAGTGCGAGTTTTGGTTAAGGGAAGTTCAGATTTTGGGTCATGTAGTGTCGGCGGACGGCATCAAGGTAGACCCTGCTAAGATTGAAGCCAATAAAGATTGGGAAACGCCAAGAACCCCATCGGAGGTGAGAAGCTTCCTCGGTCTAGCAGGTTATTATCGGAAGTTTATCCAAGACTTCTCTCGGATAGCTTCGCCGCTGACCTCGTTGACGAGGAAGAACGTCAAATTCGTATGGGCTGAAGCACAAGAATCGGCATTCGAGAAGCTGAAAGAAAGTTTAAGCAGTGCTCCGATCTTGTCGTTGCCTAACGGATCGGAGGGTTTTGTGATTTACAGTGACGCTTCTAAGCTTGGGCTGGGGTGCGTGCTGATGCAGAACGGAAAGGTAATTGCCTACGCTTCTCGACAGTTGAAAGATCATGAAAAGAACTACCCCACTCATGACATGGAGTTAGCGGCGGTGGTGTTCGCGTTAAAAATCTGGCGACATTACTTAAATGGAGTAAAGTGTCAGATTTACACCGATCACAAAAGCCTGAAACACCTGTTTGACCAGAAAGAGTTAAACATGAGACAGAGGAGATGGATGGAACTGTTGAACGACTATGACTGCGAGATTTTGTACCATACAGGTAAGGCTAACGTAGTGGCCGACGCTCTGAGTCGGAAGGAGCGGAGAGAACAGATCAAAATCGTGGCTTTCAGAGTCGAGGCAACCTCGAACCTCCTCGGGGAAGTTAAGAGATTTCAAGGAGAAGCGCTGTTGGCAGAGAACATAAAGAACGAAAGAGCAGTCGGTGTTGCATCGTTGTTCGAGGTCAACAATGGTGGGCTGAGGTGTATGAAAGACCGAGTGTGGGTACCTAAACTGGGCAATCTGAGAGCAAGCCTCCTAGAAGAAGCGCACCAGTCGCGGTATTCCATACACCCGAGAACAAATAATATGTACCGAGACTTGAGACAGTCTTATTGGTGTCCGGGAATGAAGAAGGATATCGCCCATTTCGTGGAGCGGTGTTTGACATGTTTAAAGGTTAAGGCAGAACACCAGCGACCTCATGGGGAACTGCAATTGTTAGCTTCAATCTTCCTAATCATAGAAGTATTTAGAAGTAGTGAAAAATAGGCTAAGTGAAGAAAGCCTCTTACAGAGGCTCTGCCGACATTACCGAGAAATCAAGGTCAAGAAACTACAGAAGCAGCAGAGGCTTCCTACAGAAGCTCTGTCATACGCGCAAAGAAGACCAAAGACTCGGAATCCGGTGAAGACTGCTCCACAGAGGACCAGACCGCAGAACCTCTGTAACTCATTACAGAGCCTCTGTGGTCCTCACTGAGACTTGAAGATATTTATAATATCTTGCTACTGTTACAGGACCCGTACATCAACTTGCATGGTAGCATGCCCTGTCCAACGTCGACGTGTCAAACTCTGATTGGACTCAGTAGGGCTTAGTACATATTAGACGTCTGCTGCATTAAATGCAATACAACACGTCTGACTGTTCATGCCATCCTTGCAACTGTTCACGACATCCTCTCAACTATTCATACGTACCTCTTGAATAGTAGCATATGCTTTATGGTCCCCTTTAGAGTAGTATATAAGGAAGACTCATGTTGAGTTCTTCCTTACACACACAATACAACACATAGAAAAACATTAAGAACACAAAAGCTTATTCACCTTAAGAGTCATATCTGTTTTAAAGCTTTTTCTTACTCACGGTTCATAAACCTGTTCTTAATATATATTCAGTAAACTTTAAGATATAATAGTTTGTTCACTGTTTATTTATATTTTGTTCTAAATCTATCAAACTTATCTGTTAGTTCTTTAAATACGCTTCCGCATCAAACCTTAAACCTGAACTAATAGATCTGATAATCTTGTTTAAGCAAAACGGGAACCAACAATTGGTATCAGAGCAAAGCTTGATTTTCAATATCAAGTGATCCTCGTTTTACAACTTTTATTTGATAGATTATTTTCTCTCTTCATCACCATACTTCTAGATATTAGTCGTACCCAGAAAACCTTCCAGATCTTCATACTTAGAAATCCTCCATCAGATTATCCTTCCTCAAAATGACAAATACAAATAACTTTTTCACTGCTGGCTCACTAACCAAACCTCCTACTCTTCTTAGAGATGAGTATCCTCAATGGAAGATAAGAATGGTTCATTTCTTTGAGGGTACTGAAAAAACTCTCAAACAATATCTTTACAATCCTCCTCAAGTTCCGATGATAACTATGCCACGTGTACCAGCTACTGCTGAATCTGCTGAAATCCCTGAACATCAAAAACCTAAGCCAAGAGAAGAATGGTTAAATGAAGATAAGGCAGAAGATGAAGTTGCACAGAAAACAAAGAGAATATTGATCATGGCAATCCCCAACGAACTTTTTCAATCCTTAGATGCATGCGAAACAGCGCACGATCTCTGGAAAGAATTAGAAAGACAGTTGGAAGGGGGTGCTAAAACTCAGAAGAACCGAAGGGTACAATACATAAATGAATATCATGCTTTCAGAGCCTCTGCAACAGAATCTCTGCAAACAACATACGACCGGTTCAACTCTCTCATAAACAAATGCAAAAAGTCTGGTATTCACAGAACCACGGAAGAAAATAACGTCATGTTTCTAAAGAGCCTGAACGATGAGTGGCTTCAGTTGTCTATGTCTTTACAAACAAATCAAGATCTAGACTCCTGGACACTCTCTGATCTCTATGGAACACTTGCTGCACAAGAGCCTCAAATAGCTCAAGCTAAAACACTAACCATTGTGCCATACGCATTGGTTAGTAAATCTACAGAGGCTGCAGACAGACCAAGAAATGAGAGATCTACAGAGGAGAAAAAGAAGGAGAAAAAGAAGATGGTAATGGTTGATAGCGAAGAAGACGAGCTGATAGAGGAAGAGATAACTCTTGCGTCATTAGCTAAATCAATGGCTCTATTGACAAGAGAGTTTAGAAATAGCCAAAGGATTTCTGGTAGAAGAGATGATGAAAGAAGAGAAGAATCAAATGACCGACAGAGGTCAGACTACAGAAATGGTGACCTACAGAGGTCGAGCGACAGAAGCTACATAGGAAATGATCGACAGAGATCAGATGACAAGGTAGGCCACACACAAGAATGCTACAAATGTGGTAAACCCAGTCATTACGCAAACGAATGCCGAACAGAGAAAGGTGGAGACCTACAAAAGTCTGACGACCGAACTGGAAACATCTCCCAAGGTTGTTTCAACTGCGACAAGCCAGGTCATTTCGCAAAAGAATGCAGAAGTAGACCAAATCGCCCACAGAAGGACTCAGCTTTTTACAAAAAGAAGGCCGAGTATTACGCACAAAAATCTCTAATGGCGAACAAAGGGCATTCTGAGGCAAACAAAGAAGACTTCGAATCAGACTCTACCTCTGATGATGAATTTCCCACAAATGCCCTGTTCTGTGGCATGGCAGAAGTTGACTCTGGCACTGACAATGAGGTATCCATTTCAAACTCTACCTCAAGTACTAATTCTGTAGATGATGATTTATTTCAACTTAACATTGAACTAAAAGATATAATTGAAAGCATTCAGAAAAAGCTGACCTTTAATGAGAGAGAAGTAAGGCTTCTCACTCAAGAAAAAGCCAAAATCTTTGAAGAAAAAGAAAAAATCGAAAAATATTGGAGCAAAAATATAGATCCTTTAAAAAGGCAAATTTCTGATTTAACCTATGCTTTAAAAATCAAAACAAAAGAACTTTCAGTTTCAAGAAGTGAAACTACAGACATAAGAGCTCTCAAAGAATACTTTCAAAAGGAAAGAGAGGTACTTTGGCAAGATCTTTTAAGAAGAGAAGTTTTAATTAAAAACTATAAAGATGCACAGAAGGTGTATGAAAAGGTAAACTCCCAAATAGCAAGACGAGGTATAGGGTACAGTGATATTACCTTAGGAGTTGAAAATAAACGACTAAAACCTCTGTCCTCTCTATTTGTTTTGGGAAAAACTAACAAACCAAACTTTCCAAACTTACTCTCTGTAAGTAAAAGGGTTAAAATCTCTGCAGAACCTCACTTGAGGAAACATACAAAGATGATCAATGTGTGGTTTGAAAACACAGATTCATCATCTTCAACCTCTGTCAATAGAGAAAACAAACCAAAGAAATATCTGAAAACACAAGATCAGATTGGTATCTTTAAGTTTGGTAAACCAGAGACTCAAACACAGGTCGCTTTTGTCTGTATGATAAATGTCGAAAAGAAATTGTCAGCAGAAGCTCCTGAGTTTAAACCCATCTTTTCAGAAGAAAAACTTGAAGAATCTATTGAAAAAGAAATTTTGGAAGTTTTGAAATCAAATATTTTAGAAAATTTCTGTACATCTTCTATAGATCAAAAACTCGTTGAAGAGATCTCATCAGAAACCTCTGCCATCCACGAAAGTTTTTTCTACAGAGGAAGAAAGCTTGTATGATACATGCTCAGAAAATCCAGCCTCTGTCGAAAGAAATGACTCAACCTCTGCATATGAGGACGATTCATCCTCTGACGACTCAGAGACTGATTTCAAATCAGAGATAATTCACTGTGACACAGAGGATGTCAAATTCTCCCCTGAAGTTCTTAACAGAACAATTTCTCCAAAAGAGAAAATCACAGAGATACCTATCCATCCAGATTTTCTCAAAATGTGTATACAAGTCAAAACCTCTACAGAGCTTGAAAAATCTGAAAAAGGCCTCTGAAAATCCAAAAAGCTTAAAATTTTCAAAACCTTTAAGGAAAATCAAAGAGAATCCCACTTGGCAACAAAAGGGAAAATGGCCTGAAGCTAACAAATATTTTTCCTCTGTGACAGTGAAGAAAGATGTTCACCACAGAAGAGAGTCACAGAAGGCAGGAACTAAACAAGACTTTTGCAAACAACATTCTAGTGTTCATAGATCTTCTTGTAATAGGAAATCTAATGTAAAGAAAGAGTGTAATGTCTCTGTGGCTCAGTTCAAAGAATTCAATGAAAAGTTCAAACAAATCACATCTCATATTCAATACTGTCATTGTTTTGATCTTATGTTTAGATTGAATAAACACTTCTCAAGTCCAGATTGCTTTCTCACCACTGAAATTCGAAAGTCAGAACCACAAGAGAAACAATCTGATTCTTCTACAAAAGATAAAATGTATTTCAAGAATGCTAAGGCAAACTTGAAAAATTCTAACAATATTGGACCCATGTGGATATGGGTACCTAAATCTCTGTGATTGTCTTACAGAAGCAACATGTGCCAATTTGGTATCTTGACTCCGGATGCTCAAGGCACATGACTGGCAACAGAAGATTACTATCCACATACAAAGAAACACACGATGGTGGATCTGTAACTTTTGGAGACAACATGAAGGGACACATCAAAGGCTATGGAGTCATACAGAAAGAAAATGTCTCTGTATACAAAGTTGCATATGTGAATGGCCTCAAACACAACCTACTAAGCGTAAGTCAACTCTGTGATACAGGATTCGATGTGTTATTCAAAAGAACTTTCTGCTCTCTACAGAGTGAAAACACAGGAATGGAACTTCTGCGAGCTGAAAGAAGAGGTGATCTATACCTAATGAATTTTACTTCAAAATCCAAGGACAAAGTTTGCCTAGTAGCCTGCAAAAGTGAAGAAGCGTGGTTATGGCACAACAGGTTCTGTCACTTAAACTTTCACACCTTGGATAAACTAGTAAAACTCAATCTAGTTAAAGGTTTGCCAAATGTTAAATTCAATAAGGATCATTTGTGTTCGGCCTGTGAAATGGGAAAACACAGAAGGGCTTCCCACAAAGGCAAAACTGACGTGTCTTGCACTAGGCCTCTGTACATGCTTCATGTCGACCTCTGCGGTCCCATTGCCATACAGAGCCTAGGTGGCAAGAAATACATACTTGTCATAATTGATGAGTATTCACGTTTCACATGGGTTGAATTTGTTAGAAAGAAATCAGATGTTCCAAATGTATTGATAAATCTAATGAAAAGAATCCAAGTTCTTTATGATTGCAGAATACAGAAGTTGAGAAGTGACAATGGCATAGAATTTAAAAACTCTGTCATTGAAGCCTATCTTTCAACAGAAGGAATATCACAGAACTTCTCTGCAGCTCGCACTCCACAACAAAACGGTGTTGTCGAAAGAAAGAATTGAACACTTGTGGAAGCCGCAAGAACTATGCTGTCAGCATGCGGATTATCAATGAACTTTTGGGCAGAAGCAATTTCTACTGCGTGTTATACTCAGAATCGTTCAACCGTTGTGAAAATACACCTCAAGACGCCTTACGAATTGCTTAACAAAAGGCGGCCAAACATCAAATTTTTCCATGTATTCGGATGCAAATGCTTTGTCTTAAACGACAGAGATTCAAGAGGAAAGTTTGATGTAAAAGCTGATGAAGGCAAACTCATTGGATACTCTGCCACTTCCAAAGCCTACAGAACATTCCTTACAAAGTCTCACAAGATTGTAGAAAGCATCAATGTTTCTTTTGATGATTCATTCCAAATGACTTCTGAGCAAATAAGTTCAGAACTCGGAATTAAAGGGAAATCCTCTGACATCTCAAGAACAAAAGAAGATTTGGATCTTCTATTTTTGGAGATGTTCCACAATGACATTGATCCTTCTGTCGGAACCATCAGAGTTTCTGAAGAACCATCCTCTATCGGACAAAATCCTACAGGTATGACTCTAACTGGTCCAAATAATGCTTCATCTTCTTCTATAAATACTACAGATGCAATTGCCGAAGCAGAAGAAAGTGCAGAAGATGAAACATTAAGAAAAACGACCACAGAAGCTGCACAAACCACAGAAGAACCAATTACAGAGGAGATCGAGGACCAAGACTATACGTCCTCAGAGGAACAAACTCCACCACCACTCATACCAATCATTCCACAAACGGTAGAATCAACTACCAAGGCACGAAGAACAACAGAGGCTACACAAGATGAAACACAAGAAGCCTCTGAAGAAAGTTTTGATGACATTGATGATCATCTTCCACGCACAACTCAGTGGACAAAAAGCCATCCTCCAAGCCAAATAATTGGAGAACCTTCTGACTCAGTAAAAACAAGGTCTGCCACTGCTAATTTTTGTTTCTTTACAAATTTTATTAGTGTGATAGAACCAAAGAAGTTTTTTGAAGCCCTAGATGACCCAAACTGGGTAGACGCCATGCAAGAAGAACTTCTGCAATTTGAGCGTAACAGAGTATGGACTTTAGTACCTCTGCCAAGAGGGAAACAGGCCATTGGGACTAAATGGGTCTACAGAAACAAGAAGGATGAAGATGGAGTGGTCGTCAGAAACAAAGCAAGATTAGTAGCAAAAGGATATAGACAAGAAGAAGGCATAGACTACGATGAGACTTTTGCCCCTGTTGCACGGCTCGAAGCAATAAGAATATTCTTAGCCTTCGCAGCCCACAGAGGTTTTAAAGTCTATCAGATGGACGTAAAATCAGCTTTTCTAAACGGTGAAATCCAAGAAGAGGTTTACGTAAATCAGCCACCAGGTTTTGAAAGCTCAAAGTTCCCAAGGCATGTATACTACCTTGAAAAGGCTCTATACGGACTAAAACAGGCTCCAAGAGCATGGTACGAACGACTTTCTACCTTCCTTCTAGTCAATGGCTACAACAGAGGTACAACAGATACTACCTTATTCTATAAACGCAAAAATAGTGAGATAATGCTTGTACAAATATACGTAGATGACATAATTTTTGGGTCTACAAATTCAGAAGAGTGCAAAATTTTTGAAAAACTCATGCAGAGTGAGTTTGAAATGAGTATGATGGGAGAATTAACATTCTTCCTCGGACTTCAAGTCAAACAATCTTCAGAGGGAATTTTTATAAATCAAGCCAAATATGTCTCTGACATACTTTTAAAATATAATCTCTCTGATACCTCTGCAATGAAGACTCCAATGGCCACTGGAAATAAGTTATTCTTAGATCCAAATGGTATTTCTGTAGAATGTACTATCTACAGAGGCATGATTGGATCTCTGTTATACTTAACAGCAAGCAGACCTGACATTATGCATGCCACATGTCTTTGTGCACGTTATCAAGCTAATCCAAAGAAATCACATTATGATGCTGTAAAGAGAATCTTTAGATACCTGAAGGGGACCAACAATCTTGGTCTCTGGTATCCACAGAACTCTGGTTTTAGTCTTAAAGCTTATACAGATTCAGACTATGGAGGATGCATGCTCGACAGAAAGAGTACCTCTGGGAGTTGTCAATTCCTAGGTGGTAAACTAGTCAGTTGGACCTCCAAGAAGCAGAATTGTGTCTCCACATCCACTGCAGAAGCTGAATACGTTGCTGCCGCTAGCTGTTGTTCTCAGGTTCTATGGATGAAGACTCAGCTAAAAGACTACGGCCACATCCTGTTCAAAATACCCATCTTCTGTGATTCCAAAAGTGCCATTGCTATCTCTGCCAACCCTGTGCAACACTAAAAAACCAAGCATATCGATATAAGGTATCATTTCTTGAAACATCATGTTGAATACGGTACAATCGAAATGCATTTCGTGCCCACAGAATATCAACTCGCTGACTTATTCACCAAAGCATTAGACGAGAAAAGATTCAACTTCTTGGTGGGTAAGTTAGGAATGATTAACATGGTGTGAAAATCCTCTGTAAGTATAGCTTTATCTTCTGTAAATAAGTATAAATATCTATTATTTCTGTATGTATTTTTTGTTGTATGCAAAAATAATTCTTACAGAACCTTTGGTAAACATGATCTATGCTCAATACAAATCTTACCATTCTTTGAACCAAGCATAGATCAAGGGGGAGCAAAAGGAAAATTCTTGATCTACAGAAGTGAATAGATCAAGGGGGAGCAAAAGGAAAACTCTTGATCTACAGAAGTGAATAGATCAAGGGGGAGCAAAAGGAAAATTCTTGATCTACAGAAGTGAATAGTTCAAGGGGGAGCAAAAGGGACCCGGAAATGATCTATAGAGGTAAATCTTTCAAAGAAAAGCCAAAGAAGAATGTCGATATTTCTCCATCGACAGAAGTAAGACAAAACTGCCGAGAACAGAAGAACCAAAAGGTATGTCTCTCGCACAAAAGGTTTTTGAAAACAGTTTTCTAGGACAAGAATTGTCAAATATGTCCTAAATATACTATGAATAACATTTCAAAAATCAAAAGTTCAAAAAGTTTAACAAAATTCGAAATAGGAGAAATTTAAGGTCATAGAGCTTCTGCTGAGCTCAACAGAGGTTCTGCAAGAAATATGCTCTGTGATCACAAATTAACCCTATGTCGATCTTTTGGAATGTTATCTCGGAAACCGACAACACACACCATGACCTTCTCGAACAAAACGTTTATCAAAATAGTTTTCTCGGACACCAACTTTCAATAATGTGCGAAAAACATCTCTTAACACAGATCAAAAATTGGATGATCAAAAAGTTAATAGAATTCAAGTTATAAGATTTTTTCTCTCATAGAGCTTCTGCTGGCTCTCACAGAGCTTCTGTAAGTTCCATCAGAGCCACAAAACCTCTGTGAGTAAAATTTCTTGACAAAATCCTATTGATCCTCTCCAATGTCGATACAAACGTTTTCGTTCAAAGAAGAACCTTCAGAGTCAATGACAACAATGAGATATATGAGAAGAGGTTAAAACTCAAGATTTTCAAAATCACAGAGCTTCTGTAAAACACAAGTTCTGCCATTTTGTTATCTGGGCATTTCTGAAGTAATAACGGTTACTTTTACTGAGAGTGAAACTCATGTGGCTAAAAACAACCTCACGTGCCTAGCATTAATGGGCCGCGCACGACGTCCTGTCATATTCTGACAAGGCCTACGTGTCCCATTTTCATTGGGCGTACATGGAACGTTTTTATTTGGAAAGTTGAACCCGCCGCTCAAACTCGAGTACGGATTCCAAATTTTAATCCATTGCCATATATTTTACTCTTTCGAATACTACCGTTTTACCCCCCTATAAAAACCAAGCTTACCCTCTCATAAAACCTTTTACAAACTCTTATCTTCTTCTCCGGCGAAACCCTGCAAAAGCTTGCAAAAACCTTGTTCTTAAACCCAAATGGCTTCATCTTCTAAAGCTCTCTCCCAAGAACTCTCTCCGGCAAACTCACCGGAACACTCCCCTGCCCATTCTGAACATTCAGAAAACCCCAACCTTGCAAGAGCTATTGAACAACAAGATTCCGGGGACTCAGCAGAATTTGCTCCGACGACACACCTGCAAAACTTCATAGCAAAAGATCACTTCGAAACCATACTTCCTATCAAATCCAACAACTGCTATTTGGTCCCCTCACCCACTGCTTTCGGCGAAGCCCATGTTATTCTTCTGAACATAATGGAAAATCACATCCTCTTCCCTCTACTCTCAAGAACCCCAAACAAAATTCCAGTCCGTTATTTGAACCAATTTTGGCAAAGCTGCCGATTTGATAAAGACGATTCTCTTATCAAAGGGTACATTTCAAGACCTGATAAATCTGAGCATCTTGAAATCAAGTTCAACAGAACAATGTTCTCACTTGAATTCAACCTACCAACAAGGGGTCTTCTGGGATTGAAGAGTTATGCAGAGCAACCAACAGACGAAGAGCTCTGTCGCTTCGTAGAAATGCTTGGGTACAACACCCAACTACGGAAGAGAAATGACTTTCGCAGAGGAAGATTACCACCTCTGTGGAACACTTTGTTCTCTATTCTTAACATATGCCTAACAGGGAAAATAGGGAGTATTGACCAGAGCTCACATCAAATCTTGAGCATCATGTATGGGGTTTACTATGATCTTCCACTAGATTATGCGACCATAATGATGCAAGAGATCATAAACACAATCGACAGAAAGAACAACTCGAGAAGGGTCAAAGAGAACGATCCCAACTTTCTACCACCTCTGCAATTCCAAAGAATATTGGGAGTACTGTTAGAACCTCTACTGCTAATCCAAAACTGGCAAATGGAAGGACCAACTCCCAAACAGTTCCCGATGAACAAGAATACCCCCACTGATCATACTGATGGCTACTCACACTGCAGACCTCTGTCAAAGAAGCTTCTGAACTACGCATCGAATAAATCCCTTAAGAAAGAGTATATACGCGATCATAGAACTCCTAAACCGAGTCCTATGACACCCCCGCATTTAGGTGTCCCCCTAGGAACAATGATAGCAAAACCTCTTTCCACTCAAGAAGAAAAGGATCAGAAGTTAGCAAAGCACATGGCTATTCAACTCAGCTTTATAGCCAAACGTGCAGAACTTATGGGAAAGAAGTCTTCATCAAGAACCTCTGCATCTACTCCAAAATCTAAGAAGAGAAAAACTGCAGAAGGCACCTCAACAAGCGCTGCAGAAGATCAACCTTCACCTCCTCATGCCACAGAAATTGGCTCCTCTGCTCCTCCCTCTTCCCCAAAAATGAAGAAGAAAAGAAGATCGAAATCAACAGAGGAAGGGGCACCAAATCCTAAGAGGAGGAAAACCAAAAAGAAGCATGGTAAATCACTTGCAAAGTTGGTTACCATTACAGAAGAGGAAACTGCTGAAGAAGAAGTTGCAGAAGAAGAAATGGCTACAGAAAAGTATCAATCACCCTATCAATCTCCAGATAGATTTGCTCACCAAGGAGACCTGAACGACTTCTTACAGAACCCTGACATTGCCAACACCCTAAATACAGCAGGGTGGACGGCACAACCTCTCGACCACCACTCTCCAGAAGAACAAGATTTCTTCATTTCTGGCATTGACACACATCTGCAAGAAGATGACACAACACCCAAAAATCAACCAGCCAACACCCCTGTCATTTTACAAAACCCTTTCATTCAAGGATTGAACGTCCACAGAAGAAGTCCAAACCCAGCTTCAGAAGAAATAGAACAAACAGAAGCTGAGTGGAACAGAGGTGAAATTACAGAGGCTTCTGAGAATATGATGGAAGAAGAAAAAGAAAAAGGGGCCGAAGTTGTACAAAAAGAGGGATTAGCAACAACATAGACATGAATAGAGATCTTAGAGACAGATTCAGATGAAGAAGAAGCTGTCTGGATACGTAAAGGTCTTTATCATCCACACGTCATGAGATTATTCGGATCTCATCAAATGTATGACTTCTTACGACCAGAGCAAGGAACTTCAACAGAACCTAGGGAAGAAGCACCAAGCCGTAGGATAGCTATAGAGGATGAAATGATAGACAATGATGTAGCGCTTGGATGCTTAACAGAGGAAGAAGCAAGAAAAGATGCCTGGATAAATAGAGGCACACAACCAAAACCAACTCCCAGTGCAACCCACATTTCTAACTCCGCAGGTCTAGCTGCAGAAGGAGTTATTGAAAAAGAGCAGCACAGCTCGATCCTAACCCAACCCAACCCATCCAGCCAGAGGTTACTCTTTCAACCTCTGTGCCCACAGAAACCGGGGAATCCATTCCTAGGGAGTCTCCTCAAAGAGACTCACCTATTGTTCGTGATCAGTCGCCCCAGATCACCCTAGAACACCCTACAGAAGGATTCGTTTCCTCTGCCACGCACACATTAGGACCAAAACTTCTTTCAGAGAGAAGTAGTGAGCACAGAGACGAAGAGACTCTAGACAAGTCTCCCAGTCAACAGAAGGACATTCCAATAACCACCTCTGGAGTGGATTTGGACACTGTTCTTCACAGAACTTCTGTAGAGATCGAAACTCAGGTTTCTTCTCGAGGATCAGAAGGAAATCCTTCCACCCCCATCGTACAAACAAGGGTGAACGAAGGTGTCCCAGGAACAGGGACTCACTCTGGAGACGAATGTGTTCCTCCAGAGGTTATACAAGGAACACAAGTATCAAGGGATGAGTTCCAAACCCTTGTCACCTCTGTGAACCAAACCATGAAAGAGTTGCAAAGCTCTTTCAAATCTTTTGCAGAGACAACATCTACGGCTATCCTGAATCTGAACACCAAAATGGACAATCTGTCCACAGAGGTAAAAACCGCCATCTCAGAGATGAAGTCTTCTGCCGAAACTACTGCCAAAGCAACAGCCACCTCTGCAGCTCAGGAATTCGGAACAACTGCAACTTCTGCTTTCAGGGACTCTTTCAAAAATTTCCTTGAACAAATGAATACGCTATCCAACAGAGCAGAGGACATTACTCCTGCAGACTTACAGAATGCCCTATCACAAGTCCAAGCAGAGGCAATACGCAACACGACAATGATGCAACCAAAAGACTATATGACCAGAACACAGCTTACAGAGCTCGGACAGAACGTCATTAACCAGGTCACAGAAGTCATTGTCTCCTTCACAACTGCAAATGCCAACTATGTCAAGGATTTCAGAAAGAGTGTCGGCAGAATGCGTTTCAAAACAGAAGCAGAGCTTGCGACATTGATTGGCCTCTGCGATGAAGTCTGTGAAAAGTTGATGGCAGCGGGAGCTGAATTACCGAAGAAGCCCAACACTTCTTGCAGAGCAGAGGGTACTTCTGGTAAAAGTCAGGATGATTCTGATGATGACCAACCTGGTCCATCAGATAATCCTGAGGGGGAGAATCTAAGAGAGAAAGCTACGAGCAGAGGAATACAAAGTCCACCAATCGCAGCAGAACCAATCAACCAAGCCCCTCCAGAACAAACCCAACAATAAACCCAAAAGACCACAGAGACAACACCCATCTCTGTGGAATCATCTCCTGACGAAACCAAAACTCCAGAAGCAGATAAGCAAACCACAGAGGCAACAATCGCCCCTAAGGTAATCATTTTGGAAGAAACAGATGAACAAACCACATAGAAAACACCCACCTCTGTGGAAACACCCCAAACCATACCGAGAAGAAAGTCGATTGCCACCAAACCAAAAAGAGCAACGACCTCTACTTCTGACGTTCTGAAAAAGATGCACACAACAATGAGTGATCGTATGGCGAAGAGAGAAGAAGAAAGGCACAGGTTCACTTTAGCTTTCAAAATGGCAAGAAGATTCGATGTCAATACTTTATCAACAGAAACTGAGCTCACAGAAGAAGTCAACAAACAACCTCCAACAGAGGTTACAGAGCAACTCAAGCCAACAGAACCATCGCCACAAAAGTCCTCTAAATCACAAATGTCAAAACCCACAGAGGCAACCCCCATCAAGCCAACAGAAGTGCCAACCTCCAAACTTACAGAAGCAACAGTTTCTGCCCCGCCTAAAGCCAAAGATAAGGGCAAAGGAATATTGACAGAAGAGCCTAAGAAGAAAACATTGCCAAAGCCAACAGAGAAACTAATGAAGAGTGCGTTTGATGCCTTTCAAACCCCAAAGCCTGAAGAAGTTGACTGGGCACATGGATTGAAGCCTATGTCAGACATTCCTCTAACTGGTAGAGCCGCAGAAGTTGTTCAACAGATGGAGAGTCTCAGAAGACAAGTACCACAACCAGGTCCAACATATGAAGAAATGGAAGAAGTGGTATACAAATACCTCTATAAACAATCCTTTCAGACCAATTATCCAACAGATCATGTAACAGATCCAAGGATCAGAGAAGAATTTGAGAACATCTTCACAAGGACAAAGCCAAGAACCAAAGCAGATGTCTTCTCAATCCACAAGATCAAAAAGGTAATCTTCTGCAAATTCTCCTTCACAAGAACCTATCCAAGGGTCAGGTACAATCTTTACAAAGTCAGAAGAGAAGACAATTCAGAAACTACCTTCGCTGATGCTGATTTAAGAAATATCAATCCTTATGATCTACCTAACCTTCTGCAATGGACAAAGGACAACTAAAACACATAGGCAAACACCAGAGCCTATCAAGTGTTGAGAAAAGCGATGAGGGAAAAGCTTCTGCTCTACAGCATGATAGATTTCCAGCTGGGAAAGGATCTTGGTCTCAAGCATCTGGATTTACGACCACCAGAGGATCGCTGCCCACCGGACGCCGTACCTAACTCAATCATCACAGAACCACGGTTTGGGTTAGTATTTCAAAACCCTCAAGGCGAAACTAAACTATTTGTATGCATGGACTGTCAGAAGTACGCAACAAGTACTCTGAACAAGTTCAGAGCAAGCCTTGTGAAATACAGAGGTTCAAAGAAAATGGATAAAGATGCCACATATACTATCATGAGAGAGATTGACGCAACAATCCGCCTAAGAGAACTCTGCATCAGATTCTACAAAGAGATCAGAAAAGTCGGAAGAGACAACAGAAGCTACAACGATTTCAAAGATGCCAAAATCTGATTCTCAGACCTCCAATCTCTGCAAACAAAGTTAAAGTTTATCTTTCATTGAACTCAAATGTAAAATGCCTCTGGCATATTTCTAAATGAAAGAAATTTCGAGGTATTTTTTAACCTCTGTCTTATCTAACTTAGCCTAACTTAACTCAAGTTCAAATTTTTATTTTTCACTACTTAGGGGGAGATTGTTAGCTTCAATCTTCCTAATCATAGAAGTATTTAGAAGTAGTGAAAAATAGGCTAAGTGAAGAAAGCCTCTTACAGAGGCTCTGCCGACATTACCGAGAAATCAAGGTCAAGAAACTACAGAAGCAGCAGAGGCTTCCTACAGAAGCTCTGTCATACGCGCAAAGAAGACCAAAGACTCGGAATCCGGTGAAGACTGCTCCACAGAGGACCAGACCGCAGAACCTCTGTAACTCATTACAGAGCCTCTGTGGTCCTCACTGAGACTTGAAGATATTTATAATATCTTGCTACTGTTACAGGACCCGTACATCAACTTGCATGGTAGCATGCCCTGTCCAACGTCGACGTGTCAAACTCTGATTGGACTCAGTAGGGCTTAGTACATATTAGACGTCTGCTGCATTAAATGCAATACAGCACGTCTGACTGTTCATGCCATCCTTGCAACTGTTCACGACATCCTCTCAACTATTCATACGTACCTCTTGAATAGTAGCATATGCTTTATGGTCCCCTTTAGAGTAGTATATAAGGAAGACTCATGTTGAGTTCTTCCTTACACACACAATACAACACATAGAAAAACATTAAGAACACAAAAGCTTATTCACCTTAAGAGTCATATCTGTTTTAAAGCTTTTTCTTACTCACGGTTCATAAACCTGTTCTTAATATATATTCAGTAAACTTTAAGATATAATAGTTTGTTCACTGTTTATTTATATTTTGTTCTAAATCTATCAAACTTATCTGTTAGTTCTTTAAATACGCTTCCGCATCAAACTTTAAACCTGAACTAATAGATCTGATAATCTTGTTTAAGCAAAACGGGAACCAACAGCAGTCCTCAGTAATTCCAGTGTGGAAGTGGGATAATATCACCATGGATTTCGTCACAAAGTTACCAAGGACCCCGAAGGGTAATGATGCAATTTGGGTGATTGTAGATATACTCACCAAATCCGCGCATTTCATACCTATTAAAGAGTCAAATTCTTTGGAGAAGTTAGCCCGTTTATACATTAACGAGATAGTGTCTAGGCACGGAGTGCCGCATTCCATAGTGTCTGACCGTGATAGTCGGTTCACGTCAGCATTTTGGAGAAGTTTACAACGGGAGTTGGGGTCGCAATTGAAGTTAAGCACGACCTATCATCCTCAAACGGATGGTCAGAGTGAGAGAACCATTCAGACGTTAGAAGATATGCTTCGGGCGTGCGTTATCGACTTTAAGGGGTCGTGGGAGGTGCATCTTCCGTTGATAGAGTTCTCCTACAATAATAGTTACCACGCAAGCATCCAAGCGGCACCTTTTGAAGCCTTGTATGGGAGAAAGTGTCGTACGCCGTTGTGCTGGAACGAAGTAGGAGAAAGGCAGTTGGCCGATCCGAGAATTGTGCAACTAACGACGGATAAGATTGAAGTGATCCGCGAAAGGATGAGAATCGTGCAAGATCGTCAAAGGAAGTATGCGAATAGGAGGAGTAAGCCTATCGAATTTCAAGTGGGAGACAAGGTAATGCTAAAGGTCTCGCCTTGGAAAGGAGTGGTACGTTTTGGAAAAAAAGGAAAGTTAAGGCCGAGGTACGTTGGGCCTTTTGTTATCATTGAGCGAGTTGGCGCGGTAGCCTACAAGCTAGATTTGCCGGAAGATTTGAAGAGGATTCATCCAACCTTTCATGTAGCAAACTTGAAGAAGTGTTTAGCCGAGACCAATGTGGCTATTCCGTTAGAAGACGTCAGCATTAATGAGAATTTAATGTTCGAGGAAGAACCAATCGAGATCGTAGACAGTAAGGTACGAAAATCGAGGAACAAGGAAGTCCGTTTGGTGAAGGTTCAGTGGAAGTATCACAAGGGACGAGAAGCCACGTGGGAAGTAGAATCTGATATGAAGTACAGGTACCCTCATCTCTTTGAAAATGGAATTCGGGGGACGGAATTCTTTTGAGGGGGGAGTGTTGTAACGACCAGGACCAAAACGGATTAAATTTAATGTGTTGTGGATAAGTGTAATAAAAATGGAAGTTGAGGGGCTAGTTGGTAAATTTGAGATGAAGTATATAAGGGCACAAAACCCTAGACAACATTTCCATTTTTCCTGATTTGTGAATGTGTTTGTCGGCTGAGAATTTGTGATAGAGAGAAAGAGAAAGTTTCCTTTAGAATTCTAGAGCAAGAGAAGAAGAGGATTTCCAAGTAGCAACTAGAAGAAAAGGGTGTGTTGGGGATTCAATTTCTGCAAGGAACTATCAGGTAATTTCGAATCCACAACCCTGATTAAGTTGTTTTGTTGATTGTTGAATCATTCGAAGGTTTATATCGCTAGAGTTAATGTTTAGGCTCTTCAAGAAGATTTATACTCCTTTAATCACGTTTAAGTAGTAAAGTTTGTGAAGAATTGATTAAAGAACGTTAGGGTAACTACTTATTGCTATATCTTGCTGTTTATAGAGAGTTTAGCAAGATTTCGACCCTTAATAATCGTCCAACGTTCGTCCGGAAACCTTCAGTTTAGGAAGGTGTCCGGGTGATCGTCCGGAAAGCTTCTTGCGACGCGGGTGTCCGGAAGTTGTCCGGATTGTTCCTGATGGTGTAGGTTACCGGGAAAAGTATCCGGTAAGCTGAAGTATCCGGAAAATAGGGTATCCGGATTGTTTCGTCGTCCGGATAGTAGAGGTGTTCGGACAGTTGTGGTGTCCGGTATTTAGATGCGTCTGGAAAGTTGTGGTGTTCGATAAGTCGTATCCGGATAGTTTGGGTAGTCAACTCATATGTTTTATCTTTTAACTCAGGTAGATCGTTTGGAAGTACAGAACATAGTAGGAAAGGAAGTAAGCATACCAGGTTAATTTTCTAACTAAAATACGTGCCTTTTAACGTGTTTTTCTAAAGTGAATACATGATGAGAAATGCCATGTTTTGTTCTTATGTTTTTATTGCATGAAAGTTGTTTAAAGTTTTATGTGAGATGTATGCATACATTGTGTAGACGTAAATTGGCTAAGTCGGGGGGAGGTTCCGCCAGTACTCACGTCGGGGGGAGGTTCCGTTTATGCCATGGGAATGAGTCCCAGTAAGGCAGCGTGATACTGACTCGTTGTCACCCTCGGGTGACTTCAGGGTGCCATTTACGGGAGCGGATTTATCCGTGAAAGATTTTACTGTTCAACTATGTGAAAGTTTATTATTTAAAAGTCTTGTATACATTTGAATGTTATGAAAAGTTTTTAAATGATTTTGAGAACTGTCAGGAGGGACTCACTAGACCTCATGGTCTAACCCTCGCTCCTTTCAAATTAAAACCCTTTTCAGGAAAGCAGGTAGCGAAAGGCTCTAGCAGGTGAATCGAGCAGTTAGAAGATAGAAGCAGTAGAACCAGTGACACTATTATCTATTAGTTCTAGTATTTCTCAGTTGTGTAATAGGTTGATTCCGCCAACCTGCATTTTGAGACTTATGTAAGAAATTTTGGGACCCGCTTTTGGGATTGTTTCAGTTAGTATGTTTTGCATGCTTTATTTTTGTTCGGGTTGTTACAAAGTGCATATTGTAATATATTCTTATAAGTTATATTATATATTCTCTAAGTTTTATTATTTATTTCTGAAAAGTTTTTCTTTTGATAAATTTTATGATATTTCATTTGTCTTAAAAATGTAATGTTTTATGACATAAGTTCAAACAAAGTATTTGATTATTAGTCAAGTGTCTAAAATATATTAAAATATAAATAAATCAAGAGAAATATATTTTTTGATCATAAATCAATGTTAATTTGAATATTAGTTAGTTTATTTCATTTCATAAATATTTTTGGGTCTATTTCTTAACAATAATTAAGCGACTAAAAATGGCTATATTAATTAATATAGTGTCTTGATTGAATATATGGCAAATGAAAGTCATTAATTGTTAATATGTTAAATAAAATGTATAAATGAAAATGAAATGTCATCTAAACTTTATATTCAAAGCAAGTATTGAATGAAAAACAACTCTTGAATAATAAATTATTACATAAAGATGGAAATCAAATACATCATTATAACAACATTAATGACTTGAAGTATGCTTAGAAAACAATATTTTTTTGGATATTGAATATAATGATTTAGATACACCATCTTTTTGACAGGTACCAACTCTGGATTTTCTTACCAAAATTTCAATTCTTTTCTTTTTGAACCCTGAACATAAGATAAGTTATACTAAATAGTAATATATTTTATGGCATCTTTAGTTTAGTTTTTTATACTTTAAGGGTAAGTTTGGTATACTAGATAAGACGTGATAGAACAATGATCATTGTCCTATATTTGACAGAACTTTTATGTGAAATAGACAGGAACATAGTAGAGCAAGATGGAACAAGCGTGTTCCACCCCTACTCCATGGACAAAGTGAAACAAGATGGAACAGACCTATAATATAACAATAAAACACAATTATCTTCTAAAACATCAAATACACATTCTTGCTTACATTAAGTTTTATTTTATTTATTTTATGTTATTTAAATTTTCACTTATTGTCCTCAAAATATTGTTTTTATATGATTTATATATATTTTTATTAAATATTAATAATAAAAAAATAATGTACAAATGTATAAAATAAAAATTGGAAATTACACTTTTTTGTTTTCATGGCGTTTTAGTCGTCTTGATACAAACTTTCTAATGACATGTTTTGTTATAAAAAATGTTTAGTTTATTATAACTTAATAAATTACATAATTTAATCAAAATATATAAAAGACATAAACATTTAAATAGGGGTAAATTAGTCATTTTATCTTTTATGTCTTGTCCAGTTTTATGTTTATCAAACGTTGAATAGCTGTTCTGCTATGTTTCGTTTTGTCATGTTCAGTCCTGTTTTGTCCTGTCTGGATACCAAACGCACCCTAAAGTTATAAAAAAGCCATCCAAGTAGAAACAAAATGAAAAAAACCAGTTCTTAGCAGTTTACTTACAAAAAGGCTATCGAAATACTTGTTGTATTGTTAATTTGTCATTTACTACAATTGATATTTATTTGGATATAGGGAACATATAGGCTGTATTTTGTGAATTAACTGATAATCTAGTTGTTAGTATGTTGGCTGAAAATCAATTATGTTTGATAAAAACTAACTAATAAACTAGTAAAAATGTTAAATGACATGTTACAAAAATTAGTCAATCGCAACATTTCATATTATAAGTAAAACAAATTACTAAAAATATAAGATATTAATTGATACAAACCAAATGGTACAGAAAATTTAAAAAATAGAGCATATTAATTAATAGAAATTCAATAGATTATTAATTATATGAATATTTATAAATAATATTATTTTAAATTTTGGATTTGTATAACCAAATATATATAAATTTTAGAGTAATACATTAATTGATTATTTTAAATAATCATTACATATAAAATGAACAAAATAAAGTTAATCAACCTCACATATGCTATAAAATTAATGATTTTTCAAACAAATAATTAATAATTGAATTAAAACTATTTATTATTTACGAAACAAAAAAAATAGAATTTTAATCTTTACATAACTTCAAAAAACTGTTTTTGAAATTGTCATATATGTTTTTGACGACTAACTATATTGATTATTAATTAATAAAATATAATGATATGATTAATAATTGTTCTACATAATAACATATAATAATTAATTTTTTATTTGTAATTAATAATAGAGTGAATTTCCGTGTTTGATATTTTTTTACTAGTGTAATACCCAGATTTTTTGGTAACTAAAATTAACCTTAAATCCTTTTATATTTCACAAATTGGTTGGTTCAACATCTAAGTAGCGTTTATTTCTCCATTTTAAGAGAGTCGATAAAGTTCAGACGAGAAAAGCCAACTTTTGGGCTTCGGTACATGTTGGGCGATATGCCCCGCGATGGTGACAAGGCTGTCACTATCGCCAGGGTTAGAACCTCTCGGTACACTTTATGCGAGAGTGCCCTGCGACTATGACATGGTCACTATCGCAGCGGTACAATCGTTGGAGGAAGATGGGCCGCGATACATTGGCGACGATTGTGACTGGCGATAGTGACACTGTTACTATCGCGGTGTCACTCTCGCTCGCAGGTGCTAGTGGGCATTAAAGTCCGATTTTTTGTAGGTTTGCCTCGTAACTTTTCACCCTTTTCACCTCAAACTCACTCAACTTGAAAACCCACTTTAAAGGCAATATTGAGAGCATTAAATGCTTCATCTCCCTCGTCCCTTCAAGTTTGGACTGCATCAACTAGGATTGGAAGACTAGGGTCAAAAGTTCTTCATCTCACCATCTTCATCCTCAAGGAAATTTCTAGGGTTTCTAGGTTTTCACCAAAAAACTAAGTTGTGAGTTCATCCTAACCTTTTAAACTTTATACATATCAACACTATACATTTTAAACTCCTAAATATCTCCTTGTTTACATTTTTCTTATTTGAAGGTTTTGACTTAACTTGATATTTTGGAGATTTTTAGGGTTACTACCATTTCTGAATATGATGATCTTTATGATTTGGGATATCAAATATAATTTATATGCATTATTTGTGGTTGAACACTTAAATGTAACCAAGTATGAATGAAACCATTTGGTTACATTTACGGTTTTTCACTATTTGAGAGACTACTTGGTAAAAGTAGGTTTTGAAGAAGGAAACTAATGGAGTATTGGTTCTATTAATAATAGTTATGTTTAATGTTGTATAATCCATGGAAATTAATTGTGGCCACTTTGGTACTTGAAAAAATGGTTATTTGGTTGCTAAAATATGGAATTAGTTCATATGATGAAATTTATGCAAGGAAACTATTTTATGGAAATGTTGATATGAAAACTATATGTGTGATTATAGTTTTGTCACAAATGTAATTGTGACAAGCCTTAGGCAATTACTAATGGATCCATAGGTATATGATTCAACTTATTGTTGAGATAACTCTCGTTTGTAAATAGTTGAGACATTGGGTCATCGGAGACAACTTGGTATGGTTATGTGGAGTTGGATACTAGTCATTTACCTTAAATGTAATCCTAGTGAATGAGTATGACTAGGATCTTCGGGCACCCTCCTCCACATCTAAAGACGAGTCGGGGAGCTCGTGGCCATTGATCCTAATATGAGCTTAATAACTTGGAAACTAGTTTACTTTTGTGTTCGACTACAATGCTTGGAAAATCAGGTCTCCCCCGTCATCGTAAGATGAATTTTGGACCATATGGTTCTTATATGATTTATGTGGAAACAAATTTACTTCGTATTCTTGAAAAACACTTATTGTTGTTTTATGCTTTATTTGAATATATAAGTGTTTGTTCTCACTAGGCGTAAAGCCTAACATTTTTTCTTAAATGACATGTATATCAGGTTCCGTTAATGATGGTGTTCCCAAGTCTTGAGAGACGAGTGATTAGCCATTGGCGGCACCTTTTGGAGATAATCATTTTTGGACATACGGTGTGCATACTTTTGATAGAAGCTTTTGGAAGATGATAGTGGCACTCGTATTTAATCTAAGCTTCATGTAGTTTAGAATAGTAGGTTGTTATATATCATGTTCATCATTCGTGGTGTAAACGATTTTAGTATTTCCCCTTTTTGGGCGAGTTCTTCTACAGAAATGTCAAATTTACGTCATTATCTAGGTTTAAATTTACCTCTATTTTTAGGGGTGTTACAACTAGGGTCCCTATGTTATGTTTATTATGGATTTAGTTCTTGTGATATTCAATTTGTCTTGGTCATGATCCTTTGACTAACGCATTCGTTAACTCCGTTAAATCAATGGTCATTTTAACTTTTTTGTCTAGTCTTTTGTTCTTATAAAATGGTACCAACAATATTTTTACACACACACACACATATATATATATATATATATATAATTATATATAATTATATCAAAATAAATAAAATAAGTTATTATTTTATGATTTGATTTTTTAAGTTAAAGAACTAATTATATTAAATACGATATAATTTTTTTATATTAGTATTTTTGCTTATTTAGGTATGAAAACCTGTTAGAAGTTCATATGCGTTTGGTACGCAGACATGATAGGACATGACAAGGTGGGACAGGACAGAACATGATAGGACAGAACAGTTGTTCCACGTTTGGTATGACCGAACTGGACAAAACAGAACATATAACATTAACCAATTTACCCTTACTAAATTTAAAGAATGAATAAAATATGAAATAGAAGGTTTATTTGATGTTTTAGAAGATAATTATATTTTATTTTAAAGTTATATTGGTAAAACATAAGTCTGTTCCACCTTGTTCCAGGTTGTTCCATGGGGTGGGGGTGGAACAGACATGTTCCAGTTTGTTCCACCTTGTTCCAGTCTGTTCCACATAAAAATCCTGCCAAACGTGGGACAGTGGACCATGTTCTGTTCTGTTCTGTCCTGTCCAGTGTACCAAAGGGATTTGTACTCGTCTTTAGGTTTCGGTTTTCACATTGATCTTCATTCAAAAACTCAAAATCAACTATTTATATTTTAAACAAAAGAAAGATCCATACATGTTATCATCTATATAACTTAAAATTGAACAAATCCCCATATAAACTTCAACCAGGTTTTCACATCCAAATGGACAAAAAAAATACTAAAACAATAAAACTAAATCGTATTTAATATAATTAATTTTTAATTTAAATAAATCAAATCATAAAATAATATCTTATTTTATTTATTTGATATAATGATATATATATATATATATATATATTTGTGTGTGTATAAAAATATTGTTATTTTTTTATAAGAAAAAGACAAAAGAATAGGCAAAAAAGCTAAAATGACTTTTGATCTAACGGAGTTAACGAATGCGTTAGTTAAGGAAACCATGACCAAAACAAATTGAATAGCAAAATGACCAATTTCACAACAAACATACCATAAAGACTAGTAAAAAAATATATATCAAAACACAAGGACCAAATCCATAATCCACTCTTAATAACATAAATAATAATTAATACTTTACAATAAATAATTATTGTAAATTATTTTGTTACTTTGTTTAAAGATAATCTTTATGGCCATTCATCATTTGCGTCATAATCGTCCTCGTCATTTACATCTATATTTTCACCACCAACCTTAACCACTCTACTATCATCGACAACCACGAAAACTTTAGAATCATATTAGATATAAGGTTTTTGTCAATGTGTTTTGATTTTTGAGTGTTGTGTGTAAAATCCAAAGATTTAAATATAAAATTAAGCAAATAAGTTTACAGGTGTCTTTGATATCTTTATTACAAAAAGATTATCTATTTATTACACTGAGTAAATAAATCAATTAATTAAAAGTGTTGAAATGTTTATGTTATTAAATAATGAAATAGTTGTAGAAATCTTATTCTAAGTGTAATAACCAGGGTTTTAATGTAATGAAATAAGAGTTTTGAGGAAAATAGAGAGAGTTTGAACTTTAGGGGTTGTTTTGAAACAAATGGGAAGAGGATAAATACCCATAATGATTGGCAAAAACCCTATTCTTGGAAATTGCTCTTGGCGGCATGCGATGTTGGAGAAGAGAAAGAAGCCAAAATTTGATATCACTATTTTGGAAAAGGAAAGTCGTTTTGGAAGAGAAATCCATCGTCAAGAAGGTAACCTCAATCTCTTCTCCTTACTGATTCCTGGGTCTTGAGTGTGTGACGGGATTTTTGTAACCCTTGCTGTTAATCGACCCAACTCGAGAAAATGGTGTTTAACCTTGATATAATACCATTAAGAAAGAGATTTGACCGATTAAAGGTTCTGGTAAGGTGTTGTGTTTGCCCTTTAAAGATTTTGAAGTTTAAAATGAATTGCTAAAGAATCCTGAGTGAATGCAATTAGGATTCAGAGTTCTAACCAGAAACCGAGTCTGGATATATCTTTTCAGGGTATAGCTTTTTCGGGAAAGGGATTCCGGATAGCTTTTCCGGAAAGGGATTCCGGAAAGGGACTCCAGATAGCTTTTCCGGAAAGGGATTCCGGATAGCTTTTCCGGAAAGGGATTCCGGATAGCTTTTACGGTAAGTGGTTCAGGATAGTTTTTCGGTATGTGATTCCGGATAGCTTTCCGGATGGTGCGGACCAACAAGTTCAAGATAGTATGGATTCGAGAAGTGGGATCCGGTTGTGGAGGAGGTGTATCAGCTAGGTATTCCGGATAAGCCAGGACAAGTGACTTATCACTCGTTTTCTGTATGTGTCCTAGGTGTTCGGCTTATGGATTTGAAGTATAAGTGATAAGTAGCAAGCAAGGACAGGTGAGTCTTTCTAACTGAAAATGTGTTGACTTATGTATTACTTAAGATGCATGAGATATGATGGAACCACATGTTTTATCCTTTATATGAAACTGCATGTTTTACTATGTTTGAGGAAGTTAATATATTATGTGTGCATACATTTGGAAGTGGGCATGTGTTGGCTAAGTCGGGGGGCGTGTCCCGCCAATGCTCATACCGGGGGGTGTGTCCCGTTTATGCCATGGAAGGTGTGTTCTAGTTAAGGCAATGTGAGACTGACACGTTGTCACAGGTGTGCGTGACTTCAGTGTGCCATTTACATGCATAGTTATTGCATTTGAAAGCCTACATGTTTAAAGTTGAGAATTGTTTATAAATGCTTACAGACTGTTTAAAATGTTTATGCTACACAGATGTTTGTTCCTGGAGGGAACTCACTAGACCTCATGGTCTAACCCTCGCTTTTCAAAAACTAAACCATTTTCAGGTAAGCGCTTAGTAGAAGGTTCTAATAAGGGCAAGGAGAAGGCGTGAGCGTGAAGCTTTGGTCTAGAAGGATGTCATTATTTTGTAGGCCAAGCTTAGTATTTTAGAAATCTCAGCTGTGTAATGGGTTGCTTCCGCAAACCTTGTAATGTACTCGTATGTTTATGTTAGTATCTTGGAGCCGTTTCGGCGAGTTGCTTAATTCATGTTGTTCAAGCTTTATTCTTTGAGTTTGGGTTGTTACTGTTGGTATCAGAGCCATAGTTTAAGGGATTTAGGTGACCGGATGGGCCTAAACTTAAATCGTGGAGTAGAGGGGAGCATGATAGGCGGGTATCACCCCCCTAAATCTTACCGCAAGTGTACGGGTCGAAGTCAAGTAATAGTACTAGAAAGTACGAGTATCGAATCACGGGGAACTAGGAACTAAGTATCACAATTACTATAAACGCTATTAACTGAACGATCGCAAATTAAGTTGGTTGGTTTTAAACTACTAATTGCAAACAAAACTAAATCAAACACAGAAACAGTAAATAGCTTAAGAACTTCAGATAGAGAAAACAGTTGATGGTTGGAAATCCAATGGTTATCACATATAAATATCTGACTCACAACAATTACCAGTCGTTCTATTTAATGAATACCCAATCTTTAGATCACCGCTGTTCTTTCTCAAGCAACAACGGGTTTTATTTTAAAGCATGGTTCTTTCTCAATCAACCACAGTTTTTATCTTGAAAACACAAGTTTTATCTCTCGATCTCAACCTATGTAATTCAAAACACATTAAGCGCAAGATTTTAATGGGACTAAGGCTTACTCGGAATATCTCTATCTCCTTTCTCACCTTAGGCATGCAATTCCTAGATCTAAGTAACAATTAATTCTCTCGAACTTAATTGAAACAAACAAATCAGATGTAAATTGGCCAAATTCACAAAAGCATTAAGAACTAAATCACAAGCTTCATTAAAATATGAAAAACTGATAAAAGTCACTCCTCATCCGTTCATATGTTCAAACCAAATTCATTCCAACCCCCAACATCTAAAGATTAGTTCATGATGTTGGGGGACAAAAACGCAAGAAAAGGGGATGAAAAACTGTATGTAAACATGATTAATGTGATCGTAAAAGATGTAGTGATAAACTCCCTTATCCCGGCTCTAATCCGCGTTGCGTCGTGAATTCCTCCTCGTTTGATCCTCTCTCATGGCTCCAAAAGATGTGAAAAGTCTCCAGAAATCGCCCCCGGTCGTCTGCCGTTCGTTGTGTGTCGAGTTGTAACGAGAATGACCTAAAATCCGGAATAAAATAGCTGAAATTCGCAAAACAGTGTGTGACGCGGTTTGTGCCGCGATTTGCAAACCGCGGGCCAAACCGCGCGGTGGCGTGGAGCAGTGTGTGCCGCGGTTTGGGCCGCGGTTTGTGTAACACCCCGAAAATCCTAACTCAAATTGTAAATAGTCCATTTAGATTTATTAGAAGGACAATGTGTTGCATTGGAAGGTGGGACACGTAATGCTAATTGGATCTCTCGAGAAATTGGCCAAGTTTGGGGCTCGGTACAAGTCCAACGAGTATGACACTCGCGAGAGTGACATGGTCACTTTCGCAGTGTCACTTTCGCCGAAAATGTACCGTGGGCATTTCGGGTAGCGGGCGAGAGTGCCCCGCGAGAGTGACAGTGGCAATCTCGCATGTCACTCTCGCCGTCGGGCTCCAGGGTGTTTTAAACCCACGACTTCAGCTCACTTTCATTTGCTATTCCACCCATTTCTCTCTAAACTCTCCCAAACCAAACCCTAACCCTCTAAATTGTTTTTGGAACTTTTGAAGCCAAAAATCTTGCAAATCAAAGCTTCTCTCTCTGTTCTTAACAAGGGATTATGGATGGAGGTTAGAACCCTTCTTCTCACTTTCGTTTTGGTAAGATTTCTACACTTTCTAGGGTTTTAACCAACCCTCTCCTAAACCTTTCCTTTCCTTTCCTTTCCTTAGATAAAATGAAGAATGAAGCTCACTTTGGTAACACTAGAAGTGTTTGGTTGGTGGATTCACGTGATGGTTGAGGTAATCTTCTTTCTCTTCATTTTGGAAGTTAGGGTTTCGATGTATTGGTTATTTTGGGTAAAATATGTTGGGAGAAATGAATCTAAGTGTTTAGGGAATGATTCTACATGGTAGGATTGTGTTATTGATGGTTGGAAATTCATAAATCTAGGTTTTGGAAGTTTTGGCTTGAGGATGCAAACTTCATCAAAGGAGATTACGTTTGGAGAACTCTAGATTTAGCTTAAATCTAGCAAGGTGAGTTCAAGTTACTTTGCGAAAACTTTGTACATGCCAAAAATAGTATTTTCCAAATAATTGTGTGTTTTACTTAAAAATATCTGTGGTTGAGTTATTTGGATAGTTTAACTATTTTGAAGTGTTTATCTTAATAATTGTGTAAAACACCCATATTTGGGGCTTTTGGATAATTGGATGGTTAGAAACCATAATTTGTCTTTAAAAGATTAATTGCTCAAAATGATGTCTATTTGATGGTTTAATCATATGTGTGTAAATGATTTTAATAAACCATTTGGGAAATGCACTTTTAGTATTATGGGTCATTTTGAGAATATTAAGGGTGTGAGTCCTCTTTGGAGATGAGGGTTAACCCGATCCAAGGTTTAATTCGGGTTTTCATAGAATTGAGGTATTAACCGGCAAATGGTGTGTGTTGCTATATTTGGTGTCATTTCGTGACTTTTCATAATCTATCTTTTGAGTGAGTTGAGCTTGTGGCTCGGTATTGATTTTTTTATTAAGTCTTGGGGACATTTGTCCAGTTTTGGTAACTCAAGGTTGAGTTTTGATAACGAATTATGTTATTGGGGAATTTCATGTTTTGAATGCATGTGTGTATTTATTTGGGGTCGTGTAATATTTAGACCTTGATAGATATGGATCCATAGGCATTTGAGTTTCCCTTAATCTCGCGGGCAAGAGGTCGGAATTTACTGAGCTCAGTGTTACGAGACGTTAGTTTATTTTGTAGCACGTAATAGGCATCGGGTTCCATGATAAGTAAGGCGTGGACCCAGATGGTCGGGCGTCGTCTCATGGGCAGTAAGGTGTAATTCCATATATGTGCTTAGCACAGGATAGGCATCAGGTTCCATGATAAGTAAGGCGTGGGCCTAGATGGTCGGGCGTCGTCTCATGGGCAGTAAGGTGTAATCCCTAATGTGCTGTTGTGGATTTGGAGTGACCCAATGTATAGACCTGGAGTGGTTGAAGTTGGGAACTCCCTAGTCTCGCGGGCAATAGATCTGGAGTGATTGAGCTTAGTTTACGAGAGTAATCCACATGTGTGTTTTATTGCATAGTAAGTGACCCACTTTAGTGTTCCGTCACGTGCGATGTATGCGGGTCTTCCCCGTCACCGAAAGGTGTTGTTTTGGGTATTTGTTGCTACTCATGTTTTCAGTTACGTGTTATATTTATATGGATTGTTTTCCACGGTATGCAAGTTGTGGTTTATATCTCATCCGTGTGTGAGGTTTTGGGCATTTGTGTTTATCAATGTTTTCGGTAATGTATCACATTTATGAGAATTGCATTTCCATGTTATATGAGTTATGGATTATGTTTTACCCGCGTATGGGATGTTTTTGGAATAATGACAAATTGAATTATGGATTTAATTATTTTGAGTATCAAATTGTATTTCACCCTATCACGTGGATTTTGGGAATGACTCTATTTTGGAAATCATATTGCATTAAAGATTTCATTTATGGGAATTGTGGGATTTGGAAAATGGGTACTCTACATTTAAAGTAAACTCTTTTGAAATCATGACTAAAAAGCCACACTCCTCTCGAATTATGAATTTATATAGTCATGATAAAATGCTTGAACTCACTAGGCGTTAGCCTAACCCTTTTTATTTGTCGGCATGTGCAACAGGTCTCAGGTTGGGAGTAGTTATAGTGACACGTGTGAAAGGTCGTGTGCTAGTAGAGTGCTCGCGAGTTGATTTGAATTAGTGAAGTCTTCCGTACGTATCTGGAATTAGAAACTTGTGTGGTGTTAAGTAACACCTGTTTAAGTTATTTCATTGGGAGAATTTTAACGTTTTAAATTTCGAGGTATTTTAAGGAATGAATTGTAGAAATGGTTTTATCTTGTTGGGTATTTTATTGAAATTTTATTCAGTTGCTCGTTCCAAATTTGAGGGTGTTACAAGTTGGTATCAGAGCATAAGTTTTAGAGATTTAGGTGTTGATTTTGGATACCTAGACTCAAACTAGCGTTTGTTTAAGTAAATGAGAGTGAAATTCACCTTTAGGCACTTTAAGATAGGATGTTTCGAGGTCAATGGATGTTGTTAGAAACGAGAATCACGTCGAGAGTAGCAAGGTTAATCATGTACGGTGCGTTCATAGTGACACCTGGCCAGTGTCATGGTGAGCCTACTAGTACATGTGCATACTTGAATTACTTTAATGTGATGATCATTGGGGTAGTGAAGGAGATTTTAAGCTAGTAGTCGTTGGAATAGATGGACGATTCTAGTATTAGTCACTTGGAGTGACGATAAGCATGATAATTGCTTTAAGTAGACCGTTTCGGGTCAAGATTGATGGTTGGACTAGAACCATAGGCTTATGGAGCCGACTTTGATTTGAGGAAAAACCGTAAGGATTAATTGATGTAATTCCCAACTTGCCTTAAGAGGTTGAATATCCGGATGATAATAGTGGACCGGAGAATTATGGAGGAGTATGAGTTGAGACGTTGAATGCCGACTAAGTCATACACAAAGTTTATTTTGAAAGTAAATTGCATCAACTATTTCTTGTGTTTCCAATCCTTATATGGATTGTATTATGAATTTTGAGAAATGTTTAGCACACACACAAGATTTCGAATCATGGTTTTGAACGTGCACGAAACCATTTTATTGCGGGAGTTGCAAACTCCGCCGGGATATGTTTTGCTTTATTTTTGTTGTTCAACATTTGTTTTGGATATAATGACAATCATATTTTATGATGTTTAAGACGTTGGGCAATAACTACGGCTTGTGACTTTAACGTTGGATCTCCTCCATATATGTTAAACTTTGGACGAGAAGTTATTCTCCATTATGTCTATGTACAGTTACTTTGGAGAATTTGTTTAATGTGAGTTGTTAAACAATATTGTTTATGTGGTATTACCATGGAAAGGGATTTTGGGATTTTGGCGTCTTATTCATGATTTTGTTTTTAGCAATGTGGCTTTGGAAGCATGATGCTAGGGTCGTTTTATTGACTTGAGGTCATTGAGTCCATTAAAGTTCATGGAGTTTTGTTTTATGGCGTGTTGTGTTGTGTGGGTACAATTTTACAATGTGCATACTCTATTTGCTTATGTGAAAAGTTTACGAGTTATGTTGGGCAATTGGTCTCACTCGAGTTTTGTTGAGAAAAGTTAATTTTATGCCATAAGGCGACTAAGAAAAGATGCGTTTGGAACACTAGTGTCGCGTAACTTTTCTTTCAAGTGTTTGTGTTAGTAAGTACTTTGTTGCAAATAGTTCAAGGTATGGATTGATTTATACGTGGCTTAAGTAATGCATGAAAAAACATTTTTGGTAACATTCATAATAATTTGTTTGGTGCGCTTTCGGTCAGTTAAGTGTTTTAGTATTATCTCCATGTAAATGCGTATATCGACTTAGGAGTATGCATATCTTGGTAACCATTGTTTTCTCGACACTTGACTAAACGAGACGTGCATGAAAATGTTTTATTAACTCCTTGTTTAAATGAGAGACCATTTGGTCAAAGCATGTTTTAGAGGTGTGAGGATCACGGATGATTTACAATACGTGATATTTGAAAAACACAAATGTATGAGTCGTTGACATTGGTCAACTTTGATTTGCCGAATATTTGTGGAAAATTGAAAACCTTTTGGGTTGGAGGAAATGTGTATTTTAAATATTTTGACAAATACATTTTAAGCAATGACGTTTCGACGTTTTATGTTCCAAGTACGGAATTTTGAGGAAAGTGCTTCGTGATAAAGATTTTAGAAAATTTGTTTGTATAAAATTATGATGCGTGGAATTCTTATGTTTTGAACATTGATGCGCACCGTTGGTGCAATTTGGAATCTGAAAATAGGTTTTAACCCTTTTTGGTGTCAATAAATTATTAACACTTATTTCCTCGTATGTTTTGGAAAAACGCATTGTTGTGTGCTAGTTTGCCAAAAACGTTTTATTCAAATGTCATTATAGGACCGGATGAGAAATATTGGGAAATCAATTTAAAGGATTTCATCTCTTGAAATTTTGGCGTGAGTTATTTGGTGCATGTGTGTCATTACAAGAAATTTCTAAGAAGTGTTACAAGTTTGCATGCCTACCCCAATGTGAGGTTTTATGATGTTTTAATCGATATTTTCAAGTGATGGAAACGTATGGGTTTTGTTTTAAATATGGGAATTGCACAAGTCATTTTGTGTTTGACTAAGGTGTATTTGTAAATCGTTTCACCGTTTTGTGTAATAAACTGACGTGCGCAAAATTTTGTTGGTGAACCTTGTTCCATGCCATTTTATGGTTAGAAGGGAAATTTTGGAGTCAAATGTCGTTTGGACTTCTTTTGAAATACGTGCATGCCTTTTGTTGCATCCTGTCTAAAGTCGGGCAGTTACCTTACGTGCATGTCATGAGTCAATCCATACTAGGACCGTGGCGGTTAATTTTAAAGAAGTTGTTTATTACGCTTTTGCGTTGTGTGAATAATCTGAACTGCAAAGAAATAATTTTCAACATGATTTTCATATGTGGGACGAGCGTGTCCATTTTTGCGCAACTACCAAATTTATAGTAGTAGTTTTTACGCGTACGATTATTTGGATATGAAAAATCTTGGTGTTGAATTTTTTTGTGAAAGGTTTTGTTGATTGGCATTTTATCGAATAATGCACTTGTAAACCTTGAACTCATTATGACCTTGGAAAGGGTAAGTAACCTAGTTAAGGATAAGTGCGTGTAGCACTTCGGCAGTGGAAGGTTGGGTATTTCACGCGTGATAGTACGGTAAGCCGAATGGTATCGGTTGAGGGGATGATGCCCTTTTGTAATTAAGAGGATAAATTCAGTAACCTATATTGAGGTAGGTGGTATATTTAGGTGTCGACTTTTGTGCTTGAGGCCAAACACCGTTAGTGTAACCGGGGGATTGTAGTCTGATTTTAGAGGAATGATGGTAATGGCTGTAGTATCCTTAAGATGCTCATTTATGATAAGAGGATTATGTAATGACTTGCCTCGTGTCGCAAGAGAATCTGTTGATCGGATGATTGATAATTAGGCATATCGTTGGGATTATGTAATTGATGAGTCAGTAATGACCGTTAATGCTGGAATGGGTGGATTCCGTTGAGAGGAAATGCTAGTTCAGTAGCGGGATTGTTTGGAGATTCTGAAGTTTTGATTGATGTTGGTAGTGATTAAATGTTGGGTTGGCTTGGAGAGTAAATTTAAGAACATGTGAATGTGGAATAATTGGGAAGTTCAAATCCGTCGATGAGAAAGTATGGGTCACTTAAGGTTGGGAGACAACTTAAATCTGGTGGTCGAAAGCCACTCTAACAGCTTAGGCCTTCAATTGAATGTGAGTGTTTTATGCCTAAACGGGGAATCGTTGTGAGTAACACCAAGAAGCCGATGTGGACAATTATGTGGGAAATAAATTTGAACCGGGTTGAAACCGAGGGAATTTGGAATGTGTTGGGCGCGGTGGCCATTAGTTGCGTGAGGACTAGATTTCGAGGACGAAATCTCTTTAAGGTTGGGAGGATTGTAACACCCCGAAAATCCTAACTCAAATTGTAAATAGTCCATTTAGATTTATTAGAAGGACAATGTGTTGCATTGGAAGGTGGGACACATAATGCTAATTGGATCTCTCGAGAAATTGGCCAAGTTTGGGGCTCGGTACAAGTCCAGCGAGTATGACACTCGCGAGAGTGACATGGTCACTTTCGCAGCGTCACTTTCGCCGAAAATATACCGTGGGCATTTCGGGTAGCGGGCGAGAGTGCCCCGCGAGAGTGACAGTGGCAATCTCGTCTGTCACTCTCGCCGTCGGGCTCCAGGGTGTTTTAAACCCACGACTTCAGCTCCCTTTCATTTGCTATTCCACCCATTTCTCTCTAAACTCTCCCAAACCAAACCCTAACCCTCTAAATCATTTTTGGAACTTTTGAAGCCAAAAATCTTGCAAATCAAAGCTTCTCTCTCTGTTCTTAACAAGGGATTATGGATGGAGGTTAGAACCCTTCTTCTCACTTTCGTTTTGGTAAGATTTCTACACTTTCTAGGGTTTTAACCAACCCTCTCCTAAACCTTTCCTTTCCTTTCCTTTCCTTAGATAAAATGAAGAATGAAGCTCACTTTGGTAACACTAGAAGTGTTTGGTTGGTGGATTCACGTGATGGTTGAGGTAATCTTCTTTCTCTTCATTTTGGAAGTTAGGGTTTCGATGTATTGGTTATTTTGGGTAAAATATGTTGGGAGAAATGATTCTAAGTGTTTAGGGAATGATTCTACATGGTAGGATTGTGTTATTGATGGTTGGAAATTCATAAATCTAGGTTTTGGAAGTTTTGGCTTGAGGATGCAAACTTCATCAAAGGAGCTTACGTTTGGAGAACTCTAGATTTAGCTTAAATCTAGCAAGGTGAGTTCAAGTTACTTTGCGAAAACTTTGTACATGCCAAAAATAGTATTTTCCAAATAATTGTGTGTTTTACTTAAAAATATCTGTGGTTGAGTTATTTGGATAGTTTAACTATTTTGAAGTGTTTATCTTAATAATTGTGTAAAACACCCATATTTGGGGCTTTTGGATAATTGGATGGTTAGAAACCATAATTTGTCTTTAAAAGATTAATTGCTCAAAATGATGTCTATTTGATGGTTTAATCATATGTGTGTAAATGATTTTAATAAACCATTTGGGAAATTCACTTTTAGTATTATGGGTCATTTTGAGAATATTAAGGGTGTGAGTCCTCTTTGGAGATGAGGGTTAACCCGATCCAAGGTTTAATTCGGGTTTTCATAGAATTGAGGTATTAACCGGCAAATGGTGTGTGTTGCTATATTTGGTGTCATTTCGTGACTTTTCATAATCTATCTTTTGAGTGAGTTGAGCTTGTGGCTCGGTATTGATTTTTTTATTAAGTCTTGGGGACATTTGTCCAGTTTTGGTAACTCAAGGTTGAGTTTTGATAACGAATTATGTTATTGGGGAATTGCATGTTTTGAATGCATGTGTGTATTTATTTGGGGTCGTGTAATATTTAGACCTTGATAGCTATGGATCCATAGGCATTTGAGTTTCCCTTAATCTCGCGGGCAAGAGGTCGGAATTGACTGAGCTCAGTGTTACGAGACGTTAGTTTATTTTGTAGCACGGAATAGGCATCGGGTTCCATGATAAGTAAGGCGTGGATCTAGATGGTCGGGAGTCGTCTCATGGGCAGTAAGGTGTAATCCATATATGTGCTTAGCACGGGATAGGCATCGGGTTCCATGATAAGTAAGGCGTGGGCCTAGATGGTCGGGTGTCGTCTCATGGGCAGTAAGGTGTAATCCCTAATGTGCTGTTGTGGATTTGGAGTGACCCAATGTATAGACCTGGAGTGGTTGAAGTTGGGAACTCCCTAGTCTCGCGGGAAATAGATCTGGAGTGATTGAGCTCAGTTTACGAGAGTAATCCACGTGTGTGTTTTATTGCATAGTAAGTGACCCACTTTAGTGTTCCGTCACGTGCGATGTATGCGGGTCTTCCCCGTCACCGAAAGGTGTTGTTTTGGGTATTTGTTGCTACTCATGTTTTCGGTGACGTGTTATATTTATATGGATTGTTTTCCACGGTATGCAAGTTGTGGTTTATATCTCATCCGTGTGTGAGATTTTGGGCATTTGTGTTTATCCATGTTTTCGGTAATGTATCACATTTATGAGAATTGCATTTCCATGTTATATGAGTTATGGATTATGTTTTACCCGCGTTTGGGATGTTTTTGGAATAATGACAAATTGAATTATGGATTTAATTATTTTGAGTATCAAATGGTATTTCACCCTATCACGTGGATTTTGGGAACGACTCTATTTTGGAAATCATATTGCATTAAAGATTTCATTTATGGGAATTGTGGGATTTGGAAAATGGGTACTCTACATTTAAAGTAAACTCTTTTGAAATCATGACTAAAAAGCCACACTCCTCTCGAATTATGAATTTATATAGTCATGATAAAATGCTTGAACTCACTAGGCGTTAGCCTAACCCTTTTTATTTGTCGGCATGTGCAACAGGTCTCAGGTTGGGAGTAGTTATAGTGACACGTGTGAAAGGTCGTGTGCTAGTAGAGTGCTCGCGAGTTGATTTGACTTAGTGAAGTCTTCCGCACGTATATGGAATTAGCAACTTGTGTGGTGTTAAGTAACACCCGTTTAAGTTATTTCATTGGAAGAATTTTAACGTTTTAAATTTCGAGGTATTTTAAGGAATGAATTGTAGAAATGGTTTTATCTTGTTGGGTATTTTATTGAAATTTTATTCAGTTGCTCGTTCCAAATTTGAGGGTGTTACAGTTTGCAAACCGCGCGCCACCAAACCGCGCGGCGTGGAACAGTGTGTGCCGCGGTTTTGGTTCGCGGTTTTGGGTCCTGGTTCGGGCGCGGGTCTTGGGTTTCCGTTGGCTTCGTTTTGGACTCTTTTTAGGCTCTTTTCACTTCTTTTCTCGATGATTGCTTTCCTTTAAGATTACCTGCACATTCCACTAGATAAACCATAAAACTCCGCCTCTTTGCTTAAATACAAGCCAATTTCATTGGTTTGAGCACTGAAAATAACGCCAAAAAGTGGCGTTATCAACAACCCCAAACCGAGCGTTGCTTGTCCCCAAGCAAATCAACGATAAAATAGAATAAAAGCATATATCAGTGAAATAATAATTGCACAACTCCCAATCGGTACCACGTGATGCAATGGTGATTTCCCATACCCGTGAATGCTTATCTCATCCTAGCCTCATCTTTATTCTGTTTGATCTATGACCTTCCATTGTGAGTTGAACTCGTGACAGCTCCGATTGCACTAGGGTCGTACTAGGTCCAAACATACTAGGGAAAACATTTCGCCTCGACCCTACCTCACGGGATACTCTCATTTCACTCGAACCTAGGTTATCGCACATGTTGCCATGTATAAGGAGGTTATGTACAAGGATACTCAAGAATCACATGACAACTCTAATGAAAGACGCACAAATGTTCAAAAAGTTGATCTCAGAAAGGAATCAAGTAGCAAGACAGGGAATATCAGTAAAGGTGGTCGTATGCCATAATCACGTTTTCCAAAAGATCATCCAGGTCTTTACACGGGTTGTAACGGGGCTAGGGTACTGGCTAAGGAATGAAGGGTAAAACGGAACAAAAATCCTCGACGTGTCAATCATTAACAGTTCTGAACTTTTCTGGTTTTGATTCTATCATCTGGCCTTCGTTTTCACTATCGGAGTCGCTTTGAGTCTCTTATTTAGCTGCTATAATCACTATTTAACTAACTGTATTTTTTTGGGACTTCATTGGTTCTCTTTATTCGATTGGGGCTGCATTGGCCCTCTTTTCTATTCATTCTCATGACTGGCCTGTATTATTTCTTTTCCGCTCTATCCTCTCTATTCATTACCGCCTCTGTTTGACACACTTTCGGATAGGGTTGGCTACGGCTTTCGGCTCGGGTTTAAAGGTGGGTCTGAAGTGAAAAAGGTGAGTGTTTGGCTACAAAGGGGGTTATGGTTACACACATATGGGTGAAAAAGTACGATAGCTGAAGACGGGTTAAAACAAAACACACATTGCCTAGAATCACATCTTAAGGTCCACACGATTTGGTCTACTATACCCTTACCTAATATCCCGATGGTTGTCTTTGCTACTCAATGCAATAATATAGCGAGATCACTCTATATTCACGACAAGGAATTCGAAAAAGTGTATACGATTTAAGTGTATAAATCCCTCGAAATGAAAAACGTCTTTTAGGCTCAAATCTCACTAATGGGTGGTCTCCACTAATGTCCCTAGTCATGTCCTTTCCCAGTCCTTCCCTAATGGTCACGTCACTATCACGAGATTTTCCCCACAATGGTTGGTCTCAATCATTCAAAACGAAATTTTTTAGCTAAAGTGATCTAGGTACTCAGAAGTGCAGGAAATCTACGTGCATAACGTGGGCCCGATTGGGCAACCCCAAACCTTACCCACACATTGTCCCCAATGTGCAAGTGTCGGCGTAGGCGATACTAAGACAAGTATCGCTGTGCGGTTATTACAGGTATTAGACAGGCAAGGCGTGGTATAACATGAAGCAACAAAGAGCTATTCTAGCATTTTCAAAAACATGGCCACCCCAAACCTAGGCCGTGGCCTAGGTTTGTCAAAAAAAAGCCAACCCCAAACCTCGGTGAAACCGAGGTTTGCACAAGATAAAAAATGAGTGTGTACATTGTTTAAAAAGTGAGGCACCCCAAACCTAAGTGAAACTTAGGTTTGTTGCATCTCGTTGACTAATAATGAGACGAACATCATACACTACTCGTTACATACAAAGTTGAGAACATACCTGTTTGCCCGGACGGAGAAAATCCTCATGAACGATTTGAGCGACCTCGGACGAGAGAAAACGGAGAAGGGGAATGCAAAAACAAACGAAACAAAGCAAAAACGAAAGAAAACAAAGAAACGAAACACACAAAACAGGAAAAGAAAACACAACACAAAAACAGAAACATGGGATCTGTGCGATTTGGAAACCGCGGCACAAGCCGCGTAAGTCTCTGTTTGGAAAACCATCCAGAGACCCCCGCGACTTGGCACGCGGCTTGCAAGTCGCGTAAGCCCTTGTTTCAGCTATTTTTTTGATTTTTCGTTTTTTTTTTCATTTTTATTGTTTTTCGTAACTAAGAACACACTCAAAAACTGGAAATTAAAAAGAAGACTAACCTCGGTGGGTTGCCTCCCACCCAGCGCCGTAGTTAAAGTCGTGGCACGACTGTGTGGCTCTCAACTTGGCTCAGTATCCGCGGAATCGAATCGCCCACACTTGCGGTTCTTCGCGGATTCTCCCTCATCTGGCTTTCCCTTGCCATCTCCGTCTCTACGCCTTCCATTCTCGAACATCTTGAAAATAACCTTTTCGCCGCCAACCCTGAAGGCCATCTCACCTTCTTCCATGTCTATCAGCGCTCTGCTCGTGGCCAAGAATGATCTCCCCAAAATGAGCGGGACCTCTACATCTTCATCGACGTGTAGCACCACGAAGTCCACCGGGAAGTAGAACTTGCCGACCTTGATTAGCACATCTTCTACTACTCCATACGGGTACACGATCGACCTATCCACGAGCTGAAGGGTCATGTTTGTCGGCTTCACTTCCCCGAGGCCAAGTTTCCTGAAAGAAGATAAAGGCATTAGGTTAATACTAGCTCCTAAATCGCATAATACCTTATCAAAATTAAAACTCCCAATTTGGATAGGGATCGAAAAACTCCCTGGATCTTTGAGCTTCGGGGGAAGCTTGTTCTGAATTATAGCACTGCACTCCTCAGTAAGTGCAATTGTGGCCTGATCCTCAATCTTCCTCTTCTTGGATAAGATGTCTTTCATAAATCTCGCATATGAGGGCATTTGTGCCAAAGCGTCTGCGAAAGGAATGTTAATATGCAGCTTTTTAAATATATCAAGAAACTTAGAAAAATTAACATCATCCTTATGCGATTTAAGTCTGCTCGGATAGGGTACTCTCGGTACCACCGGCTTGACCGGTGATTGCTTTGGCTTCGTCGCTTCACTCTTCTTGCTCTCTTCAATCACAACCTCTTCATCAGCCTCCAACTCATTCACCTTTATGGTCTCAACCTCTTTCTCTTTAGGCTCGGTTTCCCTTGATGGCGGCTCTCGTGTTGTGTCTCCACTCAGCTTCTTGCCACTTCTCAGATAAATGGCATTACATTCTTCCCGGTTTTTCCTTTCGGTCTGACTCGGAAATGTTCCGGGAGGTCGGTTTTGTAGGGCTTCAGAGATTTGCCTCACTTGCCTTTTGAGGATCTTAATGGAGGCGGTGTTTTGTTCAGTGGCCGCCTTGACCGTGTTGACCGTGCTCGCTAACTCCCCAACCGTGCTGTCCATCTTGGTCATGAACTTCATCATCATGTCTTCCAACCCCGGCTTCTTCTCCATAGATGGTCCTTCATTGAAATTCCTTTGATTGAAACCTGGACGACGGTAAACATTGTTAGCATTAGGATAATTAGCAAAGTTAGAAGAATTACCTTGCTGTTGTTGACCGGGTTGACTCCATGAGAAGTTCGGGTGCTTCTTCCACCCCTCATTGTAGGTGTTTGAGAACGGTTCGTTCCTCGGCTGATTGTTGCGATTTTGTAAGAACTGAACCTGTTCAGGTTCTTGAGGACTGCCTCCCTTCAAATGGTTCGTGATAAAAGCTAGTTGAGCTTTTAGTTCTTTCAGCTCATCCGATTCTTGAATGCTCGTGACTCTTCTTACGGCTGATCTTGGAGTAGAAAAACTGTGCTCGGCTAGATTATCGATCAGCTCGCATGCTTCTTCATAAGATTTATCCATTAGTGCTCCACCCGATGCGGCAGTGATATCGTTTTTGAACTGCGGGTGGAGTCAACTAAAGAATGTCTGGATGATGACCCATCCGTGCAACCCGTGATGTGGACGCTTCTTCAACATGTCTTTATATCGCTCCCATGCCTCATATAGGGTCTCTTGGTCCCATTGCGCGAAGTGTGTAATATCGGCCATTAACTGCGCGGTTCTTCCCGGTGGGAAGAATTTCTGGAGGAATGCGGCTTTCAGGTCTGCCCATGTAGTGATCTGATTCGCTGGCAAACCTTCTATCCAAATTTCAGCTCTACCCTTGAGTGAGAAGCTGAACAATCTTATCTTGATGGCATTTTCCTCCATCCCATTGATCTTGAACGTATTGCAAATCCGTTCAAATGCACGAAGGTGGGCATGGGGATCTTCAATAGGTGCTCCCCCGAACTAATTCTGCTGCACCATGACAATGGTACTCGGCTTAATCTCGAAGTAGTTTGCTGTAGTGGCGGGCGGTTGGATGCCTATCCGTACGGTTGCCACATTTGGATTGGCAAATGACCGCATCGGAACTCTCGCCGGAGGAGGCGGAGGTGGGTTGTTACCAGGCGGTCTATTGACGGGCATTTCGTCACCCATCTTTAGATGTCTCTTGGCTTTGGTCTCTTGGCGTATTCGGCGGACGGTTCTCTCGATCTCCGGATCAAGTTGTTCGATTTTATTCCCTTGGGTCGTCCTTGGCATACACCAAGTAGTACCTGAAAAGAAAGTAAGCAAAGTTAGTAATCCAGAAACTGAAAGTGATGGAACAAGGCAAATAAAAAAATAATAAAAAAAAATTTATCAATCTAATAGCGCTTATAGCTGGTAGTGCTATTAGTTGCAACTAGTTCCCCGGCAGCGGCGCCAAAAACTTGATAGGCGGGTATCACCCCCCTAAATCTTACCGCAAGTGTACGGGTCGAAGTCAAGTAATAGTACTAGAAAGTACGAGTATCGAATCACGGGGAACTAGGAACTAAGTATCACAATTACTATAAACCCTATTAACTGAACGATCGCAAATTGAGTTGGTTGGTTTTAAACTACTAATTGCAAACAAAACTAAATCAAACACGGAAACAGTAAACAGCTTAAGAACTTCAGATAGAGAAAACAGTTGAGGGTTGGAAATCCAATGGTTATCACATATAAATATCTGACTCACAACAATTACCAGTCGTTCTCTTTAATGAATACCCAATCTTTAGATCACCGCTGTTCTATCTCAAGCAACAGCGGGTTTTATTTTAAAGCATGGTTCTTTCTCAATCAACCACAGTTTTTATCTTGAAAACACAAGTTTTATCTCTCGATCTCAACCTATGTAATTCAAAACACATTAAGCGCAAGATTTTAATGGGACTAAGGCTTACTCGGAATATCTCTATCTCCTTTCTCACCTTAGGCATGCAATTCCTAGTTCTAAGTAACAATTAATTCTCTCGAACTTAATTGAAACAAACAAATCAGATGTAAATTGGCCAAATTCACAAAAGCATTAAGAACTAAATCACAAGCTTCATTAAAATATGAAAAACTGATAAAAGTCACTCCTCATCCGTTCATATGTTCAAACCAAATTCATTCCAAACCCCAACATCTAAATATTAGTTCATGATGTTGGGGGACAAAAACGCAAGAAAAGGGGATGAAAAACTGTATGTAAACATGATTAATGTGATCGTGAAAGATGTAGTGATAAACTCCCTTTTCCCGGCTCTAATCCGCGTTGCGTCGTGAATTCCTCCTCGTTTGATCCTCTCTCGTGGCTCCAAAAGATGTGAAAAGTCTACAGAAATCGCCCCCGGTCGTCTGCCGTTCGTCGTGTGTCGAGTTGTAACGAGCATGACCTAAAATCCGGAATAAAATAGCTGAAATTCGCAAAACAGTGTGTGCCGCGGTTTGCAAACCGCGCGCCAAACCGCGCGGCGTGGAACAGTGTGTGCTGCGGTTTTGGGTCCTGGTTCGGGCGCGGGTCTTGGGCTTCCGTTGGCTTCGTTTTGGACTCTTTTTAGGCTCTTTTTCACTTCTTTTCTCGATGATTGCTTTCCTTTAAGTTTACCTGCACATTCCACTAGATAAACAATAAAATTCCGCCTCTTTGCTTAAATACAAGCCAATCTCATTGGTTAGAGCACTGAAAATAACGCCAAAAAGTGGTGTTATCAGAGCACAACTGAGATATAAGACGCTTTTAGAAAAGATCACTTTAAATGCGCTAGTGATAGAGTAGCGAGGACCGTCATGTAAGGTAAATTTGAAATTACATCTGGCCAATGTAATCGCGAATTTACAGGTACATGAGTGTGCTCAATTGCTCCTGTTGAGAAAATCGATGGGCGTGGAAGTATGTAGTGAGTTTTGACCTTGCAATGAAGGCAAAGGGTTGAGGTATCGTGAGAGATCACGTATGATATAATGTTTATATATTCTAGAAGAAGTGTTGTTTGGAATATTATGAGCCATCTAGAGGAAGAACTTCTTGGGTTCGAAAAGAATGAACAACTGATTAAGGGTAAAACTCCTAGTTTCTAGAGGGTCCTCGTTCTCGAAATTGTTGTGTAGATCAGTTGGGATGGTAAGGAAGGACGGTGTCGGAATCTTGAAAGCTTCAATTCAAGAGTGAGTGGAGGATTGGAGCCCTGACTCTTTAGTCAAGCTTTTTAGTGGCAAGAATAATGAAAGGGGAAGAAACCAGTGTTGGATTGAAATACGTGTAGGGGTAGAATGTGAAGTAATTAGTCAAGACGGAAACTGTATGGGATGGTTGAACAGGTAGGCTATGAAGCACATGTACAACAAGTTGTTGCAAGGACGAGAGGACGACCGTTGGTCAAAGTAGAGGGCCAATGATAGTTGTATGGGTACGACGGTTGACCTTGTTAGAGTGAATAGCCTTCAATTGCAAGTTGAGTTTCCATGCATCGTGTCTTTAAACGTGTTACATGAGCTCATTCATGATTAAAAGTAGATGCGTAAATAACGAATTTCTTGTTTTGGAAATAAGTTGACGCGTGCAAGCGTGTGTTTAAAGAAAAAGACAAACCTATTTACGTTGCACAATAAAATTTCGAACTTAGTGATTTGCGAATTATATTGCCCTTTTTATGATAAGATAAGTTTCGTTGCAAAAAGTCATGAAAACGTTTGGCTGCAAAGCTTTTATAACCAAAATGAGTATTGACACATTGATATCATAAATGAGTGTGGGAGCCGACTGATTTACTTCGTGTAAGTGATTTTGTTTAGAACTTTCCTAGTCGTATGGGAAAGGTTTCAGTCAATATGTATCTGTTGTAACAACATCGTTTTGGTTGATTAAGGTTGTGTTTTACTGAAAAGTTGCGTGCGAACGATTCTCGAGATCGTTGTGCATGGCATTGAAGTTATGAGAGTGTTGGGTCATGTGTACTCAAGTTGTTTTCAAGTGTTGTACTTTTTAAATGTTAAAAGGTGCAAAAGGATTTAAATTATCGTGTGTCATGCATGAAGGATATAAACTCGCTAGGTCGTGGAGATTATTGTATTTAAAGATAAGGAAGGGTTCTAGAGTGGAGATGTGCCGGTCAAGCCGGTTGCAAGTGTTTTGTGATCTTGGTATCCCCATTAAAGAAGAGAGGTGAATGGTGGAAAAGTCAGAAATGGACTTTGGTATTGTTTGTATTATGGTAGCTCGTACTCTTGTTCGGTAACTTAAAGTGCGGTTATCGGTGGACAGTTGTGTCCGGGGGAAGGACGCGAAGTCATCAAGGTATTGGTATTAGTAACTCGTTACGAGTAGTGTTGAGATGCATAAATGAAATGTTATCGGTGTCGAGCCAGAGTTTTGGGGGTAGTCTTGTAATATTGACCTTGCACAAAGTAAGTCTTGAAATTTTTCCTTCAAGTGAGGATGGTGGGGTATAAGGTTGATTATGATAAGTTGGAAGAAGTAGGTTCCGATAGGAACCCTTATTGTCGGGAAGGTTATGGAAGCATCATCATGTTGTCTTTTGATATTGAGGTCAGCAACTGCTTAAGATGTTTGAAGCCGAAGGCATTGCCAAGAGGTTGAGATTTGAGAAAATCACCCTAGTATGTGTAGATATAGGAGGTCATTCAGGAAAAATGTATACTTGCATGACGTTGGGCCACCTCGTGTGGGCGTTATGATTGTGGAAGATTGCTAAATTGGATAAGTGTTTTCCTTACGAGGTTTGGACGGTTCGTAAAAGGATGAGGTAATCAGCACATCCAGAGTGGGTGCATTGATTATATCAATCGGTAAGGGAATGTGCCTTGTCATTTGTAATGGTTTCTTGGAGATCGCAATGAACCATCAAGAAATGAATGTGTTTGAGTAAATTGGGAAATCGTGAGTTGTGGTTCATCTAGATTCGGGGAAAGACAAAGCCGTGAGATGGATTTGGTTATATGCAGGTGAATATGAAGGCAAGATTGATTATGTGTACAAATGGCCATGAGAACCTGGTCTGCGGTGTGATGTTGTGGGTGGAGAATGTATGGATAAGTTAGTGGCATGTTTTGCCAAGGTAGATGTGCAAGCCATTGATATGGTAATGTGTTGTTAGAAAAGGATAAGCACAGATGGAAGCCCTTTTTGGAGATTTCGAATGAGTTATACAAAGTGTTAAACATGTTATTGGGACACATTGATTGTAAGTTGGCGTTATGTTATGGCTATTTTTCGGAATAGAAGGGATGGAGCGGTAGTTGGTGCTTACCCAAAAGAGGAACCATGTGCTTTTAATTACGGGAGTCGTTGAGTGAGTATATTTTGGGATCATCGAAAGATTGATGAAGATATTGGATTTGTTAGTTTACGATGTGGTGTAGTAGATACAGAATCTTTAAGGAATGTGAATTGTTTCTTATGTACGAAGGAAAACTCTGAGAAGGTAACAGTTTGGGGAACAAGAAGTGTATGGTGGCTTTGAACATTGGTGTCATTTGGGGATGACTTGGTTGGATGCCTCAAATTAGAATTTTGGTGAAACCGTTTGGTTATGTATAGTAATGAAGAGGTGTTATCGGCGCATGTAGAAAGGTCGAAAAAAGGGGGGCAAGTAATGTTTGGTGGGCAGTGCTCCATGCTAACGTGAGGAGGTGAAGATAATATGTCGAAATAAGTGAGTAGGTTGGAAGTAGGAAGTTTGGCAAGTGACACCGAAAATGTGGAGTAGTGTGTGTAGATTTTCGTTGGTGGGTATATGAACTCCTAGTAAGAGTATGAGAAAGGGTATTTGTGTGTGTTATGGTTCAAGGGCGGTGGAAAACTAACTTACGCGACGGGTCGAAAGCGTGCACCTTCTAGTGAGCCGTTCGTTAGAGGCATGTTTTATGTTTTGAGAAGGAAGAGGAAAAAGGTAGTTGAATGTAGTACTCGGAATGAAGGACCATTGGATTTGAGTTGGTGTTATTGTGAGAAATGTTTCAAGTAAACTTGTCGTTCAGTGCTAAGCTAATGGGAGTAGTTTTGTGTGAGCATGGTCGCTCCTCGTTGAGCGAGTGAACTTGAATTTACTTCATATATGGTCGGACGATTGTTGGATGCAACGAGAGTTTAAATGTGTTTTCAGGATTGGTTCGGTTGGGATAGGTGGACACTTCAACGATGGATTGTGGAGGTTTCCTACTTTTAGCTCTGTTTATGTATGTGGTGATCACGTGGTGGGAGCGTATGAATAGATTAACACTGATGAGGTGTTGTCAATGTGATTCGGGAAGGGAAGTAATATTTACGTAGGACATAAGTCATATTGGGGAAGTAATCTAGAATTGCATGCTATTCGATGAGGGAACTCTTGACTGTGAGTTTATTGGGATATTCAAGGTTGGCCTTGTGCCAAGTTGGCAAGTTGATTGGTTACATTTGGTAAAGAATTGACGTTATTGTGGCATGGAATTCAGCAAAGCTCCTTCTTTTAAGGAAGTGGAGTTGTTCGAGAAAACCTTGATTAGATGCGTTTTAAAACCGTGAGTCCAGGTGTGTGGACAAAGTGGACAAAGCGGACAATATCTGATATGGTTGGTCTGGGATGTTACAGTGCAGTCGATCAGAGACGTTGCAAGTATGTTATATGAAATAACCCAATGTAAGTGGTTAACCGAGGGGCGGTTCCGAAGGATTGGGTGCGACTATGATTTCAATCAGAATGGTTTGGGCAGCTGGATGGAGCTAAGTTGATTAGGCTGAAAGTGTGAGTCTTGTGAATCTCAAGTTGGGGGACAACTTGATGTGGAAGACATCCCTATAGAATGGGGTGGTGCGTCCGAGAAAAAGGCGAAGTTGGGCCATACTTTGGATCCGTTGCAATTGTTTAATGAGTTGGAGATTTGGTGTGTAAATTGGTTGTCCCTGATGAGATAATGGGGAAGTCATAATGTGTATCACGTCTCTAGATTAAAGGATACTTGTTGAAAGTTGATATGGCGATACTTTAGAAAGAATACGGGTGGATGAGAAGTGAAACTTTGTCTTAGGGTTGGAGACAATCTTTGACCGTAAGTCAAGTCAAGGAGTTGATGTAACACCTCGAAATTTCCATAATTTTGTACGAGGAACGTTTAAAATATTAGAAGGAGTTATTTTAAACGTTATGTTATGATTTAATGTTGAAGGGTCAAAAGTGTAATTGACCAAAGTTTTTAAGCTAAATGGTGAAATTATGAAACCTTTGGGCTAGTTTTGTTAAATGTTGATGGTGTGATGTATAAAAATTATAAGTCGGTTGAAAATTGAGACTTATCTCAACTTCATGTTTTGGAGTCGATTCAAGAAGGCATAGAGAGAAATTGAGTTCTAAACTCTTGTCCCGGCAATAATTCGATCATCTTTTTCAATTCAATCTCTTAAGAATTGATAATCAAGTTAAGTTGATTTTGATTAGGTGTTGGTTAGTTTGGTGTGAAAGATTGGAGGCGAATGGATTTGGTTTTTGGTTCCGATATTAAAACTCAGGTGAGTTCATCTATACTGTTTTACTTCAATAAAATTGATGTTTTGTATTGAATTGATTTCATAAACCTATTGGTATCTGTACGAACTTGATTATTGAAGAATTGGTTGAATTTTGTTACAAATCGTGCGAATCAGATTGGTTTATCGAACAGTCCGGAAGTGATGTTTTTTCGGATGATTCCTGGAGTTTGATTTCCCGGAAGTTATATTCCGCCGGGAGATATACCGGAATCCGGAAGTTCTCCGCAACCGGAATTCGGAAGTTATATCTCCATGGGGAGATACCGGAATCCGGAAGTTATATCTCCGTATGGAGATACCGGAATCCGGAAGTTATATCTCCATGTGGAGATACCGGAATCCGGAAGTTATATGTCCGTGGGGAGATACCGGAATCCAGAAGTTATATCTCCGTGGGGAGATATACGGAATTTATATCTCCATAGGAGATATTCTGAAGTTATATCTCCGGAGGGGGATATCCGGATAGTGTAGTTCCGGGTAAAATTTTAATTAACGCTGTATTATCTAATCTGGAGAGAAAAGAAAAGAAAGGAAATGGATGGAAAAGAAAGGGAGAGAAAAGAAAGGAAAGGAAAATAATTTTTTCATTTGTGTTCTCGAAAGGGGAAGAAAAGGAAGGAAAAGAAAGAAAAGAAAATATTTTTTCGTGTTCTTGAACAGTAGAGAAAGGAAAGGAAAGATGCCGTTTTTACTAATATACCCTTAAAAATATATCTTTTATAAGAAAATATCGGGTAGTTTTGTAATTTTAATAATTTCAGTAATTTTTTAAAATGTTTTTAATTTCTTTTCTTTCCTTTCCTTCCCGTTCCTCCCACATTTGGGAGGAAACTTATCATTATTTTCCTTCCGTTTCCTTTCCTTTGTCTCTTAAAAAAGTTTCGAGAACACGAGTTTTTTTTAACTTTCCATCCATTTCCCTCACTTTCCTTTCCTTTCCTTCCTAAAATGAGTTTCGAGAACACAGCGTAAATGAGATATTATTAGTTTACCGGACAAGTTTTACTGGATAATTCTGTATGAGGTTCTCCTGATCAAATGTTTTCCGAATATGAAACATATCTTGATTGTTTTAACAGTACGAACATAATTATAACTCAACTGTGAGTATGATACGATTTGATATGTGTTTTGATTTGGTACGCACGCATATTAGAAGTGTAATGGATCCATAGGCACTAACATTATCTGATAAATGAGGAATAGGTCGGGCGCTTAATGGTAATTCCCATTTAGTATTGTGGTTTGATAAACGTGGAATAGGCGTGGCGCTTAATCATAATTCCCGTTGTTTTGAAATGAGGAATAGGCCGGGCTCTTAATGGTAATTCCCATTTCGTATTGTGACGTGAAATCGTGGAATAGGCGTGGCGCTTAATCGTAATTCCCGATTTCTATTGGAAGATAATGGATAGGCATGACTCTAAATTGTAATCCCTACTTCCACTCCAAGAAATAGGCATGGCGCTAATTGTAATTTCTTGGACATGAGCAATAATCTAGAATCTGTGGTGATTCGTAGTGGCGCTCTAGAACATGATACTATGAACTACTCAGTGTTTGTCATACTCATGGAATCGGGTATGATTCCCGTCATCGAAAGATGTTATGTGTACGGTAAGAGAGTATCGTGATCAGGTTAATTTATATGCTTTATTTACAAAATTAGTTTTCAAAGCTTATAAAGATTTTGATTGAAAATTGGATGTTCTCACTTGGCGTAAGCCTAATCTTTTCAAATTAGATTTTCTTACCAGGTACTAGCTCGGGAAGGGATGCAAAGGGATGAGCTACGAGTGGTACTTGAATCCTACTTTTGGTGATGTAATGGAGAACTTAGTGGAACCAATGATATTTTCGAGATATTATAGACAACCCTTATAATCTGATCGTGTACGTTATGGATTAGATTAGTAGGTTGTTTATGATAGTTCGCTTGCAATTACGAACTTTGTTATAACTTCTCCATCTATGAATGCAAGTTTTTGGAAGAGATTGTTGTAGACCTTGTAAATTTAAGGTTTAAATTTATTGTGAATTTTAGGGTGTTTCAGTTTGGTATCAGAGCTTTAGTTTAAGTGAACTAGGTATGATCGTAAGATACCTAGACTTAAGCTGAGATGAGTAAGTGATGATTTGTGAGATTGGGTAGAAATACTAAGACAGGATGGTCTTAGAGTTGATGGAAATACGTGAATTAGGAACTGTGATGATGGTAACGAGAATTATTATGTGAAATATGTTCATAATTTCAATTAGCTACTGTTATTATGAATATATTGTTACGTAAGCGTACTTGTTTCTAATTGTTATGGCGATTAACGAACGTTAAAAGTACGTTTCCTTGTGTTCAAGTTATATAGCTTATTTCTTACCGCTATTTTATGTATATTATTTGATTGTGATGCAAACTTGTCTTTTGTATCGCAATTTTGTTAAAGGTTAGCTATGCTTGTCACTACTATGGAAAATGCCTTAGTAGTTGAAATAGCTAATGGTTGTCAAGTCCTAGTTGGTGAAAGACTTGAGGGTTGTACAGTTTTGATGAAAGGAAAAGAATTTCCAATTGATTTACATCAAGCGGAGATTTGGTTGGAAGAAAATCTTAAAAGTGAAGTTATGGTTAAGCATTATCTTCAAGTGACTGAAGATGGTCAAAGGGTCAAATTTCTTCAGGGCCTTATATGATTACCAAAGATTGGGGTAAATCGAGAGTTACTTCTTGAGGACGCCCACAAGTACAAATATTCTATACATCCGGGAAGTATTAAGATGTATAGAGACTTGAAGTAATACTATAGGTGGTTGGTTATGAAATTAGACGTCGTATATTATGTAGAAAAGTGTGTTATTTGTTCCCTGGTAAAGGTCGAGCATCAACGACCCTGTGGGAGTTTACAACCTTTGGAGATTCCTGAATGGAAGTGGTTTAATTTAGCAGTTATCTATTTCTTTTGCTTGGTTTGACTGCCAAGGCTGAACGTGTACAGGATGAGTGTTAAGACTCTTTCTTAACACCATTGGTTTTTCGGATCTAATTGCCAAAAGGTCGTAGGCAGTTTGAAAGTACGCAAGAAAGTTATATAAGAGAAAAGGAGTTGGAAGAGGAAATCTTGATACAAAGACACGAAGAGGAAGGGAAGAGTAAAGGAAGAACATAAATGGTAGGAGATAGGAGCTACCCTCCTATCATTTATTCCAAACGTTGTAAGCCAGGAGGCAGCCGCTATGTCTGCCACCGTGAGGGCGATTGGAGGTGATTCAGTTCTTGACGATGCTTTTGTACATGAAAGAGTTTCAGGTATAGCACGACGAATTCGTGCCACTCAATTAGCTCGTCGAACCCTCCAGATGGGAATCTTTGGTGCTATGTGTGTGTTCTTGACGATAAACCGGTAACAAGTGGCAGATAATGTGGACAGCCAGATCCCACTATTGGTCTAAGGTGGTTGTGATCCAACCCGATTCTGGACTAGTTTGTCTCCTGGAATCCGCGTCTTAGAAATAAGTTTATTGGGAAATTTAGATTGCGGGTTCCGAACAAAGAATAGAGGTTAGACAAGTGGGGCTTCGACTAATAACCAAAGGAGACCAATAGAATTTCATGTTGCTCTCAAGTTGGGGAGCAAATAATGTTAAAAGTATCCTCCTGGAAAGGTAAAATAGGATTTGGAAAACATAGAAAACTAAGTCCTTGTTTTCTTGGATCTTTCAAGGTGATTAAGCATGTAGGATTTTCAGCCTACCAGTTGGAGTTTCCACTTGAATTGGAAGGAATCCATAACATAATTCATGTTGGTTATCTTCGAAAACGAAGAATAAATATCCTCACTTGTTTGTATGGTTTTGATTTCGAGGACGAAATCATTTTCAAGTTGGGGATAATTGTAACACCTCGAAATTTCCATAATTTTGTACGAGGAACGTTTAAAATATTAGAAGGAGTTATTTTAAACGTTATGTTATGATTTAATGTTGAAGGGTCAAAAGTGTAATTGACCAAAGTTTTTAAGCTAAATGGTGAAATTATGAAACCTTTGGGTTAGTTTTGTTAAATGTTGATAGTGTGATGTATAAAAATTATAAGTTGGTTGAAAACTGAGACTTATCTCAATTTCATGTTTTGGAGTCGGTTCAAGAAGGCAGAGAGAGAAATTGAGTTCTAAACTCTTGTCCCGGTAAAAATTCGATCATCTTTTTCAATTCAATCTCTTAAGAATTGATAATCAACTTAAGTTGATTTTGATTAGGTGTTGGTTATGTTGGTCACGAAGGGTTATACAAGTTTGTAGAAGGGGGGGGGGGTTAGTACAAACACAAATTTTTATCTTTCTAAATTGTTTATTGATATATATCAAACAATTTACAGTTTGTTGCGGAATAAGATCAAGTATAAAACCTAATCTAAACAAACTATGAGAATCACACAGATTTCTTGCACTAGAAAAGAATGAGAGAAAATAAGAAAATCTAAAGACAGATTTTCTTGCACTAAGTAGTTCAGCGAGGAAAAGCACTTCAAAATGAAGTAGGGTTTCCTATTTATATTGCATGCATTTAATGCAAGTCAGTACAACTTTACACGTGGCAACGTCTGGTTGGTTGCATGGATTTGACTTTAGCAAACATCCTTTTGGCGGCATGACGAACAGTGTAGTTGGCAGAGTGGTTTGTACGATCCTGGACAAGGGATGTCCTTCTGAAAAATCGTACAAAAGCGTGCAAGGGGATAAGACAAAAGTTACTTGTAGAACAGGCTTCATGATCAGCGAACGCTGAATTGATCTTTATCAGCGAATGATAAAGTTCAGCTCTCGCTGAAGTCTTCTACTTGAAACTTCGCGTGAAATGGACAAGTCTTGTTTTCGCTGATATCCGCATCAGGTCACTAGTAGACTTAGTCACTCATTCGTCAGCTTGGTCTTCATTTCAGCTTTGAACTCAGTTGTCACGAGTCTTGTCTTCAGGGATCATAAGCAAACATTTACAAGATGAACTTTCAGCAATCATCAGTGAGACTGAACAGGCTCAGGGCTCACTGATGTACAGGTGTCGTTGAAGTATAAATTAAAGATAGCAGTTTCCCATCAGTGATACTAAACAGACTTAGTATATTTTCTTAGATGGTGAAACTCTAATACATATTGTTTACTTACAATTTTCACTAAGTAATTCTCAGAGTCATTATCAAATCACTAAAGGATTTGGATCAACAATCTCCCCCTATTTGATGATGACATAGCAATAAAGGAAAATTGCTAAGTTAAAAACACAAGGATAAAAAGGACTCATAAATACGTGTTTCATTTACTGTTTTCAGGGATCTTTTTTAGTACTGATGGAGTAAAGTACTTCATTGAAAATTTTCATTAACTTCGTAGATTAGATTACAAAGGGAAGTGGAAAAGTTATAAGTACAATGAAAGATTTTACAAGTACAAAAAGTATACAAGCTGATAAAATAGAAGAATACAAAAGGTGATCCTATCAGCTATTCAGGTTCTCTCTTGATGATAAGTTCATCAAGAGTGTCAGTTTCTAGAATCATCCAATCAGGGACTTTTACTCCCTGATCCCTTCTAAGTTTGGCTTCACGGTAGATCTGGGGCTTCAGGAATGTTCCAAGAAAGGAGCCTTCACACCAATAAAGTAGGTCTCTGAGTTGTTCGATAGGAGCAATGGGTAACTCTGACCATCTTTGTAATCACTTGCGGCCTATGTATTCGAGAATAAAGATGCCAAGAGGTTCGCTGACTGCTTTTCCAGGTACAAATTCTTCAGCAGGAGGTAGTGAGACGTCGAGGCCTGAAAGGTCAGCATTTGGTCCGACTACAACTTCATGAGAGAAGTCATTGCCAGTCTTGTTCCGTATAACAGGGCCTGAGGAAGATGACTGAGCCTTTTTCTTTGGAGCACTTCATCTTTGTTGGATAGCTGGAGGAGGAGGCAAATCAACCACTGAAGCTACCTGGTCGATCAGCTTGTTGATTGTACTTTTGACATAGGGCTTGTAGCTCGATCTGGATCGCTGAATTGCAACCCTGATTTCCAACCATTTGTTTAGCCCAAGACTTTCCAGTTTTGATAGATAGCAGGTCCTTGCCACACTGTTCTCCCTGATCATTTGCACTTCGACAGTAGCAGCACCTCTGACAGTCTTACCCTTCAGGTTCACATGCTTTATTCTTGCAGGCAAGCTCCTGTAGAGGACTTTCTCTTTACACCAAGTCACAGTGGTGTCGCTGACATCAACTTTCTTTGACTTCTTCTTACCCGCCTCTTTCAGTAGCTCTTGCTGAACTCGCAGGGGAAACTTCTTTAGAGATGGATCCTTCACTGAACGTTTTGCAATCTCCAGAGCAAGAGATTTATCATCGAGCTTGATCTTTTGTTGTTTAGCGAAGATCTTTTCATCCTTTAAGCTTTCAGCAATATCCCTTGGAGTCAGGCAGCTGAGATGGGCAGGGATGAGTCGCTGACTTTCAATTTTTTGGATCAGTGTTGCTTTCCTATGGTTTTAATCTCCATCTGACCTTTGAGTAGGAAGAGAGGTCTTCTAGGATGGGAAAGCAGGTGTTCTTCTTCAGCTTGTTCATCAGTCTCGTTTGGAACAGAGACTGGGATTATTTGATCATCAGCGTTGAGCGCTGGGATTATTTGCAGTGGTGTTGGTGGAGGAATTTTAGCGTTAGCCTCAAGCAGAGGAGAGGACTAGCTGAAACAAAATGATCAATTGAGTTAGATCATTTGAAGGTTAAGAAAAGATAGAAAAAGGAAAGGCTTAAGTGTTTAGAGGTTTTATGAGGAGTAGGGTAGAAATTAAGGAGGGGTAGAGGAGGGATGTAGTGTAAGGGAAAAAGAGATAGTAACATACCTGACAAGTTGGCTTTTTAAGTAGAATGGCCAAGTTGTCATGGGCAAGACCCTTATTCTTGCCATGCTGAGCATTCTTAGGAGACTTAGTTCGTTGATGGAGACACCCTTCAGAGTAGGGGCCTTGATGGGTTCAGGATGAAACCAGTAGGCAGGTTCATCATCATCATCATCATCATCATCGTTGTATGGAGAAGGACGAGATGTAGGTTCTTCATCTTCTATGTTCAGCTCCTCCTCCTCTTCCTCTTCCTCTTCCTCATCCTCAGAGATCTCCATAGTTTTGTCAGCGGGAAAATGGGAAGGGTCTTCTCCTTGCTCCCCCTCAGAAGGAGATGGACTTTCAGCGGTTCCCTCAGGATGATCAGATTCCTGAGGGTCTTTCTCTTGGAATTCTTCCTCCCCCTCAACATTCTGAGGGAGGTCTTCATTATTGTTCTTTTCCCCCTCTCCATCAGAATGGGGGGAGGTAACAGCGATTGCTTCAGTGTTAGCAGCAGCATCATCAACCTCAAGGTCCTTATTTTCTTGGCCAGGGTGCCCTGAAGTTGTGAGTCGGTTCTTCTCAACCTCTACCATTCTGCCTTCAAGGCCATAAATAGCAGGGGTGGTCTCCATGATGAACTCCACTGCCATCTCTAACTTTTCCCAGTCATCCTGAGAAAAGTGAGACAGAGGGACAGTGGGAGCTTCCAATCGTTCGAGAATTCTGGTGAGCAGTGTATTGGAGTCTGAAACTTTAGAGGACAAACTGCTCATCTCATTCTGAAGCCCAGAGAAGGCGGTCTTCAACGTTCCAACCTCGTGGATAGGTTGGAGTAGTTGTTGGAGAGATCGTTGATGGAGCCCTGAAGATTTGAGATAGTGGTGATGTGGTTGGTGACAACGGTTTCAAGGTTTGTCACTCCCCCTTACAGTGAAGAAATATATGCAGAGGTCGCCTTGTCTGCAAGGGAGGAGAACACATTCTTCAGCGATTCCCCGGCGTTAGTGATTGCCGAGGTGTTATTGGAGATGGTGGTGGAGAGAGTTTCCACTTTACCAACGATTTCCGTGAGGGAAGTGTTGTAGGATTTGGGTTGGAGAAGGTACTGAAGTCGCGAGTGCCTGTCCAATGTTCTAAGTCGTCCTCAAACGAACTAGCAGGGATTGTTGTTGTTGATCCTACAAGTCCTGTAGAGTTGTGCCGTAGTAAGTTTTGCAGCGTTGCGGCGCTTGTATCCATCAGGGAAAGAAATGGAATTGTTGGTGCGATGCTGAATGTGGAGAAGGCTGGGAAGACGAAAGAAGGAGAAGCGATGACTGAGATGGTTGTGGTTGCCGGTTCAGTGCTGGTGACGCTAGAGAAGATCTCCGCAGCACTTTGAGGCGCTGAGGATGTTGGGGTAGTTTCCATGAAGGTCTCAGAGAACTTAGTCTCTGAGGTAGTTAAGGGGGTGGTTTCAGCGGATGTGGAGGAGTTGACCACGAAGTTATCAAGCGTTGCCTGTGAAGAGGCCAACGCCGAGTCTTGAGCCTTGGAAGTCTGAGGTTTCTTCTTGGTGATCTTCTTGGACTTATGGGTGCCAAGGGGGGTGGAAGATTGTTTCCTCTTCTTGGAGGAGGTGGTTGTTGTAGCCTGGGTTGCAGCGGGAGGTTGTACCGCTGACGGGATAGCCGCAGAAGGAGAAGAGCGGAGGAGGGAGAGAAGAGTTGAGAGACTTACCTCGCCCTGAAGCTGCTTGAAGTCGAGGATTTTAGGGCCGACTTGGGTGTAACACCTCGAATTTCCATTGTATTATTTTTAATATGAATGGGGTCTATTTGTAAGTTAGTCTAAGTTGTGGACTTTTGTAATTATTAACTCCAGGGTTGAAATTGTAATTTGACCTAAATTAAAGTTAATGTTGAAAATTAACTTGAGGGGTCTGTTTGGTCAACTCTTAACAGTTGAGATTACCTTAAGTGTAGGTAAGTATTATCATTTGAGATAATATCTCAAATGTGTTCTTGTTGAGTCGGTCCAGAGGAAAAGCTCAGAGAGAAAGAAGAAAAGAGAAAGGGAAGAGAAATTGGAAGGGTGATCGTTTGTGGTAAGAGTTTGAATCATTTTACTGGTTTTCTTAATCAGATAGTGATTATCTAGTTGAAATCATCTGTCTAGTAGGTTGTGAAGCAGAGAAGAAGAGATTTGGATTGAACTGGGTCAAGAATTTCTAACAGGTGAGTTCATCTATTTATTTTAAAAATTACCAGTTGAAATTGAATCAGATGTTGTGTATAAACTGGCTGAATGATTTAGTATTTATGTTTTACGATGAAATCGATTACCAAGCTATATTAAGATGTACTGTTCGAGTAAATTTGACGTAAATAGGATGAACAATATCACAGTTCCGGTATGGGAAATACCGGATCCGGAATTGGGTTTGGATACCGGAAGTGGACCGGATCCGGAATTGGGTTGGATTCCGAAAGTGGACCGGATCCGGTATTGGCTTGGGTTCCGGAAAATGGACCGGTTCCGGTATTGGGCTTGGACCCGATATTAGTTTTAATTCCGGTTTGGGCTTTGAGTTTCGGTAATTAAATTTCCGGAAGATGGGCCATGTGGTTTAAAGATCCGGTATTGGAACTGAATTTCCAGAATGGGCTTCGGGCCGATATTAAATAATTACAGAAGTTGGGCCTTGGGTTCCGGTATTAAAAGGAGTTTCGGAATTTGGGCTTTGGGCCCGGAATTAGGGAGTTCCGGAATTGGGTTATGTGATCCGGATTTTCGATAGGATCCGGAATTAATCCGGAATTTATGTGATCCGGAATAGGATCCGGTTCCCTTGGAATTCAGTAAGAGATCAGTTTAATTTTAGGATCCCATTTCGATTTGAATTACTGTCTCAAATTGAGTCCTGGTTCCGGATAGTTTCCGGACAAGGGATTTTCCGGATATAGTTTTCGGATGCTTTATCTGGTTAAGCATTCCTAAAAAATACGATATGAAGTGGGGGACAGTTGAGAATATGGGTATGTTAGATTATTTGTAATCTTTAGCTTTGAGAATACGATATGAAGTATTTAGTGCATTCGAGTAAATATGCACGTTTGCTAAGAAGCGCAAAGGATCTATAGACACTAGTGTCATTTAACGATTGAATAGGCAAAGTAGAATTGCTATTCATGTAGAAATGATTGAATAGGCAAAGTAGAATTGCTATTCATGTAGAAACGATTGAATATGCAAAGTAGAATTGCTATTCATGTTGAAATGAATGAATAGGCAAAGTAGAATTGCTATTCATGTTGAAAAGATGGAATAGGTAAAGTAGAATTGCTATTCACATAGAAACGATTGAATAGGCAAAGTAGAATTGCTATTCATGTTGAAAAGATGGAATAGGCAAAGTAGAATTGCTATTCACATAGAAAGGATTGAATAGGCAAAGTAGAATTGCTATTCATGTTGAAATGATTGAATAGGCAAAGTAGAATTGCTATTCATGTTAAAATAGTAGAATAGGCAAAGTATAATTGCTATTCTTGTTGAGAAGTGGAATAGGCAAAATATAGTTGCTATTTGTATTGACTGTAGTGATTAGGCAAAGTATAATTGCTATTCGTAAATGAGACGTGGAAACATGAAATAGAAAAGGTGTAAGTGTTGTTTCCGTTTGCTTTCGGTGGATTAGAAATAGGCAATATATAAGTGCTATTTCTGCTCCCATTCCAAGAAAAAGGTATGGCAATTGAATGTAAGTCCTTAGGTTCGATTGATAAACTAGAATTTGTGATGATTCGTAGTAGGCATTCAAATATGATGATATGACTTTCTGAATGTTAGTCATACTCATGGGATCGGGTATGTTCCCGTCATTATGAGACGAGTACGAGTACGGTAAGAATGGTGGCCATCCAGGTTTGTTTATATACTTTGGATATCTGAGTTTTCAAAGCTGTTAATGTTTTAATTTAAATTTGGATGTTCTCACTAGGCGTAAGCCTAATCGTTCAAATTAAATTTTCTTACCAGGTACTAGCTCGGGGAAGTAAAAGGAAGAGGGACGGGTGCTTTTGAGTATTCAACTTGTTGATGATAAGTGGAGAAGTTAGCCAATACGTGGATGCTTTTGATGATTGACTTAGACAACCAGTTTAATCTTATCTTAGTTGACAAGACTAGATTAATAGGTTGTTTTGGAGAATTCAAATTGTATATATGAATCTTCATAGTTAATTCTCTACTTATGCATAAAAGTTGAATGATTTCACGATTCCCTTGTTAAACTTTAAGGTTTAAATTGGCCCTGATTTTTAGGGTGTTACATTGAGACAGTTTGTAGTCGCCCTTCTTTGGGTAGTTGCTTCCTAGAAGCATGTGGAGGATGGCGCTGATGAATCGTGGGTAGGGAACAGTTGTAGAGCGTTCAGGCTTCTCAATCCGATCCATCAGGTCTTCAAAAATAATGCGGGCATAATCGATGTTCAGCCCTTTCAGCAGAGAATAAGCCATGGCGACCTGAGTCTTTGAGGCTTGATCAGTGGAGCCTGTCTTTGCTGTCATGCAGCTTATGACGTGAGCAAAGATGAAGTTTATCTCAGCGGACATCTTGTTTTTGAGGACCTTGGTGAGTTTCTTGTCGTCCTCATTGCTCCGGGTTTTTTCCCATGAGTACTTCATCAGGTCAAGGAAGGCGATGAGCTCAGTCTCACCTTCAGTGGTGTTGGGGTCGATCAGAGGGACAAAAGGGGTTGCCTTGGAACTGCCAGGAAGGTTCAGGGTTGATCGTATTGCAGGAGGGGCAATGGTGCCTTGACCCAGATCGGTTTGAAACCCGATCACTGAGTACTCTTTGCCTGTCTTTTGAGAAGTGGCAGTGGTATGATAGGCAGTGTACCAGAACTGTTGTAGAAGGTGGCGATGAGCAGGGGGTGTGATGGTCATTGCAGTGGCTAGGGGGCATGTTTTGATGAAGTTCACTACATCAGTGAGATGAGGGCTGGGCTTCTTCTTGGGGAATTCCAGTAAAGCGTAGGGGTTGTTTGAGGCAAGAACAATCTGGTTTAACTCGCATTTGAGGTTGGCAGCCCTTGTCATGACTACAGATGTAGTGGTGTTGGGAGCAGTGGTAGCAGTGTTATCAGCGATGTTGGAGGATGCCATTTCTATGTAAAAACAAAAATGTAGAAGAGAAAAAAATGAAGAAACTTCTTAAAATGGAAATATTGTCCAAAAGAAGGGTTTTTGAGGTTTTTAGGGTTTTACAGTTTCTTTTTAAGGAAAGAAAAAGTAAAATAGGGTTTTCTAGTTTTTAGAAGAGTTTAAAACTAGTGAAAAGCAATGTTTTCCAGTTTCATTTTATGGGAAGGGATTCTGGAAAAACGTATGAATGTTTTAAGTTTAAGATTTTTATTTTAAACTAAAAAGAAAAACTAATTTTCAAGTTTTGTTCATAAGATCATGAAGAAGATGATCTTATGTGCGAAAAACGTTTGTTTGATCCTTTGTAAACAAGAAAATGAGATCAAAACAAGTTATAGAAAGATTTAAGATGAAAAGATATGAACCTGTTTGAGTGAAGGTTGAAGATTCGAGTAACAGGTTTAATATTACAAATCCAAGAACACAAATGCTTAGGGATTTCTTTATGCTTTTAGAGAGTTTGAATGCGTAAAAGTTAAAAATATAAACATGAAGTGTTTATATAGTGAGATTAGAGAGAGAAAGTGATGAGCGGGAAAAAAATACTCATCATAGCACGTGACACGTCCAACGAAGCTTATTGAACAAGGATTTGAAACGGGCGAACGTGTCAGACGAAAAGTCGTGCTAGGGTTTATCCGTTTGATGACGTCATATAAAACTGTCCTTTCATTTTCAAAACACTTCCCTGAATGGTTCAAGGACAATTTTAAATGAAGAATCACTAAAAAAGAAAGTATCAGTGATGGATTTGTATTTCAAAGGGTCACGGAATAAAATATCAGTGAACAATTATTTTGAAAAACAACATACTGAAGTAAACTTCAGCGTGTGGGAATAGAAAAACATACCTTGGTATCAGCGAACATTTTGTTCAGAGATTAGATGATGAATAAAAAATAGAAATTCATTTATCACTGACATAATGCTAACCACTGAAGAGTTATTCTTCAAGGTTCAACATGTCAAGCTCACTGATGAGAAAGTTGAACCTTGTCTCATCAAGAGGTTTGGTAAAAATATCAGCTAGCTGAAAGTCAGTAGGGATAAAGTGAAGTTCAATATCACCATTCATCACATGATCTCTAATAAAATGATACCTGATTTCGATGTGTTTGGTCTTTGAGTGTAGCACTGGATTATTGGCTATAGCGATGGCACTAGTGCTGTCACAATAGATTGGAATTTTGGAAAGCTGAAGGTCATAGTCTAATAGCTGATTTCTCATCCATAAGACCTGAGCACAACAACTTCCAACGGCTACATACTCAGGTTCATCGGTAGAGATGGACACTGAATTCTGCTTCTTGCTTGTCCAACTTACCATCTTCCCACCCAGGAGTTGACAGCCTCCTTGGTGCTTTTTCTATTCAGTTTGCAACCTGCAAAATCACTATCTGAATAGGCAGTTAGATCGAACCCTGAGTCTTTGGGATACCAAAGACCTAGGTTGGGTGTACCTTTTAGATATCTGAAAATTCGCTTTACAGCGATCATATGTGATTCTTTGGGTTCAGATTGATATCGTGCACATAAACAAGTAGCGTACATAATATCAGGTTTTCATAGCTGAGCTTTGAGTTAAATCGAATTTTTTCAACATATCTTTGACATACTTACCTTGGTGGATAAACATACCCTTATCATTCTGCTTGATTTGAAGTCCAAGGAAGTAAGCCAGTTCACCCATCATACTCATTTTATATTCAGTTTTCATTCTTTCAGCGAAACGAGTACATAGAGAAGGGTTAGTAGAACCAAATATAATATCATCGACATATATTTGAACAAGAATGATATGACCTTTTACCTTCCTGAAAAATAGAGTATTATCAATTTTACCACGTTCAAGTTTTTCAGTGAGGAGAAAGGAAGAAAGAGTGTCATACCATGCACGTGGTGCTTGTTTCAGACCATAGAGTTCCGTATCCAGTTTATAGACATAATCTGGATGCTTAGGATCAGCGAATCCTGGAGGTTGTTCGACATAGACTTCTTCATTCAGCTTTCCATTGAGAAACGCTGACTTGACATCCATTTGATAGACCTTGAAGTCTCTGTGAACAACGTAGGCAAGGAATAGACGAATAGCTTCGAGTCTTGCCACAGGGGCAAATGTTTCATCGTAGTCTATACCTTCCTCTTGTCTGTATCCCTGAGCAACTAGACGAGCTTTGTTGCGGGTTACAGTTCCATGTTCATCTAACTTGTTTCGATAACCCACTTAGTGCCTATCACTGACTTGTTAGATGGTCTTGGAACGAGATTCCAAACTTTATTTCTTTCGAATTCTGTCAGCTCTTCTTGTATAGCGCTGACCCAGTTTGGATCACTGAGGGCATCATCAATTTTCTTTGGTTCAATCAGAGAAATAAAGTTAACAAATAAACATATGTTACCTGAACTTCGTCGAGTCTGAATACCTGCGTTTGGATCACCAAGAATTTGATCAATGGGGTGATTTATAGTCCATCGCTGAGCTGGTGCATGATACGCTGACTCAGAGTGAACTTCTGGAGGTGCTGAAGAAGAAGCTTCACTATTTCAGGTAATTCAGGCAAGATAGGCAATGGTTCATATGAAACTTCATTTACTGATTGTTGTGAGGTAGATGGAATATTTGAAGTTGAGGGTTTAGAAACAAGCATAGTGTTAATAGGAATAGCTGAAACCCATGAGGATTCAACTTCACTTGACTGTATGCTGGGAATGATGATAGGATCATCATCAGCGATTTGATTGTTGACTTGAGGGTCAGGGTTAGGAATGGATTCTGAATCTTCAAAATGAGAAAACATCCATTGATTTAGTTCTTCGTTGTCTGCAGAAGGTCTAGAGTTCGCTAAACGGGATTCGTCAAAGGTGACATGGATTGTTTCTTCTACAGTTTGTCTTCTCTTGTTGAAGACTCTGAAGGCTTTAGACACTGAAGAGTATCCAAGAAATATTTCGTCGTCAGCCTTGGGATCAAACTTTCCAAGAACATCTCTGTTGTTTAAGATAAAGCATTGACAACCAAAGATGTGAAGAAAGCTGATAGATGGCTTTCTTCCATGGAAAAGTTCGTAGGCAGTCTTGTTGAATCTTTTGATGATCAGAGACCTAATATGAGTAAAACAAGCAGTGTTGATAGCTTCTGCCCAGAATTGAGTTGGAAGATGCGAATCACTGAGCATTGAACGAGCAGCTTCGATGATCGTTCGGTTTCTTCTTTCAGCGACTCCGTTCTGCTGTGGTGTTTTCACTAAGGAAAAGTTGTGAGAGATACCCTTACTTTCGAAGAAGTTATCAAGGGAACTGTTTTTGAATTCAGTCCCATGATCACTCCTTATTGAGCGAACAATCATATTGTTCAGGACTTCCATTTTCCTGACAAATGAGATGAGTTCTTCTGAGGTGTCACTCTTAGCACGGAGAAACATAACCCAGGTATATCGAGAGAATTCATCTACTATGACTAGTGTATATTTCTTTCTAGCGAGACATTGTTTGTTGACAGGACTGATATGCATTATTTATTTAATGCATATTGTGTCTTTTTCTTATCTTTTTAGTTAGAATATTTTATTTATCCCAACATTTGAGTCATTTTTGTTTACTTATTTTTACCTTTTGTTTCATGGAGCTAAGTTTGTGATTTACCTGTCTTTTACTGATTTAGGGAGGATAAATGTGAATTTAATTATAGTGCAGCCCTTGCCCAATGCTACAACATTGAAGTCTGGAATGAAGAAATGAAGAGTTGATATTGAGAAGACTTTTGAAGCTGACTTTTTGTCCCATGATTCAGCCATATTCCAGAAGAAATAAACTCAATGCTATGGTTAATTGTGGTCAATTAGATAGCTTGTTGTAGTGTCCATAGAAGCATAGGTTGTAATAGTATTAGTACATTTTGAATAGTTTAAGTTAGGCTAGTTACCTTCTCTCCTCTTAGTATAAATAGGAGAGGTTGGTTTTAATTTTCAGTTGACAATTTGGTGAACCAGTTCTCACAGCTGGTTTGCAGGTCTCATCTTTAATTTATGCATTTCTACTTTATGTTCTTCATCTTGTTCTTCATGTTCTTATTATTAGCTATGAGTTGCTGCAGCATTGGTACAACATTGCTGCACTAACTTATAGTCTTTTAATTCTTACATTTTACTTTCTTGTCATTTACATTTCTGTCTTTAATTTTTGTAATTTATATTTATTGTCATTTGCATTCAAGTATGAGTAGCTAGTTTAATAGCTTGGGTGTGAGACTAAAAGGTGAGGTTTTAAACATAATGAAAAGTGGACATCGTTTCTCAATAATGTTGTTCACCATTTCATGTTAAGTTTTATAAAAGATCCAGTTACTTCTAGACGGCTGATCACTTTGAAAGTGTTAAAGTGCCATGGTGTCAGGAATGAACCATTGATATGCACGTCAATCCGAATGACAAATAAAGTGTGCTCGAAAGAGATAATGATAAAGAAATTTATCGTCTCTGTCTTTTCGGGGTTGATTTTGCCCGATAAGTTGATCATCTGTTTGGATGGTAACAGTGTAGAGTGTGTGCCAGGAATGGACCACTTAGAACACATCAACTTAACTGATATGGGAATCAACTTGGAAGAGTGTTTTTTAACAAAGAGATTAGTTTATCCATATACTTGGAAGGCTTCATTTTGCTATTGATAGTCCTGATACAACACCAGAGATGGGTTGATTGAAAGCTAGATCAGTATTGAATTGTTGAAAAGCCGAGAGGGCATCCTGAAAAGTAGATGGTGAACTTAAGTGTTAAGAGACAAATGTTGTGGCAATGCTACAGCATTGTCTGCTGGAAGTTATGTTTAGACTTCACCCCAACATCTTACACCCTTGCTATCCTCTATTAATAGTGTCATATAATCTGTGATAACTCCAAACAAAAAAATATATTATCTTCGAATTGATCCTTGGAAATCATTTCTTTTACTAGACTTTTATTACGCTTTTACTCCAATCTTTGTGGGACGATACATGGCTCTTACCACTTTATTACTTGAAAGACGATATTAGATCTCATTGTATACTTGCGTTGAGGTTTAATTAGCACACGTCTATCGGTGTATTCAAAGCACTGTCAAGTTTTTGGCGCCGTTGCCGGGGATTGGCCCGCTAAAAGTCTATAAAAGTATTTTAAAAGATTTGATTTTTCTAACATCTTTGTTGCTTGTCATATGTATCCATGTGTGTACAAGTAGCAATTAGATAGCTTGTTGTAGTGTCCATAGAAGCATGGGTTGTAATAGTATTAGTACATTTTGAATAGTTTAAGTTAGGCTAGTTACCTTCTCTCCTCTTAGTATAAATAGGAGAGGTTGGTTTTAATTTTCAGTAGACAATTTGGTGAACCAGTTCTCACAACTGGTTTGCAGGTCTCATCTTTAATTTATACATTTCTACTTTATGTTCTTCATCTTGTTCTTCATGTTCTTATTATTAGCTATGAGTTGCTGCAGCATTGGTACAGCATTGCTGCACTAACTTATAGTCTTTTAATTCTTACATTTTACTTTCTTGTCATTTACATTTCTGTCTTTCATTTCTGTAATTTATATTTATTGTCATTTACATTCAAGTATGAGTAGCTAGTTTAATAGCTTGGGTGTGAGACTAAAGGGTGAGGTTTTAAACATAATGAAAAGTGGACATCGTTTCTCAATAATGTTGTTCACCATTTCATGTTAAGTTTTATAAAAGATCCAGTTACTTCTAGACGGTTGATCACTTTGAAAGTGTTAAAGTGCCATGGTGTCAGGAATGAACCATTGATATGCACGTCAATCCGAATGACAAATAAAGTGTGCTCGGAAGAGATACTGATAAAGGAATTTATTGTCTCTGTCTTTTCGGGGTTGATTTTGCCCGATAAGTTGATCATCTGTTTGGATGGTAACAGTGTAGAGTGTGTGCCAGGAATGGACCACTTAGAACACATCAACTTAACTAATATAGGAATCAGCTTGGAAGAGTGATTTTTAACAAAAAGATTTGTTTATCCATATACTTGGAAGGCTTCATTTTGCTATTGATAGTCCTGATACAACACAAGAGATGGGTTGATTGAAAGCTAGATCAGTAGTGAATTGTTGAAAACCCAAGAGGGCATCCTGAAAAGTAGATGGTGAACTTAAGTGTTAAGAGACAAATGTTGTGGCAATGCTACAGCATTGGTCTGCTAGAAGTTATGTTTAGACTTCACCCCAACATCTTACACCCTTGTTATCCTCTATTAATATTGTCATATAATCTGTGATAACTCCAAAAAAAATATATTATCTTCGAATTGATCCTTGGAAATCATTTCTTTTACTAGACTTTTATTACGCTTTTACTCCAATCTCTGTGGGACGATACGTAGCTCTTACCACTTTATTACTTGAAAGACGATATTAGATCTCATTGTATACTTGCGGTGAGGTTTAATTAACACACGTCTATCAGTGTATTCAAAACACTGTCAAGGACCAAACAAATCCATATGGAGAAGTTGAAGAGGAGATGTCACTGAAGAAATTTGCTTGCTTTTGAAACTTGCTTTAGTTTGTTTTCTTTTCTCACACGCTGAACAGAGAGATTCCTTAGCGTATGAATGTTGAGGCAAGCCAGTGACCAACTCTTTTGAAGAAAGAGTATTCAGCGTCTTGAAGTTCAGATGAGAGAGCCTTTTATGCCATAACCAGTTGACATCAGATGAGGCTTTAGAGAGAAAACACATATTCTCAGTGGTTGTTGAGTCCATGTTTATTACATAAACATTTTCTAAACGATATCCACTGAGAGCAATTTTCTCTTTCTTGTCAGTGACGAAACATGCTTCCTTAGTGAATCAGACTTTGAAGTCCTTATCACATAGTTGACTGATGCTAAGAAGATTGTGCTTCAGCCCTTCAACGTTTGCGACTCTTCTGAATGTAGTTGTACCATTAGATAATACACCAAACCCTCGGGTATAGCCTTTTCCATTTCGACCAAAGGTCACTGAGGGACCTTTCTCTTCCTTGTATTCAGTGGGCAGGTTTTTCTTTCCAGTCATATGTCTAGAGCATCCACTATCAAGATACCAGATACCCTTCGAGACCTGCACACATAAGGAAGATTAAGTTTGAATTGGTACCCACTTAACTATGGGTCTACATTTGTCAGTGGTGGTAGAGAAAGTGGACGTTTCAGCAATCTTCACAGCATCTGAAGATTCAGTGTCAGTGGCAATCTTCACTTTGGTTAATTTCTTAACCTTAGTGGCATTTTTCACCTTCGCTTGGTTTTCACCAGGGGTGATCTTCTTTGCCTTGGGGGCAGCCTTCTTTACTTTAGCCAATTTCTCAGCTTTGGTACTGTGGGGCACTTACTAGCAATGTGATCGATAAGTCCACAGTGATAACATTTCCTATAGCTAAAAGTAGCTTTAGGACCATAGGCATAATTATTTGAAAATTTCAAATGAGCAGGGCCTGTACCAAGAATACCTTTGGCATCAGATATCGGAGGAACCTTTGGTTCTTCAGATTTCTTGCCAATTACATCCACTCTGATTTTAGGAGTAGATTGATGAACATGTTCAGGGATCTTGATTTTTGAAGATTAGGGATGATTAGCTGAAGGTTTAGAAGTTTTCAGCTTTGGTACTTTGGTACCCTTATGAGGTTTTTGAATAAAAACTTTTCCTTTACCTCTAGAAACTAAGGTAGGTTTATCCTCAGGGATGGGAGTTTTTGAAGAAGAAGAGCACTGAGATGAAGAGGTGTCAATGATAGAAGACACGAACATTCCAAACTTAAGCATGGAACGATCAGTGGTTGGTTCTTCAACGTTAGCTTTGTAACCAATACCACTTTTGTCACTCAGAGGGATCTGAGCACCAAGTATCTCAGTGATCTTTGTTGAGGATTTATATCATCCTTCAACATTCTCTTTTTCTGCTTTCAGTTCAGTTATAGCTTGTTCTCGCTCGATACTGATGACTTGATTCACATAGACCTGATCTTTCAAATTATTTTCTATGTTTGAAAGCTCTTGAGTTTTCAAGTGACAATTTTTAAGCTGTTCAGTTAAATCTATATTAATTTGTTCAGCTTTGGTCTTGCCATTCATGGTATCATATAAATCAATAGTCAGAATATATATAGCTCGAAGTCTTTCAGCTTCAGTGAGAGCAAGAGAAAGAGTAGGTGAGAGAGATACCTGAGAGGTAGAGGTAGAAGTATAGGGGATTTCAGCTTATTCTTCCTCTTCTTCTTTGATTTCGGCCATAAGACAAAGATTTGCCTCATCTTCTTCATCTGGATCTGATTCTTCATCAGATACAGGCCAGTCATGATCTTTAGCGATCAGACCTTTGCCTTTTCTTTTGTAGCTTTTCAACTTTTCATATTTTTCTTTCAGCTTTTGGTATTTGTCATCTCTAGTCTTAGGAGTAGAGGATTTCTTGTAGGATGAAGAAGGTTTGAAAACATTCTTTGACCTGCATTCACTTGCAAAGTGTCCTACTTTTTCACAGTTAAAGCAGGTAGTAGTAGCCTTATCAACAGGAGTGGATTTAGGCTTGTCAGTGAGGGAAAAAGGTTTATTTCTTCTGAAGTTACTCTTTCTAGCAAATTTCCTGAAAGAATTTGTCAGGAGTGCTAGAGATTCATCAAGTTCTTAAGGATCATCTTTTGATGAATCATCAGAGTTGGATTCTAGTTCAGTGATCATGACAGGTGATCACTAAGCAAGAATTAATTCTGAGGAGAGTAAAGCAACATGTGTGCTTTTGGAATCTTTGACAATATTCTTCTTAAGTTGACACGATTGCTCATGATTGAGCATAGTTCCAAATAAGGTAGAGAGGGTCATGAAGTTAAGATCCTTAGATATTTTAAGACACATGTTATAGTTGTCCCAACTTTCAGGAGGACATTCAAAGAATTTTGTCAGGATCTCAGCATTAGCATAGGTCTTACCAACAGTTTTTAAGTCTATAATTAAACAGTTAAAACATTGATGTACTTCAGAAAGAGTTTACGTTTTACACAAATGAAACTTTCATACTGCCTTGACATGTTGATTCTTCTAGAGTCCTGGACTTCAGCAGTGCCATCAATTTGAACACAAATTGTGTCCCACATGGATTTTGAGCTCTTGAGATTCATGATGGAATGGTAGACTTCATCAGGAAGAGCCATAGAGATGATGGATCTGGCCCTAGTGTCAATGGCCACTTTCTTCTTGTCTTCTTCAGTCCACTGAGAGACTTCCCTGATGAGTGTTCTTTCAGGAACAACATGAGTGGTCGTAGTGGCTGGAACAACACCATGAACCACATGTGGAACATAAGGTCCATTTTCGATGTAGTAAGGTATAGTGGGATCTACACCTTCCAAGAAAAGCATCATTCGATTTTTCCAAAGGTTAAAGTTGTCTTTGCTAAATCGAGGAGGTTTGGCAAGAGAGCCATTATCTATGTAATTAGTGTTTGTGTTATTTGCCATAATGAAGAATAGCAAGGAAGAGATAGTATAAGCAAGATCTTCTTTATAGGATTAAACAACTGCTCTGATACCACTTGTTGGTCCCGAAAGGGTTATACAAGTTTTTAGAAGGGGGGTTGAATACAAACACATATTTTTATCTTTATAAATTAATTATTAATATATATCAAACAATTTACAGCTTATTGCGGAATAAGATCAAGTATAAAACCTAATCTAAACAAACTATGAGAATCACACAGATTTCTTGCACTAGAAAAGAATGAGAGAAAATAAGAAAATCTAAAGACAGATTTTCTTGCACTAAGTAGTTCAGCGAGGAGAAGCACTTCAAAATGAATTAGGGTTTCCTATTTATACTGCATGCATTTAATGCAAGTCAGTACAACTTTACACGTGCCAGCGGCTGGTTGGTTGCATGGATTTGATTTTAGCAAACATTCTTTTGGCCGCATGATGAACTGTGTAGTTGGCAGAGTGGTTTGTACGATCCTGGACAAGGGATGTCCTTCTGACAAATCGTACAAAAGCGTGCAAGGGGATAAAACAAAAGTTACTTGTAAAACAAAAGCGTGCAAGGGGATCTTTATCAGCGAAAGATAAAGTTCAGCTCTCGCTGAAGTCTTCTACTTGAAACTTCATGTGAAATGGACAAGTCTTGTCTTCGCTGATATCCGCATCAGGTCACTAGTAGACTTAGTCACTCGTTCGTCAGCTTGGTCTTCGATTTCAACTTTGAACTCAGCTGTCGCGAGTCTTGTTTCAGGAATCATAAGCAAACATTTACAAGATGAACTTTCAGTAATCACCAGTGAGACTGAACAGGCTCAGGGCTCACTGATGTACATGTATCGCTGAAGTATAAATTAAAGATAGCAGTTTCCCATCAGCGATACTAAACAAACTTAGTATATTTTCTTAGATGGTGAAACTCTAATACATATTGTTTACTTACAATTTTGACTAAGTAATTCTGAGAGTCATTATCAAATCACTGAAGGATTTGGATCAACAGTTAGTTTGGTGTGAAAGATTGGAGGTGAATCGATTTGGTTTTTGGTTCCGATATTGAAACTCAGGTGAGTTTATTTATACTGTTTTGCTTCAATAAAATTGATGTTTTGTATTGAAATGATATCATAAACATATTGGTATCTGTATGAACTTGATTATTGAAGAATTGGTTGAATTTTGGTACAAATCGTGCAAATCAGATTGGTTTATCGAACAATCCGAAAGTGATGATTTTCCGGATGATTCCCGGAGTTTGATTTCCCGGAAGTTATATCTCCGTGGGGAGATAACGTAATCCGGAAGTTATATCTCCATGTGGAGATACCGGAATCCGGAAGTTATATCTCTGTGGGGAGATATACGGAATTTATATCTCTATAGGGAGATATTCAAAAGTTATATCTCCGGAGGGGGATATCCGGATAGTGTAGTTCCGGGTAAAGTTTAAATTAAATGAGATATTATTAGTTTACCGGACAAGTTTTCCTGGATAATTCTGTACGAGGTTCTCCTGATCAAATGTTTTCTGAATATGAAACATATCTTGATTGTTTTAACAGTACGAACATAATTACAACTCAACTGTGAGTACGATACGATTTGATATGTGTTTTGATTTGGTACACACGCATACTAGAAGTGTAATGGATCCATATGCACTAGCATTATCTGATAAACGAGGAATAGACCAGGAGCTTAATGGTAATTCCCATTTAGTATTGTGGTTTGATAAACGTGGAATAGGCGTGGCGCTTAATCGTAATTCCCATTGTTTTGAAATGAGGAATAGGCCAGGCTCTTAATGGTAATTCCCATTTCGTATTGTGACGTGAAATCGTGGAATAGGCGTGGCGCTTAATCGTAATTCACGATTTCTATTGGAAGATAAGGGATAGGCATGGCTCTAAATTGTAATCCCTACTTTTACTCCAAGAAATAGACATGGCGCTAATTGTAATTTCTTGGACATGAGCAATAATCTAGAATATGTGGTGATTCGTAGTGGTGCTCTGGAACATGATACTATGACCTACTCAGTGTTTGTCATACTCATGGAATCGGGTATGATTCCCGTCATCGAAAGATGTTATGTGTACAGTAAGAGAGTATCGTGATCAGGTTAATTTATATGCTTTGTTTACAAAATTGGTTTTCAAAGCTTATAAATGTTGATCCAAACCCTCAGTGATTTGATAATGACTCTGACAAACACTTAGTGAAAATTGTAAGTAGACAATATGTATTAGAGTTTCACTATCAAAGATATATACTAAGTCTGTTTAGTACCGCTGATAGGAAACTCATGTTCTTTAAATTACACTTCAGCGAACATTGTACATCAGTTAGCCCTGAGCCTGTTCAGTCTCACTGATGATCGCTGATAATTTATGTTGTTTACTTATGATCCCTGAAGACAAGATTCACGTCAACTATGTTCTACGCTGAAGTCGAAGATCAAGCCAAAGAACCAGGGACTAAGTCTACTAGTGACGTGATGCAGATATCAGCGAAGCCAAGACTTGTCCACTCAACGTGAAGTTTCAAGTAGAAGACTTCAGCGAACGCTGAACTTTATCATTCGCTGATAAAGGTTCATTCAGAGAACGCTGATCATGAAGCCTCCTCTACAAGCAACTCTTGTCTTATCCCCTTGCACGCCTCCTGATATGCATTAATTATTTAATGCATATTAGGTCTTTTTCTTTCCAATTTGAGTCATTTTATTTCTAATATCCCTAACTTTGAGTCATTTTAATTACTTATTTTCCTTTTTATTGTTTATTGGAGCTAGAGTAGTGAATGACCTGTTTTATGATTGAGAATGGCTGATTTTGTTCATTTTGGCAGAATTGTCTTGTGCAGATCCATGCTGCAGCATGCAGCAGCACAACATGCCTGAGCTGATTATTTTGTGGGACGTGAAGCTGATGTTTTTAGCAAGGAGACACTTTTTGTAGAAGCTTCCTGGAATATTTAAAGGCTGGAAATATTTAGTTGTAATTTCTTTTTGGAATTTCTTGGCTTTTTGACCTTTTTGTACTAGGTTGACTAAAACTTTGGGGCCAAGTCATTGTAAGTTACTTTTATGCCCTTCCTCTTCCTTCCTATATAAGGAGAGGTTGGGGTTAGTATTTTTGTTACCCAATTACCTAGTGACTTAATTTCCTAGTGATTAACTCTCTTGTTATTATTCTATTTGGAGTGGAAGTATTTCGAGAATTCTCTTGAGATCTTACAACATCAAGTTTTATAATTCAAGTGCTTTTGATAAACAACTCTTGTTCTTCTTGCTTCTCATCTCCTAATTCTTGCAATTTACATTCCTAGTTAATTTATTATTCTTGCAATTTACATTACTAGTCATTTACTATTCTTGCAATTTACATTTCAGTCATTTACATTTATGCAATTTAATTTACGTCATTTATTGCTTTCTTTACTTTCCGTTATGAGTAGCTAAATTTATTAGTTCGGGTGTTAAACGGAAAGGTGGGATTTTAAACCAAAGAAAGGTGGACATTGTTTTGCAATAACAATGTTCCATCATTTCATTCAAGTTTTATAAAAACCAATGACACTTCTTGACAAACTGATCGCTTGCTAAAGTGTTAAAGTGCCGTGGACTTAGAGATAAGCCACTGAATGCACGTCAGTTTGAATGATATGGGAAGTAGACTTGAGAGAGTTACTGATAAAGTGACAGTTATCATCCATATTTTTTCTAAACTGATTTATTCTCGACAAGTGGTCACTAATCTAAAGTGTTAAAGTGTAGTGGACTTAGAGATAAGCCACTTGGAACACACCAACTTGAATGATATGGGAATCGGCTCGAGAGAGAGGTTTTTGATACAAAGAGATTTGGTCGTCCATATATATTTGAGAACTTTATCCCCCACTATAAATAGTTGGAGACTACACCGAGAGGTGTCTAGTTGAATCTAAACAGTAGTGGGAATACTGAAGTCCGAGAGGAATACTCTCAAAATAGATGGTGGATCTAGTTATGACTAAACTGCCCGCTGGAATTTGTGTTTAAATCCCACCTTGAAGTTTTACTCCCGTACTTGCTTTATTATCTGTTAAACAACATCAAAGTGACAAACCAAACAAAACAAATCAATCTCTTCCAATTCGCCATTTGAAATCATTTCCTTTTTCTACTTTTTATTTAACTTTTTACTCCAATCTCTGTGGGATGATATCTGGTATTTTACCATTTTATTACTTGAAAGACGATATTAGATCTCATTGTATACTTGCTTTGAGGTTTAATTAGCACACGTCTGTAGGTGTATTCTAAGCACTGTCAAGTTTTTGGCGCCGTTGCCGGGGATTGGCAAGCTAAAAGTTGTAAAAAGTTTTAAAAAGATTTGATTTTTCTAACATCTTTGTTGGTTGTCATACGTCTCCATGTGTGTACAAGTAACAAATCTTTGATTTTATCTTTCTATGAATATGGATTCAATGGGACATTCGTTTGGGCAGTATGAAACTGTTTTCTGTGACTACTGTGACATAAATCATTTCTCATACAATTGTCCTTCGAACCCCGAATCATGTTATTTCATGGGAGATAGTAATTGGGATACCTCACACTTCAATGATTATACTCAATCATGGGAGGATCATCCTAATTTATTTTTAAATAATCAAAATCATGGCACTTTCATATCACCAATACCTCCCTACCAAGATTGGAGTAACACTTGCGCAAATAATTTTGACCAATCTTGGGAGGAACAAGTTGCTTTTTCTGAGAGTTTTCAAGGGGATGACTTTAACAACTCATTTTTACCCCCTACACCCTCTTTTGAACAAGCTGAAAACTTCGAATCTCTTAAAACTATGATGAATGATTTCACAAAAAATCTAAATGAGTGTGCACAAAGTATATTGACATCTATTTCCAACATGTCAATTCGTGTTGAAGAGATCAATAGACAAAACCAAATTCCTATACCAAGTGAGATTGAAAATTTTGAGTGTGTTGGTAAGGATGAGGATGAGGTCAATACTTTGGAAAATAGTCAAGAGATGGAGAGTTATGAGGAAGAACCTGAGCATTTAAGCAATCCTTCTTCACTTCAAAATAGTGAGGAGGTGCAACACAATGCTAAGATTGTCATTAACCCCTACTTTGAATGTGTGCAGAAAAAACATATTATTGCGGATGCTGCAGCATTCCTGCAGCAAAGCTGTGCAGAAAATCTTCAAGTTGTTTCTAAAAAGGGACGTGATTATCAATTCATGGACTCGGGAAGCTTCATAAATTCAAGTACTATTGTTGGTGAGGTGGTGTGGAAAACTCTTTGTAGGATGACCTGTTCCCCCATTTGTTTCATTAAAGTCTTGTGCCATGATCAAGGAGAGAAACACGTGATGAGAAACGTGTATAAGCATAAGTGGAAAGAGAAACACCAAAGTAAGTTGGTGAGGACACTAACGGCTGAGGAGCATACTGAGGTGCTCCAGCAATCTCCACCATTCCTCAACAAGTTGTCAACAAGAGATCCAATTGTTGAAAAAGAAGAACACCTTATTAAAAGACGAAAATGCAGATTCTTGTGCCGCAACATTCAATCCAACCACTTGGTTCACAACCTACTCCTCGGGAGTAGGACAGGTTCATTCATACCATTTTAGCTCCAATTTTTGTTCATTTTACATTTTTGAGTCTGGGATTGTTTCTTATATTTTTTTTAGGATTTAGTTTTTATTGCATGATGAGCATATGTGATATATTTAAGCATGCATACATAGCATGAATAATTCCTAAAGTCATGATCCCTAAATCTAATAGTATAGTTTTTTCGCTAGAACTAGCATAATTTTACTTGGGAAAACATTTTGATCCACATCTCACACATCTAAGAAGTGATTAAGGACATCATTTGTTACTTTACATGAGCCACTTGCATCCACCCTATACACTTTATCGTTCTATAACAACGAGGACATCGTCAATCATTAGTTTGAGAGTGGGAAGTCCATCATGGCAAGAAAACATACACAAAGAAGTCATAAAAGAGCATAGCTCTTCAAAGTTGCCATGATTGGACCATAAGCACTAAAAAAGTCCCATAGGGGCTAAGTGCATTGCTTTCAACACAAAATAGCACAAAAGTGCCCCAAAAATTGAAAAAAAAAACCATATATGTTGAAGCAAAGAGAGGTAAACGGCAAAGTGAGACAAAATGTGCCAAAAAGAGTGAACCAATACTTTAAAGTCCTTTTGATCTTGGATGTGAGATGTGTAGAGCATAACAAAAAGAAAATGTTGCTAGCTTATGGTTTTACTCATTCTTAGATTAAGATCATGTCACTTGGGATTTACGAATGACTATGTTTTGTATCCTTGCTTCTATCAAGATATTGTGTGCACTTACTGTTCTCATCATGCAAATCTTACCAACTTGAGTCATTTTTTTTGTGTCTTAGTTGCTTGGGGACAAGCAACAGTTCTAGTTTGAGGGTGTGATATGCATTAATTATTTAATGCATATTAGGTCTTTTTCTTTCCAATTTGAGTCATTTTATTTCTAATATCCCTAACTTTGAGTCATTTTAATTACTTATTTTCCTTTTTATTGTTTATTGGAGCTAGAGTAGTGAATGACTTGTTTTATGATTGAGAATGGCTGATTTTGTTCATTTTGGCAGAATTGTCTTGTGCAGATCCATGCTGCAGCATGCAGCAGCACAACATGCCTGAGCTGATTATTTTGTGGGACGTGAAGCTGATGTTTTTAGCAAGGAGACACTTTTTGTAGAAGCTTCCTGGAATATTTAAAGGCTGGAAATATTTAGTTGTAATTTCTTTTTGGAATTTCTTGGCTTTTTGACCTTTTTGTACTAGGTTGACTAAAACTTTGGGGCCAAGTCATTGTAAGTTACTTTTATGCCCTTCCTCTTCCTTCCTATATAAGGAGAGGTTGGGGTTAGTATTTTTGTTACCCAATTACCTAGTGACTTAATTTCCTAGTGATTAACTCTCTTGTTATTATTCTATTTGGAGTGGAAGTATTTCGAGAATTCTCTTGAGATCTTACAACATCAAGTTTTATAATTCAAGTGCTTTTGATAAACAACTCTTGTTCTTCTTGCTTCTCATCTCCTAATTCTTGCCATTTACATTCCTAGTTAATTTATTATTCTTGCAATTTACATTACTAGTCATTTACTATTCTTGCAATTTACATTTCAGTCATTTACATTTATGCAATTTAATTTACGTCATTTATTGCTTTCTTTACTTTCCGTTATGAGTAGCTAAATTTATTAGTTCGGGTGTTAAACGGAAAGGTGGGATTTTAAACCAAAGAAAGGTGGACATTGTTTTGCAATAACAATGTTCCATCATTTCATTCAAGTTTTATAAAAACCAATGACACTTCTTGACAAACTGATCGCTTGCTAAAGTGTTAAAGTGCCGTGGACTTAGAGATAAGCCATTGAATGCACGTCAGTTTGAATGATATGGGAAGTAGACTTGAGAGAGTTACTGATAAAGTGACAGTCAACTATGTTCTACGCTGAAGTCGAAGATCAAGCCAAAGAACCAGGGACTAAGTCTACTAGTGACGTGATGCAGATATCAGCGAAGCCAAGACTTGTCCACTCAACGTGAAGTTTCAAGTAGAAGACTTCAGCGAACGCTGAACTTTATCATTCGCTGATAAAGGTTCATTCAGAGAACGCTGATCATGAAGCCTCCTCTACAAGCAACTCTTGTCTTATCCCCTTGCACGCCTCCGTACGATTTTTGTCAGAACGAACATCCCTTTTGTCCAGAATCATACAACCAACTCTGATTCTGCACTGTTCATCATGCGGCCACTAGGTTGTCTAGTGAAGTCAAATAATGCAACCAACCAGAGGCTGCCACGTGTAAAGGTATACTGACTTGCATTAAATGCATGCAGTATATAAAGGAAACCCTACTTCATTTTGAAGAAGCTTGGCCATTCCTTCCCTCGTTGAACTTACTGTGTGAAAGAATACTCTCCTTAGTATTCTTATTTTCTTAATCTCTATTTCTAGTGCAAGAAACTCTTAGTGTTCTTATAGTTTGTTTAGATTAGGTTTATTCCTTAAACTTGTTCCGCAACAAACTGTAAATTGTTTGATACATATCAATAAACAATTTAGAAAGATAAAAATCGTGTGTTTGTATTCAACCCCCCTTCTACAAATTTGTATAACCCCTTTGGGACCAACAAGTGGCATCAGAGCGGTTTGTTTAATCTAATAAACAAGATCTTGCTTATACTATCTCTTTTTCTCTTCCTTGGTATTTTCCATAATGGCTAACACCACAAACACAAACTACATAGATAATGGCTCTCTTGCCAAACCTCCTCGATTCTCTAAAGATAACTTCAATCTCTGGAAAAATCGAATGATACTCTTCTTGGAAGGTCTAGATCCTACTATACCTTATTACATAGAAAATGGACCCTATATTCCACATATGATTCAAGCTTCTGTTCCAGCCATTACAAATACTCCTGCCATTCCTGAAAGACTAATCCCAAGAGAAGTCTCTCAGTGGACTGATGAGGACAAGAAGAAGGTGGCCATCGATACTAGATCCAGATCTATCATCTCTATGGCTCTACCTGATGAAGTCTATCACTCTATCATGAACCTGAAGAGTTCTAAAGCCATGTGGGACACTATATGTGTTTAATATGAAGGTACTACTGAAGTACAAGATTCAAGAAAGATCAACCTGGTAAGGCAGTACGAAATGTTTCATTTGTGGTAAGAATGAAACTCTCTCTGAAGTTCATCAACGGTTTAACTGTCTAATTATTGATTTAAAAACTGTTGGTAAGGAATATTCTAACTTTGAGATCCTGACAAAGTTTCTGGAAAGTCTTCCTGAAAGCTAGGACAGTTATTCTATGTGTCTTAAGCTCTCAAAGGATCTGAAATCAATGACCCTCTCTACCTTATTTGGCACTATGCTCAATCATGAGCAGTCGTGTCACCTTAAGAAGAATCTTGTAAAAGATTCCAAAAGCACACATGTTGCTTTACTCTCTTCAGAGTTGGTACCTACTCAGCGATCTACTGTTACTATCACTGAGTTGGAATCTAACTCTGATGAATCATCAGAAGCTGATCCTTCAGATCTTGATGAGTCACTGGCACTCCTGACTAATTCTTTCAGGAGATTCGCCAGAAAGAGTAACTTCAGAAGAAATAAACCTCTTTCCTTCACTAACAAGCCAAAATCAACACCTGTTGATAAAGCCACTGCTACCTGCTTTAACTATGAAAAAGTAGGACACTTTGCTAGTGAATGTAGGTCAAAGAAAGTCTACAAACCTTCATCCTCTTCTTTCAAGAAATCCTCTAACCCCAAGGCTAGATATGACAAGTATCAAAAGCTGAATGAAAAATATGCGAAGCTGAAAAGCTTTAAGAAGAAAGGTAAATGCATGATCGCTGAAGATCATGATTGGGCTGCATCAGACGAAGAATCCTCTGACTCTGATGATGATGAGGCAAATCTCTGCCTCATAGCTCAAATAGAAGAAGAGGAAGAAAAAGCTGAAATTCCCTCTACTTCTACTACTACCTCTTAGGTATCAATCTCTTCTATCTCTACTTCAGCTGATAATGGAGCCGATAAGCTTCGAACCATCGATCTATTGATTGTTGATTTATATGATGCCATGAATGGCAAGACTAAAGCTGAAAAACTGAATCTAGATTTAGCTGAACAACTTAAAACTTGTCAGTTGAAAATTCAAGAGAATTCTAGCATAGAAAATAATCTAAAAGATCAGGTCTACGTAAATCAAGTCATTAGTATTGAGCGAGAACAAGCTATATCTGCATTAAAGGCTGAAAAGGCTATTGTTGAAGGATGGTGTAAATCCTCAACAACGATCACTGAGATATTAAGTGCTCAGATTCCCCTGAGTGACAAACGTGGTCTTAGTTATAAAGCTGACGCTGAAGAACCAACCACTGATCATTCCATGCTTAAGTTTGGAATGTTCGTGTCTTCTATCCCTTACACCTCTTCGTCTCAGTGCTCGTCTTCTAAAACTCCCATCCCTGAGGAAAAACCTACCTTGATTTCTAAAAGTAAAGGTAAAGAAAAAGTTGTTAATCAAAAACCTCAGAAGGGTACCAATGTACCTAAGCTGAAAGTCTCAAAACCTTCAGCAAGTCATCCCTCTACTTCTAAGAACAAGATTCCTGAATTAGTTGAACGATCTACTCCTAGAATCAGAGTGAATGTAATTGGTAAGAAATCCGAAGAACTGATAGTTCCTCCAATTTCCAATGCCAAAGGTATTCTTGGTGCTGGCCCTGCCCATTTAAAAATCTCTGCTAAGCATGCAAATGGTCTTAAAGCTACTTTTAGCTATAGGAAATGTTATCAATGTGGACTTACCGATCATATTGCCAGTAAGTGCCCTACAGCCACCAAAGCTGAAAAATTAGCTAAGGTGAAGATCACTGCCCCCAAAGCAAAGAAGACCAATCCTGGTGTAAATCAGGTTAAGGTGAAAACAACCACTGAGGTTAAGAAATTGACCAAAGTGAAGACTGTCACTGAAGCTGAATCTTCAAATGCTGCGAAGATTGCTGAACCTTCCACTTCCTCTACCACCACTGACAAATATGGACCCATAGTAAAATGGGTACCTAAATCAAACTAATCTTCCTTTGTTTGCAGGTCTTGAAGGGTATCTGGTATCTCGATAGCGGATGCTCTAGACACATGACTGGCAAAAAGAACCTGCTCACTGAATATAAGGAAGAGAAAGGTCCCTCTGTGACCTTTGGTGGAAATGGAAAAGGCTATACCCGAGGGTTTGGTGTACTCTCTAATGGTACAACAACCTTCAGAAGAGTCGCATACGTCGAAGGGCTAAAGCACAATCTTCTGAGCATCAGTAAGTTATGTGACAAGGACTAGGGGTGAGCATCGGAACTGGGTACCCGCCTTTGGAACCGGAACCGCTCTGGAACTGCCGGTTCCAGAACCGGAACCGATGTGATTGGTTCCGGTTCCGGTTCTTAAAATACGGAACCGATTAATACTGGTTCCGGTTCTGGTTCTCATTTTTTTGGAACCGTTACCCGCTGGGTACCCGGTCCCGCTATTTAAAAAAAACTATTTATATATTTATTACATTTAAATATTTAATGATGTGGTATTAGTTTTGTATCTTTATTAGGTGTTTTATTCGTTTTCATCCAAGTGTTTTATTTGAGGTGTTAACGATTTGACGTAAAGACGTGAATTGTTATGGATGTCGTTTTATTGATGTCAAGACTCAATACTCGAGAGTTTCTAATTTATTTATGTAATAATTAGTTTTTATCGGATTATTTTACACCATTTATTGTATTTATTACTTTATGTTGGTAGTTTATAGTTTGCAATGGATTAAAATTACAATTTTATTGTATGAATTGGTAAAAAAAATAAAAAAAAGTTGACATTGGGTACCCGGAACTGGTCCCGGAACCGCCGGTTCCGGTTCTGGTTCCAAAATATAAAGAACCGATGTAAGCGGTTCCGGTTCCGGTTCCTTCATTCTAGGAACCGCCGGTTCCGGTTCCATGAATTTTAGCCGGGTACCCGGTTATGCTCACCCCTAACAAGGACTACAAAGTGTGTTTCACTAAGGAATCCTGCTTTGTCACTAACAAAAAGGAGAAGGTCGCTCTGAGCGGATACCGTTTGGAAAATGTCTATGTTATAAACATGGACTCGACAATCACTAAGAATTCTTGTTTCTTCTCCGAAGCCTCATCTGATGTCAATTGGCTATGGCATAAGAGGCTCTCTCATCTCAACTTCAAGACACTGAACACTCTTTCTTCAAGAGAGTTGGTCACTGGTCTTCCTCAACATTCATACGCTAAGGAATCTCTGTGTTCAGCGTGTGAAAAAGGGAAACAAACCAAAGCAAGCTTCAAGTCAAAGCAAGTTTCTGCAGTGTCATCTCCTCTTCAACTTCTTCACATGGATTTGTTTGGTCCTGTCAACAAACAATCTATTGTTGGAAAGAAATATACACTGGTCATTGTTGATGAATTCTCTCGCTATACCTGGGTAATGTTTCTCCGTTCTAAGAGTGACACCCCTGAATAACTCATCTCTTTTGTCAGGAAAATTAAAGTCCTGAATAATATGACCGTTCGCTCAATTAGGAGTGATCATGGGACTGAATTCAAAAACAGTTCCCTTGATAACTTCTTTGAAAGAAAGGGTATTTCTCACAACTTTTCTTCAGTAATAACACCGCAACAAAATGGAGTCGCTGAAAGAACAAATCGAATGATCATCGAAACTACACGTTCAATGCTCAGTGATTCTCATCTAGTTACTCAGTTCTGGGCAGAAGATGTCAACACTGCTTGTTTTACTCAAAATAGGTCGCTGATTGTCAAAAGATTCAAGAAAACAGCCTACAAACGTTTCCATGGGAGAAATCCTTCAATTAGCTTTCTTTACATCTTTGGATGTCAGTGTTTCATACTGAACAACAGGGATGCCCTTGGAAAGTTTGAACCCAAGGCTGATGATGGAATATTTCTTGGATACTCTTCAATCTCCAAAGCCTTCAGAGTCTTCAATCGTAGAAGACAAACTGTAGAAGAAATAACCCACGTCACTTTTGCCGAATCCCATTCAGCGAATTCAAGACCCTCTACTGATACTAAATAACTGAATCAATGGATGTTTTCTCATCTTGGGGACTCGGAAAGCATTCCCAATCCTCAGGTCAACATCCCTACCGCTGATGATGATTCTACCATCATCTTAAGCATGTAGACAAGTGAAGCTGAATCGTCATGGATTTCAGCTGTTCCTCTCAACACAATGCCTGCTTCTGAACCATCTACCTCAGATATCCCATCTACTTCTCAGCAATCAGTGAATGAAATGACATCTGAACCTCTTCCTCTTCTACCTTAAATATCTGAAGTTATTGAAGCCTCTTCTTCAGCTCCTCCAGAAGTTCAAATTGAGTCAGCGAATCATGCTCTGGCTTAGCGATGGACTATTAATCACCCAATTGATCAAATTCTTGGTGATCCAAACGCTGGTGTTCAGACTCGACGAGGTTCAGGTAACATTTGTTTATTTGTTAACTTTATTTCTATGATTGAACCAAAGAAAACAGATGATGCCCTCAGAGATCCAAACTGGGTCAGCGCTATGCAAGAAGAACTGACAGAATTTGAAAGAAACAAAGTTTGGAATCTCGTTCCAAGACCATCTGACAAGTCAGTGATAAGCACTAAGTGGGTCTATCGAAACAAGTTGGATAAACATTGAACTGTAACCCGCAACAAGGCTCGTCTTGTTGCTCAGGGATATAGACAAGAGGAAGGCATAGATTATGACGAAACATTTTCTCCAGTGGCAAGACTCGAAGCTATTCGTCTATTCCTAGCATACGTTGTTCACAAAGACTTCAAAGTATATCAAATGGATGTGAAATCAGCATTCCTTAACGGAAGGCTGAACGAAGAAGTCTATGTTGAGCAACCTCCTGGATTCACTGATCCTAAGCATCCATGTTATGTATATAAGCTGGATAAGGCACTTTATGGCTTAAAGCAAGCTCCTCGTGCATGGTATTACACTCTCTCAACTTATCTCCATATTGAAAAATTTGAGCGTGGCAAAATCGATAGAACTCTATTTTTCAGGAAAGTAAAAGGTCATATCATTCTTGTTCAAATATATGTCGGTGATATTATATTGGGTTCTACTAACCCTGAATTATGTACTCGTTTTGCTGAGAGAATGAAAGTTGAATATAAAATGAGTATGATGGGTGAACTGACATATTTCCTTGGTCTTCAAATCAAGCAAAATGAAAAAGGCACTTTCATTCACCAAGGTAAGTATGTTAAAGATATGCTAAAAAAGTTTGATTTAACTCAAAGCTCAGTTATGAAAACCCCAATGGCACCGCCGCTGACACTTAACAAAGATCCTTCAGGGAAACCTGTTAATGTCACAGCGTACCGTGGGATGATCGGCTCTCTTCTGTATCTTACAGCTAGCCGTCCTGATATTATGTATGCAACCTGTTTATGTGCACGATATCAATATGAACCTAAGGAATCTCATTTGATCGCTGTAAAGCGTATTTTTAGATACCTTAAAGGTACTCCTAACGTAGGTCTTTGGTATCCCAAAGACTCAGGGTTTGATCTAATCGCCTATTCAGATAGTGATTTTGCAGGATGCAAATTGGATAGAAAAAGCACCACAGGAGGTTGTCAGCTTCTGGGTGGAAAGCTGGTGAGTTGGACAAGTAAAAAACAAAATTCAGTGTCCACCTCAACCGCTGAATCTGAGTACGTAGCCGTTGGAAGCTGTTGTTCTCAGGTCTTATGGATGAGAAATCAACTATTGGACTATGACCTTCAGCTCTCCAAAATTCCAATCTATTGCAATAGCACTAGTGCCATCGCCATAACAAACAATCCAGTGCTACACTCAAAGACCAAACACATCTAGATCAGGTATCATTTTATCAGAGATCATGTGATGAATGGTGATATAGAACTTCATTTTATCCCAACTGATTTTCAGTTAGCTGATCTTTTCACCAAACCTCTTGATTAGACAAGATTCAACTTTCTCATCAGCGAGCTTGGAATGCTGAACCTAGAAGAGTAAAATCTTCAATGGTTAACATTAGATCAGTGATAATATGAACTTGTATATCCTTATTAATCATCTAATCTCTGAACGAAACGTTTCCTGATACTAAGGTATGTTCTCTTTCTTAAATCACTGAAGCTTATTTCAGCATGCATAATTTCAAAATAAATTACATCGCTGAATATCTCTTCCTTTCAGTGGATCTTTTGAAAATCTCACTGATATTTCTATTCAGTGCCTCTATTTTTAAAATGTCCCTGATCTTTTCTAAAACCCTTAGAGACACCTTAAAATATGAAAGGAAGTTTGTGATGTCATACTTCGGATAAACCATGGTACACCTTTTCGTCTGACACGTTCGCCCGTTTCGTTTTCTTGTCCAATAAGATTCAAGGAACGTGTCACGTGTCATCATAAGAAACTTTTCCCACTCTTAGTTTCTCTCTCTCTCTCTCTACTCTCACTATATAAACCCTTCCAGTTTATATTTTTACCTTTAACGCGATCATACGCTCTTAAGGCAATAGAACTCACTTGACTCTCTTGCATTCGGATTATTTTCACAAGAACTTGTGTTCATCTTCTTCGCTATTCAAACAACAGGTTCAACTTTCTTTCCTTAATACATCTTAAACTTGTTTTTGATCTTATTATTTGTTTTCAAAAGATCAAACAAATGCACTTTCTTCAAAACATGAAATCATTTTCTTCGTGATTTCATGAACACAACTTATTTACAGGTTGTTCTTTAAGTTTATAATAAAAATCTTAAACTTAAAACATTGCATACGTTTTTCCAGAATCCTTTCTTTAAAAAGAAACTGGTAAAAAAAGAAAACCCACTAGTTTTACAACTTCTTTTGAATCTAGAAACCCTAGTTTACCATTTATTTCTCCAAATGGAAACTGCAAAAACTTTCTAAACCCTTATTTTGGAATCTTTTCCATTTTAAGAAATTTTCTTCATCTTCTTCATCTTTGTATGTTCTGAACAGAAATGGCAACCAGCAACACCAACGCTGCATCTCCTGCTTCTGACAGTGCTGAACTTCCCAAGGCTGTAAACATGCGACATTCCCTAGACCAGATCCAGTTTCAGTCCAACAACCCATACGCTCTCTTCGAATTCCCCAAGAAAAAGAATATCACCCATCTTGATGATGTTGTCAACTTCATCAAGACCTGTCCTCTGGCGACAACCCTGACCATTAAACCACCTGCCCACAATAACCTACTTTCTCAGTTCTGGTACACTGCACACCATACCCAATCCACCTCCACAAAAAATCCGAACAAAAAGTTCGATGTAATGTCTTTTGAAACCGAGCTTGGTGAAGCCCAAATCACCCCTGGGGCTATCAGGTCAGCCCTGAACCTCCCTGCAAGCTCTAAGGACAACAAGTTCGTCCAATTCCCTGACACCAACTCTGCTGAAGGAAAGGCAGAGATCATCTCTTTCCTTGACGCCATGAAATACAACTGGAACACAGGGCGTGACAAGCTCCCTGAGAAGAAGATAACGACAATGCTGAAAAGCAAGATGCTGAGTGAGCTGAACTTCATATTTGCTCACATCATCAGCTGCATGTCAGCGAAGACGGGGTCCACTGATCAGGCCTCAAAGCCCCAAACTTCTATAGGTTACGCACTGCTGAAGGGTCTACACGTGGACTGGGCTTGCCTCATCTTTGCGGATCTTATGGAAAGGGTTGAACTCCTTGATCGCCCAGCGGTGGTCCCTTACCCCCGATTCCTCAATGCCCTCTTTATGTATGGCCTAAAAGAAAAATATCCAACCGAGGGAGACCTGAAGCTGTCCCAGGTCGGCCCCAAGGTGCTTGACTTCAAGCCATCTCCGGCGAGGTACGTCTTTTTGAACTCTTACATCTTCTATGCTCTCCTTCTTCTCTTTCTGCAGCTACCAGTATGGCAGCGGTCGACCCAACCGCTGATACCCCGGCTGCAATAACCACTCCTTCTCGCAAAAGAAAACACTCTGAATCCCCCCTTGGCATCCATAAGACCAAGAAGACCACAAAGAAGCAACCCAAGCCTTCACAGGCTGAAGACTCCACGTCAGTCCCTCTGCAGACGACGTTGGATAATTTCGTGGTACACTCTACCACATCCGCTGAACCATCCACTTCAATACCGGTTTCAGTGCCTCAGTTCACTTAAACTATCTTGGATAGGAACCCCCAATCCTCAGCGCCTCAAAGCGCTGCGGAGGCTATTTCCAGCGGATCCAACGCTGATTCTGCTACCCACACCCTCTTCACAACCTTTGTTCTTTCTCATTCTTTGGTCTCTTCAAAATTCATATTCCCCACTGCATCACCTTCAAATGTCATCCATCTGGACGACAGTTCTGCTGCTGAACTACAACGATTGATGCAGCTGAACAAAGGACCTTAAGGCGTTTCCACCCACCGCTCGCTGGAAGATGACATGGAACACTTGTCAGGATACCGTGACATCAACAATTTTTCCAACCCGCCTCCAGGTAACCTAAACACTCCTCTCTCTGAACCCCCAACTTCTGAGCTTTCATTTGTTCATAAGTTCTTTTCTGTTACAGGTCCTAACTTGGGCACTGTTAGCAACTCCTTCACGAAGATCGCTAATAAGGTGGAAACTCTCACCACCACCATCACCAACAACTCCTCAGCGGTTACAAACGTTGGGGAGACACTGAAGATACTGGCCGACGCTGTTAGGACCATAAATGTCCTACATATTAGAAAGATATATAAATAATTATATAGAGCTTAATTAGATCAATTAATTATTGTTGGGTCATCAAGATTTGAAGATGACCTCATGATCTCCTTTTATACTTTGAAAAACATTTTATACTTAGAGAAATTTTGGATGCATGGTTCTTTGTAATGGCTTGTACAAGATATCAAATGTTTGGTGAAGTCAAAGATCAACCAAAGTCAAGATTAAAGATTCTCTCATTGTGGAAGTGAAAGATCTTTTCTCAAACATACAAGTCATTGTTCACCGAAATTGTTCTCACAATTTCGGTGGTATCTCCACCGAAACTTCTCTCTATTTCGGCCAAGTCTCAAAGAAGCTTTTCCCAAAGATGATGTCATATATCTCAAAGATGATGTCACATATCTCAAAGATGTGTCACATATCCCAAATGACATTTCGGTGGGACCTCAAAGAAGCTTTAAAGATGTTTTCTCCAAAGATGTGTCACATATCCCAAGTTTCCATCGGTGGTGCTTTTCTTGAAAGAAAATCTGAGAAGCAAAAGAAGACAAAAATGAGAGACATAATAAGACAAAATGAGAAGCAAATTCATTTTGTCTTGGAAGAAATCTTACAACCTTTCTTCGGTGGTGCATTTGTTGAAAGAGATTTTGAGAAGCAAAAGAAGACAAAAATGAGAGACATAATAAGACAAAATGAGAAAGAAATTTGTTTTGTGACAAAACAAATTTGTCAAGATTTCTACCGAAGATATCTGTTTAAATTCGGTGGACTTGTTTGTCAAATGCTTTCTTTGAAGAAATATTTCAAGTCTCAAGAAACTTTGTCTTGGAAGACACATCAAGAAAGATCAGCTATTATGGGAAAATATCCATTGCCAGATAAAAGTGACCATCTGTCATTTTATCTATATTCAGCTAAAGTCTTCCTCAGCATGGTTTCCATACCTTATTTCAAGGAAAAGGTGATAGTGACAGATCAACTTTTCAGAAGTCAACAAATATGGTGATGACAAGTGTCCCAAGCATTTAATGCTTGGTACACCCATTATCACTATATAAAGAAGAAGAAGACTTCTTGCAAAGGAGACTTTTGGGTGATCTCTCTAAGTGCAGACGTTATACCTGGAATCCCTTGAATCTCTTGAAGACATCTATGTGTTCAAGATATTCTGTTCATCTCTCTCTTTAAACTTTACAGCTTTCTATCTTTGTGTTTTAGAAGTTATTTAGTTTTCAGTATTACTTTGTGAAGATTGTTAGAATAGATTTTATCTGTTCTTTTCCGCAACAGTCTTAAGTTTCTATGTGTAATTCTTGTTGAAAGATTTTCAATATAAAGAATTAAAATTGTGAAAATTTTGAGTATTGTATTCAACCCCCCCCCCCCTTCTACAATACTTGTTATAGCCATCTGGGACTAACAAGTATTGTAAAAGCCTTAATATTAATTATTGGGCTTATAGTACCTAAAAAGATCCCTGAAAACAGTAAATGGGACAAGTATTTTATGAGTCCTTTTTATCCTTATGTTTTTATACTTAACAATTTTCTTTTATTGTTATGTCATCATCAAATAGGGGGACATTGTTGATCCAAACCCTTAGTGATTTGATAATGACCCTGAGAAACACTTAATAAAAATTGTAAGTAGACAATTTGTATTAGAGTTTCACTATCAAAGATATATACTAAGTCTGTTTAGTACCGCTGATAGGAAACTCATGTTTTTTAAATTACACTTCAGCGAACACTGTACATCAGTGAGCCCTGAGCCTATTCAGTCTCACTGATGATCGCTGATAATTTATGTTGTTTACTTATGATCCCTGAAGACAAGATTCGCGTCAACTATGTTCTACGCTGAAGTCGAAGATCAAGCCAAAGAACCAGCGACTAAGTCTACTAGTGACCTAATGCGGATATCAGCGAAGCCAAGACTTGTCCACTCAACGTAAAGTTTCAAATAGAAGACTTCAGCGAACGCTGAACTTTATCATTCGCTGATAAAGGTTCATTCAGTGAACGCTGATCATGAAGCCTCCTCTACAAGCAACTTTTGTCTTATCCTCTTGCACGCCTCCATACGATTTTTGTCAGAACGGACATCCCTTTTGTCCATAATCGTACAACCAACTCTGATTATGCACTGTTCATCATGTGGCCACTAGGTTGTCTACTGAAGTCAAATCATGGAACCAACAAGAGGCTGCCACGTGTAAAGGTATACTGACTTGCATTAAATGCATGCAGTATATAAAGGAAACCCTACTTTATTTTGAAGAAGCTTGGCCATTCCTTCTCTCGCTGAACTTACTGTGTGAAAGAATACTCTCCTTAGTATTCTTATTTTCTTAATCTCTATTTCTAGTGCAAGAAACTCTTAGTGTTCTTATAGTTTGTTTAGATTAGGTTTATTCCTTAATCTTGTTCCGCAACAAACTGTAAATTGTTTGATACATATCAATAAACAATTTAGAAAGATAAAAATCATGTGTTTGTATTCAACCCCCCCCCCCCTCCTTCTACAAACTTGTATAACCCCTTTGGGACCAACAATAAATATTTTGATTGAAAATTGGATGTTCTCACTAGGCGTAAGCCTAATCTTTTCAAATTAAATTTTCTTACCAGGTACTAGCTCGGGAAGGGATGCGAAGGGATGAGTGATGAGTGATACCTGAATCCTACTTTTGGTGATGTAATGGAGAACTTAGTGGAATCAATGATAATTTAGAGGTATTATAGACAACCCTAATAATCTGATCGTGTACGTTATGGATTAGATTAGTAGGTTGTTTATGATAGTTCGCTTGCAATTACGAACTTTGTTATAACTTCTCCATCTATGAATGAATGTTTTTGGAAGAGATTGTTGTAGACCTTGTAAATTTAAGGTTTAAATTTATTGTGATTTTTAGGGTGTTTCAGTTGAGAAACAAGGAACTTGACCGTGTGGAGATGCAATATTAATTCCAAAGGACAAGAGGCAACTAGGGACGTAGTGACGGACGAAATTCTTTTGAGGGGGAGGTGTTGTAATAACCAGGGTTTTAATGTAATGAAATAAGAGTTTTGAGGAAAAAGTAGAGGGTTTGAACTTCAGGGGCTGTTTTGAAACAAATGGGATGAGGATAAATACCCACAATGATTGGCAAAAACCCTATTCTTGGAAATTGCTCTTGGCGGCGTGCGATGTTGGAGAAGAGAAAGAAGCCAAAATTCGATATCACTATTTTGGAAAAGGGGAGTCGTTTTGGAAGAGAAATTCATCATCAAGAAGGTAACATCTATCTCTTCTCCTTACTGATTCTTGGGTCTTGAGTGTGTGATGGGATTTTTGTAACCTTTGCTGTTAATCAACTTGTAACACCTTAGGCATATCCCACATCGGCCGTGGACAGGAGAGATGCTGGGTATATTAGTAAACCTTGGCCTTACCAGACACAACGCGTTTTGGGGCCACAAGCATGCGGGTTCCTTGGGAACTCTGTGGTTAAGCGTGCTTGGGTGGGAGTAGTACCAGGATGGGTGACCCCCTGGGAAGTCCTCGCCAGGTCGCCAAGAACAAAGCCGTGAGCCAGTGGGGCAAAGCGAACAATATTGTGTCATGGTAAGCGGGGTGTTACAAATGGTATCAGAGCCACTCCTGTGCCGTTCGGGATGGTGGGGCAAACCTCATCGAGGACGATGAGTCTCTAAGGGGGGGGGTGTAACACCTTAGGCATATCCCACATCGGCCGTGGAAAGGAGAGATGCTGGATATATTAGTAAACCTTGGCCTTACCAGACACAACGCATTTTGGGGCCACAAGCATGCGGGTTCCTTGGGAACTCTGTGGTTAAGCGTGCTTGGGTGGGAGTAGTACCAGGATGGGTGACCCCCTGGGAAGTCCTCGCCAGGTCGCCAAGAACAAAGCCGTGAGCCAGTGGGGCAAAGCGGACAATATTGTGTCGTGGTAAGCGGGGTGTTACACGACCCAACTCGAGAAAATGGTGTTTAACCTTGATATAATACCATTAAGAAAGAGATTTGATCGATTAAAGGTTCTGATAAGGTGTTGTGTTTGCCCTTTAAAGATTTTGAAGTATAAAATGAATTGCTAAAGAATCCTGAGTGAATGCAATTAGGATTCGAAGTTCTAACCAGAAACCGAGTCTGGATATATCTTTTCAGGGTATAGCTTGTTAATGCCAAAAATCGCACCAAAGGGACAACTTAAGGTCGATGTGGACTTTAACAACTAAGGAAAGGAATCGTTCGACAAAGGCGTGCGACAAAGACAAAAACGTAAATGAGACAAAACCGTAAAGAAGGGAAAGACTTTGAAATGTAAAGTACAAGTGTTTGAAATGTAAAAACAATGTGCGTCGTGTGTGAAAACAATGTGTAAACTGTTGGTCGAGGGTGAAAGTCGTGCGTCGGGAGCGATTCTTCGAGGGAGAGTTCTTTGCTTGTAGTGTTCTTCTGAGCTGGGATGCTTATCTTCTATTGTTCGATGTTCGGTCTTCGGTGTCCGGTATTCCGTTTCTGGAACTGAAGTTTAACTTGATCTTTTATAACCTTCGGATGCTTTGATTAGCTCATTGATTGCTTTGATAACAGCCATAACGGTCGCCGGTTGTAACTCTTCATAATTGCTCTTCGTCGGTTATGACTGTTGCCCATTAATGACTTTGACTCCTGCATTAATCATTGAACAAACGTAACAGTCGTATATTGAGTTAGTCAAGGTCGTACGGTCTTGTGTGACGGTCGTGCGGAACGGGCGACGTCGAGGTCGAGTGTCGTGAGGAACTCTCGACTTACCTTTTAGGAGGGACGACAGAGGTTTTTTGGGTCTTTGTCGGGGCCTTATCTTAATACAAGATATAGTTCATAACACGTGTCTTACCTTTTCTGGTCGTGGTCGAGACCTGTGAAATTTTGCCCAAACAGTTTGCCCCCAAAATTTGAAAGTAGGATGGCAAATTCGAATTTTAAATTTTATCAGTCGGACGAATAAGATTATGACACGTGTCGAAAGTTACCTTGGTTGTTTTAGAACTGAATCGGTTCAATTCAAACTAGAGAGGGAAGTCGAAAGGAGGATAAAGTCGTGACGTCATGCCGACGCACGATGGTGCTTACCAGCTGTTGATGACAGGTGTCGACGATCCATGTGGTCATACGAAGGGACGAGGGCACGCGGTAATCATCAAAGGACTCATCCTGACATGATCGACTGCATAAATAAAGATTACGATGGATCTTTTCTTGTTTACGACTTCAGAGGGTTTTGAGCAAAGATTTCTTTAAGGGTTTTCTTGTCGATTTTCGTTCGATTATTTCTAAATCTGCAAGAATTTTTGACCTAATTAGGATTTTCTGAGATCATATAAGATACGACCCTCCAATTTGCGTATGCATCGCAAGTCTATTGCTAGAAAGCCTAGGAAAAACTGGGATATCTGGGGCCTTTCAGAAGTGCAAATCAATTTAATGGGGTTAGCAATGTCGACAGAGCCTAGAAGCACCATTAAAAACGAAGAAGATCTCGATGACTTTAGAAGTCTAGCGAGGATTCCCATGGGGATCACCGTAAGCAAGATAGGCTTTCATTGGCCATATTCGCCTCTGGTCAAAGAGTTCATGTGTGAATTCGATCTTTCACCGGGGCAACTGATGCCCCAGTTCTGGCGAGTTATCCTGATCATCGAACGACTTACCTCCAACTGGAATCCACTGATGAATGTGAGGTACCTACTGACGGCGTATAAGGTCAAAAGTGATCGGTACCGTCGCTATAGTTTGTTTTCAAGGCACAAGGGTGATCGTACCTTGGTTTTAAATACTGCGGTCAACGACCGTGGGTGGAAAAAGAGGTATGTATTCGTGCGGGTGTCGACGCTGGACACTGATAGTGACTGGATTAGGGAGGGTTGGAATATGACGGGTGAGCCTTTGATTGTATGTTTTTATGTTATTCTGTTGCTCGGTTGTTTTTTTGACTGATCTTTTTTTTTATGTGTAGATATTGATTTTGACAAGGTAGAGCCGGACGATGCTTCCCGGGCTAAGGTCGAAAAGTTCCTGGAGTTTAGTACTAAAGACCGGTCGTACGTCACGCGTCATTTGGTAGATGAGGATGACGACGTCGTTTTCTTGAGCGATAGGATGAGGATGAGTCGAGAGGAGAAAGAAGAAGACGAGAGTGAGGATTCCGAGGCGACTGAGGAGAAGGAGGAGGAGGAAGTAGAGATAACTGGTAAGTATCTCTTTGTTTCCGCTCGTCCTAATCTATCTTTGCTCTTGATCATCTAATTCTTTCTTTTGCCATACAGGAGAATCTCGGGCAAAGTTGACGCCTGCAGCCGTCGAGAAAATGGCTCAAGTCGAGCTAACTCGTAAGGCGAGTGTAGACAGGGGGAAGGATACCTCGACAGCTGGTTCGGGGGTCTTAAACAGAAAAGAAGTCCCGACATCTGGGTCGGGTCTCCCCAAGAGGACGAGGATGTCCGTTTTGAGTGAACCATCGTCAAGGACGGGTGGTTCGTCGAAAGTTGTCCCACCTGAGAGGGCGAAGGTATCGACCGTTTCCATCGAGAGGGTTTCTAACACGAGGTCCGTTGATACGGCGCAACCGGCGACGATGTCTCCTCTTGCCGCGTTAGGCCCTTCCTCCGCCGACAAGGGCAAGGGCGCGCATACGGGCTTTGAAACGACGGTGAACTTTACGTTGCCGTCGGATTTTTTGGATGATAATGTCCTAGACGGGACGAAACTGTTCCCTCACTTGGGAAAGTATCAGCTCTCTTCTTTCAGAGAGTGTTTTGACGGAGTTTCTCTCGAGGATACTGTTTGGGCAAAAAATCACGTCGTACGACTACGACCAAAACAGGTAAGACGCACGTTATAATCCAAATCTTGTATTAAGATAAGGTCTCGACAAGAACCCAGAAAACATCCGTCGTCTCCCGTAAAAGGTAAGTCGTACGTCCCTCATGACGCTCGACCACAGCGTCGCCCGTCCCGCACGACCATCGCGTAAGATCATTGTACCTTCGAGCAAAGCTAACGTTAACCTTGACTGTTAAGCGTGTTAAGTATTTAATGCAGGAGTCAAAGCCATTAACAGTGAGCAGCCGTAACAGACGAAGAACATTATGGATAATCACTCCGGCGACCGTTTCCAGCCGTTGTAGTCGTTGATCAAAGCATTAATTGAGCTAATTAATGACGCGAAGACTATAAATACCAAGCTAAGTCTTCACATCAAAGATCATGAGTTAACATCCGATACACATCAGCAATCATCAGCGAATATCACCAAACAGCAGAGAAAAACATTCAAGCTCATAGCTAAGAACCCTCAAACTCTGGAAATCAAGTACTGAAAGCCAGAAGCACATAGCGAACTCTAGAACATCAGAAGCAGAGAGATTTCTCCCGAAGAACAGCTCTCGACGCACGTCATTGGCTCCCGACCAACAGTTCACACTTTGTATTCACACACGACAAACACTTGTTTTTACATTCCAAACACTTGTACTTTACATTTCGAAGCATTTCCTTCATTTGTATTGTAATCTCTATACGATCGACACCAGTATCCAAGGACATCGCCCCTGATTGGCGACCATAGTACAGCGACGACATCCCCTGTCGTCCGCAGGTTTTTTCCTCGATTGAAGTTTTTCCTGCGTCATCAAATCCTTTGTCTTATTTATTTTTCCCTCGTCGCACGTCTCGTCGAAAGATTCTTTCTTTAGTTGTTTAAGTCCACATCGACCTTAAGTTGTCCCTTTGGTGCGATTTTTGGCATTAACAGCTTGGTGCCATCTGTGGGACTACATCTAGAGAAAATCCTCGACGAACGTGCATTCTACTAATAGTTTCTTGGAGTTTCTTCTATTTTCTGTTGCAGGAAAATGGCAGCCCCTGGAAATCCGCAGCAAGCCGTTGCTCAGATGTATCAGGAGCTCGAGGTTGCCAGGAATCAACTCAATGCAATGGCAGAGCAGAATCGCAGAGCAGGTGAAGAGATCGCGCGATTAAGGAATCCTTTTGGACCCCAGAATGGTCCTAGACCATTCATCCAGAATCCAGGTCCGGGACCAGGCCCGTCCGCACAAAATCAGCATCCAGGTCCATTCATGCAGAATCAGCAGTCGGGTCCGTTCATTCCGAATCCCCAGTCTGGGCAGATTCCCCCTCAGCACATCCGACCACCACCCTTGAACAATGGATCCCAACCGTTGCAAGGTGGCTCCCAGCCGTTTCAGAATGGATCTCAGCCGTTTTCCCAGCCGTTTTCCCAGCCGTTCCAGCAAGGATCGCAACCTTTCCAGCAAGGATCGCAATCTTTCCAGCAGAGATCGCAGCAATTTCAGCATGGACCACAATCGTTTCAGAATGGACCGCAGCAATTCCACTATGGGTCGCATCCATATTTTGTTCCGTTCAACGGGGACACCAATGGTTCGTCTCATGGTAATGGCACTAGCCCAGGGACTAATCCCTCGACAGGGGCAAATCCTGATCTTAACGATCCCGTAGCCCAGCGTTTGAAGATGTTAGAAGACCAAAATGAGCGCGTCCTGTCCTTACTCGCCAAGTTGCCTGGGGCAGCCGTGCCTGTCGACGTCGAGCCTCGTTCGGGGTATCAGGCGTCGCCCTTCATCGACGAGATCGCCACCGTCGAGGTCCCAAAGAAGTATAACATTCCTGCCTTCACTCCCAAGTATTCGGGTGTGACCGATCCAACCGAGCATGTCGCGCAGTATAAGCAGCTCATGTGGACGATCTCGATTCCACACATGTACCAAGAAGTATGCATGTGCAAGAGTTTCGGGGCGACTCTCACTGGTCCAGCTCTCCAGTGGTTGATCAATCTCAAACCCAAATCTATCGGGTCGTTTGCCGAATTGGTCAACCAATTCTCCCGGCAATTCGCCAGCAGTCGTAAGATGGAAAAGCAGACTAGTGATCTGTACTAAGTCGTGCAGAAGACTAATGAGTCTATTCGAAGTTATTTCAATAGATTCAATGCTGAAATGATCAGTATCCGCAATTGTGACATCAAAACTGCGATCGAAGCTTATAAGTGTGGTCTAGACAATAGTTCAGGTCTATATATCGATCTGACCAAGTACCCCCCAGAGACTTTCGAAGACGTTCGAGCTCGAACCTTAGCATATATGAGGGTCGAAGACGACGCAGCCTTTCGTCGTAAACACACTGGCGACAAGAAGCCATTAGGTGTCAAGAAGCCAGAATTCAAGCCGAAAGCCATATCCAGAATAGAGCCAGCGCGTCAGATTTCAAACGTTCGATTCAAGATGAAGGCAGAAGCTAAAACCGCGACTAAATTCCCCGTGTACCCCAAGATCTCCTCTTTTGGGTTCAAAGGGTCAGCTAAAGACTTAGTCGAAGCTCTGAAGACCACCCAAGCAACCATCCGGTGGCCGAAAAAGTCTGACTTGGACGATGCTAGGAAGGATAAATCAAAGTGGTGCGACTTCCACGTCGACCATGGTCATGCGACAGATGATTGTATCGCACTCGAGAAGGAATTGGCATATCATGTTCCACAAGGTAATCTCAAAGATATTATTGATAATGTCGTTATTAACAGCCATCGACCGTCGACTCCCGAGCATGCGAAAGTTATCAATTAAAATCCCCTACGCCATTGGGAATCCTGAAGATCGAGAATGAGTCGAAACGTCCCTACGGTGCCCTGTCATACGACGATATGATCAATCACAGACAGTATCTCATCGGATCGTCGTGTCGTCCTTTCATTTAAAACTTATCTTTCTTTCCAAAGAAGAATAGGATAATAAATGACAGGGGGGCAATACCCCATGAAGGAAAAAGGTATGATTTCTAACTCTTTTCCATACAAATTTTTCTCACAAACAGCTGCTGACTTAAGCATCGGAGGGTCGTTGGCTAGCCGACGACCAACCCCCGACATTGTTTTATCGCAGAATCGCACGACAGCTTATCGCAGAATCGTACGACATAAATGATCAGGTATTTTCTTCCTAGATCATCCCTTACACAGGGGCATACGATACAAATTCATCGTGCGATCTCGTCGTACAATCACGAAGCCTAAAACAACTTATCTTTAAGTTTCTTACCTTTCATACCCTGAATGGATGCTTTAATCGCGTTTTTATATTTGTTTTACGTTCTTACCATCGTATTACAATAGAGGCCTTAGTCGCATGATTTCTTATGCATCTTACGTTCCATTAATGCGATCTTCGTTTACCAAGTATATAAAACAAACAAAAAGTGCATTTATTAAAGGATCGCCAGTTACACGCTCGACCACCGACGGTCGAGCAGCGAAGCAAACAAAATATAATTCCTAAATTAAAGGAGGAGCATCCATCGCATTTGTGCCCGAAGTCCCATCCTGAAGGTTTTCGCCTGCCACCTCCTCCTCAACGTCCTTCTCATCATCCGAGTCAAGATCCCTCGTGGACCCAACACCGTTCAGGTAGATGTCCAACTCCTCCTTCGCCGAAGCAAGAGGGTCTTTCCCCAGCAGATGTCGACGCATGATCGCCGCCCGAGCAGTCAGACGAGCTATGGCAAAAACAGACTTACCCTCGTCCTTTGCATCCTGCACTTCTTTCTCCAGACTCTCTACCTTGGATTTATAATCTTCGGCCTCTTTGGAAACAACAGCCAAAGACTCCTTAATTTTATCCATCTCCTCCTTTTGCTCGGCAGTCATGGACAAAGATTGCGTCAGGCGATGACTGAGATCTTCCTTGGCAAGATGGACAACCTTCAAATGGTTTAAAGCCTCGTCAAGCCGCTTCGAAAAATCCTCAGCACGACTTGCAGAGACGCTCACTCTGTCCAACGCCGCTTTCTCTCTTTCACGAGACGCAGACAAGAGGTCCTTTATTTTCGCCGTTCCCCCACGTAAAGCCAAAGACGCCTGTAGTGCCTGTGAAATCATACATTGATAAATAAAACAACGACAACGACAACGAAGTCTGGGCCTAGACAAACTAAGTCTTGAAAGAAAGACTTACCATGAACACCAAGCCGGCTACATGGGCACCCGTCTCCTCGATAGGAAACCCCTCAAAACGCTCCCTGAAAGATGGAAGCAGGAATTTATCCAGGTGAGGGAACAGGTTCGTCCCGTCTAGGACATTACCTGTCATAAAGTCCGATGGCAGAGGAAAGTTGACTGTCGTGACCTTCTCCCCTCCCGTCGAGTGTTCCTTGCCCTTGTCGGCTGACAAAGGATTCGACGCGGCAGACGGGGACTTCATCGTTTCCGCCAGAGGCGCGGAATTAATGGGTATCGTGGCAATCACCTTCTTAGGTGATCCGACCCCTACCTTCTCGGGTGAAGCGACTCTCGACGAGTCATCAACCCCTACAAACGACTCCCTCGGGACCGTCGTCCTCGTCTTCTTCGGAATTTCAGGGCCAGCAGACATGGCTTTTAGCCTCTTCTCTCTACTCTGACGAGCACACTCCAGCTCAGCTGCTCTCTTAGCAGAAACATTCAACACTTTAGGTTGAGACCCTCCTGGAAAAAAGGAATGGCATAAGGCACGCAAAGGAAAAAGACTCGAGGTAACATAGGAAGAAAAGGAAAGTAAACCTTACCCGTCATCCCTCTCCTTCCTCTCGACTTATCTTCCTCCTCTTCTCTTCCTTTCTCTTCACACTTCTCCCCCTCGTTCTCTCCTGAAGATTCTAAATCGTCGTCATCCGCCGAGTGTCGCACGACGAAAGACCTTTCGGCGACGCTAAATTCTAAAAACGAATTGATTTTCGCTTGAGAGTTATCATCTGGCTTCACGACCTCGAATTTTATGGCTGTCAACATACAAAAAACAAGTCAAAAATCATGTGTAAATCATCTACAGCGCACGCTAGATGAAATGACGAGGCTCACCCGACGTATTCCGGCCCGTCCTAATCCACTCACTCTCGGAGTCAAGAGACAACTTACGCACGAATACATATCGGGTCTTCCACCCACGATCGTTCACACCTGTCCCCAAGACTAAAACACGATCACCTTTAAACCTAGAATGTAAGCTACAGCGATGACATCCGTCCATCTTGGCTTGATAAGCCGAAAGGAGGTCATGTACATTCATGGGAGAATCCCATTTCTTAGTAGCACATTCGAGCACTCGTACGACTCGCCAGAACTGGGGCATCAACTGACTCGGTGCTAAATCAAACTCTAACATAAACGCCTTGGTTAGAGGAGAGAAAGGCCATTCAAAACCTATCTTAAAAGGGTATTCATAGATTACGATGTACCCCTCGGGACACTCATTTGATCGGATCTGACCTGGACGGATCAATTCGACCCACGCAGGAATTTTTGCTAACCTTCTAAAGTCATGAAGGTCTGACGACTCTTGAATAACACTCTCAGGATCCCTCGACATTTCTAAACAAAATTTACAGGAGTCAGAGAAATCGTACCTTATATAGGCGCGCTAGACCTCTAGGAACTTAACCAAGTCAAAGATTTTCACAAATTTGGAAGAGATCAGACAAAGAATGGCAAGGAAATCACAGCGCAAACTCTTCGAGGGCAAAACAAGGAAATAGTCCGTCAAAATCCCTATTTAGACTGAAAAACAGGGTTGGATCGAATCCCTGGATGATTTCCACGCGTCCATGTCCTTTCGTATATCCGCCAGGATCTTCGACACATGTCCTCGATAGCTAGTAAGCATCATCGCGCGTCAGTATGACGTCACAACTTTTCAACTTCTCGTTCAGTTAAAGGCGAACCGATCTAATTCCACGACAACCAGGTAAGTCCCTCAACCCAGAACACAAGTCTAAGCGTTCGACAAGCAAAATTTAAAACTTAAATTTGACATTCAATTTTCAAATTTTAGGGGCAAATTGTTTGGGCAAAAAATCACGTCGTACGACTACGACCAAAACAGGTAAGACGCACGTTATAATCCAAATCTTGTATTAAGATAAGGTCTCGACAAGAACCCAGAAAACATCTGTCATCTCCCGTAAAAGGTAAGTCGTACGTCCCTCATGACGCTCGACCACAGCGTCGCCCGTCCCGCACGACCATCGCGTAAGATCATTGTACCTTCGAGCAAAGCTAACGTTAACCTTGACTGTTACGCGTGTTAAGTATTTAATGCAGGAGTCAAAGCCATTAACAGTGAGCAGCCGTAACGGACGAAGAACATTATGGATAATCACTCCGGCGACCGTTTCCAGCCGTTGTAGCCGTTGATCAAAGCATTAATGGAGCTAATTAATGACGCGCAGACTATAAATACCAAGCTAAGTCTTCACATCAAAGATCATGAGTTAACATCCGATACACATCAGCAATCATCAGCGAACATCACCAAATAGCAGAGAAAAACATTCAAGCTCATAGCTAAGAACCCTCAAACTCTGGAAATCAAGTACTGAAAGCCAGAAGCACAGAGCGAACTCTAGAACAGCAGAAGCAAAGAGATTTCTCCCGAAGAACAGCTCTCGACGCACGTCATCGGCTCCCGACCAACAGTTCACACTTTGTATTCACACACGACAAACACTTGTTTTTACATTCCAAACACTTGTACTTTACATTTCAAAGAATTTCCTTCATTTGTATTGTAATCTCTGTATGATCGACACCAGTATCCAAGGACATCGCCCCTGATTGGCGACCATAGTACAGCGACGACATCCCCTGTCGTCTGCAGGTTTTTTCCTCGATTGAGGTTTTTCCTGCGTCATCAAATCCTTTGTCTTATTTATTTTTCCCTCGTCGCACGTCTCGTCGAAAGATTCTTTCTTTAGTTGTTTAAGTCCACATCGACCTTAAGTTGTCCCTTTGGTGCGATTTTTGGCATTAACAGATACTGAGGCCCATGTTGCTGGACTAGCGTTCATGGTAAGTCTATCTTTCAAGACTTTTGTTTATCTGTTGTCGATGTCGTATTCTTTGTTAATATGTTTTCATATGTTTCAGTCGTCTTTTGGCGTTGTACGCTAAATCGACAAAGGTAGAAGGCTTAGTGGCTTCTGCCATCGAGAAAGAAGATGCGGCGTTGGAAAGGGAAAGGTCCACTTTAGAACGCGAAGAGGCGGCATCGGTGAAACTCGACGATGTTTTAAACGAGCTGGAGTCTCTTGACCACGCAAGGGATGATATGAACTCGCGTCTAAAGGAGTCCCTGTCTGTGATGCACAATCAAAGGGAGAAACTGGAGGGGATGAAGGAATCCCTGGTTATGAAGGGGAAAGAAGTTGAGGATTCTCAATCTAAAGCCGTGGATTTAGAGAAGGAGTTAGAGGAGTCGAAGGATAAGAATAAGTCCATCTTTTCCTTCGCTCGACTCACTGCTCGAGCGGCTATCATGCGAAATCACTTGCTAGGCAAGAATCCTGTGGCCTCAGCGTCGGACGAGTTGGCTCTGTTCTTCAAGGAGGTCGGGACCGAGAGAGAGCTCGACTCGGATGATGAGAAGGAGGTCGAGGAGGAGGAGGAGGGTTTCCAGGGCGACGTGTCGGGCAAAGATGCGACCGACGTCCCTCCCCAACCTTAGAAAGATATCTTCGTTTATTTCTGTTTCTTTGTTGCTCGATCGTTGGTGGTCGAGCTTTTTGTAAATGACAGTTTATTCGAAGAATGGAACTTGGGCTTCTTTTGAACTTGCGCTTTATAAAATATCACATCGACTGTCAAATTCATAAAAAATATACAAGGAATCATGCGACTTAGGCATCTATTGTAACACAATAACTGGAACGTAAGCCAATAGACTTTTAAATTGTGTATATAAATATAAGCACATGCGACTAAAGCATACATTCGGAGTATGAAATTTTTTTTCTAAGTCAAGAAACTTAGATCATAAGATTGCTAGACCTCGCGATCGTACGACTAAGTCGTGCGATTAATTCGAATCGTGTGCCCCTGTAGAAGGATGATCAAGTCATAGACCTGATCGTTTATGTCGTGCGACCTTGCGAAACTAGAGTCGTTTGATTATTGTCGTGCGATTCTGCGGAATAAACAATGTCAGAGGTTGGTCGTTGGCTAACCAACGACCCTCCGATGCTTCAGTCAGTAACCGTCGTTGTTAAAAAATCGTATGACAAAATAGAAAGGGGTTTAGAAGACGTACCTTTTCTGACGCGTCGTGCCCAACTACGTGGGACGTCTTGATTATTGCTACCATCTTGCCCCCTTGTGGCGATTTTAAGACGATACACTTAATGTCGTCGTGAATCGCCACAATAGAAGGTCTATTTTTGCGGCTTCAGAGTGGTTTTATAGCAATCACGAGCGACTTTCGGCTCACTTTTTATCTCCTGGATTCCCCATGGCGTAGGGAACTTCAGAGTTTGATGATATGTCGAGGGAACGGCCTTCATTTCATGGATCCATGGTCGGCCTAAGATGATGTTATTGGCCGACGCACAGTCGATGACGCTGAACTTGGTCTGCTTGTTGATTCCTCCGGCGTAGACTGGCAAGATGATATCTCCATAGGTGCTCGTCGCTTCTCCATTGAAACCGACCAAAGTTGTCGAACATCGGGTGATTTCCGAATGATCGATTCCCATGGCCTTGATAGTGTCAAGGAAGATGACGTTCGCTGAACTGCCCCCATCGACCAAGACTCGTCGAGTTAAACAATTACCAACCGTGAGTTGAATGATCAACCCGTCATGATGTTTCTGGTACGAGTCGCCGAGGTCGTCTTGGTCGAATACGATCTTCATAGCTTCCAACTCCAAATCTCCTTTAGGCCTTGATGAACGCGGAATAGGCCGATCGTCAGGCGCTTGACTGGCGTGACGTTTGGCCGCGGAATACGTCAGACCACATACGTCGGAACCACCGGTGATACAATTGACGACTTTCGCATGCTCGGGGGTTGACGGTCGATGGTCGCTAGTTGGAGTAACGACGTCATCGATGATATCTTTGAGATTTCCTTTCGGGACATGATACGCTAGTTCCTTTTTGAGAGCTATGCAATCATCCGTCACATGACCATGGTCGACATGAAAGTCACACCATTTAGATTTGTCTTTCTTAGCGTCGTCCTGATCGAACTTCCTTGGCCATCGAATAGTCGCCTGGGCGGTTTTCAGAGCTTCGACCAAATCTTTAGTGGACCCTTTGAATCGATAAGAAGATATCTTGGGGTACTGAGAAAACTTGGTCGCGGTCTTAGCCTCTTCTTTCGTCTTGAATCGGACGTTCGAGATCTGGCGCGCGGGCTCTATTTTGGAAATTGCTTTTGTCTTGAACTCAGGCTTTTTCACACCTAACGACCTTTTGTCTTCGGTATGCTTGCGACGAAAGGCAGCGTCGTCCTCTACTCTTATGTACGCTAGGGTTCGAGCTCGAACGTCTTCAAAATTCTCCGGAGGATACTTGGTCAGGTCAGTGTATAAACCTGAGTTATCGTCCAGACCACGCTTATAAGCTTCAATTGCAGTCTTGACGTCACAATTGCGAATGCTGATCATCTCCGCATTGAATCGATTGAAATAACGGCGGATAGACTCACTGGTCTTCTGCACGACGTAATACAGGTCACTGGTTTCCTTCTCCATCTTGCAACTGCTGGCGAATTGCTGGGAGAATTGGTTGACCAATTCAGCGAACGACCCGATGGACTTGGGTTTGAGATTGATCAACCATTGGAAAGCAGGACCGGTGAGAGTCGCACCGAAGCTTTTGCACATACAGACCTCCTGATACATTTATGGGATCGAGATCATCCACATGAGCTGCTTATACTGGGCGACGTGCTCTGTTGGATCGGTCACCCCCGAATACTTGGGCGTGAAGGCGGGGACGTTGTACTTCTTCGAGACCTCGACAGTCGCGATCTCATCGATGAAGGGTGACGCCTAAAATCCTGATCGAGGTTCGACATCAACGGGCAAGGTTGCCCCAGGTAGCTTGGCGAGCAAAGATAGGATGCGCTCGTTCTGATCTTCTAGCATTTTCAATCGCTAGGCGACGGGGTCATTGGGGTCGAAATTTGCCCCTGCTTGCGGATTGATTCCTGAACTGGTGCAATTGCCATGCGACGAGCCATTGGCGTCTCCGTTGAAAGGAACAAAATACGGCTGCCACCCATTCTGAAACGGCTGCGACCCATTCTGAAACGGCTGCGACCCATTCTGAAACGGCTGCGATCCATTCTGCATGGGTGGTGGCCTTATATGTTGAGGAGGAACCGTCCCGAACTGGGGATTTGGATTGAACGGTCCCGGCTGCTGGTTCTGCATGAACAGACCTGGATGTTGGTTCTGAGAGAACGGAACTGATCCTGGGCCTGGATTATGCGCGAATGGCCTAGGACCATTTTGAGGTCCAAAGGGGTTCCTTAGTCGTGCGATCTCCTCAGCCGCTCTACGGCTTTGCTCCGCCATGGCGTAGATTTGATTTCGAGCGACTTCGAGCTCCTGGTACATCTGGGCAATGACATGCTGCTGATTTCCAGGGGCTGCCATTTTCCTGAAACAGAAAACAAAGAAAAATCCAAGAAACCGTTAGTAAGACGCACGTTTGTCGAAGATTTTCTCTAGATGGGGTCCCACGGATGGCGCCAAACTGTTAATGCCAAAAATCGCACCAAAGGGACAACTTAAGGTCGATGTGGACTTTAACAACTAAAGAAAGGAATCGTTCGACAAAGGCGTGCGACAAAGACAAAAACGTAAATGAGACAGAGAGTTTGATGACGCAGGAAAAACCTCAACGAGGAAAAAACCTGCGGACGACAGTGGATGTCGTCGCTGCACTATGGTCGCCAATCAGGGGCGATGTCCTTGGTGTTTCGGGTGTCGATCGTACAGAGATTACAATACAAATGAAGGGAAAGACTTCGAAATGTAAAGTACAAGTGTTTGAAATGTAAAAACAGTGTGCGTCGTGTGTGAAAACAATGTGTAAACTGTTGGTCGAGAGTGAAAGTCGTGCGTCGGGAGCGATTCTTCGAGGGAGAGTTCTTTGCTTGTAGTGTTCTTCTGAGCTGGGATGCTTATCTTCTATTGTTCGATGTTCGGTCTTCGGTGTTCGGTATTTCGTCTCTGGAACTGAAGTTTAACTTGATCTTTTATAACCTTTGGGTGCTTTGATTAGCTCATTGATTGCTTTGATAACAGCCATAACGGTCTCCAGTTGTAACTATTCATAATTGCTCTTCGTCGGTTATGACCGTTGCCCATTAATGACTTTGACTCATGCATTAATCATTGAACAAACGTAACAGTCGTATATTGAGTTAGTCAAGGTCGTACGGTCTTGTGCGACGGTCGTGCGGAACGGGCGACGTCGAGGTCGAGTGTGGTGAGGAACTCTCGACTTACCTTTTAGGAGGGACGACGGAGGTTTTTTGGGTCTTTGTCGGGGCCTTATCTTAATACAAGATATAGTTCATAACACGTGTCTTACCTTTTCTGGTCGTGGTCGAGACCTGTGAAATTTTGCCCAAACATAGCTTTTCCGGGAAAGGGATTCCGGATAGCTTTTCCGGTAAGTCGTTCCGAATAGTTTTCCATTAAGTGGTTCCGGATAGCTTTCCGGATGGTGCGGACCAGCAAGTTCAAGTTCCGGATAGTATGGATCCGGGAGGTGGGATCCGGTTGTGGAGGAGGTGTATCAGCTAGGTATTCCAGATAATCCGGGACAAGTGACTTATCACTCGTTTTCTGTATGTGTCCTAGGTGTTCGGCTTATGGATTTGAAGTATAAGTGAGAAGTAGCAAGCAAGGACAGGTGAGTCTTTCTAACTGAAAATGTGTTGACTTATGTATTACTTAAGATGCATGAGATATGATGGAACCGCATGTTTTATCCTTTATATGAAACTACATGTTTTACTATGTTTGAGGAAGTTAAGATATTATGTGTGCATACATTTGGAAGTGGGCATTGGGGGGCGTGTCCCGCCAATGCTCATACCGGGGGGTGTGTCTCGTTTATGCCATGGAAGGTGTGTTCCAGTTAAGGCAGTGTGAGACTGACACGTTGTCATAAGTCTGCGTGACTTTAGTGTGCCATTTACATGCGTAGTTATTGCGTTTGAAAGCCTAAATGTTTAAAGTTGAGAATTGTTTATAAATACTTATAGACTGTTTAAAATGTTTATGCGACACGGATGCTTGTTTCTGGAGGGAACTCACTAGACCTCATGGTCGCTTTTCAAAAACTAAACCATTTTCAGGTAAGCGCTTAGTAGAAGGTTCTAATAAGGGCAAGGAGAAGGCATGAGCGTGAAGCTCTGGTCTAGAAGGATGTCATGATTTTGTAGGCCAAGCTTAGTATTTTAGAAATCTCAGTTGTGTAATGGGTTGCTTCCGCAAACCTTGTAATGTACTCGTATGTTTATGTTAGTATCTTGGAGCCGTTTCGGCGAGTTGCTTAATTCATGTTGTTCAAGCTTTATTCTTTGAGTTTTGGTTGTTACACTAAGAGATAATTAAATGAAACAGAAAATGGAAAATAAAATAAAACTTATTTTTATTTTTATTTTTATTGGAATAAAAATGTAAATGAATAAGTTGAGGAGGGCCAAATATGCTATTTAAGTCAAATGTTAATAAAAGTTTAAACTAGTTTTGGACCAAAAATATTAAACATTACGTCAGGAGCGGTTGAACGTAAATATCAGAAAAGTGTAGGGGTAAATATCATCCTTTTCAAAATCTAGGGACCTGCTCTGACAACAGTACAACCTGTTTGGAGAAAGCGAGCTAACAGACTAAAAATCACAATTTGGTTGGATTTTTAAACTAGTAACCCAAAACTCTTAGCAAATAAATGTAGAGCACTAGTTTAAGATCATTTCAGTCGAAATAGTTTGTAAAATGAGCAATTATTGAGAGAGAAATCTGAGTTTGAAGTACAAACTCAATTTTTTGGTTTTTGATCGATTGAAAGTAGTATTCTATAGTGGAAGGTAGGCGCCTTCACTTGACTTCCTCCTCTAAACATACCATGCATCGGGTAAGGCATCCATCAGAGTCGTTGGGGTGGGATCAATCTTCGAGTTCTTTACATGTTTGACTTTGTTTTTTTACAATCTTCATCAAAGTTGAAAGCATGGTCATGTTGTAGTAGTGAACAAATAGGTTTGGATATTTTGGAAAATCTTTTATGAACCTCCGGTAAAAACCTGCATGTCCTAAAAAACTTATGATCCCTTTCACAGTGGTTGGTTCAGGCAAATTTGCAATTACTTCCAACTTTGCCTTATCAACCTCAATACCTCTATTGGAAATGAGATGTCCTAACACAATGCCCTCTTTAACCATAAAGTGGCATTTTTCCCAGTTTAAAACCAAATCTGTTTCTTCACATCTTTTAAGACTATTTTCAAGGTTTTTTAAACACAGATCATATGATGACCCATAAACAGAAAAGTCATCCATGAAAACTTCCATGGATTGTTCAAGCATGTCTGAAAAAATAGACATCATACATCTTTGGAAAGTGGTAGGTGCATTACAAAGTCCAAAAGGCATTCTTCTAAAAGCAAAAGTGCCATAAGGGCAAGTAAAAGTGGTTTTCTCTTGATCTTCCGGTGCAATGACAATTTGATTGTAACCTGACTAACCATCTAAGAAACAATAAAACTCTTTTCCAGCTAGTCTGTCTAACATTTGGTCTATAAAGGGTAATGGAAATGGTCTTTTTGGGTTGCTTGGTTAAGCTTCCTGTAGTCCATACATATCCTCCAACCTAACACTACTCTAGTGGGTATAAGTTCATTTTTCTCATTAGTTACCACAGTAACTCCACCCTTTTTGGGTACACATTGCACTGGACTGACACATGTACTACTGGCAATAGGATAAATTATGCCAGCATCAAGCCATTTCAAAATTTCTTTTTTCACAACCTCTTTCATCATTGGATTGAGTCTTCTTTGAGGCTCAACCGAGGTAAAATCTATGTTTTCTAAAATAGTCTTATGCTGACAGATGGTAGGGCTTATGCCCTTCAAATCAACATTGGTCATCCTATGGATTTGGTGTGTTGTTTTAACATACTAAACAACTTTTCCTCTTGATCAAATTCTAAGGATGATGAAATAATGACTGGCAACTTCCTTGGATCTCCTAAAAAGGCATATTTCCAATGTCAGGGAAGTTGTTTTAACTCTAAGTCAGGAGCATATTCCAAGGAAGGAACAAGAGTTTTCCTATCCTTATTTTCTAAAACTTCAACAGCAGATGTGACTTGTATGTCTTCTAAGTCATCAAACTCTGCTATATCTTCTTCACTATCAGATTCTCCAATTCCCATGACCTCCCCAAAACTTTTGTCTTGACACCAAGATTCAATCAAACCTAAGGTAGAACATGCCTCTCTCTCTTCAGGATATTTAAGGGAGTCCAACACAATAAAAGTCCCTTGTTGGTCTTGAACTCTCATGGTGAGTTCACCCTTCTAGACATCTATTAGAGTTCTTCTTGTAGCTAGGAAAAGTCTTTCTAAATGATGGGAATGTCTTTGTCAGCTTCAAAGTCTAAGATAATAAAATCTGCAAGGAAAATAAACTTATCAACTTGGACAAGGACATCTTCAATCCTTCCCTTAGGCCAAGCTATGGACCTATTTGCTAATAAGAGTGAAACAGTTGTGGGTCTAGCTTCACCTTTGCCTAAAGTGTTAAAGACAGATAAAGGCATGGGGTTTACACTGGCACCTAAGTCACATAAAGCTTGTCCTACTTCTTTTCCTCCTATGGAACATGGGATTGTAAAACTTCCAAGGTCTTTCATCTTTGGAAGGATTTTGTTAGACAACATAGCACTACAGCCTTCAGTCAGAGCTACAGTCTCATACTCATTCAACTTTTTCTTTTTGCTCAAAATGTCTTTCAAAAACTTTGCATAACTGGGCATTTGTTCAATGGCTTCAACCAAAGGTATGTTGATATGCAACTGTTTAAAAACATCTAAAAACTTTTTAAATTGCAGTTCTTCTCTCTCATTCCTCATTCTTTGGGGATAAGGATATATAGAGAGGAACTGTAGTATGAGATGTAGTCTTTTAAAGAGTAGGTGTTGGTGTTGAGATGTAGTCTTTTAACTGTAGTATGAGATGTAGTCTTTTAAAGAGTAGGTGTTGGTGTTGCTGGTGAGGAATGAGATGTCCCAACACTTTAAATTAGTAACTTCATTAATAGTGAAATCTGTTTAAATTTTTAATGTGCAACTAATTTGCCTTTGTCAGTAAAATTTCGTGAAAGCAAAAAAAAAATTATATCATCAGTAAATGTAATCTTATTCGGTGTCATACATTTATTTTTAAGTCTAATGAAAATGTTAACCATCTAGTGAATGAATATCATATTTTATTTTTAAGAGTCACAACCTTTTTCCCAAAGTATTTTCTGTAAAAAAATAATTCTAGTCAAAATTGTTTTTAGAGCAAATTAAATTGTTATTTTATGTGAAGTTTTAAATAAATAGTATACTATATTTGGAAAAATGGGTGAACAAGTTTTCTAAATAATATGTTATTGACCGCAGTGCATATATAATTGAATTAACAAATCAAGTCTAGCTCAGTTGGTCTACCTAAGGACGGTAACATCCTGGCGGGTTGTGGATGGTATCCCAGTCTATCCGGGTTCGATTCCAAGGGGAGGCAATTGAGGGCATGAGGAGTACCCAGTCCTTGGGTGGTCCAGTCTTTGACTGGGCTTACCCCACAGCCTGTGGTTGGGCCTTAGGTCCAGCGTAAGCTGGGCCGGGACAGCGGCGGATTAGTGGACTGCCCTCGGATGTCCGATACCGCCGGGGAGGCGTGCGTGCGTGTGTGCGTTGTGTTCGTGGTAGTTGATCGAAAGGGTCGATGCCGCTATGCCTTCCAAAAATATATATATATATATATATATATATAATTGAATTAAATTAAATGTATGTTTTTTACAACTTTTTCTTTAAATACACATCAATCTTGTGAAACAATGCCTCATATGTTATTGACGCAGGTAAATTATTTTTTTGAATAAACTTACGAAACAAAACAATTATTCCCAAAATAGATTTCACAAGTAATTGAAATACCCAAACAATTGCTATATTGTTTATACCCAAAACATGTCAAGAAAAAACCAACTTCAAATAACATTCTTACTTAAATTCATATATAATAATTGTCTTAAAGTCAATACGAATCTTAGAATCGTTTGAACCTTATGTTTCTTGTTGCGTTAGCTCTCTCGAGAATCTGTGATCTTGTACCTTCATCCAGTGTGTTGAATCGTGATAGTTCAGATGCCACGTAATCCTTCTTTGTGTTCGACTCGCTCAACAATAGTTTGGTCGCGTATTTCTTTCGAAAGCTCTCTATCTTTTTTGTGGAGGCCCTTCACTTGCCAGACCAGTATACCATGTACGTCTCCATGATGAACATTCCACAGTCTATAAAATTCTCCGTTGTCGGCCACGACATTTCAAGCCTTGTCTTCTCGCTCTTTTGCGCTGATGGATGTCCTATTTTTTTAGGTGACGTACCATCATTCTGTGTTGCATGCATGTATTAGCTAGACAAACATGTTATAATACTGTACGTCTTCCAATAAAATTACCAATGTGGATGTCGTAGTGGTATAAATCGTCTAACTCTCCTTCTCTCGCGCTGTTATCCATGACTTCAATAGTGTGTGTCTTGATCGAGGTCGAACACCACGCAGGCAGAAATAATGTGTTCTTGTCATAAGTGGGGAAAAAGTTGTTGCATCGAGAAACATTATATCGGTTAAAATCTCGAATGATGCGATGTAATTCAGTTTAATAATATAAATTGTATTACCAGCCTATGTTTTTAGTTAAAAGAAAAATATGAAAGGTAATTTTTGTTTAAACAAATTGTATTCTATTAGTGACAAACATGCATGCATTTGTATAAAATACGTACCAACACCGCTAGCTGTTTGGAAAATAAATCTTCTTGGGACTGCGAAACCTTTCCTCGTAGTTCAGAAGGTCTGTCCAACCGTCTATCACATTAGTGAATATGTGTTCTTCTGCTTCAATTCTAGGCTCTCCATTGTCGTGCGTACAATAATTTGTCCCGACTCCGAATAATACATCATGTCACTGTTCAGTTTCCCAATATTTGTCATTAAATGTAATAAATATATTGTGATTTGTTGTGTGTACAACATGGGGGGGGGGGGGGGGGGGGGGGGTGTATCATGACTTAAAATTGATTATAATGAAAACATTATGAAACAGTAATTCTCATTTGTCCCGATAAGCACCTGCCTCTTTACATATAGTGATCTCATTTGCAATCCTAGTTTTATTTCCCGCTTGCTTGTTTTTCGTTTCATGCACAATCTTTTCCTTACCCTTTGCGTTTTTCATCGGAACAACCCCTGGAGTAGGAACTTGAACATATATAATTGAGCAGCATTGTATCCCATGATTCGCAAGGTACCAGTTTTGTGTTCAAATTAGTTTTATTAACTGATGGAGGGTTTCCCAGCGGTGTTTCTTGCGTCCTTGATGATGAACTCCTTGACACATGTAGTATTGTATCATCGATGATCCCGTAAGTTGTTTGGCTCACCCAAATTGGTGACAGATGTGTCATATTCTCCATTGTATTCACTTTATTGAAATCCCGCTTTACTGTTTGCGTGGATGGATTTCCGTTGTTGATGATTTTTTCATCATGCTGTCCTTCATTTGGAATATCGTCGTTGTGATCCAAGCTTACTGTTCATCCTCTTTGAATAGGCAATCCAAGCTTTCTTTGTAGTGATAAAAAACGTCGTTGATTAGCTCCTCCGTTTCCCACTTTTTGGAGTAGATGCTTATGAACTTATCGTCTATTAGTGCCATGTATTCCTGTCATATTTTTAGTTACCTAAGTTAATGTTGTTTCATCTTTATGAACGAGCTAATAATTGTGTACATTAAGTACATGAAACAGTCTACGAAATTGTAGCTTACGCTCCGCAATGCCGCAAAATCGAAGTCGTCGTCGGAGACGTTTTCGCATTTTTCAAATTTATCCACGTTGGCTTCTTTGTCTTCCCTAATTTGATCTTCGGGTTGTTTCATATCCTGCTCCTTATTTGTTGCATTAACCTCACCGTACATATTCACTGTTACTGGTGGTACACTTGATGTTTGTGGTTCGATTAGAGATGCCATTGCTAGTCCTCCTCGTTTGAAACTCCACTTTTGTCGATCGCGTAGCTGTTCCATGCTCCATGCATGAAGTGGCAACAAATTTCTGTTCACTTTTTCGGATGGTCCGGTTGTTGCATGTACATATATACAAAATCTTTGACCAAATTTTTATTAGTTTAACCACTAAAAAGAGAGTACTTGATCAATAATTATGAAGCATGGTTGAAACCTTACCGTTAGGAAAGTTAGAGGCCCTGAGTAGAAACTGTCATATTCGCTTGCTCCTTCTTACGCATTCATAGATGTACTACTTGGACCAGTTTAATTACTTTCTGTATGTCGCTTGTGATTTTGAGCTTGTTCAAGAATTGTATGTAGCATTTAATTACCCATATTATATTGCTACACTCCAGTTCACAAATAGTACAACAAAGTCAAGTATGAAGTTGTCACCCGAATCTATTATTGAATTTGAAACATCATTTGGCCTGACTCTATCCTTCCTGTATTGCATTGCTTCATCCAATTATTAACCATATATCGCCACGCCTCTGTCATTATTTTCACATGCATGCATCCAAGTCTATATATTCCTCCTAACGGGACACCAAGTATTTTATGCATGCACCGTACGTGCTTTCATTGATAGCTAGGTATAGTTGAATTTCTTAATCTCAGCTGCATGCTATCTGTATTGTGGTTGTCAACCACGAGATATCCAATTTTCGATGGGATACCATCAATTTAAAAAACCAATTTATCATGTTTATTGGTTGAATATCGTACCTTTTACTGCTTTCTATTGATCTCCACCAATTTATCATGACACACACACACACACACACACACACACACACACACACACACACACACACACACACACACAGAGAGAGAGAGAGGTTATATTGTTAACCCCTTTCAACCAATAGAATTTCAAATCAATAATTAATGGGAGTTACAAAATTGATATAGGTTTCCATAAAAGAATTCAAAATTTCTAGATGTTTTGAGTTTGGTCTCGTTCATCAAAGTTCGTTTGCAAGAAGATGGATTTTCGTCGTGATCAAGACCACTTTAATCCCGATTTGTTGAACTATTCTTCTAATTCCGTTTGTTCATATTTGTTCTTTCATGGTCAATAATAAATGTGAACAAACATGAACATTTGTTGTTCATATTTTCATAGTTTCATATTTTAAACCTAGATTTGTTCTTTCATGAATGTTCACCCCCAACAAAATCCATGAACTAAGGGTTGTTATGGTATCACCAAGAATTAAGTATTATTCACTTTATTTAAAACAAAAAAAATCCAATAGCAACATGGAACTAACAAGAAACGTTAGAATAGGATAAACCAAACACTACAAAACAGGGGCAGATTTCAGGCGGAAAAATCCGCCGAAAAACACTATTTTCGGCGGATTTTTCGGCGGATGCGGTCGTCGGAAAAACGGGCGCCGAGATTGACTATTTTCGGCGGATACTGTTTTCGGCGGATTTTGCCGCCGAAAATCCGTCGGAAAAAAATAGGCATAATTAACAAAATTTTAATTAACAACATGATTAAAAAATATATTTTCGGCGGATTTTTCTGCCTGAAATATTTTTTTTTGTTTATTTATTTATTTATAAATTAATTAAAAATAATATTTTCGGCGGATTTTTCCGCCTGAAATATTTTTTTTGTTTATTTATTTATTTATAAATTAATAAAAAATAATATTTTCGGCGAAATGTTTTCGGCGGATTTTAGACGGAATAATCTGCCGAAAATATTTTTAATTATTTTTTATTTATTGATTTAAAAAAAACTGCTAAACCTGTCAGACTCATTAACCACCATTTGGATCCAATAAACCCTTGTCAGATCCATTTGGCAGCCCAATACGGTCCATTAATACCAAAACCGTTCCATAAGCCCATAATGGTCAATTAAAGCCCAATATGTCTCATTAAAGCTCATAACGGTCTATTAAGCCCAATACGATCCATTGAAACCCAAATGATCAATTAAAGGCCAACACGGTACATTAAAGCACAATACGATCCATAAAGGCCCAATACAGTACATTAAAGCCCAAACCGTTCCATAAGCCATAATGGTCCATTAAAGTCCATAACGGTCCATTGAACCTAATATATATACCCGTGTATACTTCAGCTTTGTAAACCGAATGTATATACTACGCATTTTAATCTGAAAACTGTGTATTCGCCGATATGTTCTCAAATAAAGGAAATTAGTTTTGATTTATCATTAAATATATCTAAAAATTTTAGTTTTCTTGATTATTTATATAATTAAAATTATTTTTTAATCATATTTTCGGCGGATTTTAAAATATTATTTTTTAAAAAAATATTTTCGGAGGATTTTTAAAAAATTAATTTTTATTTAAATTTATGAGATTTAAATTTTCGGTGGATTTTAAAAATTATTTTTTAATTTTTTTAAAAAAAATATTTTCAACGGATTTTTAAATTATTTTTAAATTTATGAGATTTAAATTTTCGGCGGATTTTAAAAATAATTTTTTTACTTTTCAAAAAATATTTTCGGCGGATTTTAAAAATTATTTTTTTATTTTTAAAAAAAATATTTTCGGCGGATTTTTACAAAATTAATTTTCATTTAAATTTATGAGATTTAAATTTTCGGCGGATTTTAAAAATTATTTTTTTATTTTTTTTAAAAAATATTTTCGACGGATTTTCGGCGGATGTTTAAAAAATTAATTTTCATTTAAATTTATGAGATTTAATTTTCCGACGGATTTTGGGGGGATTTTTAAAAAAAATATTTTCGACGGATTTAAAAAAATTATTTTTCATTTAAATTTATGAGATTTAATTTTCCGACGGATTTTCGGCGGATTTTTAAAAAAAATTAATTTTTTTAAAAAAATATTTTCGGCTTCATTTAAATTTATGAAATTTAGTTTTTCGACGGATTTTCGGCGGATTTTTAAAAAAAATTATTTCTTAATTAATTAAAAAAGATCCGACAGATTTCCGACGGATCATAATTAAAAAATAATTTATTATATTCCGCCGAAAATCCGCCGAAAAAATGCCGAGATTTTAAAAAAAATAAAAAAAAAAATCGTTTTTTGGGATTTTCGGCGGAAGTTAACGGATTTTGACTTTTTTAATTTCCGCCGGAAATCCGTCGAAAAATTTCAGGCGGAAATAGGCATGGGAATGAGACCCGCCCCAATGGGGAACCCGGTGTACCCGCCCCGACGGGGATGGGGATTCCCCGCAAAATCAGGGAACGTGGATGGGGACCCCCGAAAGTTAAAAACCGGGGATAGGGCCGGGGCCGGGTAACGTGGTCCCCGCCCCGCGCCGTCCCCGAATATTAAATATATTCTATATGTTTATTATTAATTATATTATTTATACATATTACCCGACCCCGGCCCTGCGCCGTCCCCGAATATTAAATATATTCTATATGTTTATTATTAATTATATTATTTATACATTATTAGATTCAATATCTGTTAGATTTAGAAATATTATTTTGACATTTCATTTTGTATACATTTTTTTATTTGTTTTACCTTTTTAGATAAAAGAACGTTGAAAGCCATATGTATAACGTTGATTAAACGGTTACATATAATGTTGTTACTTTGTCCACATATGATTATTTGATACTCTATAAAAGCAAATTTTTAAAAATACGTGAGATTTAAACATGAACCATTTATCGATCGAGTGTGGTATTTAACATATTTGATTTAAAACATCTTATATTAACGGGGAAAAAAATCCCCGATTCCCCGTTGGGGATCCCCGTTCCCCGTCGGGGATGGGGATGGGGATGTGATCATTTTCCCCGGTGGGGATGGGGATGGTGATTAGAATCGGGGACGGGGATGGGGATTGAGGTCCCCGCCCCATTCCCCATGCCTAGGCGGAAATCCATTTTCGATACAACGAACGTTGATGAACGAGAGCAAACTCAAAACACCTAGATATTTTGATTAAAAAAAAGTTAACAAAACCTATATCAATTTTGTAACTCCCCATTAATTATTAATTTTGTAACTCCAATTTAAAATTTTAACAAAAAGACCTATTTATAAAATATCAAATTTAACCTTGAACACCCGTGTTCCTTTGATTTTTTTGGTGAAACCACTCGATTTTTGGATCAATGGCTATAAATAGCTTGATAAAGTTAATACCTTTTTTTGTTAACAAAATAACTCCACTCTCTCTCTCTCTCTCTCTCTATATATATATATATATATATAGGGGAGGTATCCGTTGCAAACCAGTCAGTTTGTGCAAACTATACAAACCAATCTTAGCCGTTAATCAAGTCTAATAAATATCTGATTTTATTATGTTTCCTAATCTAAAGTCATGATCATAATGAATGATTCTTATCATCTTCCATATATATCTCAGTCTTAATTAATGAATCATAATGATTATCCATAAATACATCCATTGTTTCCTAATATAGTGGTTTGTATAGTTTGCACAAACTGACTGGTTTGCAACGGATACCTCCCCTATATATATATATATATATATATATATATATATATATATATATATATATATATATATATAGGGGAGGGATCATGTGAAAACCACCATTAAATTGCAAACTTTAGAAACCATAATCAACCAATCAGATTTTTTCTTGCTTTTTTATTTTAAATTAATTACTAGGGGTTGTTAGAATTGGAGAGTCGATTGATAGAGAGACACACGAGATGGCTGAATTACGGTCGACTTGTATATATTGAGAGAGAGTTTACAAGTGAAGTGTCTAACCTAATAATGAAACCTAAGAGACTATTTATACAGAAAGAAGTTACACATAATTACAGAAAAGACCCTGAACTATACACATTGACATTTATACTCTAACATCCCCTCTCAAACTCAAGTAGGGGAAGAATGAGACAAATTGAGTTTGGAAACAAGGGCCCGAAAACGCCCTGGAATATGAGCTTTGGTGAAGATATCTGCAGTCTGATCAATGGTTGAGATTGAAAAAAGTTTAACCGTCTTGCGAAGAACATGTTGACGAGTGAAATGACAGTCAATCTCGATGTGCTTTGTGCGCTCATGAAAAACATCATTGTGAGCAATATGAATAGCACTAGTATTGTCACACCATAATGGTGTTGGGGAAAATTGATGAGCACCCATATCAGATAGTAGCCAGCGTAGCCATACGAGTTCCTGAGTAGTGTCAGCTAAGGCTCTATATTCCGCTTCAGTGCTGGACCGAGCTGTCAGCGATTGTTTCTTGCTGCGCCAGGAGATAAAAGAGTTACCAAGGAAAAAACAATAGCCTGTGGTGGAATGACGGTCGGTTATGTCACCATCCCAGTCAGCATCTGAGAAGGCACGAAGCTGTAAGGATGAAGTGGATGAGAAATGAAGTCCATGAAACATCGTCCCTTTGAGATACCGAAGTATACGAAGAACAGCGGCATAGTGGTCTGAGCACGGGGCAACCATGAATTGGCTAACTACATGAACTGCATAGGAAAGATTTGGTCTAGTAACAGTCAGGTAGACCAGAGATCCAACTAGTTGACGAAACCGTGTAGGGTCTTTCAGAGGTGTTTCGGCATTCGGAGCAAGGTGCAGATTTTGCTCAATGGGTGTAGATGCAACTTTGTTGTCCGTGATCCCAGCCTTGGACAGCAGATCTAAGATGTATTTGTCTTGACAGAGATAGATGCCAGAAGAGTCTGACAGAACTTCAAGCCCAAGAAAGTAGTGTAGTTTGCCAAGATCTTTCATATCAAAACAAGAGTTGAGAGACTTTTTGAGATGGATGATACCTGTAGAATCACTGCCGGTAATGATCATATCATCAACGTACAACAGAAGTAAGATAGTACCTGCAGCAGTAGTGCGAGTAAACAAGCCAGAATCATAATTACTCGGAGAGAACCCCAAAGAGATGACAGTATTGCTGAATTTTTCAAACCAAGCACGAGGAGCTTGTTTGAGGCCATAGAGGGCTTTTCGAAGTCGACAGACATTACCCTGACGGGAGGTCACACCTGGAGGGAGTGTCATGTAGACTTCCTCTTCGAGATCGCCATTGAGTAAGGCATTCTTGACATCCATCTGATAGAGTGGCCATTTCTTGGTGGCAGCGATGGCTAGAAGACTACGGACCGAGGTGACCCGAGCCACGGGAGCAAAGGTTTCCTCGTAGTCAATGCCATATCCTTGATTGAAGCCTTTTGCCACAAGAAGTGCTTTGTAACGGTCAATAGATCCATCAGATTTGGTTTTGATTTTGAAGACCCATTTGCAACCAATGGGTGACTTGCCCGATGGAAGAGGAACAAATTCCCATGTATTGCCTTTGTCAAGAGCCTGAAGTTCCTCAGTCATAGCTTGCTGCCAGACAGGGTTAGAAGCGGCTTCCTTATAGGAAGTAGGTTCATGGGTAGACAACAAAGTGGCATAACAATGATAATCACGAAGGTGAGTAGGAACTTGTCTTACCCGATCGGGGTGTCTTACTCCATCTTGTGTTTGAGAGGAGCTAGGATCCAGAGACTCAGTAGATGGCTCAGAAGTAGTCCTTGGAGTTGGTGCAGGTGATTGATCATGGTCAGCTGGCATAGATGGAACAGATGACTGCTCAGATGAGACATATGGAGGTTCAGATGATGCGGAAGATGGTGGATCAGATGATGAGGAGAGTATGGGATCTAATTGGAGTAAATCCAATGAGATAGATGTGTCTGTGAAGAAAGAAGTAGACGGAGTGATTGTGTCCTGAAATTTTGACACTTTAGAGAAGGGAAGATGTTCCCAGAAGGTGACATGACGGGATATACGAAGTCTCTTAGAGACTGGATCCCAACAACGATAGCCTTTATGTTCAATACCATAGCCAAGGAAGCAGCACAGACGAGAACGAGGTTCAAGTTTGGTGTGTTCATGAGGTTGTAGCTGAACAAAGCAGGCACAACCCCACACTTTGAGTAGTTCATAGGGAGGAGAGACTCCATAGAGTATTTCATACGGAGACTTTTGATTGAGAATAGGAGTCGGGTGTCGGTTGATGGTGTAGACAGCCGTGAAGGCTGCTTCACCCCAAAAACGTTCTGGGCACTTGGCTGATATTAATAGAGTACGGACAGTGTCGAGGATGTGCCGGTGTTTTCGTTCGGCACGACCATTTTGTGGAGAGGTGCCGGGACAAGAGTACTGAGAAAGAGTGCCCTGAGATTGGAGAAAAGAGAGAAGAGACGATTCTTTGTATTCCATAGCATTATCTGCTCGAAGAACCTTTATAGGTTTTGAAAATTGGGTTAGAATCATTCGAGCAAATGTGATATAAAGTTTAAGTAATTCTGAGCGGTTTTTCATGAGATAAATCCATGTAAATCGTGTGTGATCATCGATAAAGATTACAAAATATCGAGCACCTCCCATAGATGGGTGTGGTGCTGGTCCCATACATCAGAATGAATAAGATCAAAAGCAGAAGCAGATTTAAAATCATTAGTTTGAAAAGGTAAAGCATGATGTTTGCCAAGTTGACAAGATAGACAGGAAACATTTTCAGAGGAAGTGTTTCCTAACAGCCCTGAACTAGCTAAAACTTTTATTCTTGCTAAGGATAAATGGCCTAAGCGCGCATGCCATAGTTCAAAGGAAGGAGTACCGGAGACTGAAGCAGCAAAATTTGATGAAGGGAAGGGAAGGCGGAGATAGACCACTTCAACCATCCGACCAACTTTACGGCCTACTCCAAGGATCTGCTTGGTCTTTGGATCCTGCACAACACAGCCAGAAGAGTGAAATAAAACGATTAGACCGGCTTCCATAAGTTGAGTGATTGAAATTAGATTCACAGATAAGTTAGGTATATGTAGCACATCAGGTATTTGAATATCGGGGGTAGATACAGTCCCTCTGAAGGATACCGGTAAACGAGTAGCATCAGCAGTACGAACTGATGAAAACATGCTGGAAGTTTGTTTAGAGACAAACCCATCAGCCTTATGTGTCATGTGATTACAACATCCAGAGTCAAATAGCCAAGGGTTACCTGATGTAGTGACATTGCATTGAGAATTCATACCCATAGAACCTGTCATGATTTGCTCCATGAGCTCTTGATTTCGGCGCATGAGTTCCATGAGGTCAGGTGTAGAGTGGTTGTTGTGCTGTGCCATAGGTGTTGGTAAAGGGGAGTCCTGAGTGATGGAGCCAGCAATTGGTTGAGGTCTGGACTGTTGCCTTTGATTACCAGAGTTCTTTGGATATGGGCATTTGGAGCAGTCAGACGCATAGTGACGTGGTTGTGTGATCCCACACCAACGACATTTTCGAGTTGGGCAGTTGAGGAGAAGATGGGAAGTAGAGTGACAAAAGGTACATTCACTATTGTTCCCCTTGCACGCAGATTTTGACTGGTCATGGTAGCCCCATTTACCTTTTGGTTTCCCTGAGCTGGGAGTGTAGAGCACAGTGTCTGATGGTAGTGGAAACCGCTGTTGAAGACGAGTTTCTTCACTTAGCAGTTCAGCGATGGCTTGTTCAAGGGTAGGCAAAGGATGTCGATGTAGAAGCGAGACTCGAACGACTTCAAAGCGATCAGTGAAACCCATGAGGATAGTAATCAGATGCAATTGGCTGAAGTAAGCAGTAAACTTCCGAGCAGTTTCATCAAAGACTTGAGGTGCACCCAGGCTCAGATGATCTCTAAGAGCTTGCATCTCAGAGATGTAGGAGTTGACAGACTGATCAGGCGGTTGCCTTTTGTTCTGGAAGGTAGTCCACAGTTGATATTGATGAGATAAGCCTGTAGAAGTGTACCTGTTTGCAAGGAAATCCCATAGTCCTTTTGCTGTGGTATAGCCGAGGAATTGCTGATTGATCTCAGTAGTGGTAGAAGCATTTATGAAGCCGAGGATGCGAGCATTGGCGATATCCCAATCATTCATACGTTTTGCGAAGTCAATTGCACTTTCACCTTCCTTTTGAACAGGAGCGGTAGATATACCAGTAACATAGGTATAAAGTCCATGAGACTTAAGGAGAATGGACATGTGGTGTTGCCACAGGACATAGTTGTTCCCATTGAGAACAACTGAGATGGGATTGGAGTGACCGGAATTGAGAGCCATTCGAAAAGTTTTAGTTGAATCGAGTTTTCAAAACAGGTCGGTTTTGGATGCAAGTCGCAATGGTCAGTTGCGATATGAAGACAAGTCGCAATGGTCAGTTGCGATATGGAGGCATGGCGCAATGGTCAGTTGCGATATGAGGTTGAAGTCGCAATGGTCAGTTGCGATTTGAGGCTGAAGTCGCAATGGTCAGTTGCGATTTGAGGCTGAAGTCGCAATGGTCAGTTGCGATTTGAGGCTGAAGTCGCAATGGTCAGTTGCGATTTGAGGTGAAGTCGCAATGGTCAGTTGCTATTTGGGTGAAGTCGCAATGGTCAGTTGCGATTTGAGGCTGAAGTCGCAGGTGAAGGTTGCGACAATGATGAGTGTGTGAGTTGCGACAATTATGAGTGTGTGAGTTGCGACAAATATGAATTTATGATGTTCTTGAGTCGGATTTTCAAAACAAATCGGTTTAGGCTGAAATTTGGTACGAAGGTTCGTGATGATATTCTGAACAACTTTAATACTTGGAATTTCGTCAAAAAGCAACAGAAAATGGATTTTTTGAGGCAAAAATGGCTGCAGCAAAATAAGGAAAATAAAAACGAGAATGCAGATCTGAAGGATGGTTGAGGATGCTTACCTAGAGCTCTGATACCATGTTAGAATTGGAGAGTCGATTGATAGAGAGACACACGAGATGGCTGAATTACGGCCGACTTGTATATATTGAGAGAGAGTTTACAAGTGAAGTGTCTAACCTAATAATGAAACCCTAAGAGACTATTTATACAGAGAGAAGTTACACATAATTACAGAAAAGACCCTGAACTATACACATTGACATTTCATTTTGTATACATTTTTTTATTTGTTTTACCTTTTTAGATAAAAGAACGTTGAAAGCCATGTGTATAACGTTGACTAAACGGTTACATATAATGTTGTTACTTTGTCCACATATGATTATTTGATACTCTATAAAAGCAAATTTTTAAAAATACGTGAGATTTAAACATGAACCATTTATCGATCGAGTGTGGTATTTAACATATTTGATTTAAAACATCTTATATTAACGGGGAAAAAATCCCCGATTCCCCGTTGGGGATCCCCGTTCCCCGTCGGGGATGGGGATGGGGATGTGATCATTTTCCCCGGTGGGGATGGGGATGGTGATTAGAATCGGGGACGGGGATGGGGATTGAGGTCCCCGCCCCATTCCCATGCCTAGGCGGAAATCCATTTTCGATACAACGAACGTTGATGAACGAGAGCAAACTCAAAACACCTAGATATTTTGATTAAAAAAAAGTTAACAAAACCTATATCAATTTTGTAACTCCTCATTAATTATTAATTTTGTAACTCCAATTTAAAATTTTAACAAAAAGACCTATTTATAAAATATCAAATTTAACCTTGAACACCCGTGTTCCTTTGATTTTTTTGGTGAAACCACTCGATTTTTGGATCAATGGCTATAAATAGGTTGATAAAGTTTATACCTTTTTTTGTTAACAAAATAACTCCACTATATATATATATATATATATATAGGGGAGGGATCATGTGAAAACCACCATTAAATTGCAAACTTTAGAAACCATAATCAACCAATCAGATTTTTTCTTGGATTTTTATTTTAAATTAATTACTAGGGGTAATGTAGTCTTTTTGATTGTGTGAATGGATCTATAAACATATCATATGCATTAATTAAAAATACATTTTCGACATCAAAACATCAACTTAAACAAGTTTCACAAACAAAATAGAAAAAGTGTTCATAAACGAGCTAATCACAAACAATAGGTTCGGTGGTTGTGAAGAAGGCATCGACCGATAGTAGAACTGTTAGTGCAATATGTCTTCAAGTTTTAAATATAGAAAGGTCAAAGTCAATGTATTAAGTTGTATTGTGTTGTTTACACCTTGTAATGTGCTTTGTATAAATAGGTTTAGTTGTGTGTTAGTAGAAGACTCTTAGAATCACTCTCATTATTCATAACTCATATCTTAGAGAGAGAAAGTGCAGAACTCATATCTTGTAAACAGTGTTCTTGATGTAATGAGATGACAAATTCGATATCTTCTCTAATCTTGTAGATCTTGGTTTAACAATTGGTATCAGAGAAGGATCAAGATTGAGAGAAGGAATTTTACTGGAAATTCATTCTGATTTGGTGATTTCACAAGAAAAATTGATTGATTTTCTTGATTTTTCAAGAAAATCTCGTTTTTCTTGAGATTTTATCAAATTTTGGTGATTTTTGATCGAATTTGTTCAAATCTTAGCTCATTGGATTCGTTTTTGATAGAGGAACACTTTTCGTTCAAGGATCGAAGGCTAATTTCATCGTTTGGTGGTTCGATTTGAAGATTTTCAGTGTTTTTGAGTTTTCAAGAAAGTTTTCTGCTCGTTCGATTCAGATCCTTTTTCAGAGGTTTTCAGAGGCTGTTTGTTGAAGATAACGTGTTAGATTCTTGATTTCGAGCACCACTGTATCTTTCAGAATCAGTAATTTTGATTTTCAGAGGTTTTTAGACGATTTTTTGTAAACTTTTCGCAAGATCTGAACTTTTCGCAAGACTCATAGAACTTTTCGCAAGACTCATCAAACTTTTCGCAAGTTCATCTTTCTTGAAGATCATCAGATTCTAAGTGGAGCTTTTCGCAACTCAAAGTCAAGAAAACAGTAACTTTTCGCAACTCAAAGTCACGAAAACAGTGACTTTTCGCAAGCCAAAATCACGCAAACCTCAGATCTCTTCAAATTTTTCTAAGTCAACTTTTCGCAACAGTTGCTTGCGAAAATTTTGACTTTTCGCAACTGTTGCTTGCGAAAACTGACACTTAGTCGAATTTTTTTTACTGTTCATCTGACTTGGTTATTTTCTGGAGTTTATAAAAAAAAGAGTATTTTGAGAAAAAAAATTTATAATCAAATTTTTTCTATAGTGTATTTCATACATTTTAAGAGTTTTTCAAGAAAAAAAATGTATATAATTTTTTCAAGATGAATTATCAAGCTTCAGGTAATCGTCCTCCGATGCTTAACAAGGATTCGGATTTTGTGAAATGGACGGTCGACTTCATGGATTTCATTTCGAGAAGAGAAAATGGAGATTTAATGATAAAATCTTTCTCCGAAGGCCCGTTGATCCTTTATAAACGGGAAGAAGATTTTACTGAAGAAGAGATATATCGGAAGAGAGCTGATAAAGATGCAAAATCATATTTGATCCTTGTTATTTCCAAACTTCCACAACACATTTATAAACGAATTGAATGTTTTAAAAACAATTCAATGCTTTTGTGGAATGAATTAACGAAGCTTATGCATGGATCAAAGGTTGAATTCAAGAGAAAAGAAGAGAAGAAAGTTGAAAGGGAAGATGATAAAGAGAAGATTATCGAACTCACAAAGAAGTTGCAAGAGATGGAAAATCTTTTGAATATGGAAAGAGAAGATTTCAAGAAAGAAAGAATGGGCCTTGCTAAAAGGGTTTCGGAACTTGAAATGGCGTTGAAGTCAAAGACTAAAGAAATTGATGACAAGAAAGATGTTGAACTCAAATGTCTAAGACTTTCCAAGCAGAACTTAGATTTTCAGAAAGTCTTATTTTTAGAGAAAGAAAAATTGGAGAAGGAAAGACTTGTGTTTGAAGAGAAAAGGAAAGATTTTGAAGCTATAAATGGAAAGTTGTCAGAGAAAATTTCTGAGCTTCAAAAAGAGTTAGATAAGGAAAGTGAAGAGCTTGAAAAGATGAAGAAAGCTGATTTTCAAGCCAGGAGCGTAAAGGATGATTTTTCTGTAGAACGGAAGATATTTCAGCAAGAAATTCAGAAACTCACGAAAAATTTGGCGGGTTTATCTACAGATATCATGAAGGAAAAGAGGATGAATTGTGATATTCGGAAGAAACTCGAGTTGATGACAAAGGAACGAAATGCCTTAAAAGACAAAGTGAGGTCGTTCAACAACTCCGAGTGTTTTTCAGAATGTCCGATGCGTCCTTCTAACATTTTCTACGAGCATTCTGTGGATATGTCTTCCAAATACTATGCTGATCTTCCTTCCTACAAAAGAGTCAACATGCAATGGAAGGTAAAAGGTAAATTTCCTAGAAAAGATGTACCAAAATCATCATTTCCAAATAAGAATTTTACAACGAAAGTTAATTCTTTTGTTAATTCTTATTGCGGAAATAATGATTTTGTTAATAATAATTATGTTCAATATTGGTATGGTACTTACCATTTTCCTTCTTATAGAGCTCCGCTTAACGTGTCAGGACCCAAGACTCGTTGGGTACCAAAATCTACTTAATCTGTTTTGCAGATTTAGAGACAAGTGTTGAACTCTCGGAAGATGAAGTACTTGTGCATTCAAGAAGACATTGAACATCACATATTTTTAGGGAGTTTATTATTTTTTTATATACATGTGATTAATGACAAATCTTTTGGTATTTTGTAGGGGGAGAAAGACAAAAGGACAATGGTTTCTAAACACATCAGTTTAGAACCCGGATTTCAAAGTTTATGGCTTTTGAACACATCAGTTCAAAACCCGCACTTCAACGGTAAAGGCTTCTAAACAAATCAGTTTAGAACTCGTACTTCAAAGGCTATGACTTCTAAACATATCAGTTTAGAACTCGTACTTATCAGGTGATATCCTTTCACTGTCATATCTTTCTATTTTTAGGACATGTGCTTAAAGGTAACATTGTGTTATATTTTATGTCTACTAACGTTGAAAGTTTGAACCTTCACAAATTTAATTCAATGAAGTGAAAAAAATTTCAATTTTTCATTCAATGAATAAAATGTGTGTTAAGGATGATTTTACGAGCATTTTTGTATCGTCAGAGTTATATTTGTTTCTACTTTCGCTTCTGAAATAAGTCGAAAGGTCAGCGAAACATGTTTTAGATTTTGATATAAGTGCAAATTTGTTTAAATCTAGACTTATTTAGAATACAATGCTCACAAAGCCTATTCGTTCTAATCATGAATGGAAACGAAAATATGGGAGAAGCACTACGTTTTTGAACCAAGTGATTGAGATGCTATATAAATAAAAAAAATAAAAAAATAAAAAAAAATAAAAAAAATAAAAAAAAAATTATTATATATATATATATAATAAAATCATTCAGTTTGATAGTCTGTGCCTGTGGCCTATCTGGTTTGGGAGATTAAGTCCCAAGGGGTACTCGTTACCTAGCCCCTAAGATCAACTGATCTGGGATTGGCTGACCCAAATCCTGCTATAGAACCAGGTAGAAAGCCATGTTCTACTGGTACAGATGGGATTAAGGTATATCGATGTAGCCTTTCTGGTTCAGGAGAGTAAGTTCCAAGGGGTGCTTGTCACCTAGCCCCTAAGGCCAACTGGTCTGGGATCGGCTGACCCAAATCCTGCTATAGGACCAGTTAGAAAGTTACGTTTACGGTGTTTCTTAGTCTTAATAAACTGTTTGATTATAAAAGATGCCAATGAGCACATAATAAAAGTTGCCAATGTGCACAATATGAAAAGATGCCTAAGAGCACACATCTCTTGAAACTTGGGGAAAATACAAAGTCGCGATAAACCTGTAAATTTGTGAAAATTCTGTTTTTGGACAAATAGTGTGAGTAAGAGCAAAGTATTCTTATAGGTTTTAGAGGTACATTTGCTTGTTGCTAATCATATTTCGCATGCTAGTTCACCAAATAGATTTTATAAAGGGGTTGAAATTGAACTTTTGTAACTCGATATGCGATGATGTCTTGTTTTTGAATCCAAACGCATGCATTTGATTTCACTTGATGGAAATATCTGTTACATTTCATTAAGTTGAATTTCTTTTGTTTGGTGTTCAAATGATTAAATTTTAGTAGTTATAAAATGTTGTTCAATGAATTCTATTTTCTTTATATAAGTTTGTTAAAATGTGCGTTTATGCAAATTTTCAGGGGGAGAAAATGAATTTGCTCTATAATTCTTATTTTTAGGGGGAGCAAGATCTTTCGTTTATGGGGAGATTGTTTGTGTTTTTCAAGGGGAAGAAATGTTTTTGAAGAGGGAGATTGTTCGTGACTGAAATTGAAAATATTTTCGATGCTCGTGATGCTCACTTTCATCGAAAAAGGGGGAGAATGTCTACATCAATTTCATGTCAAAGAAAGTTTAAATCAAAGATTCGTTTTAATGTCAACGGGGAGATTTGTAGAAAGAAGACGTCGTTTCAAGAAATGATAGGGGGAGTTTTATTCTTCAAGAGTTTTTAAGAAATCGATTGATCATTTCCGTGATCTCTTTCTTTTGAACTCGCGTGTTTATGAAGATCGACACTGAAGAATGAAATTCTCAAGTCATTGGAAATGGGGAGAATTCTTCAAGAGTTTGAGAAAAATCGATTGATCATTTTGTGATCTCTTTTTCTTGAACTTGTGCTTAAGGTGTTAAAAAGCTTTGTGTGAAGATTCATATTCTCCTGTTCGAAGATAGAAGTTCGTTATTTGTCGTTTGAAGATTGGATGACGTTTTGACTTTGACAAGCTTTGATGAAGACCGAAGATTCAAGAAAGCTAAAGCCTGCTGATCGCATTTGTTTAAACCTTGAATCCAAGGGGGAGATTGTTAGTGCAATATGTCTTCAAGGTTTAAATATAGAAAGGTCAAAGTCAAAGTCAATGTATTGAGTTGTATTGTGTTGTTTACACCTTGTAATGTGCTTTGTATAAATAGGTTTAGTTGTGTGTTAGTAGAAGACTCTTAGAATCACTCTCATTATTCATAACTCATATCTTAGAGAGAGAAAGTGCAGAACTCATATCTTGTAAACAGTGTTCTTGATGTAATGAGATGACAAATTCGATATCTTCTCTAATCTTGTAGATCTTGGTTTAACAAGAACCATCGAAGAAAACTGTGGAAAAATGGAAACCTAACTTAGACTAGTTGACTATAATTACAAAAAGCCCAAGTAAATATATAAAAGCTCAATAATCATTAAAAAAGGCCGAAAAACCCCATCTCCCAAATATCGGTATATCAGACTGATATTTTTGTCAAAAAATCGTTGCAATATTGGCAAATATCACCGATATTATCGAAACCAATATTTCCTCCAGGTCCGATATACGATATATCGTCGATATTATCAACATAGATGTTGAGCATAAACAATCATTGCATTTTGTAGTCTCGGCGATCAATCAACAGTTTATGATATCGTTCTGCATAAGAGCAACAAATTCTATCATGATAATGACATCCCTTGTCATGATTTGTAGCATACTCAATTCCGTTCAAATAAAAAAAGTAAGCTTTTTTTTCTTATAATCTTATTGCAAAGTCAAATCCCTTAGAAAGCCAAAGGTTGATGAAAGGAACAACTTAAACAGTCTATCGAGATATCCTCATTGAATTGTCCTAGCGGAAATGGAGTGGAGTTCTCACAATAAGGTATTGGGATTAAATCCGAACCCACCCACTCTGTCCTGAGACACCATGATTTATCTCTTCCATGAGGGTTGTGGCCCTTACAGTGGAGGCATTCCAGAGGGTATCACAAACCTTTCATTCACAACACCTATTAAGATGTAAACTAGAGATGCACAAGGCCCCAGTTTTTTCGGACTTGGGCCTTCCCCGTTTTCAGTGAGCAAAAAAAAGGTTCGTGCTTTTTTAAGCCCATGTCAAGCCATGCCAGGCTTTGGGGTTGAAAAGGTCTCGAACAGGCTTTTTAGACTGGGCTTCAGGCTTGAGCTTGGCTTAGACCGGGCTTCAGGCTTGAGCTTGGGGCTTTTTGTGCATCCTCAGTTTGAATCGAGGTGCTTGATTGCAACAAATTGAATGTTGAGAAGGACTCATGGAAACCTGATCAAGTGACTTGAATACCCTAACACGAATACATAGCCTTAAATGAAAATTCGCTCGAGTCGACGCAAACCCTTCAACTCTAACATGTCGTTTTGACCTAAAAGGGGGGGGGGGGGGGGGAACACATACCTACGTGTGGAAAATACAACAAACATACCATCAATTTATCTTCATGGGGCTGAAAGCTTTTCGTACATCCACAAAAAAGGGCTTACAAACAGAAACAAAATCTATATCAAAATTTCAGTCTCACGAAAAGACTCTTTAATAGACAAGACGTGAACTTAAGATGGTACGGTGCAACTTCAAAGAAAACTTTCAAAAATTTGTCATAAAACTTTGTGATAGTAAATATTAGTTACATTTTTAATAATTGACATTAAAGAAATAGTCACAGTTGTAATTATGAAATATAAATGGGTCATGTTTTAAAAGAAGAATAAACAGAAAATTTTTAACCGTTTGCAAAGAGAGATAGCTGTTTTAGGAAGGAAAAAAGCCAAATAAGTTGTTATCATAACAATCATATCAAATCAACTTGGCTTGAAATTTATGTCATTCTTACATCATTATTTTACTTTTATATAAATACTTGTACATATTATTTTTATATCACAAACTTGTTAAATTAAAGCATCTCCGGCAATTTCATTAATATAATGAATAAAATGTTATTTCTCTCTTATAAGTAATCATTTTTAGAGATATCTTTAGAGACTTTCATTATCTCTCTCATACTTTTTCTATTTTGAAGAAGATTTTGAGAAATCCGTTGGAACAAAAAGTCCTTGAAATATCCATTTTAGAGAAGCTGATAAGGATGCTTTTACTTTAGTTCCAAAAAGTATACAGACACCCAACGAAACAATACGGCAACGCTCAAAAACGTAAATTTGTTTTCATTACCACGAAACCATAAAAGAATGGCACATGTCACGATATGCTATTAACTAGGTCCCCATGAAGGGAAGTATGTTGACTACATTACTAAGGCTATGTTTGGTAAACTAGCTGATAGCTGATAAGTTAGCTAAAGAAAAAGTCACGTTTGGCAAAACTAGCTTATAAACATGTAAAATGACCAAAAATGACATCTTCCAAAAAATTATCAATTACGATATTTAATTATATAATTAAAACAAATTTAGAAAATTATAATATGTTAATTAATACAACCAATGTAGTAAAGAAAAAATAAATAATACAACATGTTAATTAAAAGAATTTAAAAGTTATTATTACATATATACCATAAATTTTTAATTTGTTAAAACAGGTTTTAAAATATATATATATATATTAATTATGATTTTAAATAACCGTTACATATAATATGAAAAAAATAATCAAATAATACATAAAAGATAATAGTAGCTAGTAATTAAAATATATTAATTAATATTATAAAATATATAAAAATAATTTATATGATTAATAATAACTTTAAATAAATAAAAATTAATATCAATATATAATTAAAATTTAATTTAATAATTTTCAGTTAATATTAATTAATTTTTATTAATTAATAATAATTAAATTTAAAAAATAATATGTATTAATAATAATAGTTAGTAAATAATAATAAGGGACAATATTGAAATAGTCACAAAAAACTACTGAAACACTACTCCAAGTAGCGTTTCAAAAAGCTAGTTTATGGTCATCCAAGCATGTACATCAAAAAAAACTAGCTTATAAGCTAGTTTTTTTTTTGCCAAACAATGCCTAAGGGGGGGGGGGGCGTTTGGTTCATTTTAAGGAATGAGAATGAGAATGAAAATGAGAATGCAAGAGAATGAGAATAGAAATGAGCATTCCATTGATGTTGTTTGATTAAACCAATATAATTAATAAGAAAAATGTTTTATATAAAAAATTTTAATACAAATATGTGACGTCCAACATGAAAATAAAAAAATATTTTCCATTCAACATCGAGAAATAGGACACATGAAAATAAAAAATATTTTTCCATTCCCCACAATTTGGTCGGGAATGGAAAGTAATGGGTTTGGGATAATGTGCCCATTATATTATATCATACCAAACAACAGTTTTTATAATCATTTTCATTCCTTACCCTTCAATACCCCCAACCAAACACCCCTTAAGATAGTTGTTTGTTTTTTAAGTAGTGAAATTTTATTTCACTTCTAATCGACAAAAGGTGTTGTTAAAGTCTGGAAGCAAAATCAATAAGACTGTTTGTTTTTGTAAACCGATAAATGTCTGAATCTGTGTAATTGTCTATTTTACCCTTCAAAATTAATTCCAACAGTCTGTTTAAAAAAAATCTGAACAAAATAAAGTTATAACTTTTTCTCTCTAATTAATGAATAACTAGAGAAAGCTTCATCAATTTGGGATGGGAGCGAATAAGAGGTGAATAAGGGGTGGGGTTAGGTATGATTTTTTCAGAACACAGTAAGATATAAATGCCTCTGAAAAAATGGAAAAAACAAACCTTTTACCAAATCATTGTAAATTTACAAGTTTAATGACAACAGGCAAAACCAAATGAATGAATCCAATAAATCCCACATAAGGTTAAATAAGAACACATAAGTATGTATGGGTTAATTGGGAATTTGAGATCCTTTTCATCTTTAGAATGAGGTAAATTTCAAAACCACCTCCAGCCATTACATGTAACAGATAATATCAGACATTGTTGGTCAATGTCTCAAATTCGAAATGACCAAGAGAAGATTTCAAGATTTTATGATTAAAAATAAATAAAACTACGAAAGAGCTTGCCTTGGAGTTCTGCTACAGAAATAAGAAGAGATGGTTTGTTTAACCGGAGAAGTTGAGCTTCTTCATCACTTTGGCGTATGCTGCTGGGACTATGCCCGGTAGTCTGCCTCTTCGTTTTGCTATCTTCGACTGCAGGAAGCAATAAATGTTACTCCCATCAACCCTAACTAGCTTTATGATTACTATTGAATTTAAACTATAATCGGCCATTATTTATATAAATAACTTTTAACTATGGCAAAATCTTCCAAAACCAAACCAAAGGAACCAGTACATCCCAAGCAGAGGTAGGGCCGGGGGTCGTACACACACACACACACACACATATATAGATATATATATATATATATAGATATATATATAGGTTTGGGTTCCGGTGAGAAGTTGAGGTTAACGTGAGAAGTGGCTATCAACCGTTGGATGAAAAATGGACACACATTAGGATGAGATACACCGAGATAAGATGCACCGAGATGCACCGGATCAATTCCCCTCTAAGCCGGAATTCGTGAGAGGGCATTTGATTAAAAGTAATTAACGGTTCAGATCCACTTCTCACGTTAACCTCAACGTCTCACACGATCCTTCGCCTATATATATATATATATATATATATAACCTTTTGAATGCCACTGAAACTTCATTAAGTATACAAGCTACCCATCTTATAACAGTGCACAGCTATATTATAACAGACAATAGTAATAGCACCTCCTTTTAAATATCACCAAATGTTCTGGCTTTCAGTTTAATAAATCTTGTATTCTACTTGGATTCACTGACAGGTTCTGCAAGTAATGCTTCTTAGCTTACAAATAGCTTAAACATTTTGACACATTAGAGGCAGTAATCTAAAATCTAAATCATAAATCCCACTACAGGTTTGTACAAGGACAATCAAGCAAAACTACGCCTGCAATTCAAGTTCTCAAAGAGTGCATCCCTTAAAATGAAATAAAATCAAGCTTGATAATATGAATAAAATACGTTTTTAAAGCTTATCCCTGTCTGTGTGCCATAATATAGGTTTGTCACAAACTAAATCTTTCACAAAATATATGTTGTCTCTAGCATCCAACATATAAAAGTAAACCACAAGGGCTGTGGCGTACTGGTTAAGGCCCTGGGGGATGTGGCGGAATATCCCATCTACCCAGGGTTCGAATCCAGGCGTACACAACTTGTGGCCACTAAGGTTTAATCAGGACTGATGTCTTACAGTCATAATTTGCCAAGGGATTAGTCAAGGCATAGCCTAGGACACCCTTCCAAAAAAAACATATAAAAGTAAAGGGCCAGTAAATGGGCAGCGGGCACTGTCAATTGCATCAAGCTTCTCCCTTTTTGGATTCCAAGAAAAAGTATATATCATTATACATCCCCTCCTATAAACTATCATTGGGACAGAACTACGTCTTTCTTCTGGAAGCAAAAAGAAACATGCAAAATGAAATTTTGTATATGAAATCAAGTTCTTGAAGTGCACTATAATTGAGACACTAGTTCTACTAAATGACTTTGAGCTAACACTACAAATTGGCTGGTTTGGAGGAGACTGTCAGTGGCGGACCCAGATAGTTTATCTGAGCAGGTGCACCTTTAAGGTCAGTAAAGTCGCGGTTTGAACAGGGAATAATTCAGTTGTGTCGATTTGATACAATACATTTTTACAAATGGAATTGTCCTTGACTTTTTTAGCAAGACGCTAGACTAAGTGTTATGTTCCGTGTGTTCTTGGCTTAATTCCACCTTTACAGAAGACCTTTTTTTAGTTTTTTGGTCAACTTTATAAATCTTTTACATAAAAATGTTTCACATCATATACAAATGAATGATAACCAATTTTCAAATATTATTTAAAATTTTAAATTTAATAACTCATACAAAGTAATAATTGTTAAATGTGATTAATTTTATTTGCTTTTCAGTTTATTTAAGATAAACATGTGTTGTCATTAGAACCAGAAAAAAAAAACAAATTTAAGATTAATGGGTAAATTGGAAAGAAAAAAGTCAAAACGAAATAAAAGAAATAAAAGTAAGATTGGGACAATTGTAAATCAAAAATAGTAGTAGTTGATTGGTCAGTCTTTGTTATTTTATGGTTGAGGTCTTGAGTTCAATACCTTCGTTGCATATTTGTTTGCTTTATTTTTAGTAACTGAAATTTAAAACATGAAAAGCTATAACTTTTTGTCAACAAGAATCGAACCCATGACCTTAAGAAAGGCAAATAGCACCCCAACCATTACAACAACTTCACATTTTTGTTCCAAGTTCGGTTTTAAAAACATAAAAGAGCACACTTGAAAATTAAGCATGTGCACAGTAAAAAAATTACAACGGGACGATTAAGCGGGGCCCGTGCACCCCCACGCTAGTAGGTCTGCCCCTGGAGACTGTCACCCAATTCATTAAATACCAACAGAGAGAGACAGTGTGTGTGTGTGTGTCTAAGCGAGAGCATAAAATTTTCCATAACAAGCAGATATTTAAGTATGTAAAAGCATGACCTTATTGAATATTTCAATATAATATGGTCAATAGCATCACAAATAAAGTTAGAGATTATAAACATGCCTTTAGATGAGCATTATGGCGTTTGCCTTCCTTCCACCGCCTAATCTGCCCATCTTTCATAGTCCTAAATCGTCCCTTGAAAGACCTGATCAAAATCCCAGGAACACATAACTTCTTCCTCGTATGCTTGCTATAATATATTCAATGTTCATAAAATTAAGATGTAAAGAAAGCAGCACATACGAATAAGGTTTCATTTTGATTTTCTTCAACTTGGAGACTACTGGGCTAAGTGGCTGCCTACTCTTTAACTTCCTCTTCCTCTGCTTCAGAGTAAGATGCCGCACTTGCATGAACTATATACAGTGGTAAACTAGAATGTCACCCCACGAGATAAATAACCAAGAAATACAAACAGCAATTCAGCAGTTTAAAGTTTAAACCATTTCTAGGAAGTGAGAAAGTCACTAACACACAAGTTTCCAATGGAATTAACCACTTCCCAGTTCTCATCATCATTGTACTTCCTGATTTTCATAATATATGAAAGGAGAAGGAATGCTATAGATACCATAAACAGGACCTCCTTTCTTTATATAGATTGCAGTATAATGCAATACTTAAACTCTAATCAGTGTCATGATCAACATCATGGCATCCACAAAATCATCACATATAATTTGTTGGTAAAGTAGGAAGCAAAAAATGGCTACAAAATTTCTACATGCAAAAGGGGGTCCGGTTTTGGAACAGATGCAATCAGTTTTATATTATCTTCAAGTTTCTAGTTACAAATTCTTTCTACATGTATGCATATGGTCAACATTAGTTGCAGACAATTGCTTTCACTTCCAGGATAATAACTGTTTTAAACTTGACCATTTTTAGCTCAGTTAAGGCCATTCACCATTACTCCTTCAGTCCAACGTGAGAACACTTCAACTTCTAAGGTCAAATGGGTTGAATTTCAAATTGAGAATATTTATGCACTTGTCACATTTTACATAACACAAGACCTAAATAAAAAGCAAGGCAAACACATAACTGAACTAATGTTAATAAAATGAGTATTGCATTTGATAAGTACGAGTTTGACATCAAAATCGATGTGCATTTCTTTTTGTAGAGTATGGAGGTAGATTTTATCATAATTCCTGCAAACCTGACAATTTTTGCTACCAAGGTGAGAATGAATTATCTGTTACAGCCTTACAGGATCCGTATATTTTATCCTACTCCTTTCAAACAAAAAAAGATCACCACATTTTGATTATTAATGATGACAAAGCTAGTAATTTTCAAATATAAAATTTGATGTGGATCTTGTTGCAAAATTATTTAATTTGAATCAACTGTTATAAAGTTCGGTGATGTTGGTCAGCCTTTCCCCCAAAAACTAAAAGCCAGTATCAGCTATTCCGCTTGCTGTTGAAAACGAAATGCAACTAGTGTGATCCCAAAGGCAAAATGTAGATATTCTTTATATTAACTGGTTTCTACATACAGGCATATGATAAATTCCGATTGCATAACCTCAGATTTATAATACATAACAGTTATAAACCTAATCAAATATTTGAGATAAGCTAAGCTCACGAATGTATAAAATATAAAGGTTTATCCAACATTTTAGTTTAAGATAGCAGCGTGCATATAAGCTATCTCCACCACAAGTACTTAGATTTTGAAACCGATATCATAATATAAAATTTCCGAAAAACATGAGCAAAAGAAAAACCCTAACTTACAGAGAGAGGAAGTGAAGAAGCGCGAATGGAGGTTGGTGTAACTTGTAATGTTGAAGAGGAAGTGCATAGCAAGGGACGAAAATTGGCAGAAATGATAGAAGGAAGGATTAGGGATTTGTTGAGGAAATTAGGGGTAGAAGAATGGAAGAGACGGGTGCGGAGGTGGTGGTGGAGATAGGGAGGTTGTTGTTGAGATTTAGGAAATGATGAAGATGAGCGGACGACGGCGAGTAATCGGAGCTTGGAGCACCATCTCTGCATTGTTTAAGGAGTTTCCGGTAAATTGGGGGAGTCGCCGGCGTATGAGTTGAGGTCAGACGCCTGCTGCCTTTGAATCCTTGTTTTCACGGGCCTTAGGCTTAGGCTTAGACCATCCGCATCCATCATATTCTATCCCACACTTTTTCACTGCCACATCAGCACCACATCATTTTTTCCTTCCAACCCATTCTAACCCACAAACCCCCACATCTATCCCACACCACCATCCCATTTTATTTATTTTTATTTAATCTAAAAAAACAATAAAATAACAATAAAATAACAAAAAATAAAGAAAAAAGAGTGCTGGACCCCACATCCATCCCAACCCAACTCGGGTTCCCCAACCCGGGAGGACCCCATCCCATGCCAACCCCATCCCCTGCGTTGGTGTTCATTTCCAACCCCATCCAACCCAAGGGGACCGATGCGCATGGTCTTAGATCCAAACCACCTTGGTTCATTTTGTAATTTTTAGACCACTTTTAATTTTGTATTTAAAAATATTAAAGAGTAAATTACAGAAATGGTCCCTCAACTATGCCTTGATTTCAGTGCTGGTCCCTTCAAATCCGAAACTACACTGACAGTCCCTAAAACACAGTTTCGGATCCCAAACTGGTCCCTCTCCCTAACACCGTTAGTAAGACTCTGTTAAGTTGGTCATGTGCCCCTCACGTGAGGGGCATTTTAGTCTTTCTACCTATCTTCTTCAACCTCACATTCATCCACCACCACCACCACCATCACCAACCACCCTAAACCCTCCCCCCATCACCACCACCAACCACATTCATCCCAAACCTCCACCCACCACCACCACCATCACTAACCACCTTCATCCCAAACCCCCACCCACCACCACCACCACCATCTTCTTTCTTCTTTCTTTCTTCTTTACTTTCTTCTTTACTTTGGTGGGTTTTAATGGAGTCCATTTCTCAGATCTGTTCTATCTCTTCTCTCGACCTCCTAAACCCTCCACCCATCACCACCACCAACCACCTTCATCCCAAACCTCCACCCACCACCACCACCATCACCAACCACCTTCATCCCAAACCCCTACCCACCACCACCACCACCACCACCACCATCTTCTTTCTTCTTTCTTTCTTCTTTACTTTGGTGGGTTTTAATGGAGTCCATTTCTCAGATCTGTTCTATCTATTCTCTCGACCTCTCTCGATCTCTATCTCTAATCTTTGTTCTCTCTCTTCTCTCGATCTTTCTTAGATATGTTCTCTCTCTTCTTCACTTTGGAGGGTCTTGGAGTTTCTGCACACTGAGACATGCCAATAATGGAAATCTAACACTTTTTCAAGAATCTTTTTCTTGATTCATCCATCTTTTGATTCTGGGTATTAATCTTTATGGAAAAACAGATTAGTTTCCGAATGGGAAAGATGGAAAAATAGCAAAGTTTTCGTATTGCCGCCATGGGATGAAGGTGGGTGGAGGTGGTTGGTGATGGTGGTGGTGCGTGGTGCGTGGGTGGTGATGGTGGTGGTGGGTGGAAGTGGGTGGGTGGTGATGGTGGTGGTGGGTGATGATGGTGGTGGGTGGTGGAGGTGGTTGGTGATGGTGGTGGGTGGGTGGGTGGTGGTGGTAGGTGGTTGTGGTGGTTATGGATGGTGTTCTTCTTGAGGAAGAAGGTGGAAAAGAAGATGGGTAAAAAGAGTAAAGAGTAAATTACAGAAATGGTCCCTCGAAAATAAAAAAACAAATAGAATGACTGAAATGCCCCTCACGTGAGGGGCACATGTGAGCGCTAACGGAAAAAATAGACGGCGTGAGTGAGAGGGACCAGTTTGGGATCCGAAACTGTGTTTTAGGGACTGTCAGTGTAGTTTCGGATCTGGAGGGACCATCACTGAAATCGAGGCATAGTTGAGGGACCATTTCTGTAATTTACTCAATATTAAATAAAGGACTCGAGTACATATTGTTTGGAGTGGTAGATTTTAACTCTGATGCGTGAAAATATATGGAATTTTCATCATCAAAAAGAAAAGAAAAAAGATTTTAATATATATTGAGGAGAAATGATCCAAATTTTAACATATATAAGTAACAAATGCTACTCAAACTTCTAAACTTATGAATCTACGTTTCAGCCATCCACGACTAAAAGCAACTTTATATGATGTTCATTGTATTATCTAGAACATTGATAATGGCTCAAGTGATTGTATCTGCTCGTTTATATCATTCTTCTCCCCCCCCCCCCCCCCCTTAACCAACACTTAACACACCTTCACCATGTCTATACCAAATGGACATATTTCATCCATTGATCGATGGTTCAATCGGATTTGTCTTCAACACATATAAACTTGTTCTTATTAATGAGCTTTGCACAGACTCCACGTACAATCTCATTTCTATCAGCAAGTTGGCATAATGGTTGTTTGCCTTAAATCTTTAAGTACAATTGTAACACCCTCAAATTTGGAACGAGCAACTAACTTTAATTTCGATTAAATAACCAAAAGTAGATAAATCGTCTCTACAATTCATTCCTGAAAATACCTCGGAATTTAAACTTTTTAATTTCCACAACTAAAACTTAAGACGGGCGTTACTTAACACAACACACGTTGTTAGTCCCAATAAATGTGGAAGACTCACTTAATCAAAATCATCTCTCGTGCACTCTACTAGCACCCGCCACTTCACAGTGTAGCTAAAGCTACTCCCAACCTGAGCATGTTGCACATGCCGACAAATAAAAAAAAGGTTAGGCTAACGCCTAGTGAGTTCAAGCATTTTATCATGACTATATAAAATCATAAATCGAGAGAGTGGTAGTTTTAGTCATGATTTCAAAAAGTTTACTTTAAACGCAATTCATCCATTTTCCAACTCATACAATTCCCATATTGAAATCTTTAATATAACACGATTTCCAAAATACTCATTTCCAAAATCAACGTGAAAGGTGAAATAACATTCAATTCTCAAAACGATTGAATTCATAAATATTTGCCACTTTTCCCAAAACATCCCAAGACATGGATGAAACATAATCCACAACTCATGTAACATGGAAAGCAATTCTCATAAATTTGATGCGTCACCGAAAACATGGATAAACACAAATACCCAAAACAACACCTTTCGGTGACGGGGGAGACCCGTATACATTGCACGTGACAGAACACAAAAGTGGGTCACCTACTATGCAATAAAAACACCCACGTGGACTACTCTCGTAAACTGAGCTCAATCACTCAAGATCTATTGCCCGCGAGACTAGGGAGCCCCCAACTTCAACCACTCCAGGTCTATACATTGGGCCACTCCAAATCCACGACAGCACATTAGGGATTACACCTTACTGCCCATGAGACGACGCCCGACCATATAGGTCCACGCCTTACTTATCATGGAACCCGATGCCTATCCCGTGCTAAGCACATATATGGAATTACACCTTACCGTCCATGAGACGACGCCCGACCATATAGGTCCACGCCTTACTTATCATAGAACCCGATGCCTATTCCGTGCTACAAAAGAGAAACTAATGTCTCTTAAGCTGAGCTCAATCAATCCCGATCTCTTGCTCGTGATACTTGGGAAACTCAAAAGCCTATGGATCCATAGCTAACAAGGTCTAAAACATTACACGACCCCAAATGAATAAACAAGTGCATTCAAACATGCAATTCCCCAAAACGTAAATCATGATCAAAACTCAACTTGAGCTATCAAAACTGGACAATTGTCCTCAAGACTTAACAAAATCCAATACCGAGCCATAAACTCAACTGACTCAAAAGATAATTCGTGAAAAGTCATAACATGAGGTTAAGCGTAGCAACACACACTTTTGCCAATAATATTTCAAATCCATGAAAACCCGAAATAGAACCTTGGGTTGGGACAACCCTATTTTCCAAAGAACTCACACCGTACATTTCCAAATCGTCCCATAATGTACTAAATGCATGTTTCCAAAATATACACAAATGCATTTTCATTACAAATAGACTCCGCTTATAACATAAATCAACAACCCATTTTCATGTATGATTTATCTATCATATTTCCCAAAATTCCCAATGTAAGTGTTTTACCATATTTGCCACAATAAATACCTTCAAAAGTTAAAACCAACCAAATAACTCAACATTGATAATTTTCATGTAAAATAGATAAGTACTTGGAAAAATAACATTTTGGCATGTACAAAGTTTTCACAAAACAACTTGAACTCACCTTTGCTAGATTTAGCTAAATCTAGATTTTTCCCCAAACGTGTGCTCCTTTGATGTACATGAATCCTCAAACCAAAACTTCAAAACCTAAATCCATAATTTTCCCACCATTAATAACCACATTTAACCATTTAGAATTGTTCTCCAAACATCAACCATCAAAATCTCCATTTATACCCAAAACCTCAATTTGACCTAACTTCTCCAAAATCATCCAAACCGAAATTGGAAAAGCAAAATACTAAAAGATCATCAATGGAACATTTCTAACTCATATGAAAGTATAGAAGCTAGTAGGATGAACTCACCACTTAGGTTTTGATGAAAACCTAGAAAACCCCAAAAATCTCTAGTGATGTGGATGAAACTTGTTCTTGCATCAATGAATGAAACCACTAGCATAAAATGGAGAAGAACCACATTAATCTCCAAGAAAAGCCCCAAAATCGGTTAGGGTTTGTGAGGAAGGAAGGAAAACGATTTGGGAGAGAAAGGGAAAAGATTTGAGAGACTTACCACCACCAAACACCCTTGAATCTTCCTATGAACTTCAAAACTCTTTCTAGATCCTTGAATAGCTCTCAAAATCGGAACCATAGCCACTTGAATCGCCAAAATCGGAGTTGAAATGAGAGAGATATGAAGAAATGAAGTTTGGGGTGTGAATTTCGTATTTGACAGCAACCAGGTACCCGTCCGCGATAATGACACGCGACAATGACACGGTCATAGTCGCACAAGGTGTACCGTAGGTTGTACCCTTGGCGCGACAATGACATGGTCATAGTCGCTGGTCATAGTAGCTTTGCGGTGCCGAAACTGTTTTGGCCATAACTTCTTCGTTATAGCTCCGTTTTCGCTCCGGAAAGAACCGTTGGACTCGTATTCGAATTCCTCATCCAACAAGACCATAAAATCTAAGATTTAACCCAAAATATTACTTTTCATATTTTTCTTAAAAGATCGGTTTCTCACTTATTCGAAATTATGCTTATCTGAAAATTACGGGTGTTACAATCCTCCCAACCTTAGGATGATTTCGTCCTCGAAATCTAAAATCCTTTACAACCCAAGGCTAAATGATTGAATGCCGACTATAATTTATCAGTTCTTAATTGGAATCTAAATTTCCATTATACAGTCTATTAAGACAAGTCCTCGAACAAATTCTTACCAACAAAGCCCATTCAAGTACACTGTACTTATGTCCGAGAGAACACTCCGATCACTAGAATAACTTCTAGTCATACGACATTCGGTCGTCTCCCAACCTTAGATGTTCCATACATCCCGATTTCGGTTTCAGACTCTAAGTCAATCCAAGGTTTAATCACTACCAATATCAACAAAATCTCCAATTCCAATTGTCCCTATCATTAACTGTCGATTAATTCCAACGAGTTCTAATAGACTCCAAGAATCCATCACAACATTAATCATTAGACAGGCAGGTTCCTTTACCAGACAAGGAAATCATCCCCACAAAACCTACTCACCACACTTGAGTATCTTAGGATTGCTACAACCGTTATCGCAAATATAACCCTCCAATTTCCACAAGCACATCGACTTTGCTACCGATATCATCCGACCTATAGTCACAACACGTGCCTGAACGCCTAACTCTTCACAGTCGAGGTTCTACACACTTACTTTTAAATTGGGGTTACTTAACCTTTCTCAAGGTCCTAATGAGTTCAGGGTTTTCAAGTGAACTATTTTAACAAATATGCCAATCAACAAAACTTTTCATAGAAATTTTCAACACAAAGATTTTTCATATCAAATTAAACGTACGCATAAAAACTACTACTATAAGATCGGTAGTTACGCAAAAATGGACACACTCGTCCCACATATGAAAAATCATATTGAAAATTATTCCGTTGCAGTTCAGTTTATCAACAAAACGCTAAAGCGAAATAAACAACTTCTTAAAATGAACCGCCACAGTTCTAGTATGGATTGACTCATGATATGCACGTAAAGTAATTGCCCACTTTAAACAGGGTGCAACAAAAGGTGTGCACGTATTTCAAGAGAAGTCCCACGACAATTGACTCCAAAATTTCTCTTTTAACCATAAAATGGCATGGGACAAAGTTCACCAACCAATATTTGCACGCGTCAGTTTATTATACAAAACGATGAAACGGTTTACAAATACACCTTAGTCAACACAATATGACTTGTGCAAATTCCATATTTAAAACAAAACCCATACGTTTCCATCACTGAAAATATCGACTAAAACATCTTAATACTTCACATTGGGGTAGGCATGCAAGCTTGTAACACTTTCATTAGCAATTTTTTTTTCTTTTTCTTGAAACGAAATAACATGCATCAAATGGTTCGCGATCAAATTCCAAATGATGGAATTCTTTAAATTAATTTCCCAAAATTTCCCATTCGGTCCTATAACGACAATTGAGTAAAACGGTTCTGGTCAAAACTTGCACCCAACAATGCGTTTCCCAAAACATATGAGGAAGTAAGTGTTAATAAAAAGGTAGACACCCAAAAAGGATTCCTACCGACTTCAAACCTTGAATTGCACCAACGGTGTGCGTCAATGTTCAAAACATAAGAAATTACACGCGCCATAGTTTTATACAACAATTTTCTAAAATCTTCATCACGAAGTATTTTCCTCAAAGTTCCGTACTCGGAACACAAAACGTCAAAACGTAAATGCTTAAAATGTATTTGTCGAAAATACTCAAAATACACATTTTCTCCAAAACCAAAAGGTTTTCAATTTTCCAAAATGTTCGGCAATCAAAGTTGACCAAATGTCAACGACTCACACATTTGTATTTTCAAAATGTAAAGCAATGCAAATTATGCATGATTTCCACGACACCAAAACACCCGTTGACCAAATGGTCATCATTTACACAATGAGTTAATAAAACAGTTTCATGCTCGACTCGTTTATCAAAGTATCGAGAACCAAAGGTTACCAAGCTATGCATACCCCTAAGTCGATATAACGCATTTACATGGAAATGATAATAAAACATTTAACTGACCGAAAGCGCATCAAACAAATTATTCTGAAATATGACCAAAATGTTCTTTCATGCATTACGTAAGCCACGTATAAATCAATCCATACACTGAACTATATGCAACGAAATACTTAGTAACACAAACTCTTGAAAGAAAAGTTACGCAACCCTAGAGTTCCAAACTCATCTCTTTTTAGTCGCCTTATGGCATAAAATTAACTTTTCTCAACAACACTCGAGTGGGACCAAATACCCAACATAACTCGTAAACTTTTCACATAAGTAAATAGAGTATGCACATTGTAAAATTGTACTCACACGACACAAAACGTCGTACAACAAAACTCAATGAAATTCAACGAACTCAATGACTCCAAGTCAACAAAATAGAACCAAACATTGTGCTCCCAAAGTCAAATTGCTAAAAGCAAAATCATAAATGAGACGCCAAAATCCCAAAAATACCCTTCTAGGGTAATACCATATAAACAACATTGCTTAACAACTCACATTAAACAAATTCCCCAAAATACTTTACATAGACATAATGGAAGATAACTTTCCGTCCAAACTCTAACATATGTGGAGGAGATCCAATGTTAAAGTCACAAGCCGTAGTTATTGCCCAACATCTTAAACATCATAAAATATGATTGTCATTATATCCAAAACAAATGTTGAACAACGAAGAAATAACGCAAAACATATCCCGGCGGAGTTTGAAACTCCCGCAATAAAATGTTTTCATGCACGTTCAAAACCATGATTCAAAATCTTGTGTGTGCGCTAAACATTTCTCAAAATTCAAAATACTATCTATATAAGGATTTGAAACACAAGAATTAGTTGGTGCAATTTATTTTCAAAATAAACTTCGTGCATGACTTAGTCGGCATTCAACGTTTCAACTCATACTCCTCCAAATCCTCCGGTCCACTATTTTCACCCGGATACTTTAACCTCTTAAGGCAAGTTGGGAAATACATCAATTAACTTTACGGTTTTTCCTCAAATCAAAATCGGCTCAATAAGCCTATGGTTCTAATCCAACCATCAATCTCGACCCGAGACGGTCTACTTAAAGCAAATATCATGCTTATCGTCACCCCAAGTGACTAATACTAGAATCGTCCATCTATTCCAACGACTACTAGCTTAGAACCTCCTTCACTAACCCGACAATCACCACATTAAAGTAATTCAAGTATGCACATGTACTAGTAGGTTCGCCATGACACTGGCCAGGTGTCACTATGAACGCACCGTACATGATTATCCTTGCTACTCTCAACGTGATTCTCGTTTCTAACAACATCCATTGACCTCGAATCATCCTATCTTAAAGTGCCTAAAGGTGAATTTCACTCTCATTTACTTAAACAAAAACTAGTTTGAGTCTAGGTATCCAAAATCAACACCTAAATCTCTCAAACTTATGCTCTGATACCAACTTGTAACACCCTCAAATTTGGAACGAGCAACTAACTTTAATTTCGATAAAATAACCAAAAGTAGATAAATCGTCTCTACAATTCATTCCTGAAAATACCTCGGAATTTAAACTTTTTAATTTCCACAACTAAAACTTAAGACGGGCGTTACTTAACACAACACAAGTTGCTAGTCCCAATAAATACGGAAGACTCACTTAATCAAAATCATCTCTCGTGCACTCTACTAGCACCCGCCACTTCACAGTGTAGCTAAAGCTACTCCCAACCTGAGCATGTTGCACATGCCGACAAATAAAAAAAAGGTTAGGCTAACGCCTAGTGAGTTCAAGCATTTTATCATGACTATATAAAATCATAAATCGAGAGAGTGGTAGTTTTAGTCATGATTTCAAAAAGTTTACTTTAAACGCAATTCATCCATTTTCCAACTCATACAATTCCCATATTGAAATCTTTAATATAACACGATTTCCAAAATACTCATTTCCAAAATCAACGTGAAAGGTGAAATAACATTCAATTCTCAAAACGATTGAATTCATAAATATTTGCCACTTTTCCCAAAACATCCCAAGACATGGATGAAACATAATCCACAACTCATGTAACATGGAAAGCAATTCTCATAAATTTGATGCGTCACCGAAAACATGGATAAACACAAATACCCAAAACAACACCTTTCGGTGACGGGGGAGACCCGTATACATTGCACGTGACAGAACACAAAAGTGGGTCACCTACTATGCAATAAAAACACCCACGTGGACTACTCTCGTAAACTGAGCTCAATCACTCAAGATCTATTGCCCGCGAGACTAGGGAGCCCCCAACTTCAACCACTCCAGGTCTATACATTGGGCCACTCCAAATCCACGACAGCACATTAGGGATTACACCTTACTGCCCATGAGACGACGCCCGACCATATAGGTCCACGCCTTACTTATCATGGAACCCGATGCCTATCCCGTGCTAAGCACATATATGGAATTACACCTTACCGTCCATGAGACGACGCCCGACCATATAGGTCCACGCCTTACTTATCATAGAACCCGATGCCTATTCCGTGCTACAAAAGAGAAACTAATGTCTCTTAAGCTGAGCTCAATCAATCCCGATCTCTTGCTCGTGATACTTGGGAAACTCAAAAGCCTATGGATCCATAGCTAACAAGGTCTAAAACATTACACGCCCCCAAATGAATAAACAAGTGCATTCAAACATGCAATTCCCCAAAACGTAAATCATGATCAAAACTCAACTTGAGCTATCAAAACTGGACAATTGTCCTCAAGACTTAACAAAATCCAATACCGAGCCATAAACTCAACTGACTCAAAAGATAATTCGTGAAAAGTCATAACATGAGGTTAAACGTAGCAACACACACTTTTGCCAATAATATTTCAAATCCATGAAAACCCGAAATAGAACCTTGGGTTGGGACAACCCTATTTTCCAAAGAACTTACACCGTACATTTCCAAATCGTCCCATAATGTACTAAATGCATGTTTCCAAAATATACACAAATGCATTTTCATTACAAATAGACTCCGCTTATAACATAAATCAACAACCCATTTTCATGTATGATTTATCTATCATATTTCCCAAAATTCCCAATGTAAGTGTTTTACCATATTTGCCACAATAAATACTTCAAAAGTTAAAACCAACCAAATAACTCAACATTGATAATTTTCATGTAAAATACATAAGTACTTGGAAAAATAACATTTTGGCATGTACAAAGTTTTCACAAAGCAACTTGAACTCACCTTTGCTAGATTTAGCTAAATCTAGATTTTTCCCCAAACGTGTGCTCCTTTGATGTACATGAATCCTCAAACCAAAACTTCAAAACCTAAATCCATAATTTTCCCACCATTAATAACCACATTTAACCATTTAGAATTGTTCTCCAAACATCAACCATCAAAATCTCCATTTATACCCAAAACCTCAATTTGACCTAACTTCTCCAAAATCATCCAAACCGAAATTGGAAAAGCAAAATACTAAAAGATCATCAATGGAACATTTCTAACTCATATGAATGTATAGAAGCTAGTAGGATGAACTCACCACTTAGGTTTTGATGAAAACCTAGAAAACCCCAAAAATCTCTAGTGATGTGGATGAAACTTGTTCTTGCATCAATGAATGAAACCACTAGCATAAAATGGAGAAGAAACACATTAATCTCCAAGAAAAGCCCCAAAATCGGTTAGGGTTTGTGAGGAAGGAAGGAAAACGATTTGGGATAGAAAGGGAAGAGATTTGAGAGACTTACCACCACCAAACACCCTTGAATCTTCCTATGAACTTCAAAACTCTTTCTAGATCCTTGGAAGAGCTCTCAAAATCGGAACCATAGCCACTTGAATCGCCAAAATCGGAGTTGAAATGAGAGAGATATGAAGAAATGAAGTTTGGGGTGTGAATTTCGTATTTGACAGCAACCAGGTACCCGTCCGCGACAATGACACGCGACAATGACACGTTCATAGTCGCTGGTCATAGTGGCACAAGGTGTACCGTAGGCTGTACCCTTGGCGCGACAATGACATGATCATAGTCGTTGGTCTAGTAGCTCTGCGGTGCCGAAACTGTTTTGGCCATAACTTTTTCGTTATAGCTCCGTTTTCACTCCGGAAAGAACCGTTGGACTCGTATTCGAATTCCTCATCCAACAAGACCATAAAATCTAAGATTTAACCCAAAATATTACTTTTCATGTTTTTTCTTAAAAGATCGGTTTCTCACTGATTCGAAATTATGCTTATCCGAAAATTACGGGTGTTACAATCCTCCCAACCTTAGGATGATTTCGTCCTCGAAATCTAAAATCCTTTACAACCCAAGGCTAACCGACTCAATGCCGACTATAATTTATCAGTTCCTAATTGGAATCTAAATTTCCATTATACAGTCTATTAAGACATGTCCTCGAACAAATTCTTACCAACAAAGCCCATTCAAGTACACTGTACTTATGTCCGGGAGAACACTCCGACCACTGGAATAACTCCTAGTCATACGACATTCGGTCGTCTCCCAACCTTAGATGTTCCATACACCCGATTTCGGTTTCAGACTCTAAGTCAATCCAAGGTTTAATCACTACCAAAATCAACAAAATCTCCAATTCCAATTGTCCCTATCATTAAGTGTCGATTAATTCCAACGAGTTCTAATAGACTCCAAGAATCCATCACAACATTAATCATTAGACAGGTAGGTTCCTTTACCAGACAAGGAAATCATCCCCACAAAACCTACTCATCACACTTGAGTATCTTAGGATTGCTACAACCGTTATCGCAAATATAACCCTCCAATTTCCACAAGCACATCGACTTTGCTACCGATATCATCCGACCTATAGTCACAACACGTTCCTGAACGCCTAACTCTTCACAGTCGAGGTTCTACACACTTACTTTTAAATTGGGGTTACTTAACCTTTTCAAGGTCCTAATGAGTTCAAGTGAACTATTTTAACAAATATGCCAATCAAAAAAACTTTTCATAGAAATTTTCAACACAAAGATTTTTCATATCAAATTAAACGTACGCATACAAACTACTACTATCAGATCGGCAGTTACGCAAAAATGGACACACTCGTCCCACATATGAAAAATCATATTGAAAATTATTCCGTTGCAGTTCAGTTTATCAACAAAACGCTAAAACGAAATAAACATCTTCTTAAAATGAACCGCCACGGTTCTTGTATGGATTGACTCATGACATGCACGTAAAGTAATTGCCCACTTTAAACAGGGTGCAACAAAAGGTGTGCACGTATTTCAAGAGAAGTCCCACGACAATTGACTCCAAAATTTCCCTTTTAACCATAAAATGGCATGGGACAAAGTTCACCAACCAATATTTGCGCGCGTCGGTTTATTATACAAAACGATGAAACGGTTTACAAATACACCTTAGTCAACACAAAATGACTTGTGCAAATTCCATATTTAAAACAAAACCCATACGTTTCCATCACTGAAAATATCGACTAAAACATCTTAATACTTCACATTGGAGTAGGCATGCAAGCTTGTAACACTTTCATTAGCAATTTTTTTTTCTTTTTCTTGAAACGAAATAACATGCATCAAATGGTTCGCGACCAAATTCCAAATTATGGAATTCTTTAAATTAATTTCCCAAAATTTCCCATTCGGTCCTATAACGACAATTGAGTAAAACGGTTCTGGTCAAAACTTGCACCCAACAATGCGTTTCCCAAAACATATGAGGAAGTAAGTGTTAATAAAAAGGTAGACACCCAAAAAGGATTCCTACCGACTTCAAACCTTGAATTGCACCAACAGTGTGTGTCAATGTTCAAAACATAAGAAATTACACGCGCCATAGTTTTATACAACAATTTTCTAAAATCTTCATCACGAAGTATTTTCCTCAAAGTTTCGTACTCGGAACACAAAACGTCAAAACGTAAATGCTTAAAATGTATTTGTCGAAAATACTCAAAATACACATTTTCTCCAAAACCAAAAGGTTTTCAATTTTCCAAAATGTTCGGCAATCAAAGTTGACCAAATGTCAACGACTCACACATTTGTATTTTCAAAATGTAAAGCATTGCAAACTATGCATGATTTCCACGACACCAAAACACCCATTGACCAAATGGTCATCATTTACACAATGAGTTAATAAAACAGTTTCTTGCTCGACTCGTTTATCAAAGTATCGAGAACCAAAGGTTACCAAGCTATGCATACCCCTAAGTCTATATAACGCATTTACATGGAAATGATAATAAAACATTTAACTGACCGAAAGCGCATCAAACAAATTATTCTGAAATATGACCAAAATGTTCTTTCATGCATTACGTAAGCCACGTATAAATCAATCCATACACTGAACTATATGCAACGAAATACTTAGTAACACAAACTCTTGAAAGAAAAGTTACGCAACCCTAGAGTTCCAAACTCATCTCTTTTTAGTCGCCTTATGGCATAAATTTAACTTTTCTCAACAAAACTCGAGTGGGACCAAATACCCATCATAACTCGTAAACTTTTCACATAAGTAAATAGAGTATGCACATTGTAAAATTGTACTCACACGACACAAAACGTCGTGCAACAAAACTCCATAAAATTCAACGAACTCAATGACTCCAAGTCAACAAAATAGCACCAAACATTGTGCTCCCAAAGTCAAATTGCTAAAAGCAAAATCATAAATGAGACGCCAAAATCCCAAAAATCCCCTTCTAGGGTAATACCATATAAACAACATTGCTTAACAACTCACATTAAACAAATTCCCCAAAATACTTTACATAGACATAATGGAAGATAACTTTCCGTCCAAACTCTAACATATGTGGAGGAGATCCAATGTTAAAGTCACAAGCCGTAGTTATTTCCCAACATCTTAAACATCATAAAATATGATTGTCATTATATCCAAAACAAATGTTGAACAACGAAGAAATAACGCAAAACATATCCCGGCGGAGTTTGCAACTCCCGCAATAAAATGGTTTCATGCACGTTCAAAACCATGATTCAAAATCTTGTGTGTGCGCTAAACATTTCTCAAAATTCAAAATACTATCTATATAAGGATTTGAAACACAAGAATTAGTTGGTGCAATTTATTTTCAAAATAAACTTCGTGCATGACTTAGTCGGCATTCAACGTCTCAACTCATACTCCTCCAAATCCTCCGGTCCACTATTTTCACCCGGATACTTTAACCTCTTAAGGAAAGTTGGGAAATATATCAATTAACTTTACGGTTTTCCTCAAATCAAAATCGGCTCAATAAGCCTATGGTTCTAATCCAACCATCAATCTCGACCCGATACGGTCTACTTAAAGCAAATATCATGCTTATCGTCACCCCAAGTGACTAATACTAGAATCGTCCATCTATTCCAACGACTACTAGCTTAGAACCTCCTTCACTACCCCGACAATCACCACATTAAAGTAATTCAAGTATGCACATGTACTAGTAGGTTCGCCATGACACTGGCCAGGTGTCACTATGAACGCACCGTACATGATTATCCTTGCTACTCTCAACGTGATTCTCGTTTCTAACAACATCCATTGACCTCGAATCATCCTATCTTAAAGTGCCTAAAGGTGAACTCTCATTTACTTAAACAAAAACTAGTTTGAGTCTAGGTATCCAAAATCAACACCTAAATCTCTCAAACTTATGCTCTGATACCAACTTGTAACACCCTCAAATTTGGAACGAGCAACTAACTTTAATTTCGATAAAATAACCAAAAGTAGATAAATCGTCTCTACAATTCATTCCTGAAAATACCTCGGAATTTAAACTTTTTAATTTCCACAACTAAAACTTAAGACGGGCGTTACTTAACACAACACAAGTTGCTAGTCCCAATAAATGCGGAAGACTCACTTAATCAAAATCATCTCTCGTGCACTCTACTAGCACCCGCCACTTCACAGTGTAGCTAAAGCTACTCCCAACCTGAGCCTGTTGCACATGCCGACAAATAAAAAAAAGGTTAGGCTAACGCCTAGTGAGTTCAAGCATTTTATCATGACTATATAAAATCATAAATCGAGAGAGTGGTAGTTTTAGTCATGATTTCAAAAAGTTTACTTTAAACGCAATTCATCCATTTTCCAACTCATACAATTCCCATATTGAAATCTTTAATATAACACGATTTCCAAAATACTCATTTCCAAAATCAACGTGAAAGGTGAAATAACATTCAATTCTCAAAACGATTGAATTCATAAATATTTGCCACTTTTCCCAAAACATCCCAAGACATGGATGAAACATAATCCACAACTCATGTAACATGGAAAGCAATTCTCATAAATTTGATGCGTCACCGAAAACATGGATAAACACAAATACCCAAAACAACATCTTTCGATGACGGGGGAGACCCGTATACATTGCACGTGACGGAACACAAAAGTTAAAACCATTTTCATGTATGATTTATCTATCATATTTTCCCAAAATTCCCAATGTAAGTGTTTTACCATATTTGCCACAATAAATACTTCAAAAGTTAAAACCAACCAAATAACTCAACATTGATAATTTTCATGTAAAATACATAAGTACTTGGAAAAATAACATTTTGGCATGTACAAAGTTTTCACAAAGCAACTTGAACTCACCTTTGCTAGATTTAGCTAAATCTAGATTTTTCCCCAAACGTGTGCTCTTTTGATGTACATGAATCCTCAAACCAAAACTTCAAAACCTAAATCCATAATTTTCCCACCATTAATAACCACATTTAACCATTTAGAATTGTTCTCCAAACATCAACCATCAAAATCTCCATTTATACCCAAAACCTCAATTTGACCTAACTTCTCCAAAATCATCCAAACCGAAATTGGAAAAGCAAAATACTAAAAGATCATCAATGGAACATTTCTAACTCATATGAAAGTATAGAAGCTAGTTGGATGAACTCACCACTTAGGTTTTGATGAAAACCTAGAAAACCCCAAAAATCTCTAGTGATGTGAATGAAACTTGTTCTTGCATCAATGAATGAAACCACTAGCATAAAATGGAGAAGAAACACATTAATCTCCAAGAAAAGCCCCAAAATCGGTTAGGGTTTGTGAGGAAGGAAGGAAAACGATTTGGGAGAGAAAGGGAAGAGATTTGAGAGACTTACCACCACCAAACACCCTTGAATCTTCCTATGAACTTCAAAACTCTTTCTAGATCCTTGAAGAGCTCTCAAAATCGGAACCATATCCACTTGAATCGCCAAAATCGGAGTTGAAATGAGAGAGATATGAAGAAATGAAGTTTGGGGTGTGAATTTCGCATTTGACAGCAACCAGGTACCCGTCCGCGACAATGACACGGTCATAGTCGCTGGTCATAGTCGCACAAGGTGTACCGTAGGCTGTACCCTTGGCGCGACAATGACACGCGACAATGACATGGTCATAGTCGCTGGTCATAGTAGCTCCGCGGTGCCGAAACTGTTTTGGCCATAACTTTTTCGTTATAGCTCAGTTTTCGCTCCGGAAAGAACCTGTTAAATCCAGATCCGTGCAACAATTATGAAATCAGTAATATGAACGATAAGAACAATGATTTCAACTGGTCATCCCTGTATTATGCTTTCAATCAGAGTGTTTACAATACAATTCAGAAAAGCAAATGAGACAACTATCCTATTTTCTAAGGCTAAGCTGTCTATTTATATGGCGGGCCCGTGGTTAACAAGCCCACGACCCATTCACTAATAAGGCTCAAAATAAAGAATTACAGTTAAAACCCTGAACTTTAAATCAACATAAATTGACCCTAACAATCTCCCCATTTGATTTGAAGTTCAAGTGCGCGCTCTAGCTCTCGCCAGTTGTAGACATATCTTTTGCGAAGCGTGAAGTGAATCTCGAACCATCTAATAGCACGGCGGTAGTCGATGCGATCTTCAACCAATTCCAAGGCATTCCGAGCAGTTGTTTCATTCGGATTCGGAACATATGAGTACCTTGGATTTTCAGACTCGTGCTGAATGATCTTTCGAAGAGCATCTCGAACTTTGTAGAGCGTGCCGTCGCAGAATCTTTCTACCTGACTGAACCGCATAAATCTTTTCTCTTTCTGTTCATTGATGAAGACGATCCCAAATTCTGGTTCTAGAAGCATAGCGTTCTCGGGATACATATTCAACTCTGGAGCTTGCAGATTCGACTTTATCATATTTACCTTCTTCGCCCTGTTCTCGACAACCATTTGAAAATCCGTTAGATATGACATCATAATGGTACGGACCAGGTATCGACGAACAGCTTCGAGCGCGTTTGTAACTTCAAGCGGTCGGATGGTTCTTGTACGAAGGTCTTTCATAATTGCCAGGAAGTCGAACGGTCGGAGGTGCTGGAAGTCGGCTTCAGAGAATTTCCATTCATTCCATCTTCACGTCGGACAGTGAAGACTGGATAGACTATCCTCATGATGCGGCGTGAATGGATGTTAAGTACCTCTGTGATCTGATGCTTGGTTCTGACTTGGCTGACTGGAAGACACCGCTTCATTGCGCTGATATAACGCCGTTGGTATTCGGGGTCGAGGTTGTAAATACCAAGGCAAAAGGTCGGCTCGATTGGGCGAAGTTTGTGGACGAACAACTTCTTCAAAGATTCCTCCAGATGAGGGATAAGTACCATGATCTTCTCCCAACGGATTTGTTGCTGAGGAGGGGGAGGAAGATCAGAAGTTGTCGTTTGCAGAGGAGTTATCGGAATGTTGGCAGTAGTAGGTTTAGGTCTTGTTGAAGTTCCAGTGGGTTGAGCATAGTGAACGGGAGAAGTACCATAAAAATTCTAGAGCAGAAACTGATCATAGTCGATGTTGTCGTCTTCATCAGTAGGGAATACCAAGTTTACCTGGAGATTTATGGCACTGGCGGCTTTTTCATACCATGCATCTTCGGTCTCCGGGTTGGTTTCACAATCTGGATCTATCATATCCAATAGCGGTCTGTCTGATGAATCAAGTTCGACCAGTTCCTGTGTTGAACCCTCGGGCTTTTCAACCGTCGGGTCTTCATCATCTGAAATCTCCATGTCAATTACCATCTCGGCTAATGGCAACTCGGCTTCAGGTGCTTCTGTAGTAGCTGCCGCAGTTGGGGGTTCCTGTTGAACCACTGTTGTAGCTTCAGTCTGGATCAGGGCGGCGGTCTTGGTCTCGGATAATCTGGGTCTTTTCTCCCCTTCACGATGATCAGGATCATCCTGGTCATCGTGTTTCCGCTTCAGACCGCCTGCTTGACTCTTGCAGGTTTCTTCTAGGGAACTGACTCTCTCGGACATCAAAGTAAGAGCTCGGTTGAATTCCTTGAGAGTTGAGTCGATAGAGTCCAGGCGAGATGTAATAGATGATGAAGGAGCAGTGACCTGGGATTTTAGAACGGAGATCAGGTCTGCTTCGGTTGAGGCATTTGTTTCTGATTCTAGGTCTGCTTCGGTTGAGGCATTTGTTTCTGATTCTTGGAGCAGTTGGGCCAGTAGCATCGTCTTTGGAGTGTCCACCGAATAGATAGGTTGAGTTGAGATCGGTGGAGGTACAGGTGCGGATTCAGCTTCGACGACCTTGTCTTTGCCCTTGATTGCGCGCATAACTTTGGCAAGTTCATCGGCTACATGTTGCTGCATATTTTGCTCCATTGCCTCGCGGACAGCCTTAAGGGTGCTGTCCAGGGACACTGGTGACACAAAGTCGGGTAAGATAACGTCGGGGTCACTTAGAACACCCGTTGAGGCATCCACCTGAGAGGCAGAGCCACCTACGTTCATAGTTGGCAAGATGATAGCTGAGGTAGGATTTCCATTCGATCCTCGTGTTCCGGCAGACGAAGACACTACAGACGTTCCAGTCGGGTCACTAAGAGTCGCGACTTGGTGTTGTTCCGCATCAAGTGTCCTAGTCAAGGAATCTTCAATAACAAGTGGATCTAGACTCGATGGTGCACTGAAAGAAGTCGAGACCGGGGGTTGCTGGTCTCTTGTTTCAACACCAGTACTCTCCGAGTGAGAGACCGGTGGAAGTTGTGCTATATCCCCGTGTGAGACTGAAACATCCATCTTTTGAGAGACGAATGAGTGGATGAGGGGGTCGTGCAATTGCTCCGCTGGGTCCACGGAGTCTTCTTCAATACCCCGTCCCAACAAATGAGACGGGATAGCAGATGTGGCTACCCGGATATCGCTCGGTTCGGTTCGCTCAGGAGCCTCGTTATCTTGACGGCTCAATCTTTCCTGGTTCGCTTTCAAACGCAGTTCTCTCCTTCTCACATGATCTATGTCCCGGGGAAGGTCCCTCCGGCGCTGGCTGGACTATGGGATTCCCTAACCCTCGTCTATATGCTATCACAGGTAGGGTTTCAGGCATATGCATAGTACGGATATAATCCTGCTCCCCCTCAAAACATACATATGGATTGACTTGCTCCGCCTCGGATTGAGAGTGTTATTTACTTGGGAGACATCAACTCAAAAGAAACATTTAGACTTTTAAGAAAACAATGTGATGCTCCCCCTCGGATTTTGTTGAGGTTGTTGATCCGCCATGGAATATCTGTAAAAGACCCAAAGTTAGTAAACAAGACGGATAAACAAGTATCAGCGCGTACCTTTGCATTCAATGGTTCAATCTGAGACAGATTGAGGACTGGCAATGACAAAATAGGTACTGAACTGTCAAAACAGGGGTGTCAGGACATAATGAAGTAACAAAACTTTCCGGACAACCATAAGTTTCCGGACAAAGTGTGTTCGGACAACAAAGCTTTCCGGACAAAAGGAGTTTCCGGACAAAATGGGCAAACCGAACAACTATGTTTCCGGTTGACAGAGGATTTCGGACGCTTTGAATTATCCGGACACTTTGACAATAACAAAATTACCTTAGGAATTGGGCAAAACTTTCTCTTGCTCCCCCTCAAGCTGAGCATGGGGATGGCTTTGCTCCTCCTCGAATATTGCAAACATTGTGCAATGGAGAGTCCGACACACAGAAAAAACTTTTGAACGTTTAAAGAAAAACACTGTGTCGCTCCCCCTCAACTGATGAACATCCAGTTGGATGCTCCCCCTCAGAATGTGTGCGTAGTGTGAAATGCACACGGGAGTAACCACACACACAAAAAAGCTTTTCAGCATTTAACAAATTGTGTGTGACGCTCCCCCTCAATAGTAGAGTATACTTACCTGATGGCTGATCATGCTCCCCCTAAACACATGAGCAGTCGTGAAATTACAGGTATAGACAAATCTCACGTCTTCTTAATATGTTTCCTTATAGATCGTGAGCAGCTCCCTCCTTCCGGTCATGTGTGTGGAGCATCCAGTGTCTAAGAACCACACATGACCGTCCTGCAAAACAAGTTTAGCGGACCTTCGATACCCAGATTTGCATGGGTCCGGGAGGGTTAGGTTTGGCACCTCTTTGAGGAACTTGCTTTGACACAGCTTTCCCCTTAGGTGTAGGTTTTACACCGTTTGTGGGAACTGGTTTAGGCACAGGTTGCCTCCTAGGTGTAGATTTTACACCCTTTGGAGGAACAGGTTTGGCAGCAGGTTTCCTCTTTGGTGCCGGTCTAACCTCAGTAGAAGAAGCTCGTTTTGGAATGGGTTTGGTCTCCCGCTGTGGTTTAACCTCTGATTGGAAACCCCGTTGTTTATAGTATTTTCTTTTGTTATTACGGGGTTTGCGTTTGGGTGTCGAATTATACATGTGATATGACCCAAACCAATCATTGTTATGGATATCATCAAGGTCATTCCAACCATAACTAGAACAACACAAACGATCGTGCGATAATTGAATCAATTGCTGAATGGAGTAAATTTTCATCGGAAAATTAATATCTCTTTTAACAAAATGATTCCTATGATTCCAAGCACAATCGTTTTTGTTCATTCTCGGGTAAAAGACAGTATTGAACGACTTTGATGCAGCATCCTCGACAGATTCCTTGGCTGGCCACTTTGGTTTTGCTTGTTTAGCGCGACCGGTTTTATCCGAAACAACAGGGACAGTGTGGTCAGTGACTTTTGAAGAAACATGAATCTTAGCAGGTGGTTGACCGGTCTTTTGCTTCGGCTGTGATTGTTTTTGAGAATTTGAAGCATTTTTGAAAATCTTAATCACAGCCGGAGTCTTTGATTGAGAACTATCACCCTTTAGAAAATTGACCGGTCGATTTACTACTGGTGACAGAAAATCAGTATGACTTGGAATAGGCTTGTCGAAGGGAAACGACTCAAACTCTCCATCAGAGTTACCTTCAGAGTTCATGTATTCAGAAAAATTTATCTTCGGAATTGCAGGACTTGGATTAGGTGAGGAGGACGAGGAACGCTTAGTGTCAGTGTGCTTTGGGGAATTCGGTGCGGAAGCTAGGAAAAAATCAGAGTTTAAATTCCTTTTAACACACTCATCTTGAGAATCATAACCGTCTTGTGTGGTAGATATTTTACCTAGGAAAACTTTGCACGAAGACGTATCAGATGAATTCGAGGAAGATTCGGGGGAAATCTGCTTCTCAGAATTGAGTTGGTCAATTTGCTCTTGGAGCTGACCATTTTTCGCATACTCTTGCATCGCATCTGTTGCCAAGGCAGCCAGCTTTGATGTGAGTTTCGTGATTTCTTCCCGAAGGATTTCCTGTCCTTCATCAGACACAACTTCGGTTTTGACCGGTTGTGGATTCTTAAGTTTCTCAGAATTGAGTTTCTCAATCTCAGAGATTAGCGCTTTCTTTTCGTTTTGAAAAACATACCTTTCTTTCTCAAACGACTCCTCCAACTCGACAATCTTTGCTTCCAAGATGAGAGGAGGAACATAGAGTTTAAACTCGTCCGTCTCATTCTTGGTTGCGGGTGCTTGGTCCTCATCCTTTTTGGAGGAATCCTTGGGCTTAGCAACCTTGTAAGGGTCGAAGTAGTCATTTGAGAGATACTTTTTCTTCTTTTTATAGGAATTATTCAAAGGTTCATAACAAAACGGAAGCTGAATTCCTCGTTTGTGTGTTTGCTTATATTCCTCGGTGTCCTCTTCCTTTTCAGGTTCAAGAGGACCAGTCCATTGAATGGCATATTCCGGATACTTTTTATCTAACCCAAAACATGCAAAATCATACAAAGTTGGTGTATGTCATCTTCCCTTTTTCAAATAATGTGGGTTATCATATCCGATACCCCATTCTTTGTTAAAGTACGTGAACTCTTTGGGTTTATTCAGAAAGATGGTTTGATCAGTTTGACCCCTTTTGTGGAGTTTGGTTTCAAGATCAAGAATTTTAGTAACAAACTCCTTGTGCTGAATTTGAAGAGAGGAACATTGATAAACAAGTTCTTCTTTCTCATTCATGCACTGATCAAACTGAGACTGAAGATCAGATAATTTGGCCCTTAAGTCTTTGGGTGAAATTGAAAGGATTTTGCATTTTTCCTTTAACATAGCATTTTCAGACTTATGTTTATCAGTTAATCGCGTTTGAACATCTAGCTTTTCGGTTAGTGAACTAATCTCAAGTTGTTGTTCTTTAGTGGTGGCCTTAAAGGAATTCGCCTGATCAATAAGGGATTGCATATCATTCATAAGCTCTTGTTGAGAAAATTCACATACCTGACTTGTTGTTGCCTTTTCTTCATCGGCTGGAGACATCTTCAGTTGCACTGGAGTGATCGTCAGACGATTGTTCGATTCAAAGTGGAACAGTATCAAGAATACTTAAATGTCCCCCTCCTACGACTTAGCACGGGGGTCCCGCTACCCTGTTAGCGGGTGGGGTCAAGGGGCAACGCCCTTGCGGGGTCTGGGGGCAGTGCCCCCAGAAATTTTTGAAAAATGAGGGTTCAGAAAGCTCCCGGATTATGGAATCCGGAAAAATTGTAGTTACCGGACGAGAAGAGCTTACCGGGTGCAAAAGGTTCCGGATAATAAGGCTTTCCGGATGGAATAGGTTTTCGGGTAAAATCTATATAGCCGGAAACTTTGAGTTATCCGAACAAAATAGGTTACCGGAAACGTGGAGTTATCCGGACAAACTATTTTACCGGAAACTTTGTGTTTCCGGAACAAATATACCCGGAAAGTATGGAATTAGAAGACTTACCCGAAAAGTTTGGACGTGTCCGGAAGAATTACGCGATTATCCGGAAAGTTTAAAACTGTCCGGAAACCGCGACTGTTTTACCCGGAAAGAACGGCTGACTAACACTAACCAACTCGATTTTGAAGCAAAAACAACAAGTTTTGATGGCTAAAAATCCGATTTTTATCAAGAACACTACCAAAACTTTTGATCTGAAATTGCTTAATAAACCACTCAAACGATCGAATTAAGATATGAAAATTTGCAGAATCACTAATAGTAATGATGCTAACAATACCCAATAAGCGAAATCGATCAATTTAATCAGAATCAAAGAATTGAAATTCTATCAAGAACACATACGCGAAAAAGATAAAATTTACCAGAAATCGAATTTTGTACTTTGAATCGAATCCGTCCGTCTGCTCTGATACCAATTGTTAAATCCAGATCCGTGCAACAATTATGAAATCAGTAATATGAACGATAAGAACAATGATTTCAACTGGTCATCCCTGTATTATGCTTTCAATCAGAGTGTTTACAATACAATTCAGAAAAGCAAATGAGACAACTAGCCTATTTTCTAAGGCTAAGCTATCTATTTATATGGTGGGCCCGTGGTTAACAAGCCCACGGCCCGTTCACTAATAAGGCTCAAAATAAAGAATTACAATTTAAACCCTGAACTTTAAATCAACATAAATTGACCCTAACAGAACCGTTGGACTTGTATTCGAATTCCTCATCCAACAAGACCATAAAATCTAAGATTTAACCCAAAATATTACTTTTCATATTTTTCTTAAAAGATCGGTTTCTCACTGATTCGAAATTATGCTTATCCGAAAATTACGGGTGTTACAACAATCTCCTTTCATCAAAAATTTAGCTTGGATCTCATTAACAAGTTTAATTGTGTTTAATCTTCTCTTGTTATTAGTCATCTAAATCTCTCCGTAGAGTTTCTCCCTAATCAAGGTGCTCCATTGAAAGATAATTTCTTTTATAGAAATTAACAAACTCAATTTTCTCACCCATCCATGTCTAGTTTAGCATTTTGTGTTCAACATCTAAGGCAATTCATCAGTTGTTTGAAGAGCCACATTGGAAACTGCTATTCATGTGCTCATATATTTACACACATTTATATTAAAGGGTTTGGTTTTAACTAATCTCCCTCCTGTAATGTTGAAGCATATCGTGATGTTAGATCGACTTCATATCCAAACAACAAAAAGTAAGGTCCTACATCATTATGCGTGGAGGTTGTTTGATTTCATGGATATCCAAGAAACAACACACAATATCTCTATCATCTTCTAAAGCATAATATGTATCCTTAACATGAGTGACTGCAATCAACCAATCATTTACGTTGCAGAAAAAAAAACCTTGTTTATCATGAACAGATAAAACATATCTATATCAATTGTCATATTGCACGATAAAAGTTACGTTTAGGATTGATTTCATCATCTTATATACCAACTCTTCACTAGCTTGTCATTGTCTTCACCAAAGCACTCACGAGGGTACACGTCTTCACCAAACAACTCGTATGCTACAAAGCCTACAACATCATGTTATTATTTCCAATTTAGGGAGTGAAATCTTCCCATTAGGGGTGTTCAAAAACCTTTTGATGTAATAACCAAGTTGCAATTTATAGAAAACAGAAAATAGATGGAAAGAAGGTGAAGTCTTAAATCTTGAGGGACCAAAGTGTAATTGTGGGGAGAGGGTATAAAACCCTCATTTTGGACAAAACCCTAGGAAATCCTTTTTGTGAACGGTTGTGTATGTGGGGGGGGGGGGGGGGGGTTGAGGAAAGAATCAAGTAATCAATTGTAATTTTGAGAAGAAGGCAAGGGGAGTGTTGCATCAGAGTAAACTCAAGCATCAAATTGGAAAGGTAAATTCCTAATCTCATGCTCTTATTGCATCTGTGAGTGGGTTTTTAAGTTTATGGAATTTCTAAGATGAAAGAGGTTTTTACTCAAAGTTTTGTGAGAAATTGATCCTGTTAGCTAGCAACGTCTTAATGTTCTTGCTATCACATTTAATGTTTTGGATTGTGCGCATTGGTTTGGGTTGATTTTAGACACCCAGTGCGTTCTGTGCAATAGTCGTTCTTAGTCCGGAACCTTCAGAGTCCGGATCCGGATGGGAGTCCGGAGTGGTTAGTCCGGGAGGGAATCCGGAATCCGGAAGAGCATCCAGAAGCGGAGTCCGGGATTTGATCCGGATTAGAAGCAGAGTCTGGGAGTTGATCCGGAACAGGGGCGGAGTCCGGAACTCTGGTTCCGGGTTCGATTGCCTTTTTAGCCAAGTTTTGGGATATTTTCATAATGTTGTGAGTGTCACCATAAGCTTTATTATTCTTAATCTTTTCAACCTCATAGGTGTTCCATCTACAAACCGGGGGCGTACGTGAGAAGCATTGTGCAAGTCGACAAGTGAGTTTTCTAACTAAATACGTATTTTCTAAACGTGTTTTTCTGAAGTAAGTAAGTGATTATGATTTCATATGTTTATTACATGAAAATGCATGTGTGAGAGTCTATTTGAGATGTATGCATACATTGTTGATAGTGGTGTAATGGCTAAGTCGGGGGGAGTGGCCCGCCAGTGCTCATACCGGGGGAGTGTCCCGTTTATGCAATGGGAGGAGTGACCCAGTAAGGCAGTGTGAGACTGACACGTTGTCGCCATTGCGGGACTTCAGTGTGCCATTTACATGTGCAGTTTGTGTGAAAGTTTATTGTTTAAAGTTGTTGTTTGTAAGGGTTATGAATGTTTTATACTTGTTGATGAAACCCGTTGCCATTAGAGGGAGCTCTCTAGACCTCATGGTTTAACCCTCGCTTTTCAAAAACTAAACCATTTTCAGGGAAGCGCATAGTAGGAGTTGCTGGTAAGGGCAAAGAGAAGGCGTGAGCGTGAAGCTGGGGTGGGGGGACTAGAAGGAAGACAACGTAGTGTAGTAAGCTAGGCTTAGTATTCTAGAAATCTCAGCTATGTATTGGGTTGTTTCCGCAAACCTTGTATTGTACTCGTATGTTTATGTTGTATTCCGGAGCCGTTTCGGCGAGTTGTTTATTTCTTGTTGTTCAAGTGTCATCTTTGAGTTGGGTTGTTACAATTGGTATCAGGGCCACAGTTTAAGGGATTTAGGTGACCGGATGGGCCTAAACTTAAACTGTGGAGTGGAGGGGAGCATAACTGAGATATAGGATATTGTAGGAAAGGTCACTCTAAGTGCGTTAGTAATAGAGTAGAGAGGACCGTCATGAAAGGTAAAGTTGGAATTACATCTGGCCAATGTAATCGCGAATTTACAGGTACATGAGTGTGCTCAATTGCTCTTGTTGAGAAGGTCGAGGGATATGGTAGTATGTAGTGAGTTTTGACTTTGCAATGATAGCAAAGGGTTGAGGTATCGCGAGAGATCGCACATGATATAATGCTTATATTTTCTAGAAGAAGGGTTGTTTGGAATGTTTTGAGGCGTCTAGAGGAAGAACTTCTTGGGTTCGAAAAGAGTGAATGACTGATTAAGGGTAAGTCTTTTGGTTTCTAGTGGGGCCTTGTTCTCGAAATTGTTGTGTAGATTAGTTGGGGTGGTAAGGAAGGACGGTGTCGGAATCTTGAAAGCTTCAATTCAAGAGCGAGTGGATGATTGAAGCCCTGACTCTTTAGTCGAGCTTTTCAGTGGCAGGATCAATGAAGGGAAGATATCAGTGTTGGATTGAAATACATGTAGGGGTAGAATGTGAAGTATTTGGTCAAGACGAAAACTATATGGATGGTTGAGCAGGTAGGCGATGAAACGCATGTACAACAAGTTGTTGCAAGGACGAGAGGGCGACCGTTGGTCAAGGTAGAGTGCCAATGATAAGTTGTGTGAGTACAACGGGTGACCTTGTTAGAGTGAATAGCCTTCAATTGCAAGTTGAGTTTCATGCATTGTGTTCTTATAAGTGTTACATGAGCTTTTCATGATTAAAAGTAATTGCGTAAATAACAAGTTTCTTGTTTGGAAATGAGTCGACGCATGCAAGCGTGTTTTTAAAGGAAAAGACAGAACTATTTACGTTGCACAATAAAATTTTTGAACTTAGTGATTTGCGAATTATATCGCTATTTTTCATGTTGAGAAAATCTTCGTTGCGAAAATCATTAAAGCATTTGACCGCAAAGCTTTTATAATCAAAATAAGTATTGACATGTTGATATCATACAAATGAGTGTGGGAGCCGACTGGTTTACTTCGTGTCAGTGATTTCATACAGAACTTTTCTAGACGTATAGGAAAAGTTTCATTCAAATTGTTCTGATGTAACGACACCATTTTAAATGGTTAAGGTTGTGTTTACTGAAAAGTTGCATGCGAACGATTCTCGAGATCGTTGTGCATGACTTGGTAGTTATGAGAGTGTTGGGTCATGTGTACCCAAGTTGTGTCCAGGTGTTATTTTCTTTTTACATGTTAGAATGTGCGAAATGATTTAAATTATCACGTCGTCATGCATGAAGGCTATGAACTCACTAGCTCGTAGAGATTATTCATTCATAGATAAGGAAGGGTTTCGAGGGTGGAGATGTGCCGGTCGCGTGTGTTTTGTAACTTTGGTATTCGTGTTCAGGAAGAGAGGTGAATAGTGGAAAGGTCAAAAATGAACTTTGGTGATTGGTCGAGTGGTGGTAGTTTGTACTCTTGTTCGGTAACTTGAGATGCAGTCATCGAGGGACGGTTGTGTCCGGGGGAAGGACTGGAAGTCGTCAAGATATTTATTTTAAAAAATCGTTTTATGTAGCATCGAGATTCTTTGATGAATATTGTCGGCGTTGAGCCTGAGAATTTGGGAGTGGCCTTGTAATGTGACCTTGCACCAGGTGAGTCTTGAATTTTCTTCAAGTGAGGACGGTGGAGTATAACGTTGATTATGAAGTGTAGGAAGGAGTAGGTCCCGTTAGGAAGGTTTTGGAAGCATTATCATGTTGTCTATTGATGTTGAAGTCGACAACTGTTTAAGATGTTTGAAGCAGAAGCCTTGGATCAGAAGGTTGAAAGTTGAGAAAATTACCCTGGTGTGTGTAGACGTAGGAGGTCATCCAGGAAATATGTATACTGGCATGATGGTGGATCACCTTGTGTGGGCGCTGTGATTATGAAAGATTGCTTTTTGGATGAGTGTTTTCCCTGCAAGGTTTTGATGATTCGTAAAAGGAGAAGGTAGTTAGCGCGACCAAAGTGGATGCATTGATTATATCGATCTGAAAGAGAAGGTGCCCTATAAATTGGAAATGGTTTCTTGGGGATCGCAATGAACCGACAAGGAACAATTAGTTTTGAGAAAATTGGGAAATCATGAGTTGTGGTTCATCTAGATGTGGAAAAAGATGAAGTCGTGAGATACACTTGGTTACATTTATGCAGGAGATTATGAAGGCAAATTTGAGTATGTGTATAAGTAATTGTGAGAACCTGGTCTGTGGTGGGGTGTTGTGGGTGGAGAACGTGCGGGCAAGTTAGTGGCATCTTTTGCCAAGGTGGTTAGGCAAGCTAGTGTTATGGTCATGTGTCGTTAAAGGAGGTTAAGCATCAGATGGAAGTTCTTTTCAGAAATTTCGGACGAGTTATACAATTTGTTAAGCAAGTTGTTGGGACGCGTGGATTGTAAGCCGGCGTTATGATATGGTTATTCTCAGAATAAAATGGCGGAGCGATAGTGGGTGGTTACTCAAATGAGGAACCAGGTGTTTTTGGTTGTGTGAGTCGTTGGGTGAGTATACTTTGGGATTATTGAAAGTTTAAAGAAGATGTTGGATTGGTTAGTTTACGATGCGGTGTAGTAGATGCGGAATCTTTAAGGGATGTGAATTGTTTTTTGTGTACGGAATAATTATCTGAGAAGGTAACAGTTTGGAGATCAAGAAGTGTGTGGTGGCTTCGAATACCGGTGTCATTTTGGGATGACTTGGTTAGATACCCCAAGTTAGAATTTTGGTGAAACCATTTGGTTATGTATGGTAATGAGGAAGTGTTATCGGTGCATGTAGAAAGGTCGGAAGGGGGGGCGAGTAATGTTTGGTGGGCGGTGCTCCATGCTAACGTGGAGAGTTGAAGATAGTATGTCGAAATAAGTGAGTAGGTTAAAGGCGGGAAGTTTGGCAAGTGACACTGAAAAGGTGGAGTAGTGTGTATAGATTGTAATTGGTGGGTATACGAACTCCTGGTAAGAGTATGGAGGAAGAGGTTTTGGATGTGTTATAGTTCAAGGGCGGTGGAAAACTAACTTAGGCGACTGGTCGAAAGCGTGCACCTTCTAGTGAGCTGTTCGTTGAGGGCATTATGTTTCGAGGAGGAAGAAGAAAAAGGTAGATTAACGTGGTACTCGGAATGAATGACCACTGGTTTTGACTTGGTGTGTGTAACGTCCCAAAAATTACAAGGAATTTAAAATTTTAAAATAATGCATTTCACTATAATCAAACCACAAGTTAACAAATTCCATTACAATAAAAATAAACGTCGTTGGTTTAAACCGTCAAACAAAGTTTAAGCAGCGGAAAAGTTATATAATTAAATCCCCATTTAATAAAAGTTTAACTTTAACAGTCTTCGCCTTGCACCCGTGTGTACCGTCACGCCCGACTGCTACTCGCACCTGAAATTTTGAGACATTGGGAAGGGGTAAGCACGAAGCTTAGTGAATTCAAACCATATGTAGGATCGCAATTATATCAGCATCACCCTTATACATACCAGCACATATATTTCTTGGAACATCCATCAAGAAAATATATCACGATTAATAATAAGCCTTATACTTCCTGGAACAACCATCAAGAAGATATAATCGCAACTCATTATACCAACACATATACTTCTTGGAACAACCATCAAGAAAATATATCACACTTAATAATAAGCCTTATACTTCCTGGAACAACCATCAAGAAGATATAATCGCAACTCATTATACAAACACATATACTTCTTGGAACAACCATCAAGAAAATATATCACACTTAATAATAAGCCTTATACTTCTTGGAACGACCATCAAGAAGATATAATCACAACTCATCATACAACACATATACTTCTTGGAACAACCATCAAGAAAATATATCACACTTAATAATAAGCCTTATACTTCTTGGAACGACCATCAAGAAGATATAATCGCAACTCATCATACAACACATATACTTCTTGGAACAACCATCAAGAAGTACATCAATCACAGTTCAATATATATACACAATTATATATACCCCATAACACAATAATATCAACAAACAATAATAACCATCACACTCGAGTTATAGTAACACAAATATAATTCCCATCCTATATAGTGAGAGAACTCACCTCAAAAGCAAAGGTTATGCCCTCAACAACAACACGAACCGGCCAACACCAGCTCACCTTTTTCCACCTAAATAAGTGTTAACAAATGTCAACGTGACGCCCCAACCCAAAGCCACGACTACTAAATTATAAAATACATTTCCAGTTTTTACTCTCAACACACAGGTCTGTTCGGGACCTGTTTAACCCCTTATAAACTGATAAATCCAGAAATATTTTTCCATAATCACAAAGTCCCATGTCTTAGGGTTCCAGGGACATATCGCACGCGCTCTAACGATTTTTCTACAATTTACTATGGATTTTACAAAACCGACTTGCAGCACAGTGAAAAACAGGACCTTTCAGTACAAAACAGCAATTTGACACTAGCTATGGTCCGAACTGATTTTTCTGTAAAACATAAGAAACTTACTAGACTCAGAATGGGAGCTTTTGGCACTGATTTCACCCCAATACGATGTGCCTAGAGAAAGTTATGGCTTTCCCAAAACATTGGCAGAAACTGTGTAATTCACATGAAATGACAAATAATGCTTATTAACCCATTAAGCCATAGCTTAACCCAAAAAGACCCGAAAGGCATACTAGTTTCTGAATAAAGGTTAACCTAGCCTGGACAACAGCCGTGCACCACCCACTGCCGCCTCCGGTGGTGGTGGTGGCTGACGGCGGCGACGGTGGTTACGGTAACACCCTCGGCGAAACCTCTCAACACCGCCCGTCCCGACTCACCCGCAACCTCACACCCGCACACACCCACACACCCGCACCCCCCCCTGCCGTCAACCGGCGGCGTGCAGCGGCGGCCCCACCGCCGACAGCCGTGGCTGCGGCGGTGGTGGTGGCGGTTTACCATTTTCCGACGAAGAAAACATTAATCAAAACGAAAGGGATACTTACCTTGACGCGACCTTCTTCCTCTACCTTTTCCGACCGAACCCGACGGTGGTTCTCTCACGCCGGCAACCACCTATCTCCTCCTCTCTACTCTCGCTCTCTTTCTCTCTCGGTTTCTCTCTCTCTCTCTCTCTTTCTTTCTCCGGCCGACGACAACAAAAGGGGAGGGGGGAAAAGCCGTAGGGTTTAGTTTTTTTTCTATCCTTACTTCTTCTTTGCTTCTAAGTCACGACACCAAACATCAAAAAAATAATATGGGTTTCGGTTCTTGGGTTGCATGGGCCGAAACTATGTTATGTTTTGGCCCTTGACACAAATGGTCCCTCAACTAATCCCTTCTCGCAATTAACCAAAATTTTGACATATATGACAATTAGGCCCAAAACGTCTAACCCCGCTAACGGAAACCACGTTAAATAAAATTTAAATAAAAAGAATTAATAAAAGAAATTACATACCGGGATACGGGCTTTACAGTGTGATTGGGAGAGATGTTTCAAGTAAACTTGTTGTTCAGTGCTAAGCTAATGGGAGTAGTTCGGGTGAGCATGGTCGTCCCTCGTTGAGCGAGTAAAAATTTGAACTTGTTTCGAGTATGGTTGGATGATTGTTGGATGCAACGAGAGTTTGAATGTGTGTCATCAGGATTTGGTTCACCTCAGATTGGTGGACACGTCGGACGATGGATTGTGGAGGTTTCCTGCTTTTAGCTATGTATGTGTGAGGTGATGACGTGGTGGGAGCGTATGAATAGATTTACACTGATGAGGTGTAGTCAATGTTATTCGATGAGGGAGCTCTTGCCGATGAGTTTGTTGGGATATTCAAGGTTGGCCTTGTGCCAAGTTGTCAAGTTGAGTGGTTGCGTTTGGTAGAGAAATGACATTATTGTGGCATAGAATTCAACAAAGTTCTTTCTTTTAAGGAAGTGGAGTTGCTCGAGGAAAACCTTCGTTAGACGCGTTTTAAAACCGTAAGTCCAGGTGTGTGGACAAAGCGGACAATATCTGGTACGGTTGACCTGGGTTGTTATAGAGACGTTGCAAGTATGTCATATGAAATAACCCCACGCAAGAAAGTGGTGGTTAACCAAGGGGTGGATCCGAAGGATTGGGAGCAACTATGATTTCAATCAGAATGGTTTGGGCAGCTGGGTGGAGCTAAGTTGATTAGGCTGAAAAGCGTGAGTCTTGTGAATCGCTAGTTGGGGGACAACTGGATGTGGGAGACACCCCTAGAGGATGAGGTGGTGCGTCCGAGAAAAAGGTGAAGTCGGGCAGTATTTTGGGTCCGTTGAAATTGTGGAATTAGTTGGAGATTTGGGTGTAAATTGGTTGTACCTAATGAGATCATGGGGAAGTCATAATGTGTATCACGTCTCTATACTCAAAGATTCTTGTTGGAAGTTGATATGGCGATACTTTAGCAAGGATACGGGTGGATGAGAAGTGAGACCTTGTCTTAGGGTTGGAGGCAATCTTTGACCGTAAGTCAAGTCAAGGAGTTGAGTTACAAGGAACTTGACTGCGTGGAGATGCATTAGTAATTCCAAAAGACAAGAGGCATCTGGGGAGGTAGTGACGGACATGAGGTCCAAGTACCCAAGCTTGTCTGGCGATGGAATTCCGGGGACGGAATTCTTTTGAGGGGGAGGTATTGTAATAACCAAGTTGCAATTTATAGAAAACAGAAAATAGATGGAAAGAAGGTGAAGTCTTAAATCTTGAGGGACCAAAGTGTAATTGTGGGGAGAGGGTATACAACCCTCATTTTGGACAAAACCCTAGGAAATCCTTTTTGTGAACGGCTGTGTGTGTGTTGGGGGGGGGGGGGGGGGTTGAGGAAAGAATCAAGCAATCAATTGTAATTTTGAGAAGAAGGCAAGGGGAGTGTTGCATCAGAGTAAACTCAAGCATCAAATTGGAAAGGTAAATTCCTAATCTCATGCTCTTATTGCATCTGTGAGTGGGTTTTTAAGTTTATAGAGTTTTTAAGATGAAAGAGGTTTTTACTCAAAGTTTTGTGAGAAATTGATCCTGTTAGCTAGCAATGTCTTAATGTTCATGCTATCACATTTAATGTTTTGGATTGTGCGCATTGGTTTGGGTTGATTTTAGACACCCATTGCGTTATGTGCAATAGTCGTTCTTAGTCCGGAACCTTCAGAGTCCGGAGTGGTAAGTCCGGGAGGGAATTCGGAATTGGATCCAGAATCCGGAAGAGCATCCGGAAGCGGAATCCGGGATTGGATCCGGAATCCGAAAGAGCATCCAGAAGCGGAGTCCGGGATTTGATCCGGATTAGAAGCAGAGTTCAGGAGTTGATCCGGAACAGGGGCGGAGTCCGGAACTCTGGTTCGGGTTCGATTGCCTTTTTATCCAAGTTTTGGGACATGTTCAGAATGTTGTGAATGTCACCTTAAGCCTTATTATTCTTAATCTTTTCAACCTCATAGGTGTTCCATCTACAAACCGGGGGCGTACGTGAGAAGCATTGTGCAAGTCGACAGGTGAGTTTTCTAACTAAATACGTATTTTCTAAACGTGTTTTTCTGAAGTAAGTAAGTGATTATGAAATTGATATGTTTATTACATGAAAATGCATGTATGAGAGTCTATTTGAGATGTATGCATACATTGTTGATAGTGGTGTAATGGCTAAGTCGGGGGGAGTGGCCCGCCAGTGCTCATACCGGGAGGAGTGTCCCGTTTATGCCATGGGAGGAGTGACCCAGTAAGGCAGTGTGAGACTGACACGTTGTCGCCATTGCGGGACTTCAGTGTGTCATTTACATGTGCAGTTTGTGTGAAAGTTTGTTGTTTAAAGTTGTTGTTTGTAAGGGTTATGAATGTTTTATACTTGTTGATGAAACCTGTTGCCATTAGAGGGAGCTCACTAGACCTCATGGTCTAACCCTCGCTTTTCAAAAACTAAACCATTTTCAGGGAAGCGCGTAGTAGGAGTTGCTGGTAAGGGCAAAGAGAAGGCGTGAGCGTGAAGCTGGGGGGGACTAGAAGGAAGACAACGTAGTGTAGTAATCCAGGCTTAGTATTCTAGAAATCTCAATTGTGTATTGGGTTGTTTCCGCAAACCTTGTATTGTACTCGTATGTTTATGTTGTATTCCGGAGCCGTTTCGGCGAGTTGTTTATTTCTTGTTGTTCAAGTGTCATCTTTGAGTTGGGTTGTTACATTTGAACCGCTTAAACCAAGTCAAATCAGACCGTTTTTTGCAGTTTGAATGGTCTGGCGGTCCTGTCTGAAAAATGGTCAAACCACTCGGTCTGGTCTGGTCTGCGGTTTGAACAATATTTTTAAGTAGTCTGGACTGAGCCGACCGCCAAATGTACTCATGCATTAATTATATTTAGGCTTTGTGTTATAGGCTCAACTTTTATGGAGTAATTAAAGTTGTCTAATATGTTTTTATAAAGGTTCAAAATAGTGTGAGGTGTGGCGTATCGGCGAGGTCAAACCTCAAGTCTTACATGCCACGACGAAGATGTGGCGTTTTTCAAGGCGTGATATAAGGTGGCAATGTGATATGTCATATATAGAATTACATATATGTTTTGTTTATATCATTTAATCAAAATAATGATATTTAAAATGTACATTCATATTGAAAGAAGAAAAATCAATATAGATTATTACTTGAAAAATAGTTTATGATTAAATATTTAAAATAGAACTTAGAAAGGTAATTTTACAATTTCGTTTTAATCGTGAGTCCATAACGTTTATGAATTCGTGAAAATGGGAGTGGTGTGATTAGATAAATATATAAAAGTGTAAATTTTACAGATAAAAGTGTAAAAACAAAAAAAGTTAAAAAAATATTTTTTTTGAAAAAGTCCTTAGAAAAAACGCGCATTGCGGCGCGCCATGGCATTCCTCAAGGCGCCATGGCGTGAGCCATGCCTTACTATAAAAAACTATGGGTCATTTCGTAACGGCGGAGACGCGTCTTACGCCATATTGCGCCATGGCACACCTTTGTGAACGCTGGTTTTTACCCGAATTCCACCATTTCTAGAGAATTTTTTTTAAGTTTTTTGGTTGATTTTGATGGGCTTTTTGATTTTTTTTGGTTGATATTCTTTTTGTTTTCTAATATCTCAGTGCACCCCTAAAGTTTAGAAGGTGCACATTTCATACCCTAAAAAATATCTACTTATAAAAATAAATTGAGCGGTTAGAGTTGAACACTTGATAACTCTTATTTTGAGTGTTATTTAGTGCGTCTTTTTATTCCCTTTTTATGCGTGTTATTCCTTTATGTGTTCGTATTTCCACTTTATGTATTTGTGTTTCCGATTTTTATTTATTTATTTTTAGTTGGAGTTGTTGCGGATAAACAGATTATTGTATGTGTCGTTTGTGAGATAAATGTTGGACTGTGGATGTAGCCACAAATGTCACCAAAGTGGTGAAAGCGGCTTGTAGGATTGTGCAACGATTTTGTTGCCAAAACGGTTAAATCAATAGCTAGCCTTGCCAAGGGTCAACCCTGGAATATTCATGAAAGAGCAAAAGTGAACAAAGAAGGTCAAGATAAATAGAGCAAAAAGACACCCTTGAGAGTTCCCTTTCTCTCTTTCAAGTGCTTATCTAGCATTTTTCTGTCTTATATATAGTTGTAGTTGTAATTTAGTATTTCTACTTCTGTACCACCATGGAGACATTTGGGGTTACAACGACGAACTTTATCTTAATGCATTTTATTTGTTAGTATTTATTTTCTTCTACTGTGTTTTTTGTAAGCATAAGCTAAACTCACCTTTGGGTATAGGTGCAAACCATACCTAAGAGGTAAAATGTAACACTTGGATGTTACCACTTTTTGCTAATTTTCGGTTTAGTCACTCAATTTGAAACTTTAACTCAACGCAGACATGACGATCACTTGTGTGTATTAATATTAGATATTTGACCCCGAGATGGGCAGATTCGTAATACGACTTGAGTGATGCAATGAGGTTTCAGAAAATCTTCAATAATCATATGGAGATATGGGGTTGTTGCATAACTTTCACTAAGGTTCATGATGTCGGTATCAAATGGTCTTTAGCCTTCTTCTTTTTTCTCTGTCTCGTATGAAGCAATGGGAGGCAAGCTATAACGGCAGGATGTGACCTTGCCTTTATCTTTTCCTCAAGCTTTCGCTTGTATTTTCATAGAGTAAGTTTAGTAATCACTCTCTAGTAAAGGCACCGGTATCAGAGCCTTAATTTGGCCTCCTAGGAGGTCAAAGGTTCAAACCTCACCAAAGGTGAGGAGTGTGTGTGAGTTTATTTGTTTCATTTGCCTTATATTAATATTATATACTTAAAAAAAAGGTTCATGATGTCGGTCGAGTTGGTGTGTCATTGAGATATGTGTATCTTTCCATATCAACGGAACTCAAATTATCAAGATCTACTTAGTAAAGTTGGCAAACCAAAAGTTAGCAGTTGTGGCCGCTTTGTGACAGAAACGTGACCACATTCCAACAAGATGTAGTTTTGATAGAAAGAAATCGTGAAGGGTTTTTTTGTGACTAGTTATGTCAACCATTTATATTATTATCATACTCTTATGAAAAACTTGCACCCATACCCGCTTGTTATTGCTTGTTATTTAATATCAAAGATTATCAAACCACTCTAAAAATGATTAATTTAATAAAACCCAACTTTGCACCGAAAAGTTCATGAAAAATTCAGATTCCTAATAAGACAATCCTTGTGGATACGATCATGGTAGTATAGCATTGTATTACTTGAAGGCAAACGTATTGACCAGTGTGCACTTGCACTGCCACTATGGTAACACAGTGCCCACACTTGTGGTTTCATATATTCGTTATCAAGTTTTTGGTGTTGTTACATGGGATTTCCGTATTTACAAAGTTTCTTGAGTTATAAGTTGCGTTTTTCATTAGTTTCGAAGGTTTTAGTTGGGACTACCCTTATTACTGTACTTTCGATTATTTATGGGAACAACATCCTAAGTTCTTCACAATTTTTCAAGACGATAACACCACACTTCACTTACACCTCCTTATCAAGATTTGAATGACACATTTCAATACATTTGACCAATCATGGGAGGAGCATATTGATTATTCATGGGACTAATCATATCTATGGATTCTTGTCCTTTGTTCCCAACGTGTAACACTCTGAATTTTCGGTAAGGGAAAAACTAAAAATTGTGTTTTTGTTCGTCCTAAAATGTTATGGTGTTAACGTAGTTTAACTGGCTGAACCTAGTATCGAACTTGGCGTTTTAACGCAAAGGCTAACCGGAAAAACCAACGTGAAAACAACAGGCTGGGGGCTCGGGGAGACATTGCCCGACATTACCACGATGGCATAGTCGCACGACATAGTCTTCGTGGTTGTAATGTAGGTGGGGTCACACCCGCGACATTGACCAACGACTATGCCCATGGGCATTGTCGCCGAGCATAGTCGCACGCGGGCATTGTGTGTTTAAAAGCTTGACTTCAGCATTTTTCTCTCATTCTTCTCACTTTGCAACTTTGGAACCCGGTTTTTAGAGCATTTAGGGCGATTTTCTTCCCTCCTACCTTCATTCTCCATTAAATGCTACCTAGGGCTTGGTAGTTCTTTGTTTGTGCGTTAAAGGCTACTTGGGGAACATCAAGAACAACGAATCAAGCTTTAATCAAGCATTCTTCTCATCTTCACCAACAAACTTATAGGATTTTCTTGGTTTTCATTCTAAAAACCTAGATTGTGAGTTTCCTAACCCTTGTCAAACTAAATACATGTCAATAACTTGTTATTTTGCTTTTCTACTTGTTTTTATACAAACCCTAGTTTTGACAAAAAAGGTATTTGATATATTTAGGAGTATTTATGGTGTTGGATGTTAGGAGTACTACATTATGAAGTATTGGGTTGTTTTATGATGCATTCATGATAATTAATGTTTTATGGTTTGATTTCATGGAATACTAAGTTAGGGTTTTGACCCAAGATCTAAATATTGGCTCAAATGATGGTCAAGCATGTTATTGGCTAAGCTTGGCTTAATTTACTTGGCTTAATGGATATATTGACCCTATATGGTATTGTGGGTACTTGTATATACTAAATATGTGCCAAGTAGCTAATTTGTATCTTGAGATGTTATGGGTATGTCCCTTATGTTAATATGGAACTTTAGCCATGTGTTGCCTATGATGGCATTGGTAATGGGATTTTACATGCTTACGTCTTATGGCCAAATTGAGCTTTTGAATGAATCAAGTTAACTGTTCACTAGGAAGACATAGTCATAGGTGCCACCGTGCGGGTATGTGCCTAGACCTCCGCCATTTGGGGCAATGCTTTTGTTGTATCCCCGAATGTGTCGGGCCTTTGGTGTCGCTCTTAGCGGTTGACACTAAGTTATCTCGACTCTTTGGGTGGAACTTCTTGGTGTTATGGGTCCCCCCCATTGACTTCAAACATAATTGTGGAAATTGGATTAATTGCTCTTTATATATGTACTCCTTGCATGTTGTTATTTGTTCAAGCTCACTAGGCTTTTTTGCCTAACACTTGTTTGGTGTCGACGTGTATTTCAGGTTCTAGCGGAGCCGTCATTAAGAAAGCTTAGGCGGGAGAGTGTGAGCTTGGGGGACCATTTTTGGGACGCCATTGTTGGAAGAATTTACTGGATTTAGAGATGACACCCCGTTTGTAATCTTATTTCTATTTTAGAAACTAGATTAGTTGGTTGTCATTTATTTCCGTAAAATTACTCTTTGTAATTATACAGGCGTTTGTTAATCCCCATTTTTGGGAGGCTCATGTTTTGGCATTTATATACCGCTCTTTCCAATTTATGGAAGTTTTTGTTTACTCCTATTTTTAGAGTGTTACACAACGACCCACTCAGGGATGTTTTTGATCAACCTGAACCATCACACTCTTTTTAAACTATTTCCTTAAGCTTAATAAAAAGTTTTACAACTTCTTTGGATAAATTTACATCCTCTTTTTATGCCTTGAATACTAAGATGGGACAACTAGTCGATGAGTTGAAAAACCAAAGTCAAACCCCCTTGCCAAGCGATAACGAAAAGTTAATGTATTGGTATGGATAAGAGTGATGTTGATAAAGAGTTGGAGATTTTTTAGGCAAAATTTGAGTACATGAGCACGCCTTCTTTACTCCTCACTAGTGAAGATGTGCTTCAAGATGCTAAAAGTTTTTATTTAATGATTTTTGCTCATGTTGTGCATCGTTCTTTTTGTGCCAACAGTGTGCCCACGGTTGTCACAAATCGGACCATGGGGAGATTTCGTATGTTCAAAATCTAGGGAGATTTGACTAGATTGTGTTATTTGGGCGGTGGGGTTGTTGGAGGTGGTTATTATCTTGAAACTATTCCACTTTTTGAAGATGCGTTATTGGATTGGTGAATCACATCCTAAGTAATCTTGATACAAACTATTTTTCTTACTCTCAACTTCAATTTTGTGTCTTTTATTTTACCTTTTTGTGTATGTGAGATTTGAGTCTGTTATTTTTTTATATTATTTTTCCTTCGACAAGTATCAAAAAAATTGTGATAAAAAAAAGGAAAAAAAAACTAGTATTCTCTCATAGTTTGAATAATCTTTCCATTAATAGTAGATTAAGCAAATAACTCCCTAATGTCCATATTGATTAAACTTTGGACATCAGAAATGATATAGGTCATTTTTCAAAATAAGTACATGCACTGTCCCGGAGTTGTGGTTTGCATTCTGGTGTACTTATCTTTAACGAAGTTAAATCTAATCCGTTAAATAACAGACACTTTTGTTAATTTACCCCATTTTGTATTTTCCTATTTAAAATAGTTATATTATATTACATTATATATATATATATATATATATACACCTGGACTCTCCATCTCTCTCACCAGCCCATTCCTATATGCCTCGTTCTCTCTCTCCCCGATGATCGGTTAAGCCCGCGATGTCACAACAAACGTAATCATCCCCTTCTAAGTCATTGCAAATATGTTCATCTCTCCAAGATGGGAGCACCACCAGATTTGTTCAACACCAGATTTGTTCCATCTTCGGTTAATGCCACTTGTAGATTTATTTTGCATGCATATGCTCGTGATTCATGGTTTAAGATAGGTTTTGATTAATTAGTTGATTTAATTTAGATTGGAGATGATGAATCTGTATCCATGACTCACTCTTGGGTATTAATTGGCGTCTGTTGAGAGTGTATGAATTTTCTTACATGACTCCATTTTTGTTCTTGGTTATGAAAAGCTTAATTTGTTGCAGAAAATTGTAGGCTTCATCCATGGGTTTCACAAACTTATTTGTTCATAACTTTCAAAATGTTTAAATAAAGAACTAACACAAGATGGATCGAGTAAGGACAAACTTTTGCTTACGGTATCTTGATTCCTTTCTTTCAGTTGACAGGTGCCAAAAGTCCTACCAACAACTCTTTAGCCAAAAAAACTAACCTGCAATTAGGGGTACAAAAAACCGCTAACCAGCGAAACCCGTGCAACCCAACCCACTAATGACCCAATTAAACCTAACCCGCCAACCCGCTAATTAGAAGGGTTGAAATTGGGTTATCATAATTCAACCCAACCCAAACCGTCAACCCACCGCTAATATATATTAATTCAATAAAGTTATATTTATATACATATATAGTCATAGGTTCAATAGAGAAGTCCAAATATTTAGATAAATAGAGAAGTGATCTTGACCATTCATTCGGTCAAGATCGGTTATAATTGGTCAAAAGTTGCGGCTTTGACCGGTCAAAAGTTGCGGCTGTTCCAAAAATAGAAGGGCAATTTCGTAACTTTTACAAAAAACACGGGCTGAGTTCATATATGAATCTGTTTGATTCACATATGAACTATACGTTCATATATGAACCTTTGTAATTCACAAATGAACTCTTTATAACTAATTCATATATGAATCTTGTGATTCATATATGAACCTTTGTGTTTCATATATGAAACTAATTAACTGTAGGTTCATATATAAATCAGTTGAACCAATTAACTGATTCATATATGAATCTTTGTGTTTGATAGGCGGGTTCACACCCCCCTAAATCTAACCGCAAGTGTACGGGTCGAAGTCAAGTAATAGTACAAAAGTACGAGTATCGAACACAGAGAACTAGGAACTAAGTATCACAATTACTATAAAAACTATTAACTGAACGGTCGCAATTTGAGTTGTTGGTGGTAACTAATTAATTGCAATTAAATAAATCAAACACAAGACAATAAACAACTTAGGAAACTTTAATAGAGAAAACAGTTGAGAGTTGGAAATCCTAAGGTTTTCACCTATAAACATCTGACTCGGAACAGTACCAGTTATTCCATATAATGAATACCCAATCTTTAAAAGTCACCGTTGTTCTTTCTCAAGCAACAACGGGTTTTATTTTGAAAAGCACAAGTATTATCTCTCGATCTCAACCTATGGAATTCAAAACACATTAAAATCAAGATTTAACGGGACTAAGGCTTACTTGATATATCTCTATCACCAATTTCTCACCTTAGGCATGTAATTTCTAGTTCTAGTTATCAATTAATTCTCTCGAATTTAATTGAAAACAACAAAACAATTGAAAGCTAGCTAGACTCACAAAAGCATTAAAAACCAAATCACATGCTTCATTAAAATAGAAAAACTGATAAAAGTCTCAAGTCATATGTTCACATGCTTAAACCAAATTCATTCCAACCCCCAACATCTAAGGATTAGTTCATGTTGGTGGTGGATACAAACACAAGAGAAAGAATGGAAACAATGAATGCAAACATAGTAAACGTGAATGTGTGGAATGTAATGGTGAACTCCCTTCTCTCGGCTATAATCCGCTTCGCGTCGTGACTTACTCCTCAATCGATCCTCTATCGTGGCTCCAAAAGCTCCGAAAAACTTCTGAAAATCGCCCCCAAGTCGCTGTCGTTCGTCGTGTGCGAGATATCCCCGAATGATAACCTAATTCCGGAGTACATAAAGTCTGAAAAACGAACAGAGTGTTGCGCGGTGTTGGCCGCGGTTTGCAAACCGCGCCAGAAACCACGCGTGTTTCTGAGGTGTTTCCGGGTCAGGTTTGGGTCCTGGTTCGGGTACGGGTCTTGGGCTTGGATCTCGGGCTTCCGTTGGCTTCGTTTTGGACTCTTTTTAGGCTCTTTTCCGCTTCTTTTCTCGATGGTTGCCGCCTTTTCGATTACCTGCACATTTCACTCGATAAACCGTAAAACCACGCCTTTTTGCTATCAACACAAGCCAATCTCATTGGTTTGAGAACTGAAAATAACGCCAAAAAGTGGCGTTATCAACAACCCCAAACCGAGCGTTGCTTGTCCTCAAGCAAATTAGCGATAAAAATAGACTAAAAGCATATATCAGTGAAATATAATAACTGCACAACTCCCAATTGGTACCATGTAATGCACTGGTGATTTCCCATACCCGTGAATGCTTATCTCACTCTCGCCTCATCCTTATTCTGATTAATCTATGGCCTTCCATTGTGAGTTGAACTCGTGACTGCTCCGATTCCATTAAGGTTGTACTAGGTCTAAACATACTAGGGAAGACATTTCGCCTCGACCCTACCTCACGGGATTCTCTCATTTCGCTCGAACCTAGGTTGTCGCACATGTTGTCATGTATAGGAGGTTATGTGCAAGAATACTCAATAATTACATGACAACTCTATTGAAAGACGCACAAATGTCCAAAAAGTTGATCTCCGAAAGGAATCAAATAGCAAGACAGGGAATATCAGTAAAGATAGTTGTATACTCTAATCACATTTTCCAAAAGATCCTCCAGGTCTTTCCAAGGGCTGTAATGGGGTTAGGGTTATGGCTAAGGAACAAAGGGTAAAAAGGAACAAAAATCCTCGGCGTGTCAATCATTAACAGTTCTGAACTTTTCTGGTTTTGATTCTATCATTTGGACTTCTTTTTCACTATTGGAGTCGCTTTGACTCGCTTATTTAGCTGTTGTAAAGCTATCTAAATAACTGTTTTTTTTAGTTGGGACTTCATTGGTCCTCTTTATTCAAATTGGGGCTGCATTGACCCTCTTTTCTATCTATTTTCATAACTGGCCTGTACTGCTTCTGATTGACACGCTTTCGGATAAGGGTTGGCTAAGGCTTTTGGCAAGGGTTTGATGGTGGGTTTAGGAATGAATAAGGTGAGTGTTTGGCTGCAAAAATGGGTTATGGGTACACACAATATGGGTCGAAAGGAGCGATAGCTAAAAATGGGTTAAAACAAACACACACTGCCTGGAATCATATCTTAAGGTCCACACGATATGGTCTACTATACCCTTACTCAATATCCCGATGGTCGTCTTTGCTACTCAATGCAATAATATAGCGGGATCACTCTATATCCACGACAAGGAACTCGAAAAGGTGTATATGAATTTTGTGTTTAAATCCCTCGAAATGAAAAACGTCTTTTAGGCTCAAAGCTCGCTATTGGGTGGTCTCCACTAATGTCCCTAGTCATGTCCTTTCCCGGTCCTTCCCTAATGGTCACGTCGCTATCACAAGATTCATCCCACAATGGTCGGTCTCAATCATTCAAAACAAATTTTTTAGCTAAAGTGATCTAGGCACTCAGAAGTGCGGGAAATCTACGTGCATAACGTGGGCCCGATTGGGCAACCCCAAACCTTACCCACACATTGTCCCCAATGTGCAAGTGTCGGCGTAGGCGATACAAAAACAAGTATCGTTGTGCAATTATGGCAGTTATCGGACAGGCAAGACAAAATATTAACAAGAAACATCAAAGAGCTAGCCTAAATATTTTCAATATGGGCACCCCAAACCTAGGCCGTGGTCTAGGTTTGTCAAATAAAGCCAACCCCAAACCTCGGTAACATCGAGGTTTGCACAGGATTAAAAGTGAGTGTGTCGATGATGAAAAAATGAGGCACCCCAAACCTAAGTGAACTTAGGTTTGTTGCATCTCGTTTAACTACTAAGAAACCAAACATCATACACCACTCGTTAAACAGACAAAGTTAGAGCATACCTGTTTGCCCGGATGGAGGAGCTTCTCTTGAAAGGTTTGAGCGAATGATCAGAGAAGATGGAGAGAGAAAGCACACACAGAAGAAATCAAAGCAAAAGACGAAAAACACACGAAAATGAAACACACAAAGCAAGAAAGGACGAAAAGCTACACGCAAAACAGCCTAAACGACCAGGAAGTTGTGCGGCTTAGGCCGCGGTTTGGAAACCGCGTAGGAAACCGCATAACCCACTGTTTGAGAAAACCACCAGAGCACCCCGCGGCTTGTGGCGCGGTATGTAAACCGCGGGCAAAACCGCGTATGTCTCTGACCCTTTTTCAATTTTCAATTTTTTTTTGTAAATAAAAATACTAAAAAACGCAAATGATAAAAGAAACTGCAAACCTTGGTGGGTTGCCTCCCACCCAGCGCCGTGGTTTCGGTCGTGGCTCTACCTTCCTTTCGATCACTCCTTAGGCCTTTCGTGCTTACCCGGCTGCTCTTCACTTCCACCTCTTTTGCTCTCGAACATCTTGAACACCGCCTTCTCACCACCGACCCTTAAGGTCATCTCACCTTCTTCCATGTCGATCAGTGCTCTGCTCGTGGCCAGAAAGGATCTTCCCAAGATCAGCGGGACTTCTTCATCTTCATCTATGTCGATCACCACGAAGTCCACCGGAAAGTAGAACTTGTCGACTTTTATGAGCACATCCTCTACCACTCCATACGGGTACACAATCGATCGATCCGCGAGTTTAAGCGTCATATATGTCGGCTTCACTTCTCCCAATCTGAGTTTCCTGAAAATAGATAAGGGCATTAAGTTAATACTAGCCCCTAAATCACACAACACTTTATTAAAAGAAAGATTCCCAATTTGAATAGGGATCAAAAAACTCCCTGGATCCTTAAGCTTCGGGGGAAGCTTGTTCTGAATAATTGCACTGCACTCCTCAGTAAGTGCAATGGTGGACTGGTGTTCTATTGCCCTCTTCTTTGATACGATCTCTTTCATGAACTTGAGATACGTTGGCATTTGGGCAAGCGCTTCTGCGAAAGGGATATTGATGTGAAGCTTCTTGAAGATGTCGAGGAACTTCTTGAACTGTTCCTCATCTTTATGTGCTTTCACCCGGTTCGGAAATGGTAGTGGTGGTACGAACGGTTTGACTACCGGCTTCGATGGAGGTGTCGCTTCTTTTTCCTTCGGCTTCTCCTTGGACACACTACCTTCATTGGCTTCCAACTCATCCATATCTATGATCTTCACCTCTTGAATTTTGGGCTCAGTCTCCCTTGATGTCGGTTCTTTTGTAGGCTCCTTGATCAGCTCCTTGCCACTTCTCAGATAGATGGCATTACATTCTTCTCTCGGTTTTCTCTCAGTCTGACTCGGAAACGTTCCTGGGGCTCGGTTTTGTAAGACTTCCGAAATTTGCCCCACTTGTCTTTCGAGGATCTTGATGGATGCGGTGTTCTGATCAGTAGCCGCCTTGACCGTGTTAACCGTGCTCGCTAATTCTCCAACCATGCCGTCCATCTTTGCCATAAACTTCATCATCATATCTTCCAGCCCCGGTTTCTTCTCTCCAGATTGTCCCTCATTGAAATTCCTTTGGTTGAAACCTGGAGGACGGTAAACATTGTTAGCATTAGAAGAATTAGAAAAGTTAGAGTTATTACCTTGTGGTGGTTGACCGGGTTGACTCCATGAGAAGTTCGGGTGTTTCTTCCACCCCTCATTGTAGGTATTCGAGAACGGGTCGTTCCTCGGCTGGTTGTTTCGGTTTTGCATAAATTGAACTTGTTTAGGTTCTTGAGGACTGCCTCCTTTCAGGTGGGTCGTGATCGTAGCTAGTTGAGCTTTTATTTCTTTCAGCTCATCCGATTCTTGAACGCTTGCAACTCTTCTAACGGCTGATCTTGGAGTAGAAAAACTGTGTTCGGCTAGATTATCGATCATCTCGCACGCTTCCTCATAAGACTTATCCATTAGTGCTCCACCCGATGCAGCGGTGATGTCGTTTTTGAACTGTGGGTGGAGTCCACTGAAGAAGGTTTGGATGATGACCCAACCTTGTAACCCATGATGAGGGCATTTCTTGATCATGTCTTTGTACCTCTCCCAAGCTTCATATAATGTCTCTTGGTCCCATTGAGCGAAATGGGTGATCTCGGCCATAAGTTGGGCGGTTCTGCTTGGTGGGAAAAACTTTTGAAGAAAAGCGGCTTTCAGTTGTGCCCAGGTAGTGATCGAGTCTGGTGGGATACTTTCAGTCCAAGTTATGGCTTGGCCTTTGAGTGAAAAGCTGAACAGCCTCAGCTTAATTGTATCCTCTTCCATCCCATTTTTCTTGAACGTATTGCAAATCCTCTCGAATGCACGGAGATGTGCATGAGGATCTTCGGTCGGTGCTCCTCCATACTGATTTTGTTGTACCATTACGATGGTACTCGGTTTGAGCTCAAATTGCCGCAGTGGTGGGTGGTTGGATGCCTATGCGTGCCGCTGCCACATTCGAGTCGGCAAACGACCGCATAGGACGTCTTTCCGGGTGTGCTTCTTCGTCGGCCATCTCGATCTTGATGTGTTCTTTAGCTTTTGCTTCCTTGCGTAATCGACGGGCGGTTCTCTCAATCTCCGGATCGAGTGGTTCGATTTTTTCCCCTCGGGTTTTTCTTGGCATAAACCAATTAGTACCTGAAACGGGAAGTAAACAAAATTAGCAATCCAAAAATTGAAAGTGATGGAGCAAAATAAAAAAAATGTTCAATCTAATAGCGCTTATAGCTGGTAGTGCTATCAGTTGCAACTAGTTCCCCGGCAACGGCGCCAAAAACTTGATAGGCGGGTTCACCCCCCCTAAATCTAACCGCAAGTGTACGGGTCGAAGTCAAGTAATAGTACAAAAGTACGAGTATCGAACACATGGAACTAGGAACTAAGTATCACAATTACTATAAAAACTATTAACTGAACGGTCGCAATTTGAGTTGTTGGTGGTAACTAATTAATTGCAATTAAATAAATCAAACATAAGACAGTAAACAACTTAGGAAACTTTGATAGAGAAAACAGTTGAGAGTTGGAAATCCTAAGGTTTTCACCTATAAACATCTGACTCGGAACAGTACCAGTTATTCCATATAATGAATACCCAATCTTTAAAAGTCACCGTTGTTCTTTCTCAAGCAACAACGGGTTTTATTTTGAAAAGCACAAGTATTATCTCTCGATCTCAACCTATGGAATTCAAAACACATTAAAATCAAGATTTAACGGGACTAAGGCTTACTTGATATATCTCTATCACCAATTTCTCACCTTAGGCATGTAATTTCTAGTTCTAGTTATCAATTAATTCTCTCGAACTTAATTGAAAACAACAAAACAATTGAAAGCTAGCTAGACTCACAAAAGCATTAAAAACCAAATCACATGCTTCATTAAAATAGAAAAACTGATAAAAGTCTCAAGTCATATGTTCACATGCTTAAACCAAATTCATTCCAACCCCCAACATCTAAGGATTAGTTCATGTTGGTGGTGGATACAAACACAAGAGAAAGAATGGAAACAATGAATGCAAACATAGTAAACGTGAATGTGTGGAATGTAATGGTGAACTCCCTTCTCTCGGCTCTAATCCGCTTCGCATCGTGACTTACTCCTCAATCGATCCTCTATCGTGGCTCCAAAAGCTCCGAAAAACCTCTGAAAATCGCCCCCAAGTCGCTGCCGTTCGTCGTGTGCGAGATATCCCCGAATGATAACCTAATTTCGGAGTACATAAAGTCTGAAAAACGAACAGAGTGTTGCGCGGTTTTGGCCGCGGTTTGCAAACTGCGCCAGAAACCGCGTGTGTTTCTGAGGTGTTTCCGGGTCAGGTTTGGGTCCTGGTTCAGGTACGGGTCTTGGGCTTGGATCTCGGGCTTCCGTTGGCTTCGTTTTGGACTCTTTTTAGGCTCTTTTCCGCTTCTTTTCTCGATGGTTGCCGCCTTTTCGATTACCTGCACATTTCACTCCATAAACCGTAAAACCGTGCCTTTTTGCTATCAACACAAGCCAATCTCATTGGTTTGAGAATTGAAAATAACGCCAAAAAGTGGCATTATCAGTGTTCATATATGAACCTTTGTAATTTACATATAAACTTTTTTTAACTAATTCATATATGAACCTTTGTGTTCATATATGAACCTTTGTGATTTATATATGATTTTTTTTAACTAATTCTCATATGAACAAATTAACTGATTCATATATGAATCACAAAGGTTCATATATGAATCACAAAGGTTCATATATGAATCACAAAGGTTCATATATGAATCACAAAGGTTCATATATGAATTAGTTAAAAATATTTTATATGTGAATTACAAAGGTTCATATATGAATCACACAAATTCATATATGAACCTGTCCCGCGTATTTTTTACGAAAATACCCCTCTATCTTGTGCAGACCATGCGCAGACCACACGAGGAATTATCCTCTGCTTCTCGGTCAAAGCCGCCGATCTTGACCGAATGCATGGTCAAGATCACTTCTCTATTTCTCTAAATATTTGGACTTCTCTATTGAACCCTTCCCTACATATATATATATATATATATATATATATATATATATATATATGTATGTATATATATGTAGGGAAGGGTTATCAAATGAGAACCACAAATATGTTACAAACTCGTGAGAATCAATATAAAAATATTTGTTTACATGATTTTTTTTTCATCAAAACCTATGGTTTAAGATATTGTTACACATATATTCGTGTTCACCTTGTGAAAAGATTACATGTGAAAAAAGAATTTTGTTTCACTCAGTGAAATGAAAAATACTCGTAAAAAATATTCACATGGTAAAACAAATCTATGTGAAACTGTCATATTATGAAACAAATATATGTGAAGCAAAATATAATAAATCCTAGTATTTGATGAAAAAATATCATGTAAAAAATATTATTTATAGTGGTTGTCATGGTTTATAACATATTTGTGGTTCTCGTTTGATTTACCCCCCCCCCCCCACACACACATATATATATATATATTATAGAGAATTTAATTAAAATACCCAAAGTTTGACTTTGACTTGCCAAAATATTCATTTTCTCGTCGAATTTGCCGAAATACCCATTTTTTCCGCGGTGGGACCCGCGATCGCGGGACCAACAACGACGTGTCACCACGTGGCACCATCTTTGGCCATTTGTCCCGCTATGGTCCCTCAAGATACCCCGCGGCTACAAAATGACCCCTGGTCCCGTGATTTTTCCCGCGATCGCGGGATTACCTGGACACGTGTAGCGCTGGGGTTGAAACCCTAATTTTTTATAACTATAAAGAGAGTGGGTGGGGGACCAACATCCGGCCACCATACCATATTTTTAAACTCTCTCCCAACTCTCTCAACTTCTCGTGTCGATTACGCTCTCGGTTTGAAGATGTCACGTGTTAGGGATGTTGTAAGTCATTTTTCTTAACTTTTTGTAGTTTGTTGTTGTTATCTTAAAATTTTAAAATATATGATATGTAAACTTTGTGGTTTAAACTTTGTTGTTTGAATTTTGTTGTTTGAATGTTGTTGTTTAAACTTTGTTATTATCTTAAATTTTTGAAATATATAATATGTAAACTTTGTTGTTTTTTTGGTTATAAAAAGAGAGTGTTTTTTTATAAATAAATGTTAGAGTGAGTTTATAAAAAATAAATGTTAGTGTTTTTTTTTATAAAAAAGTTGGTGTTATTTATAGAAATAAATGTTAAATTTTTTTTTAAAAAAGTATGTTAGTGTTTTTTTTGTTATAAAAAGAGAGTGTTTTTTTAAAAATTAAATGTTAGAGTGAGTTTAATAAAATAAATGTTAGTGTTTTTTATAAAAAAATTGGTGTTATTTATAGAAATAAATGTTAATTTTTTTTTTATAAAAAATGTATGTTAGTGTTTTTTTGGTTATAAAAAGAGAGTGTTTTTTTAAAATTAAATGTTAGAGTGAGTTTTATAAAATAAATGTTAGTGTTTTTTTATAAAAAAGTTGGTGTTATTTATAGAAATAAATGTTAAGTTTTTTTTATAAAAAAAGTATGTTAGTGTTTTTTTGGTTATAAAAAGAGAGTGTTTTTTTAAAAATTAAATGTTAGAGTGAGTTTTATAAAATAAATGTTAGTGTTTTTTTATAAAAAAGTTGGTGTTATTCATCCAAAAAAATGTTAAAGTGTTGGTTATAAAAAGATGAGTGTATTTACAACTTAGGTCCCTAAACTTTGCTACTTTACAACTTATGTCCCTAAACTTTGGTCAATGACAACTTAGGTCCCTAAACTTTGGTGAATGACAACTTAGGTCCCTAAACTTTAGTGAATGACAACTTAGGTCCCTAAACTTTAGTGAATGACAACTTAGGTCCATAAACTTTAGTGAATGCCAACTTAGGTCCCTAAACTTTGCTACTTTACAACTTAGGTCCATAAACTTTAGTGAATGCCAACTTAGGTCTCTAAACTTTGCTACTTTACAACTTAGGTCACTAAACTTTAGTGAATGCAAACTTAGGTCCCTAACAATGTTACATTGAAATAAAAAAAACCCACAACATATCTATTTGGATTTTATCAAACGGGTGTAAATAACCCTAAGGTATGTGGGGACTTAAGCAATCCTTGTGATTCCCCTGCTACCTGGAAGTCCAATTGATTGAGTGGGTTATTTTCTAAAACTAAAACAGACGAATAATTATCAACCCAATAAACCAAACAAGCATTATAACATCCGTGAATTTTCTATGCAGCGCGATTTTCTAACGATCGACTTGACGTTAAGGTGTCGCGTTTCGTTCATCGTAGATATGAGACAGCGTTTCGCCAGTTTAGGAGATCGGGTACGTGCGGTTGATGAGATCTTTAGAGGGACACTTTCGGTCCATGGCTGGATCTTACCATAAGCGGTGGCGACCCCATGCTAGTCCACATGTTTCTACAGCTGGAGGTCGAGGTCGACAATGGTGATGAGGAGGAGATGTATTTTGATATCTTCGGGCATGATATGCGGTTTGGCCGTCACGAGTTCTGTCTTATTACAGGACTACTTTTTTAGACGAACCCCCCCTTCCTCCGTTATCAAACATTACTTGGGTTAGTAGGGTTTGGCCTAATGAAAGACCATCTCGTTTGAGGCTGAGGACAGTCGTGGACACGATGAAAGACCGTCTTTCTGACCTTAGCGACGAGGATGTTGTCCGTGTATGCTTGGTGGTGACGGTGGAGATGGGCTTCATGGGCCATGAGTGGAGCCAGTATGCTTCCAAGACGGTCCTTACGGCCGTCCAGGATTTGCGTTTGTTTAGCAGGTATCCGTGGGGTAGCCACATCTGGACATATACCTACAGACAGATGCACCGAGTCATCGCCAGACGCGCCGACATACATGCGAAGATGGCTCTTGGTGGATTTACATACGCCTTCAAGGTTAGATAAGTAGTATGTAACATAAACATTAATACATACAGACTGTTTGGGCTTTCCTTTTTACGTTCTTGCTTTTCTTGTGTAATTCCAGATATGGATCTTGGAGATGTTTCCCATCGCCCATTCCAGTTTCACCATGCGCACCGACAAGTTGATTAGGGGAACCCGTTGGGACATGGTTGTTAACCTTAATAGGAACAATTGCCTTGCGTTCTTCAGTCGGGCAAGCACCGTAAGTTCTTTCACTATGTTTACAATGTTTCCTACGTTATTCCTGTTATTAAGTTTTTGTGTTTTACCATATATTTAGCCGGCGTATGCGCCTCTCGCAAACCTTGTGGCTATGGATACCGAGAGGGACACGTCTTGGTACAGAAACAGCGTGACCTTTATCAATAGAGAGGAGACACGACGTCATGGGTCTAGTTCCTCATATGACGAAGATGAGGAAGACGACGCGAGGCCTGAGCCGCCCCCCTCCGATCGATATCAGTCGCCCCCTTCCGATCGATATCAGCCGCCCCCTTCCGATGGGTGTGGAAGGGGTTTCTTGGCGGTACCTCGATACTGTATGTAAATCATTTTACTCTTATTTTATTTAAGTTGTTTGGTTGCTAACTAAGTTGTCTAATATTGTAATATTTCAGGTGTACATCCCTATCTACATTCATCCTAAACATTGGGTGCTCGGAGTGTTTGATCTTCCTCGTATGTTGATGATCATATATGACATCGACCCTGGCAGTCTCTTCAAAGACGCTTTGCATGAGCGTCTTGCCATATTTAAAGATCAGCTGCCGGGGTTCTTTAGTCTGCTCGGGGATGTGGACCGTCGCGAAAAGTCAGTGCACTTTTGTCACAAGTTCGCCAAGAATGCACCACAACAGCAAGGGATGAATGCGGATTGCGGTGTCTGGGTATGCCGTAATGTCAGCATCTTGATTTCAGACGATGTGGTAGATTTACACACTTCCCGCACCGAAGAAGAGGTCGCGGAGTTTCGCATACATATGGCGGAGACCATTTATGCGCATTGTGTTCCACGGCAAGATGATTAGGTTGTTTATGTAACATTAAATGATTGTTATTTTTAGTGTTAACTTATTTTGTTAAATTATTTAACTTAAAGTTATAGTTTTGTTTATTATTTTGTTAAAGTATTGCACATATGAATACTTAAACCTAAAAAGTGTGACAAAATCAGTAAAAACATGCAACAACACTTTACTCTCTCTTCCTATGTGGGACACATTCTCACACTCATTTGGTTTTTGCTAATTTCATCCAATTACTCAACTTTGAGTATCGATATCTCATTCACACATACTCCGTTTTGGACGCATTATATATCGTTTCGAAGCTCTCAAACGAATGAAAGACCTTTATTCATGAGCAGACTTCCTTTTGCAGGCGAATCTTGCAGTTACTTTTTCAGTCGGTGGGGACACACTCTTTTGCAGACGAATCTTGCAGTTACTTTTTCAGTCGAATCTTACAGGCTCTTTTCAGACGAATCTTGCAGTGAACTATTCAGATGAATCATGCAGGCAACTTTTCAGACGAAATCTTTGACCATATCCACATCCCTGATGAAGAACATACATTTTCACGGCTATAAGTAGATGGCATGATGAAGTAGTAATTCACAACTTGCTATCTATCTTTTATACCCTCTACACTGTGCACAAACATTCTCTCGCTTTTCTTAACACTATGGCTGGAGGTTCAAGATCAAGGGGGAACAGGTCGGCGAATGGGGCTAGAACTTCACGTTCGGCAGCCTACCAACCACTGAACGATGGAGCTCGTCGGAGTACCTGGAAGGTACCGGAAACATACGAGGAGTGGAGAAACTATGGGCGAATTGCGGCCGATTATCCATTCACGGCTGAGGAGGAAGAAGACTGGGAGATGGCATGCGACAATTACCACTTCGATAATGACGGAAAAATTCCACCAATGTATCATTGTACCCAGCCAACGGTTCCACAAAGTCAACGAATTACTCCCTTAGTGCAAAAATCCATTGATGAGGCGAACGCCGATATCGAAAAGGTAAAAGGTATGTGGAACCATAACAGGGGGATTCAGCATGGGAAATTGGAGTATCTAGCGGAGAAGAAATGAGAACTGACCATGACTAGGGCTCACGTTCGAGAGCTGCAACGACAGATTAAGGAAGTAGAAGATGAACTACAAGAAATCGAAGACGACTACACGGGAATGGAGGACGTCATCAAGGAAAAGGTTAACTTCATCACCGGAATCCAGGTCGCATTCCAGTCATAGATTTCTTTGTTTACCTGCACTATATCCGTTTCGTTTGGGAAGATGATTTGCAATAACTGATCTTTTAATTAATTTCCTTATTAAATAACTTAAAATGGGGAAAACATTTTCTTTAATTAATTTCTATATTAAATACATTAAAATGGAAAGGAAACAATACATTAAAAACCTCAACTACATAAAATGATAACCTAAAAAAACTATAGGGACCATTTATGTTTTTTTTAATTTGCCTCAAACTAGAGGGGCCAAAACTGCAAATATAGTAAAATCGCGGGACTACCGCGGGACACAATCGCGGGACAAGGGGCCAAAAGTGGTCCCACGACAAACTTGGGGGGGGAAAAGCTGTAGTCGCGGGGTATCTTGAGGGGGCATAGCGGGAGAAATGGCCAAAGATGGTGCCACGTCGTGCCACGTGGTTGTAGGTCCCGTGATCGCGGGATTTTTCGCAGGAAAAATGGGTATTTCGGCAAATTCGAGAGAGAAATGAGTATTTTGGCAAGTCAAAGTCAAACTTTGGGTATTTTAATTAAATTCACTATATTATATTAGTCTAATTTACAACCTAAAAATATATATACATATATTAGTCTAGTTTACAACCCAAAAAATATATACATATATTAGTTCAATTCACAACCCAAAGCCCGAAATTAATCAACTAGGTCAAGACACAAAATAATTCACCTACGTCGATCGATACGTCTCAAATAAGCATTACTATACGAGAACTAAAAAACATGTACGAGAATTATAGAGTGAAGGATTCAAAGAGCTTGTTAAAGAGTTGCAACATAAATTGATGTCCCTATCAAAGTGACCGTTGCTAAAAATATTTATCAGTTGTTTTACAAAATTGGTGTCGATAAACACCTAGTTGCAGACTGCAACTAGGTGTTTATCGAAGATATGAGGGAGGTGGGTATCATCGGAAAAGATAAGGTGGGCTAGTGGTGATGGTAAATGGTGGTGGCATGAAGACGATGTATATATATATATATATATATATATATTATTTAATAAATAAATAAATATTATATTATATTATATCATCTAATATAATATTTTTTTAATAAGAAATAAGGAAACATGGTAAAAGGACATAGTTGCCCACGAGTTAACGGATTGGAGAGCACAACGTTAGGAATAGGGGCCAAAACGTAATGAAATGCAAACCACAAGAACAATAGGAATAATTATTTGAAAGAGGCATCATATCCCAATTCTAATTTCTAAATAAACCATAGGGACCAAATATGTAATTTACTCAAAATAATTCGTAGGTTTTAGTTTTACTAGTACACATGAAAACGAACAGAGCTCCTCTCCTCTAGGCTTCGATTTCACATGAAACATTACACCTCTCCTTTCAAAGCTTCTACACTCAAGCTCCATTTATACTCCACCTTTTCAAAACCCACATGGAATTCATCACAAACCAATCTCTTCATCACAAACCCAACTTTATTAGCTGTAGAATCATGCAACTCCATGGTTCATTTGAAGCAAATCCAAGCTCAAATGACTAGAAGTGGCATCATTTTTCATGTTTTTCCCATCAGCAGAATCTTAACCTTCTGTGCTCTATCACACACCGGAGATCTAAACTATGCTCATCGCCTTTTTAACCACTTCCCTAACCCCAACGTTTATATGTGGAACATTATGATCAGAGGCTATCTAAAACTACATTTGCATCTAAAAGCTTTATCTTTGTTTCGTTTAATGGTTCGGAAGTGCGTAGAAATGGATCGGAGGAGCTTTGTGTTCGGATTGAAAGCGTGTGAGGATTTAATGGCCGGAGAATTGGTGCATTCTTTGGTTTGGAAAGTGGGGTTTGACTGTGATTTGTTTGTGCAAAATGGGTTGGTTCACTTTTACGGTGAGAGAGGGCGGCTGGATTATGCACGCAAGGTGTTCGATGAAAGTTGTGTGAGAGATGTTGTTTCTTGGAGTAGTTTGATAAATGGGTATGTGAAGCAAGGCATGTCAGATGAAGCATTGAGAGTTTTTGAGTTGATGGAAGCAAGTGGGATTAAACCTAATGAGATTACGATGATTACAGTGTTTTCTGCTTGTTCTCAGAAAGGGGATTTGGATTTGGGGAAATCTCTTCATGGTTATGTCAAAAGAATGAATGTAAATACGAGTCTCAATCTAATGAATTCGATATTGGATATGTATGTTAAATGTGGTTCTTTAGTTACAGCTCAAGAGATGTTTGAGAATATGAGAACTAGAGATGTTTTCTCATGGACGAGTCTGATAAACGGGTATGCTAAGAACGGAGAGTTGCTTTTAGCAAAGAAACTGTTCGATGAAATGCCTGAGAGAAATATTGTTTCTTGGAATGCTATGATTGCAGGCTATTCACAAAATAATAAACCAAAAGAAGCTCTAGAACTCTTTTACGCCATGGAAACCGCAGGTTTGATTCCTATAGAGACGACTTTAGTATGTGTGTTATCTGCTTGTGCTCAATCGGGTTGCTTGGATTTAGGCCAATGGATATACTTTCACTACATCAAACGAAACCAAATTCAACTCACCGTGACTCTAGGAAACGCGTTCATAGACATGTATGCCAAATGTGGCCACATAGATGCAGCCACGGAGCTCTTTAATGGCATGCAAGAAAAAGATTTAGTTTCTTGGAACTCCATGATTGTTGGTTTTGCTTCCCATGGGCAAGCAATGAATGCCCTTAATCTTTTCGAACAAATAATCAAAATGGGATACAAACCCGACAAAATTACATTCATTGGTGTGCTTTCCGCTTGTAGCCATGGAGGCTTACTCACTCAAGGAAGAACCTACTTCAAAGAAATGGAGAACATTTATGGATTAAGACCAATAGTTGAACATTATGCATGCATGGTTGATTTACTTGGCCGAAACGGGCTTTTGGATGAAGCTTACGGGTTGATAATGGAAATGCCGATGGAACCTGATAAAGCTGTTTGGGGAGCGGTGCTTAATGCGTGTAGGATGCACGGAAATGTCGAATTAGGTAAACTTGCAGGTGAAAAGCTCTTGATTTTGGATCCAAATGATAGTGGTATTTATATGCTTATGGAAAGTCTATGTGGGATGAGACAAAAATGGGATGAAGTAAAGATGGTTAGAAGTATGATGAGAGGTAAAGGTGTTAAGAAAACACCAGGGTGTAGTTGTATAGAAGTGGAGGGTGAGTTTCATGAGTTCTTGGTTGCGGATAACTCGCACCCTGAATCGGAAGATATATATAAAGTGTTGGGTGAACTGATTTTGTTGTCGAGGGGTGTTAACGATTTGTGCATTGTTGAGAATGAGGTAATATGTGAAACTCTGTTAGATTAATGTTAAAGAACATAATGGGGGTTACAACATATACTGAGGAGAAATGATTAAGCTATAGTCGATTTGTTAAATTTAGTTTTTCGTTGAGTTGTGCACATGCATAGAGGCCAAGCTGTACGGATTTTGTGTTGCTAACAAGTGTGTGTATAGAGGGCAAATCAAATACAAATCTGATAAATGTTATAAAACCGATTTTGATGGGGCTCATGGGCGGGTTAGGTGGTCTTTATTTGGTTAAGCCTACGTTCACTCAAATTGGATTTTATCGTTAATTGTTTCAAACAATTTGTTTGTATTGTTTCTTGGTCGATTAATCTTTACTTGTATCTTCAACAAAAAAAAGATGGACATTAAACAAAGAAAGAGGTTGATATTTTGCAATGTTGTATAAAGCTCGCCATTGTTGCATGTGCGTCGTGGCTTAAGCCTTGTGTCTCACGTCACGTTAAGCATGTGGCACGTCTAATGCCCGATTTTTTGTTTTCTTTTTGTCTTTGTTAGCTTGTAATATATAACATAATTTGAATTGTTTAATATCATTGACTTATTGAGTAACTAGTTGAGTACCCGCGCAATGCACAAATCGTAACTGCAAGATTCGTCTTCTAAAAATGCAGAAGAATAACTCATTACAAATATGTAATTAGACCCATGCATGTTAATGTGATGCAATTCGGCGGGGAAAAAATAGCAAAAGCTTACCAAACTATTTCAACACTTTGACCATCCCAACTTGTTTGTTTTTTTTTTTTGAAAAGCAAACTTTAATTACCAACCAAAAAGCTACAACCACCAAGTTCAAACAGCCACAAACCAAGGACCCAAAACAGGAAACAAAAAGCTGTCCCAAACAAACAGCAGCAAAACAAAACAAAAAGGGAGCCAAGCACAACAGCAACAAAACCAAACAGAACCAAAGAAAGAACAGCTAAACCCAATTTTATAGCCCCGGTTTACCAGAAACAAACCACCGCCGCACTCACGACCCAAGCCGAGATCCCACTGATGGCCCTCACGCCGCAGCTGAATGCAAAAGCTGCTGATGCTATACACAGCCGTTGGCTTAACCAACCAGCAGCTTACCCCACACAGACGACACACACCGCTGGCAAACCAACCCACACCTGAACACGAACAAGCCGGTCCCTGAACCGACACGGTACCCGCTGCAGCCACTATGTCTATCCACATATGACAAAAACTAAGGGTGAGATCAAAGTCCATTAAATCGGTATCTTATGCAACAATTTACCCGGTTTACTTACTGGATAAGACTCTACATCCTAATCATGCTCGTACCACGTAAATACCCAAAATGATAAAAGTAAGTGCAACTTAATCAAACATATTGGTATATCTGATTCAAAATCAAGATCTATGTACATAAAATTTACACGTGCATTAATTTAGCCTAAGCAATCAAGAGACTACACCCACACCTAATAGGGAACTTAACTTGATGGCCACCACCACATCCACCATCCATCCAAGTTTCTTTGATGGTTCACTCCCAATATCAACGCCAACTGCTGCAACAAGAATGGAAGTACTCCTTGGCTAAGTGGCAGGGACAACCATGTGTAGGTCAACCTAAGTGACAACAATCAAAATATAAATTTAACCCCATTAGATTAGAACATGTTTCACTAACAATTGTAACCCCAAAAGAAATTTAGATAATGATAGCAAAATGTGAAATGTAGAACCAATACCAAAAGCTTAAAAAAAATGAACCGTCAAAATAAGTGATTAATACAAGATCAGGTATGGGGTCCAACGCTTTATTTTGGATGTCAATCTCACTTTGTCACAGCAGTAAAATAGACGATAACTTAATTAAAAAAAAGCAGGCAAACACATTGCTTCAAGGATGCATGGCCTCTTCAGTTTTTTGTTCTTGTGAACTCAATGAACCAAGCATGATATACACACTCAGGCGGGGGTGTTAAGAAAAAATACAACAACAATGGACAGGTAATACTAAAACTCAATGCCCAACATATAAGTGGTTAATATTGTCATCATTTTTATTGTTGTGCATCTAAAAACTGATCACTCCTTATCCAATAAGCTCTTACGATAAATAAGTGGGTTAAAATTTATTCTTTGGAATGTGTTTTATGCGAACATGGTCTTAGAACTACAATAGCATTTATTTTTAGATATCAAATTTGTCAATAAATAACTAACTTTACAAAATCGTCATAACGAAGTTTCTAAAGTTCTTTCAAGAACCGATAGTCTATATATTTTCGAAAATCGTGGATCAACGTATCTAAGGGTTCCTAAAAACGACTCATTTATGATTATTTGAGGGTAGGAAATACAAGTTCACCGGTAACTTATTTTACCTTCAAGGGTTGCAGTGTTCATAATTCAGATTCATCCTCTCTGCAATGTAACAAAAGATAAGAAAAGTATTAGAATAAAAAGTAGTTCATCAGCACATGTGATTTAAGGAAAAACAAAGTAGCAATTGCCAACAAGTCAAGAGATCAAGGAGAGGCACACAATTCTAAGTCTAAAGGGTACTTGATATGGTTCTAGAAAACACCACAAGAAAAAGTGTTTGCTTGTTTAACATCTTGGTGATATTTTCCCTTCTATGTAGCCTTGATTTTGACAGGTCATTAGAGGCAGAGGTACCAATGTTTAACATCTTGTGGATGAATAACCACATTCTAAAATGGTTGGAAAGAAGGTTCCTGCTGCTAACGATGTAAAATTCTATTTTTTATAAAATGCAAAGCATTTTTTTATAAATAATATCATCATTCAAAAACTACTGCGGTGTTGGTCCAAATCCAATGCAACCCAAACATTGTAGCTTGGAATGATCGATATATGTGCATCTGAGGACAAATGGCATACAAATAATGCATACTTTTCTAAAGCAATTTTTTATTTCTAATTTCAAAATCAACATATTAAACATTCATTCTTTCTAAAATATTTATTCAAATCTAAAATATTTGCAGATATGATGGAATATGTAGATATTAACTGGGAACTCAGATAAGTCGTTTGATATAGTTGACAGATTGCAGATAAAATTCCATTTATACTGTGAGTAATGTAGACACCTTAAATGTATAATTTGCTCATTTCTACAGGAAATGATATGTGGGTTCATACATAGGATAACTATTTTTGATCACATGGGGGTGATTGACATCTAAGCAACCAAAATTGCAGGGCCTTAGTGTAGCCTCTGATGCATAAAGCATCAACATGGATTCCTACATTGGGTCTATGTACAGATACCCAAACATTGTATATGTAACTTGAATTACCAAGAAAAAAGTACAACACAAACAGAAAAAGAGAGTTGAGAGGTATGAAGTTCAAGATAACAACAACAGAAAATTGAACTTAAGGGTTTGCAAAATCAAAATCACAGAAGAGTTTCGACCTATAAACCACAGAAAACTTTTAAACCACTTTCTCAAATGTAGCTTTTCCAAACACATGGTTTGCTAAATCAAAATTACTGAATTACATTATCTAACTGTGAATAAACATTAGAACATCTCAATCTAGTTGTTGAAGCCAACTTTATTGGGTTATTAGGGCTCAAAGCTTTTAACCTCGAAAATAGGTAAAAACGTAAAAAGTGATCTTGATAAAACAATTAGGGGGCATAAATCTTGATAAACCCAATTCTTCAATTCAAGTATTCAACCAATCTTTTTACCCTAAATTTTTGATCTGAAAATTGAAAACCAATACTTACTTTCAACGACGATGAGGGCTTTAGAATCATCGGTGGGTTTTTCATCAGAAACAAGTGGTTCTTCAACTGCCATATCTTCTCTGCATCAACCAACAATGCAACCTATAATCAACGAAAGCCACAGAGCATAAATCGATCAAAAACCAGAAAATAAAATCGATTTTGGGAAAGAAACAGCGAACCAGCAAAGAGCATAAAGTCGAACAACAGAACCCTAAACTCAGACGTACCTGAATCGTTGCTTTGAGAAGATGGAAGTTTTGGTATTGGGGAAATGAAGCGATGGAGAAGATGGATTTGAACATCAAGTGTTGAACCGGTGAATGTTGAACCCTTAGGGTGCGTTTCTTGCATTTGGTGAATGTTGAACCCTTATTGAGAGCTTGAATCGTTGTCGAAGGAGCATGAATCGTCTTCTCGAGAAGATGAATTTTTGAACAGGTGTCTGATTGGAGGGATAAGAGGTGGTTCTTGGGAAGACGGAGAGGGGCTTAAAAGTTGGAGAGAGATGGAGAGAGAGAGATGGAGAGAGAGAGGCTTCTCACTCTTAAATTTAAGTAATTATGCATAAATTGAGAGTACTATATGCATTAAAAGTTGTTTTTAAGAGTTTGGGGGTTAGATGCATTATAAGATAGTATAGATATTAGAAAACATACGTTTATATTAAACATTGAAACAAAACGTAGCAAAATTTTGAGTAACGTGTCTGGTACTAAACTAAATCGTTTTTGCAAAGGATTTTGTATTATGCGTTGATGAAGTAGAAAAAGACCATTTCCACATAAAATCGAATTCCTACACAGGACATCTGTTCACATAAAAGGATTTAGAACATAGAAATTAATTATTTATAGTGAATCATTTATTTTTATGATCTCAATCTTTTTGTTTTTTATTATTATTTGAGCCTCCTTGTTGAATCAAAAAGAAAAATATATTAGAAACAAAAAATAAAGTTTGTACAGAACTGAACCAAAAGAAGGCGATGAATGAATGAAATAACACAATCTTTAACACACAATCAAAACGACGGTGTTCCAGAAAAGTTATCAACCAAATGGTACCAATACGTTTCCGAAGAAATCGAAGAATTTCAAACATACCTTAGATTGTCCATTTCGAGGTTGGAAACTCGACTCTATTCTTGCTGCTTCATTCCATTCGAGGTTGGAAAGTTCACGGTGACAGCAGTGTTGTATGATGTGGAGTAAAATACATGGGATGCACCGGATCAATTCTCTTCTAAGCCGCAATTCATGGGAGGGCATTTGATTAAAAATGATCAACGGTTCAGATCCACTTCTCACGCGATCCTCCGTCTGATGCGGTCAACGGGCCTAAATGGTTAAGTTTTTGTTTTTGGGTCAAAAAGGGCCAATTTTGCAAACAGATGGGAAGTATTGTGGATCATAGGATAAGGAGATCATCAATGGATCTGGTCTGCTCACTTACAACTTCTAAAATAGTGTTCATATCAGTGCCAAACTGATGCATTATGCTCTCTGCAGTGAACTCATGAACAATCCCATTCATCTCAATCCAACTACAACCAGGCTGTTTCTTAATCTTCTGATTTCTCATCATCTTTCTTGTCTTTAATGCATCTTCCCACTTGTTAGTTAACCGATACACATTCCAAAGAAGTATATACACTCCATCATCATAAGGCTCTAACTCAAGTACTCTCTTTGCCGCCATTTCTGCTAACCATAAATCTCTCTTTATCATACAACCACTCAAAACAGACCTCCAAATGACCGCATCCGGTTCCATAGGCATCATTTCAATTAACTCCACTGCTTCGTCTAAATGCCCTGCCCTGCAGAGAAGATCCACCATACAACCGTAGTGTTTGATTGATGGTTTGAGACCATATTGATGAACCATAATGTCAAATAACGAACGCCCTTCTTTAATTAGTCCTTCGTGAACGCAACCTGATAGAACGGTCAGAAATGTGATTTCGTTTGGGGTTAGCCCACTTGACACCATGTTGTTAAACACCTTGACTGTGGATCTTCCTTCACCGTGAAGAGCCAATCCTGAAATCACGCTGGTCCAAGAAAAGACATCCTTTTGAGCCATTTCCGAAAATACCCTTTTGGCGAATTCAAGGATTCCCACTTTAGCGTATAGATCTATCAAAGCATTATTTACTGATACATCGGTAACAAGATTGGGTATTTTATTAATGTATCCGTGTAATGATCCACCAAAATCAAGAGCGCCAACATCAGCACAACCAGATAGAACTGAAACTATTGTGATAGAAGTAGGATGATTGTAATCACCACCTTCGGTTCTCATTTCACAAAACAATTTTAACGCACAGATAACATTCTTGTTACGAACATATCCCACAATCATTGCAGTCCAAGAAATAACATTTCTAACAGGCATTTCATCAAACACTTGCTCGGCAGAGGCAATATCACCACACATGACATATCCATTGACCAAGCTCGTCCAAGAAGCAACATCCTTTGTAACCATCAAGTCGAACACTCTCCTGGCCAAATCTATCCGTCCATTTCGACTGTAGAAATCGATCAAAGCGTTAGAAACAATAGGTCCTTCACTACCCAATTCATATTTCAACACCATCCCATGAACTATCCGCCCCACCACCAAGTTTTTAGCAGACCCACAAGCCGAAAGTGCAGCAACGATGCAATGCCCATCTGGGTTCAACCCCGTTGACACTATCATATCAGAAAATAAAGAGAGTGTTTTCAAGGGCTGTTGGACTTGGGTGTGCAAGTAGAGAGACATGAGACAAGTCCATGAAACTATATCTGGATTTTGAATCTGATCAAAGATTCTATGAGCTCTGATTGGATTGTTTAGTTTTCTCACATATATGTTGAGTAGCTTACATGCGAAATGTTGGTGAGTGTGAAAGAGACCTTGGGTTATAGCCTGAGCATGGATTTGGGCTATTAGATTCTCCTTTTTGCTACATCTGTCTAATAAGCATCTCAGAGTTGACAAACCAGTGCTCATAATAACTAATGCTCTGGTTTACCTCCCGCCATTCGACTGTTGGGATCTTCTCTACCAAAATTTCACCATCAACACGACATGTAAACAGGGGAGTAGTGAACATAGATAAATAAAATAAATATTATTTTTTTGGAAAAAGCAAAAACAACCATATTACATCGAAAGTTACCACACTGCAGTAACTAAAGATGTGCAATGAATTGATCAATGCAGATGCATGAGATACTGAGATGCAATGCAAGACAGAAAGGTAACATGCAGTGGAGAGTTTTGGTGATTAAACTACAGAACCAGAAACCAGAAAATTAATAAAGCAGGAAGAAACCTCAACGATTAATCACTTATGCATAACATAGTTGGATAAATGGGATAATTCGGATGCTTTGCAAACCACATGGCATCTAACCACTCATAGCATAGTAAATCGAATCAATTTGGTAGAAACAACAAAATCAAAGTTATCGAAATTCTCAAACAAACTAACAAACAAATCTCGATTGACTAATTCTCAAATGAAATGTACTAAAAATTGAAACTGAAACCCTATCAGGACTGCATACACACCAATCTTAACTCACCGATCGTCGAAATTGATCCGTCTTCTTGAGCCTTCAATCGACCGATCCATGGTAACGGCGACATGATGGAGTTCGGGTTAGGAAGAAAACCCTAAATCCGATAAATGGGTCGGGTTTGGGAATAGAGTTTGGGTTGGCAAATAAATGGGAGGAGCATTTGACGAGTCGGGTCACCTTGCAAACCCGCGAGTGGAGCTTAATATATTTTTGAGTCAATTACTTTTTTCGTCCCTGTGGTTTGCTGAAAATTTCGGTTTTCGTCCCTGGTCTTCCTTTATTATGTTTCTGGTCATCGTGGTTTGCACATTATTTATTTTTTCGTCCATGTAGGTCACGCCGTGTGAATGAATGTTAACTCCCTCCTCACATGCCTCAAACAAGAGGGTAAAACTGTCTTTTACAAATCTTTTTAATTTTCGATTTGTATGAAGCCCATACTCAAAATTAACCGTCCTTTATTTCACTTCTAATTTCGTCCGAGGTAAAACCTAGGGTTTCTAGAAGATTATCCTTTCACACAAAAAAACTTAGAGCTCTCCTACCCGTGTTTCTCCCACGTTCCATTACAACAACTTCTACATAGTTAACGAATCTCCATCAATGTGGCGACTTCGATCTCTGTATGAAGTATTTGACCCACACGACCTTTATGGTAACGTACTTTTTTCAAGATTTTGTTTGTTCCTTTTTTTTGCAATCTAGTCTTGTTCATGTTTTATCTTCTTTACCTGCATCTTACTTTGATATTGTTTTTCTATTTTACAGAAAAGATCCCCAACTTTTTTTTCCATTAAGATAAACCATGGTGCATTTTTTTATCAAGTTTCCAGACAAAATATACGTCAATGGAAAGGTAAACTACATTGAATTAATTGACTGTGATTAATTTTCTATTCATGGGTTGAAATCAATGGTGCAAAAGTTGGGTTATCAGTGTAATAAGCCAATGTTTTTCCATTTCATGATACCTAAAACCGACTTGGATTTTGCGTTACAATCATTAGGAAATGATGAAGACATTTTGTGTTTGTTAAAATATGTTGGCGACTTTAAAGAATTTGATGTGTACATCGAACACGAGAAATCAAACTTGTACACATATTTCCAATCACCGTAGACAAGTGAAAAAAATCTACTATAGGGTTGGGTTGAAAAGGATGGTGAGATCAGTGGGTTGGGCAAGGGCAGTGCCTTGGTTGAGGGATCCAGATTTGGTGAGGTTACTAGACCAGGAAAAAACTGACAAGATACGCTAACTCGACACGAAATAAATGGGTTTGGGTAATACATTTCAACCCGTTTAAGTAAGCGGGTTGACACGACACGACTCGAAAATTAAACGGGTAAGGTTACGGTCAAAAATTTCAACTCGAAAATGACCCGAATAATCCTTTTATATATATATATAGGCTCCGTAAAATGCAAACCTTGCATTGTTGAACACTTTACAAACCACAGTGTGCATATGTGAACAACCGGTGTGTATATGTGAACAATGTGCATATACATATGCATATGCATATGCATATGCATACGTGCAAGAATATACATATAATGAACACACATTCATATGGGAAAATGCATATATACATCTCAGATTAGGCATATATGCACATTGGTTTGTAAGGGGTGTAACAAATACATGGTTTGTATGTGATTTGTATTCTATATATATATATATATATATATATTATAAGTTCTTTTTAATGCTTTGGACTTTTAATGTTTTGTATTTTTAATCTTTTGGATTTGGTTAGAACTTATAAGTTTGAATTATAAATTTAGATTTCTAATGCTTTCATTTGAAATTTGGATTTGTAAATTTTCGATTTTTAATTTTAGTTTTATAAATGTTAAACGGGTTAGGCGGGTCGTGTTGGGTTAGACGGGTCGGGTTAGGGTTGGGATTTTTTGACCCGTTTATTAAACGGGTCAGGTTAGGATTAGACACTCTCAACCCGTTAACTTTGAACACGACACGTTTGCCAGGTCTAGAGGTTACACGAGCAACTTAATGAGTTTGAGCCCTTTTCTGATGAGGGTGATGATGAAATGGATCATTCTGAAGATGAAAGCATCGTTTGACAAAAAAAAACTAGCTTATTTTTTGGGTAAATGTTTGGATAACTATAAGCCAGCTTTTTGACAAGTTATTTGGAGTAGCTTTTTGTGAATATTCCAATTATGTCCTCATTAATATTAATTATTATTTATTAAGTATTATTATAAAAAATATTAATTTTTAAATTTAAATATTATTTATTAATAAATATTAACTGAAAATTATTAAATCAAATTAAAATTTAATTATACATATATTAATTTTTAATTATTTAGAGTTATTGTTAATCATATAATTTTTAATATTAATCAATATATTTTAATTATCAATTATTATTTTAACTATTATTTGCTTAATTTTTTATATTATATGTAACGGTTATTTAAAGTCATAAGTTAATATATATATTTTTTCTAAAACTTGTTTTAACAAATTCAAAATTTTTAGTATATATGTATTAATAAATTTTCAAATTCTTTTAGTCAACATATTATATTATTTAATTATTTTTACTACATTGGTTGTATTAATTAACATATTATGTTGCTATAAATTTGTTTTAATTATATAATTAAATATTGTAATTGATAATTTTTTGAAGATGTCATTTTTGGTCATTTTACATGCTTATAAGCTAGTTTTCGCGAAACATGACTTCTTCATCAGCTAGTTTATCAGATATCGGCTAGTTTATCAGCAACTAGTTTATCAGCTACAAGCTAGTTTATCAGTCAACACCTGGCTTATAAGTCATCAGCTAGCTTGTCAACTAGTTTGCCAAACATAGCCGAAGACTATTATTACATTGATGACGAAGATGGAATTACTAATGGTGAAGACATGATGAACATCCATTTGAACACCGATAGGGATGTATAATGGCTATGGAGAATAGACCCAAATAAACCCAGTTGTTGATGTAGACGAAGAAGCATTACATTTTTTGATGATTAGAGTCGTTCAGATGAGGATGATTTTGAGTTAAAAAGAAACCAACACTTGGGGCATATAAGAAAGAGCAAGGTAAAGAAGAAACAATCAAACCCATCCCCTTGCGAAGTAACCTTTTATGTTGGCTAATGCTTTGGTAGTAGGGATGATGTGAAAAAGTTGATTAGGTTGCATGCCATAGAAAGTATGACTATGAGAGATGCTACAGTGGTTAAAAATGATTTAGAAAGGGTGAGAGCAGTATGCAAGGGTAATATTCTATCTTTTAATAATGAGGTTGGTTGTACAATTAAAGACAAAGAAGTAGGTGGGTCAAGTAAAGACAGAGAAGTAAAAACAAATAGTCCTTGAACATTTGTCCACATGTAATAAAGATGAGACATGGATTGTGAAAACCCTTTATAGATATTCATAAATGTAATCAAGCAAGAAAAGTCAAACAATGTAGAGTTTCTTTTCTAGCAGAATAGTTGACATACTTAAACCCAACCCCACCCCACCATTCCTATTAAAGCAGTACAGGATCATCTTGAGAATAAATTTCAGCTTTTAGTTTTGGGAATGAAAAGTTTTAGGACAAAACAAAAAGCAGAAAACCAAATAAGGGGTGACTATACTATGAAGAGCAATATGGGACATTGAGAAACTATATTTGGAACTGTAAAGAACAAATGCGGGCACAACAATGAAGCTTGATGTTGTTAGTGAACCAATTTGTTTAATCGCAATAAACTGGGATAACATTATAGGTTGCTACTAATAATTCGAACAGGTTTGTTTGACATCAACTTTCCAATCAGTTTGACCCAAATTTCATTAACATTACCTAAGAAACCAAAAAAACATAAGAGTATGTTATTGATAAACTTGAACAATTCACTGATAATCTTTTATAGGTTGTTGTTACAACTTACAAGGACTAAAATGTAATGGCAGTAGCTTCAAAGCTTGAACAGTTCACTGATAAATTGCAACAAGAGTGCCCACATGTATTATTCGACAAATTTAATGTATCCACATGTATTCTTTTTCCATTTGATGAATCCATATGTATTTTTTGACCAATTGCATGTTACAACAAATTAAGTAATCTTGGTTTCAAGAGTATTCTTCGATCATTTGATGAATCCATATGTTGCATGTTACAACAAATTAGGTCAATAAAAACCTTACTTTCGACCTAGAAGTTCGGCCAAATAAAATTGTATATAGAAATTAGGTCAAAGGCATTACTTTCAATGAGGAGGCATTACTTTCGGATGCCTATGGCGAAAAGCCAAAAAGATGCCCCTAATATATGTATATAAATAACAAAATAAACTACTTGAAGGGGTTTGGAACCTAATTAAGCTAGGCGGCTCATCACCATGCCGCTTTTTATTGAATATAACAAAAATTATACAACAAAGGAACATGAACCAATACCACGTATAACAAAATACAAAATGCATCACCTAAAACAATGTCTTTCATTATCTCTCTTTTTGTGTGTGTTTGATTATGTGATGTTGCTAAAATATGTTGGAATAGATGCTGCAAGTTGAAATATATAGTTTTTGAAACTTTCTGCAAAAGTTCATAACAATTATGAACTTAGGGTGGATTAGATTTGTTCTTAAAAATCGAAATGTACAATGTAATATATCTAAAATAATTGTTTATTTGTAAACCTTTATTTTAAGGTTTGCTTTTACTTTTACACTACCCTGCATGAACCAAGCCAATGCCTGAGCTTATAGAGTCCATATGATCCTAGCCTATATGAACGTATGTAAGCTTTTTTGAGAAAATCACATACAAATACACGCTAATCAGTTGGTATCTAGGAACTGATTGTGTTTTCTAACAAAGATTAAGATATGTGAATGTCAACAGTCTGATCTTATTCATTCAAAGTAACCAGTCTGATCTTATTCATTCAGAGTAACCAGGCTGAAATCAAATTTCTTGGCAACATATCTAAACGACTGAAATATTATTCAACAAATAATACTTAGAAGTTAGAAAGGAAATACCTGATAAGGAGCACAGAAGCAATCGATTAAAGTAACTAGATTTGGAACTTGGAAGTTTGGTGCCGATCGATGAACGGACGAAGGGCATCAACAAGCCAACAACAACGAGTCAACGAGCAAGTCAGCAAGACGACAACCAGTAGTCGATTTAGGTTAGGGCAACAACCAATAGTCGATTTACGGCTAGGGCAGACGCAAGAACAGATCGATTGAGAGAGACATAGAGTAATGAGAGGAGAGGGCAGACGCAAGACAGATCGATTTAGGTTAGGGCAACAACCAATAGTTGATTCCTGTGATTCGTGAATCGTCAAAGACCGAAGATGCATCAATCGATTGATTTAGGCCCCAACTGATTCTTGAGAGATGCAGGTTACGCAGCGTGTTGGGCGACAACTGAACCTACCAGGCTTAAAAGGCTAGGATAAAAGTAATGCCCCTGTGGGCCCTGCTGCCCATGGCCATGGGCCAGGGCCAGGGCCAGGGCCGGGCTGGGAATCGATGAAGGTAAAGCAGAGGGGATGGGGTTGTGAGAAGATGAAGATGAAGATGAAGATGAGAGAATCGATGAAGATGGGAAGGGGCTGTGAATAGGGGTGTCACTTTTATCCGAAACCGAATAAACCACCCAAACCAAATGCGTTTCGGGTTATTCGGTTTTCAGTTAAATCGGTTTGGTTGAACAGAAATAGGATGCTTAATCGGTTCGGTTTTCGATTAATTTTTTATCAGTTCGGTTAAACCGAATAATATATATATATATATATAGTCTATAAATACTAGTATAATATTGATAGAAAGAAGATGTCTTTTCATATGCTTTTTTGGAACTCTAATAAACTAAAGCATTCTAGATATATATTATATTTTAAATAAAAAATATATAATATATACATATACTGATATACACGTTTCCTTAGCCTCCAAAGTCCAACCTCCATTCCTCTTTCTCAAGAAGTAGTCACTCAAGTACTACAAGTCTACAACTCTACAAGTAAATAAGTAATCATTACTCTCTATTATTTTTCATATATAAATATACATATATATTGTATATAATTTTTAAGACACCATCATCAATATATCCTTCATACAATGATTTTTAAGACACCACCATCAATATGAACTCTTATTTGGTTAACCCGGTAACCGAACCGAATAAACCAAAAACCGAATAACCGAAACCGGCTAAACCGAACCTTATTCGGTTTGGTTATCGGTTAATAAAAAAAAAGTTGAAAACCGAATTAACCGAACCGAATTAACTGAAACCCGATTTAACCGACCGAATAACACCCCTAGTTGTGAATCGATGAAGATGAAGAGGGTAAGCCAAAATCTCAGTGAAACGATGAAGGTACGTTACTGTTGTTTTAGAGAATGGGCTTTTAGGTGCGTTTGGTACGACAGGACAGAACACAGTTGTTCTATGTTTGGTGTGGTCATATGTTGGACAAACTAGAACTAGGCAGAACAAGGGTTGGACACGCTTGTCCACCCTCACCCCCATGGAACAAGATAGAACAAAAACCAATAGACCATCCTACCCTTCTCCAAACCTAATTCATCTTCTCCAATCTCTTCACGTACCACATCGCCTCCATACCTAATTCATCTTCTCCAAAATTCTCAAAGTAACGATTTCAATCGATTATGGCGATTCCTCCATGTAACCTGTAACACCCCCTTTCCGAGAAGGAAAAGGAGGCCACATTCAAACTTAAAACAAATTGCTAACAGAAACATACAGAGCACTACGAAACCATATTAAAAAAACATCAGAAAATATAACAATTGTCTCGAACGACACATTTTCTTTCTTACAAAACTTGTTTTACAATGCCAACTAAACCTACCATTTCTTACCAACAAACCTCTTAGATCTGAGAATACTTCGGATCCCCTACTCCTTAGATTCCCTTCGAATACCTGTCGCGAAGAAAGAAATGCGGCTGAGCCAAACGCTCAGTGCACGGATACGATAGATAACATACAAATACTCGAACCAAACACCGAATAATAATAATAATCAAGATTTAGGCAACGAACAAATTCTAAAGACGAAACTCGAAGTGCCCATGAAAACTAGATTGAGTATAAAACACGTAACATACAGATTCAACGACAACATATGAAGAACCCACAAGTAGGGAAACAAAAATAAAAGACGTTGGATCGTGCAAATTGATTTTAACATGCTTATCAAGCCATAGCAAAATGAATATTTACATATTCATAATTTCAAACTTAGTAAATCTTTTCGAAGATCAAAACTGTCAAATCACAACAAATATTGTCAGCTAAATATCAAACGGATTTTAGAAACTTAACTCAAAATCATATCATATTGTTGTATACCGAGCTCGAACAAATAATCGCATACACTTGCATATCAACCGACGTGACAAGTGTCAGACATCTGGCCACAAAGGCCCGTACGTTGGGTAGCAAATCCACACGTACTAAATGTGAGATGCGGCGTTGGGCACTACACCGACATCCACCCTACAAACATATCACATAAACTAGGGTCGACCCATACGCCTCCTAAATCAAATAATCACATCATATATCGCTCCACACATGAGCACAAAAGAGGAGACGCCGTGGTCTAATCACACCGCCACGGTTAGTGTCACGTCATTGGTGCCACAATGACATGCCTATGGTACCCCCATAGGTGGTTAGTAGCTCGACTTTACCGAAATAGTTGTCACCACACATGTGGCGTATAACAATTAATGATTTTTCACAAAAGTTGTCGGAGTCAAATAAAAGGTTATTCACACTTATTCAAAAATGGTCTAAAAGGGCTGAGAGGTCGAAATCAAATTAACCAATTCTTAATAAATGATCGATGGCAAAACGAAAATAAGTCACATTTAAAATAACGACACCATCGACTAATACATTTGGAACAATCGAATTAAATCCCAAAACATTGAGAATCCAACAAATAATACGACTCGAAGATGTCAAAGAATTTCATATAATTTAGTACGAATAAAGCTAACACAAACGAACCAAGCTCACGGGTGTATATATATATATGTATATATGTATATACACATATATATATATATATATACATCGGACCAACGAACACGAACTAAAAATAAGTGAAGAACCACGTAAAACATCTTATTAGTATTGACATCACATATACGTACGTAGGACGATTTTTATAAAAATATGTGACCTTGGAGAATTTCGAGCGAAAGAATGATACGCTAACGGACAAATCAAATAATCATGAAGCACGTATTACGAATTAAACGAAAGCTTGAGGGTTCAAAAACTTACTTAAACGAATCGAATGAACGAAAAGGTTTAACTTCAAAAGTGCGTCACGTCACATGTGAATAAATCATACTAATTACAAGAAGAATCAAAAAGACATTTGCTTATACAAAAATGTCGACCAATTCCATTAAAAGCGTTATATTTCCGAACACACTTTATTGACGACTTACGAATCGAAAAGGATTTTAAATGGCATGAGATTTAGTAAAACATTAACATAAATACTTGAATGGAATCTTACAAAAGACTTGAAAACAAAAACAGATGGAAAGCCAAAACCATAAGTAGGATAGGAATTTCACACTCAAAAGCTTTTCTAAATCTAGTATTACATGTTTTAGCACTTTACACGTTTAGAAATCCCAAATTATATCATACTTCCAGTAGGTTTTTGAAAATTATATCTAAACAGAAGTTTTACATAAAAGTCTTGTGATTCCATAGAATCAAGAATGAACTGATTTGGATTTAAAATGAATTATATACGAAATTTTGGAAACAACAGCGTTGTTTTGTTCTAAACCGAGACCAGTTTCGGAAAACACAGATTTTAGACGTCTTAGAATACAAATCACAGTTTGCTTGTTTGACAATAAATCGTTGTAGACTTCTCCATCTTTTCAAAAACATACTATATGAATTAATCCGATAAACGAGCGATTTGTTATGATTTTTACAAATAACACGAATTTTTCAGAATAAAATTCAGCAGCTTTATAAATAGAATTTGTTGTTTTTAGCGTATTCAAGTCTCGATTTATCATATGCAAAACCAAGGAAAAATAACTCGAGGATAGACACGATCAACTAACGAATGGAAACACAATCAATTTGGTGGAAAAGAACACAATGTACACCAACCGAACGAATGGAATTAAAAGGAAAACAAAGGGACCGTACACATATGTAGCGAATCAGATAAACATAAACGGAATTATCACATATACAATGAGTCGAATAAACACAAAGGAAGGGAACATAAAGAATCCGTACGCATGTAAAACAACTCAAATAAACACAACTTAATGAGAAGGAGAATAAGAAATCCGTACCTTAAACCAACATCTAAAAACTGCTAGATTTGTTCAACGAATCTTTAAAAATCACGATCAAGACTTCAACCTACACACTCAGGCGGGGGTGTTAAGAAAAAATACAACAACAATGGACAGGTAATACTAAAACTCAATGCCCAACATATAAGTGGTTAATATTGTCATCATTTTTATTGTTGTGCATCTAAAAACTGATCACTCCTTATCCAATAAGCTCTTACGATAAATAAGTGGGTTAAAATTTATTCTTTGGAATGTGTTTTATGCGAACATGGTCTTAGAACTACAATAGCATTTATTTTTAGATATCAAATTTGTCAATAAATAACTAACTTTACAAAATCGTCATAACGAAGTTTCTAAAGTTCTTTCAAGAACCGATAGTCTATATATTTTCGAAAATCGTGGATCAACGTATCTAAGGGTTCCTAAAAACGACTCATTTATGATTATTTGAGGGTAGTGTTGGTGCAAGTGTACCCAGCTTTAAATATTGTGATATATTTTTGGTACACATAAAATCACATCTCCATATTTATTTTGATGATTACAAAACACATCGCATTATTTGTTATCTAATATTTTATCTGAGTGTGCAGATATTTAAATGATCTCGATAATTTTTTTTTATCTGAAGAATCCAAGTCTGAAGAGTTTCGTCATTTTATTTTAAAATGATAAACACCCTAAAATATTTTATCACTTGGATATTTCGTATCTATATAAATATATTCGAATCAAATATATATATAATATCTTTTATATATAAATCTCTGATATATATATGCTGTCTGCTACTGTTACTGCTGCAAGATTGTGATCAGCCGAAGTTACCTGCGTTGCCATGCTCTCATTGGACAGATCTTTAGGCGGTATACCGCCAAGGTATTCGCGGTATACCGCGGGTACTGTTTCCCATCAACTGTTCTGCATGAGAAGCTTCTTTTGTCAGGAAAGTATGTCAGGCGGTATACCGCCATGTGCAACGCGGTATACCGCGGGTACACAAAGCCGTTGAGTTTTTGCAGGTTGACCTTCTCCTTGCTGTACACTTTTTATGACGCAGGTATACCGCGATGGTTCGGCGGTATACCGCGAAATCTTCAAGGCTGATTTTCATCCAGTATAAATACAAGCCTCCAGCAGCATTCAACTCCACACCAACTTCAGCATTAAGTTCTCCCTCAGCATTTGATTATTATTCTGCTGCTTTCTTACTCACACTAAATCACTTAAACTGATAAATTAATTTTTTTTGAGCAAGAAATCTTGAGTTGATAGCAGATTAAAATCTCACGATTAGTTGAATCAGCAACACAACTCAAGTGATCAAACTCTCTAAAAATATCCAAGTGATAAACCTTATTCAAGAGTGATTATTCATATTAAAATTTATACCCTCTTGTAAGTGTTTGAATTAGAGTGAGTGATCCACCTTAATCTCTCAAAGTAGAGTGATTCGCGTTTGTTGTATTAAGGTTTGTGTTTCTACCGTAAAGAACACGTTTCGTATTGGATCTCCGAGAAGTGTTATTTTCTCGAGGTGGACTAGCCAACTTTGTGTTTGGTGAACCACTTTAAAAATCTCGTTGTCAAGTATTCTCTTTCCCTTATCTCTTTACATTTCCGCTGTGCATTTAAATTATATCTGTTTATATAATTGTTGTATATTTACTTGTTTATACTTTGCTTTATTTTTACTGTATTGTTTGTACTGTATTTATTTGTTCAAAGAATTTTTTGAAAGAAAAAGATTTTAAATACAACCTTACCCCCCCCTTAGGTTGTCCAACATTTGGTATCAGAGCAGGTCTTTCAAAATATTCTGCATATTTTTCTCTTATTCTTCTAAATGGCTCAACAAACTAATATCGTGTTTTCAAAACCTCCTTTGATAGATACTGAAAAGTTTGGCATTTGGGCCGAGCTATTTGAATGTCACGTGCGTGGCAAAAATCAAAAGATTTGGAACATCATAGAAAAAGGGAATTTTAAACCCACCATTGTGAAAGATGATGTTTATATTGATAAACCCCTAGATGACTGGACTACTTCTGATGAAGCCCATTTTTGTTTAAACTTTGAAGCTAAGAATATATTATATGCTGCTTTAACAACTGACGAAATCGAAAGAGTATATACATATAAAACTGCAAATCAAATATGGGAAAGTTTAAATAATACTCATCGTGGAAACACGGAGGTTAAATCTAGTAAAGTAAATATTTTAGTTCACGATTATGAACTATTCGAAATGAAACAAGATGAGTCAATTGACTCAATGTTTAAAAGATTTAACCTTATTGTGACTACTTTGAAAGGTTTGGATCGCACTTATCCTAACGAGGACTATATAAGGAAAATCCTACGAGCCCTTCCTTCGGAGTGGATGCAAAAGATAACATCCTTAGAAGACTCCCGTGACCTCTCCATAATGAAGATAGATGACTTAATCGGTAATCTTAAAGTGCATGAAATTGCACTTAAAAGAAACAAAGATCGGGAGCAAGTTAAAAAGAAATCAATCGCTCTCAATGTCTCAACACCAAAAGATGAGAAGAAAAAGGAGAAAGCTAGCTCCTCGAAAGATCCTTCCGAAACTCTCGATGAAGTCGCCATGTTGGTAAGAAACTTTTCCAAATTTCTTAATAATAATAATAAATTTTCTAACAATGGCAGATTTCAAAGAAACGGTAACTACCGTCGTGGTGGTGATAATCGAAGTCGTAAGTTCCATAAACGAGACGAAAAAGTTAAGAAAAATGGCGACTCGAGTGAAGACGATAAAGCTAAGCCAAAGAGAGGCTTTTGCTACTCATGTGGTGACAAAGACCACTACGCCAATGAATGTCCGAAAAAGAACAAATTCCAAAAGAAGAAGGAGAAAGCCTTCATTGGAGGCGCGTGGAGCGAGAGTGAAGAAGAAGATGACTATCAAGCCATTTGTCTTATGGCCGATAGCGACGACGAGGTAAAATCTTCTTACTCAGATTACGATAGTGATTATGAAAATGATAATGAAAATAATCTTGAAGAACTATATGAATCGTTTCATAAAATGGCCGCTCTTGCAAATCGTTACCAAGATGAGAATGCTATGTTAAAAGAAACTGTAAATGCATGTAAAAAGGAAATAAAAAATGTTAAACAAAAATCTGAAAATGATATGGATATAATTGCTAAATTAGAAACTAAATTAGGAGAAAAAGATTTTTGTAAATCTTGTGATGTTTTAAATAGAGAAATTGCATGCTTAAATAAAAAATCTCATGAAAATATTATTTGTACAAAATGTGATATTCTTGAGAATGAGATTACATGCTTAAAGGCTAAATGTGCTTCATATGAAAAAGATAACATGCTAGCTAAAGCTTTTGAAAGTAGTAATAAAAAGGTTCTTAACATGCTTAATATGCCTAACCGTATAAAATGTAGAAAAGGCATTGGTTCCAATACTTGTGTTGATAAATGTTCTTGTATACCCATCAAAAGATTTTATGAATCACCTAAAGTAAATACAAGAAATCAGTATGTGCAAAAACCTCCGTATGTGCGTAAAATAAATAATGTAAATTATAATACGAGAAAACCGTATGCTCGCATGTACCATGATAAATATTCTAAACCTAATAATAATGCGAATGTAAATACTTGTTTTTATGTGTATGATAAATATAATCGCAAAATTAAAATGGTAAATAAATGGATTCCAAAAGGAATGTTTAGTAATGATAATCCCGGTGGTATGCGTTTATGGTTTTAAATGTGTTATGTATATATATATAGTTTAAATATATTTTATTGTATATATTATATATATAAGTAATATATATTACTATGTACTGTTTGTTTATATATATATATACGTACTACATATATATATATATATAGTGTTTGTTTAAATGTGTTATATATATATATTTGTGTTTTATATATATATATATTAATATTATGTAATATATTATATATATATATATATTCTGTTTTTGACTTTATATAAATGTATGTTGGTTGACATTTGAAACTAATTGTCAAGGACCCACAAGAAATGGGGACCATAAAAGTTACATCTTCATTATTGTAGATTGACCTTGATATGGACTGGATACTCGATAGTGGTTGCACACGTCACATGACCGGAAACAATAATCTCTTTTCATCATATAAGTCATGTGATGGTGGACAGGTAATTTTTGGAGGAAACTCCAAAGGAAATATAATTGGTAGAGGTACAGTCTCTTGCAATAATGTTCAATTTCTTAATGTGAATCATGTTGATAATTTACATTTTAATTTGTTAAGTGTTCGCCAATTGTGTAAAAATAATACAACTGTTGTCTTCGAAGAAGATTCTTGTAAAATCATAAAAAATGGCAAAGTTCTTTTAAATGGCTTTGTAAAAGGAAATTTATATATTTGTAAAACTGTTGTATCTGATAATGTATGCTTATCTTCTATTAATGATGTTTCTACTTTATGGCATAGGCGTTTAGGTCACGCTAATCTAAGATTAATGCAAAACTTAAAAAATAAGGAGCTTGTGAGTGACCTGCCAAAATTAAAGTTTGATAATCATTTTTGTGATGCTTGTCGTGTCGGCAAACAACATCACGTTTCTCATAAATCAAAAAATGTTATTTCTACTCAAAGAGTTTTAGAACTTTTACATATGGATCTTTTTGGCCCGATGGCTATTCAAAGTTTTGGAGGAAATTTTTATACTTTGGTTATTGTGGATGATTATTCCCGTTATACTTGGACTTTATTTTTGAGACATAAAAATGAGGCTTTTGAAAAGTTTAAAATTTTGGGAAAAAGAATTCAAAACCAACAAGGTTGTACGATTGTTTCCATACGTACGGACCATGGACGAGAATTCGATAATGATGTACAATTTGGTGCCTTTTGTGATAAACATGGTATAACTCATAACTTTTCGGCTCCTCGAACTCCTCAGTCAAACGGGGTTGTTGAAAGGAAAAATCGAACGTTGCAAGAAATGAGTAGAACTATGCTAAACGAACATCAAGTTCCCCAAAAGTTTTGGTGTGATGCCGTTGCTACCGCGACCTATGTGCTTAACCGTGTCCTAATTAGAGGTATCCTAAATAAGACACCCTATGAACTTTACCGAGGTAGAAAACCTTCCCTAGCTCACCTAAAAGTTTTTGGTTGTAAATGTTTCATTTTAAACACCAAATCCTACCTAACCAAATTTGACCCCAAAGCCTATGAAGGAGTTTTCCTAGGTTATTCTTGGAATAGCAAAGCCTATAGAATCCTAAATAAGGAAACCATGGTAGTAGAAGAATCCTTAAATGTTAGTTTTGACGAGAGTCCTCCCAAACCGAGTGCACCCTTAGCAAATGATAATATCCGTGAAGGAGATGTCTTAGCCCAACAACTTAGTACCTTGGATTTAGGTACCCAACCTTCCACAAATAATATTGAATCTAGTGATGCCCCTCCGTGCTTTATTCCACAAGGTATAGATGATCCTAACCTTAGAACCGCTCGAGGCCATCCCGTAGATCAAATTATAGGTGACCTAAACCAAAGGACAACTAGATCACAAATCCTTACCCATTGTGCTTTCCATGCCTTTATCTCAACCATAGAACCTAAAACCATAGATGAAGCTTTAGGCGATGAGGATTGGATATTGGCCATGCAAGATGAGTTAAACCAATTTACTAGGAATGATGTATGGGACTTAGTGCCTAGCCCTAGTAGTCAAACCATTATTGGCACAAGATGGGTCTTCCGAAACAAGGTAGACGAGAACGGTGGAGTCACACGAAACAAGGCACGTTTAGTTGCCAAGGGGTACAGTCAACAAGAAGGTATAGATTATGACGAAACCTTTGCACCGGTTGCAAGGTTGGAGTCTATTCGAATGCTTCTCGCTTTTGCAAATGCTAAAGATTTTAAGTTATTTCAAATGGATGTTAAAAGTGCTTTCTTAAATGGTATTATAAATGAGGAGGTATACGTTTCTCAACCTCCCGGTTTTGAAAGTTTTGAAAACCCGACACATGTTTATAAATTAAAAAAGGCGCTTTATGGTTTAAAGCAGGCTCCGCGTGCGTGGTATGATAGATTAAAAACCTTTTTAATTGTTAGTGGTTATATTATGGGTAAAATAGATAATACTTTATTTGTGAAATATGTTCAAAATGATATTGTGGTTGTGCAAGTATATGTTGATGATATTATTTTTGGTTCCACTAATGAAAAACTGTGTAATGAATTTTCTGCGAAAATGACAAGCGAGTTTGAAATGAGCATGATGGGAGAGTTAAAATACTTCTTAGGATTGCAAATAAAACAATGTGAAACTGGTATTTTTATTAGTCAATCTAAATATTGTAAAGATATGTTGAAAAAGTTTAACTTTGAAAATGTCAAACCCGTTGAAACTCCAATGACCACAAATTTGCAATTATCTCGTGACGAGGAGGGAAACGATTTTAATGAAAAGATTTATCGTGGTATGATTGGTAGCTTGCTATATTTAACTGCTAGTAGACCTGATATTATGTTTAGTGTATGTTTATGTGCTCGTTTTCAATCTTCACCTAAACAATCTCACTATGAAGCTGTCAAGCGTATTTTTCGATATTTACGAGGTACTACTAATCTTGGCTTATGGTACGCAAAGAAACCCGAGTTAGAAGTAACATGTTTCGCCGATTCCGATCTTGGTGGATCTATTGTTGACCGAAAAAGTACTAGTGGGGTATGTGCCTTTATAGGTCTCTCACTTGTATCTTGGTTCTCTAAGAAACAACAATCCGTAGCTTTGTCTACAACCGAAGCGGAATATGTAGCCGCCGCAAGAGCATGTGCTCAAGTCCTATGGATGAAACACACACTTACCGATTTTGAGGTACATCTAACCAAAATTCCAATTATGTGTGATAACTCAAGTGCCATAAACTTAAGTAAAAATCCCGTTTTACATTCTCGCACCAAACATATTGAATTGAGACATCACTTTTTACGAGATAATGTTCAAAAAGGCAAGATCGTGCTTGAAAAGGTTGATTCGGAAGATAATTTGGCCGATATTTTCACAAAAGCTCTTAACAAAAAAGCCTTCTTTAAATTAAGACTTGGTTTAGGCATGCTTGAGTATAACCCTTGATAAATACTAACTCTCAAATATTTCATATTTTGAGGGGGAGCATCTTTCGAGGGGGAGCATAAGCGATTTTCTTAAACCCTTTTTGCTTCGACAAAAGGGGGAGAGAAACCGAGTATGCTCTCGTGCTTAGCGGTTGTGTTTGTCATCATCAAAAAGGGGGAGATTGTTGGTGCAAGTGTACCCAGCTTTAAATATTGTGATATATTTTTGGTACACATAAAATCACATCTCCATATTTATTTTGATGATTACAAAACACATCGCATTATTTGTTATCTAATATTTTATCTGAGTGTGCAGATATTTAAATGATCTCGATAATTTTTTTTTATCTGAAGAATCCAAGTCTGAAGAGTTTCGTCATTTTATTTTAAAATGATAAACACCCTAAAATATTTTATCACTTGGATATTTCGTATCTATATAAATATATTCGAATCAAATATATATAATATCTTTTATATATAAATCTCTGATATATATATGCTGTCTGCTACTGTTACTGCTGCAAGATTGTGATCAGCCGAAGTTACCTGCGTTGCCATGCTCTCATTGGACAGATCTTTAGGCGGTATACCGCCAAGGTATTCGCGGTATACCGCGGGTACTGTTTCCCATCAACTGTTCTGCATGAGAAGCTTCTTTTGTCAGGAAAGTATGTCAGGCGGTATACCGCCATGTGCAACGCGGTATACCGCGGGTACACAAAGCCGTTGAGTTTTTGCAGGTTGACCTTCTCCTTGCTGTACACTTTTTATGACGCAGGTATACCGCGATGGTTCGGCGGTATACCGCGAAATCTTCAAGGCTGATTTTCATCCAGTATAAATACAAGCCTCCAGCAGCATTCAACTCCACACCAACTTCAGCATTAAGTTCTCCCTCAGCATTTGATTATTATTCTGCTGCTTTCTTACTCACACTAAATCACTTAAACTGATAAATTAATTTTTTTTGAGCAAGAAATCTTGAGTTGATAGCAGATTAAAATCTCACGATTAGTTGAATCAGCAACACAACTCAAGTGATCAAACTCTCTAAAAATATCCAAGTGATAAACCTTATTCAAGAGTGATTATTCATATTAAAATTTATACCCTCTTGTAAGTGTTTGAATTAGAGTGAGTGATCCACCTTAATCTCTCAAAGTAGAGTGATTCGCGTTTGTTGTATTAAGGTTTGTGTTTCTACCGTAAAGAACACGTTTCGTATTGGATCTCCGAGAAGTGTTATTTTCTCGAGGTGGACTAGCCAACTTTGTGTTTGGTGAACCACTTTAAAAATCTCGTTGTCAAGTATTCTCTTTCCCTTATCTCTTTACATTTCCGCTGTGCATTTAAATTATATCTGTTTATATAATTGTTGTATATTTACTTGTTTATACTTTGCTTTATTTTTACTGTATTGTTTGTACTGTATTTATTTGTTCAAAGAATTTTTTGAAAGAAAAAGATTTTAAATACAACCTTACCCCCCCCTTAGGTTGTCCAACAGGTAGGAAATACAAGTTCACCGGTAACTTATTTTACCTTCAAGGGTTGCAGTGTTCATAATTCAGATTCATCCTCTCTGCAATGTAACAAAAGATAAGAAAAGTATTAGAATAAAAAGTAGTTCATCAGCACATGTGATTTAAGGAAAAACAAAGTAGCAATTGCCAACAAGTCAAGAGATCAAGGAGAGGCACACAATTCTAAGTCTAAAGGGTACTTGATATGGTTCTAGAAAACACCACAAGAAAAAGTGTTTGCTTGTTTAACATCTTGGTGATATTTTCCCTTCTATGTAGCCTTGATTTTGACAGGTCATTAGAGGCAGAGGTACCAATGTTTAACATCTTGTGGATGAATAACCACATTCTAAAATGGTTGGAAAGAAGGTTCCTGCTGCTAACGATGTAAAATTCTATTTTTTATAAAATGCAAAGCATTTTTTTATAAATAATATCATCATTCAAAAACTACTGCGGTGTTGGTCCAAATCCAATGCAACCCAAACATTGTAGCTTGGAATGATCGATATATGTGCATCTGAGGACAAATGGCATACAAATAATGCATACTTTTCTAAAGCAATTTTTTATTTCTAATTTCAAAATCAACATATTAAACATTCATTCTTTCTAAAATATTTATTCAAATCTAAAATATTTGCAGATATGATGGAATATGTAGATATTAACTGGGAACTCAGATAAGTCGTTTGATATAGTTGACAGATTGCAGATAAAATTCCATTTATACTGTGAGTAATGTAGACACCTTAAATGTATAATTTGCTCATTTCTACAGGAAATGATATGTGGGTTCATACATAGGATAACTATTTTTGATCACATGGGGGTGATTGACATCTAAGCAACCAAAATTGCAGGGCCTTAGTGTAGCCTCTGATGCATAAAGCATCAACATGGATTCCTACATTGGGTCTATGTACAGATACCCAAACATTGTATATGTAACTTGAATTACCAAGAAAAAAGTACAACACAAACAGAAAAAGAGAGTTGAGAGGTATGAAGTTCAAGATAACAACAACAGAAAATTGAACTTAAGGGTTTGCAAAATCAAAATCACAGAAGAGTTTCGACCTATAAACCACAGAAAACTTTTAAACCACTTTCTCAAATGTAGCTTTTCCAAACACATGGTTTGCTAAATCAAAATTACTGAATTACATTATCTAACTGTGAATAAACATTAGAACATCTCAATCTAGTTGTTGAAGCCAACTTTATTGGGTTATTAGGGCTCAAAGCTTTTAACCTCGAAAATAGGTAAAAACGTAAAAAGTGATCTTGATAAAACAATTAGGGGGCATAAATCTTGATAAACCCAATTCTTCAATTCAAGTATTCAACCAATCTTTTTACCCTAAATTTTTGATCTGAAAATTGAAAACCAATACTTACTTTCAACGACGATGAGGGCTTTAGAATCATCGGTGGGTTTTTCATCAGAAACAAGTGGTTCTTCAACTGCCATATCTTCTCTGCATCAACCAACAATGCAACCTATAATCAACGAAAGCCACAGAGCATAAATCGATCAAAAACCAGAAAATAAAATCGATTTTGGGAAAGAAACAGCGAACCAGCAAAGAGCATAAAGTCGAACAACAGAACCCTAAACTCAGACGTACCTGAATCGTTGCTTTGAGAAGATGGAAGTTTTGGTATTGGGGAAATGAAGCGATGGAGAAGATGGATTTGAACATCAAGTGTTGAACCGGTGAATGTTGAACCCTTAGGGTGCGTTTCTTGCATTTGGTGAATGTTGAACCCTTATTGAGAGCTTGAATCGTTGTCGAAGGAGCATGAATCGTCTTCTCGAGAAGATGAATTTTTGAACAGGTGTCTGATTGGAGGGATAAGAGGTGGTTCTTGGGAAGACGGAGAGGGGCTTAAAAGTTGGAGAGAGATGGAGAGAGAGAGATGGAGAGAGAGAGGCTTCTCACTCTTAAATTTAAGTAATTATGCATAAATTGAGAGTACTATATGCATTAAAAGTTGTTTTTAAGAGTTTGGGGGTTAGATGCATTATAAGATAGTATAGATATTAGAAAACATACGTTTATATTAAACATTGAAACAAAACGTAGCAAAATTTTGAGTAACGTGTCTGGTACTAAACTAAATCGTTTTTGCAAAGGATTTTGTATTATGCGTTGATGAAGTAGAAAAAGACCATTTCCACATAAAATCGAATTCCTACACAGGACATCTGTTCACATAAAAGGATTTAGAACATAGAAATTAATTATTTATAGTGAATCATTTATTTTTATGATCTCAATCTTTTTGTTTTTTATTATTATTTGAGCCTCCTTGTTGAATCAAAAAGAAAAATATATTAGAAACAAAAAATAAAGTTTGTACAGAACTGAACCAAAAGAAGGCGATGAATGAATGAAATAACACAATCTTTAACACACAATCAAAACGACGGTGTTCCAGAAAAGTTATCAACCAAATGGTACCAATACGTTTCCGAAGAAATCGAAGAATTTCAAACATACCTTAGATTGTCCATTTCGAGGTTGGAAACTCGACTCTATTCTTGCTGCTTCATTCCATTCGAGGTTGGAAAGTTCACGGTGACAGCAGTGTTGTATGATGTGGAGTAAAATACATGGGATGCACCGGATCAATTCTCTTCTAAGCCGCAATTCATGGGAGGGCATTTGATTAAAAATGATCAACGGTTCAGATCCACTTCTCACGCGATCCTCCGTCTGATGCGGTCAACGGGCCTAAATGGTTAAGTTTTTGTTTTTGGGTCAAAAAGGGCCAATTTTGCAAACAGATGGGAAGTATTGTGGATCATAGGATAAGGAGATCATCAATGGATCTGGTCTGCTCACTTACAACTTCTAAAATAGTGTTCATATCAGTGCCAAACTGATGCATTATGCTCTCTGCAGTGAACTCATGAACAATCCCATTCATCTCAATCCAACTACAACCAGGCTGTTTCTTAATCTTCTGATTTCTCATCATCTTTCTTGTCTTTAATGCATCTTCCCACTTGTTAGTTAACCGATACACATTCCAAAGAAGTATATACACTCCATCATCATAAGGCTCTAACTCAAGTACTCTCTTTGCCGCCATTTCTGCTAACCATAAATCTCTCTTTATCATACAACCACTCAAAACAGACCTCCAAATGACCGCATCCGGTTCCATAGGCATCATTTCAATTAACTCCACTGCTTCGTCTAAATGCCCTGCCCTGCAGAGAAGATCCACCATACAACCGTAGTGTTTGATTGATGGTTTGAGACCATATTGATGAACCATAATGTCAAATAACGAACGCCCTTCTTTAATTAGTCCTTCGTGAACGCAACCTGATAGAACGGTCAGAAATGTGATTTCGTTTGGGGTTAGCCCACTTGACACCATGTTGTTAAACACCTTGACTGTGGATCTTCCTTCACCGTGAAGAGCCAATCCTGAAATCACGCTGGTCCAAGAAAAGACATCCTTTTGAGCCATTTCCGAAAATACCCTTTTGGCGAATTCAAGGATTCCCACTTTAGCGTATAGATCTATCAAAGCATTATTTACTGATACATCGGTAACAAGATTGGGTATTTTATTAATGTATCCGTGTAATGATCCACCAAAATCAAGAGCGCCAACATCAGCACAACCAGATAGAACTGAAACTATTGTGATAGAAGTAGGATGATTGTAATCACCACCTTCGGTTCTCATTTCACAAAACAATTTTAACGCACAGATAACATTCTTGTTACGAACATATCCCACAATCATTGCAGTCCAAGAAATAACATTTCTAACAGGCATTTCATCAAACACTTGCTCGGCAGAGGCAATATCACCACACATGACATATCCATTGACCAAGCTCGTCCAAGAAGCAACATCCTTTGTAACCATCAAGTCGAACACTCTCCTGGCCAAATCTATCCGTCCATTTCGACTGTAGAAATCGATCAAAGCGTTAGAAACAATAGGTCCTTCACTACCCAATTCATATTTCAACACCATCCCATGAACTATCCGCCCCACCACCAAGTTTTTAGCAGACCCACAAGCCGAAAGTGCAGCAACGATGCAATGCCCATCTGGGTTCAACCCCGTTGACACTATCATATCAGAAAATAAAGAGAGTGTTTTCAAGGGCTGTTGGACTTGGGTGTGCAAGTAGAGAGACATGAGACAAGTCCATGAAACTATATCTGGATTTTGAATCTGATCAAAGATTCTATGAGCTCTGATTGGATTGTTTAGTTTTCTCACATATATGTTGAGTAGCTTACATGCGAAATGTTGGTGAGTGTGAAAGAGACCTTGGGTTATAGCCTGAGCATGGATTTGGGCTATTAGATTCTCCTTTTTGCTACATCTGTCTAATAAGCATCTCAGAGTTGACAAACCAGTGCTCATAATAACTAATGCTCTGGTTTACCTCCCGCCATTCGACTGTTGGGATCTTCTCTACCAAAATTTCACCATCAACACGACATGTAAACAGGGGAGTAGTGAACATAGATAAATAAAATAAATATTATTTTTTTGGAAAAAGCAAAAACAACCATATTACATCGAAAGTTACCACACTGCAGTAACTAAAGATGTGCAATGAATTGATCAATGCAGATGCATGAGATACTGAGATGCAATGCAAGACAGAAAGGTAACATGCAGTGGAGAGTTTTGGTGATTAAACTACAGAACCAGAAACCAGAAAATTAATAAAGCAGGAAGAAACCTCAACGATTAATCACTTATGCATAACATAGTTGGATAAATGGGATAATTCGGATGCTTTGCAAACCACATGGCATCTAACCACTCATAGCATAGTAAATCGAATCAATTTGGTAGAAACAACAAAATCAAAGTTATCGAAATTCTCAAACAAACTAACAAACAAATCTCGATTGACTAATTCTCAAATGAAATGTACTAAAAATTGAAACTGAAACCCTATCAGGACTGCATACACACCAATCTTAACTCACCGATCGTCGAAATTGATCCGTCTTCTTGAGCCTTCAATCGACCGATCCATGGTAACGGCGACATGATGGAGTTCGGGTTAGGAAGAAAACCCTAAATCCGATAAATGGGTCGGGTTTGGGAATAGAGTTTGGGTTGGCAAATAAATGGGAGGAGCATTTGACGAGTCGGGTCACCTTGCAAACCCGCGAGTGGAGCTTAATATATTTTTGAGTCAATTACTTTTTTCGTCCCTGTGGTTTGCTGAAAATTTCGGTTTTCGTCCCTGGTCTTCCTTTATTATGTTTCTGGTCATCGTGGTTTGCACATTATTTATTTTTTCGTCCATGTAGGTCACGCCGTGTGAATGAATGTTAACTCCCTCCTCACATGCCTCAAACAAGAGGGTAAAACTGTCTTTTACAAATCTTTTTAATTTTCGATTTGTATGAAGCCCATACTCAAAATTAACCGTCCTTTATTTCACTTCTAATTTCGTCCGAGGTAAAACCTAGGGTTTCTAGAAGATTATCCTTTCACACAAAAAAACTTAGAGCTCTCCTACCCGTGTTTCTCCCACGTTCCATTACAACAACTTCTACATAGTTAACGAATCTCCATCAATGTGGCGACTTCGATCTCTGTATGAAGTATTTGACCCACACGACCTTTATGGTAACGTACTTTTTTCAAGATTTTGTTTGTTCCTTTTTTTTGCAATCTAGTCTTGTTCATGTTTTATCTTCTTTACCTGCATCTTACTTTGATATTGTTTTTCTATTTTACAGAAAAGATCCCCAACTTTTTTTTCCATTAAGATAAACCATGGTGCATTTTTTTATCAAGTTTCCAGACAAAATATACGTCAATGGAAAGGTAAGCTACATTGAATTAATTGACTGTGATTAATTTTCTATTCATGGGTTGAAATCAATGGTGCAAAAGTTGGGTTATCAGTGTAATAAGCCAATGTTTTTCCATTTCATGATACCTAAAACCGACTTGGATTTTGCGTTACAATCATTAGGAAATGATGAAGACATTTTGTGTTTGTTAAAATATGTTGGCGACTTTAAAGAATTTGATGTGTACATCGAACACGAGAAATCAAACTTGTACACATATTTCCAATCACCGTAGACAAGTGAAAAAAATCTACTATAGGGTTGGGTTGAAAAGGATGGTGAGATCAGTGGGTTGGGCAAGGGCAGTGCCTTGGTTGAGGGATCCAGATTTGGTGAGGTTACTAGACCAGGAAAAAACTGACAAGATACGCTAACTCGACACGAAATAAATGGGTTTGGGTAATACATTTCAACCCGTTTAAGTAAGCGGGTTGACACGACACGACTCGAAAATTAAACGGGTAAGGTTACGGTCAAAAATTTCAACTCGAAAATGACCCGAATAATCCTTTTATATATATATATAGGCTCCGTAAAATGCAAACCTTGCATTGTTGAACACTTTACAAACCACAGTGTGCATATGTGAACAACCGGTGTGTATATGTGAACAATGTGCATATACATATGCATATGCATATGCATATGCATACGTGCAAGAATATACATATAATGAACACACATTCATATGGGAAAATGCATATATACATCTCAGATTAGGCATATATGCACATTGGTTTGTAAGGGGTGTAACAAATACATGGTTTGTATGTGATTTGTATTCTATATATATATATATATATATATATTATAAGTTCTTTTTAATGCTTTGGACTTTTAATGTTTTGTATTTTTAATCTTTTGGATTTGGTTAGAACTTATAAGTTTGAATTATAAATTTAGATTTCTAATGCTTTCATTTGAAATTTGGATTTGTAAATTTTCGATTTTTAATTTTAGTTTTATAAATGTTAAACGGGTTAGGCGGGTCGTGTTGGGTTAGACGGGTCGGGTTAGGGTTGGGATTTTTTGACCCGTTTATTAAACGGGTCAGGTTAGGATTAGACACTCTCAACCCGTTAACTTTGAACACGACACGTTTGCCAGGTCTAGAGGTTACACGAGCAACTTAATGAGTTTGAGCCCTTTTCTGATGAGGGTGATGATGAAATGGATCATTCTGAAGATGAAAGCATCGTTTGACAAAAAAAAACTAGCTTATTTTTTGGGTAAATGTTTGGATAACTATAAGCCAGCTTTTTGACAAGTTATTTGGAGTAGCTTTTTGTGAATATTCCAATTATGTCCTCATTAATATTAATTATTATTTATTAAGTATTATTATAAAAAATATTAATTTTTAAATTTAAATATTATTTATTAATAAATATTAACTGAAAATTATTAAATCAAATTAAAATTTAATTATACATATATTAATTTTTAATTATTTAGAGTTATTGTTAATCATATAATTTTTAATATTAATCAATATATTTTAATTATCAATTATTATTTTAACTATTATTTGCTTAATTTTTTATATTATATGTAACGGTTATTTAAAGTCATAAGTTAATATATATATTTTTTCTAAAACTTGTTTTAACAAATTCAAAATTTTTAGTATATATGTATTAATAAATTTTCAAATTCTTTTAGTCAACATATTATATTATTTAATTATTTTTACTACATTGGTTGTATTAATTAACATATTATGTTGCTATAAATTTGTTTTAATTATATAATTAAATATTGTAATTGATAATTTTTTGAAGATGTCATTTTTGGTCATTTTACATGCTTATAAGCTAGTTTTCGCGAAACATGACTTCTTCATCAGCTAGTTTATCAGATATCGGCTAGTTTATCAGCAACTAGTTTATCAGCAACTAGTTTATCAGCTACAAGCTAGTTTATCAGTCAACACCTGGCTTATAAGTCATCAGCTAGCTTGTCAACTAGTTTGCCAAACATAGCCGAAGACTATTATTACATTGATGACGAAGATGGAATTACTAATGGTGAAGACATGATGAACATCCATTTGAACACCGATAGGGATGTATAATGGCTATGGAGAATAGACCCAAATAAACCCAGTTGTTGATGTAGACGAAGAAGCATTACATTTTTTGATGATTAGAGTCGTTCAGATGAGGATGATTTTGAGTTAAAAAGAAACCAACACTTGGGGCATATAAGAAAGAGCAAGGTAAAGAAGAAACAATCAAACCCATCCCCTTGCGAAGTAACCTTTTATGTTGGCTAATGCTTTGGTAGTAGGGATGATGTGAAAAAGTTGATTAGGTTGCATGCCATAGAAAGTATGACTATGAGAGATGCTACACTGGTTAAAAATGATTTAGAAAGGGTGAGAGCAGTATGTAAGGGTAATATTCTATCTTTTAATAATGAGGTTGGTTGTACAATTAAAGACAAAGAAGTAGGTGGGTCAAGTAAAGACAGAGAAGTAAAAACAAATAGTCCTTGAACATTTGTCCACATGTAATAAAGATGAGACATGGATTGTGAAAACCCTTTATAGATATTCATAAATGTAATCAAGCAAGAAAAGTCAAACAATGTAGAGTTTCTTTTCTAGCAGAATAGTTGACATACTTAAACCCAACCCCACCCCACCATTCCTATTAAAGCAGTACAGGATCATCTTGAGAATAAATTTCAGCTTTTAGTTTTGGGAATGAAAAGTTTTAGGACAAAACAAAAAGCAGAAAACCAAATAAGGGGTGACTATACTATGAAGAGCAATATGGGACATTGAGAAACTATATTTGGAACTGTAAAGAACAAATGCGGGCACAACAATGAAGCTTGATGTTGTTAGTGAACCAATTTGTTTAATCGCAATAAACTGGGATAACATTATAGGTTGCTACTAATAATTCGAACAGGTTTGTTTGACATCAACTTTCCAATCAGTTTGACCCAAATTTCATTAACATTACCTAAGAAACCAAAAAAACATAAGAGTATGTTATTGATAAACTTGAACAATTCACTGATAATCTTTTATAGGTTGTTGTTACAACTTACAAGGACTAAAATGTAATGGCAGTAGCTTCAAAGCTTGAACAGTTCACTGATAAATTGCAACAAGAGTGCCCACATGTATTATTCGACAAATTTAATGTATCCACATGTATTCTTTTTCCATTTGATGAATCCATATGTATTTTTTGACCAATTGCATGTTACAACAAATTAAGTAATCTTGGTTTCAAGAGTATTCTTCGATCATTTGATGAATCCATATGTTGCATGTTACAACAAATTAGGTCAATAAAAACCTTACTTTCGACCTAGAAGTTCGGCCAAATAAAATTGTATATAGAAATTAGGTCAAAGGCATTACTTTCAATGAGGAGGCATTACTTTCGGATGCCTATGGCGAAAAGCCAAAAAGATGCCCCTAATATATGTATATAAATAACAAAATAAACTACTTGAAGGGGTTTGGAACCTAATTAAGCTAGGCGGCTCATCACCATGCCGCTTTTTATTGAATATAACAAAAATTATACAACAAAGGAACATGAACCAATACCACGCATAACAAAATACAAAATGCATCACCTAAAACAATGTCTTTCATTATCTCTCTTTTTGTGTGTGTTTGATTATGTGATGTTGCTAAAATATGTTGGAATAGATGCTGCAAGTTGAAATATATAGTTTTTGAAACTTTCTGCAAAAGTTCATAACAATTATGAACTTAGGGTGGATTAGATTTGTTCTTAAAAATCGAAATGTACAATGTAATATATCTAAAATAATTGTTTATTTGTAAACCTTTATTTTAAGGTTTGCTTTTACTTTTACACTACCCTGCATGAACCAAGCCAATGCCTGAGCTTATAGAGTCCATATGATCCTAGCCTATATGAACGTATGTAAGCTTTTTTGAGAAAATCACATACAAATACACGCTAATCAGTTGGTATCTAGGAACTGATTGTGTTTTCTAACAAAGATTAAGATATGTGAATGTCAACAGTCTGATCTTATTCATTCAAAGTAACCAGTCTGATCTTATTCATTCAGAGTAACCAGGCTGAAATCAAATTTCTTGGCAACATATCTAAACGACTGAAATATTATTCAACAAATAATACTTAGAAGTTAGAAAGGAAATACCTGATAAGGAGCACAGAAGCAATCGATTAAAGTAACTAGATTTGGAACTTGGAAGTTTGGTGCCGATCGATGAACGGACGAAGGGCATCAACAAGCCAACAACAACGAGTCAACGAGCAAGTCAGCAAGACGACAACCAGTAGTCGATTTAGGTTAGGGCAACAACCAATAGTCGATTTACGGCTAGGGCAGACGCAAGAACAGATCGATTGAGAGAGACATAGAGTAATGAGAGGAGAGGGCAGACGCAAGACAGATCGATTTAGGTTAGGGCAACAACCAATAGTTGATTCCTGTGATTCGTGAATCGTCAAAGACCGAAGATGCATCAATCGATTGATTTAGGCCCCAACTGATTCTTGAGAGATGCAGGTTACGCAGCGTGTTGGGCGACAACTGAACCTACCAGGCTTAAAAGGCTAGGATAAAAGTAATGCCCCTGTGGGCCCTGCTGCCCATGGCCATGGGCCAGGGCCAGGGCCAGGGCCGGGCTGGGAATCGATGAAGGTAAAGCAGAGGGGATGGGGTTGTGAGAAGATGAAGATGAAGATGAGAGAATCGATGAAGATGGGAAGGGGCTGTGAATAGGGGTGTCACTTTTATCCGAAACCGAATAAACCACCCAAACCAAATGCGTTTCGGGTTATTCGGTTTTCAGTTAAATCGGTTTGGTTGAACAGAAATAGGATGCTTAATCGGTTCGGTTTTCGATTAATTTTTTATCAGTTCGGTTAAACCGAATAATATATATATATATATATAGTCTATAAATACTAGTATAATATTGGTAGAAAGAAGATGTCTTTTCATATGCTTTTTTGGAACTCTAATAAACTAAAGCATTCTAGATATATATTATATTTTAAATAAAAAATATATAATATATACATATACTGATATACACGTTTCCTTAGCCTCCAAAGTCCAACCTCCATTCCTCTTTCTCAAGAAGTAGTCACTCAAGTACTACAAGTCTACAACTCTACAAGTAAATAAGTAATCATTACTCTCTATTATTTTTCATATATAAATATACATATATATTGTATATAATTTTTAAGACACCATCATCAATATATCCTTCATACAATGATTTTTAAGACACCACCATCAATATGAACTCTTATTTGGTTAACCCGGTAACCGAACCGAATAAACCAAAAACCGAATAACCGAAACCGGCTAAACCGAACCTTATTCGGTTTGGTTATCGGTTAATAAAAAAAAAGTTGAAAACCGAATTAACCGAACCGAATTAACTGAAACCCGATTTAACCGACCGAATAACACCCCTAGTTGTGAATCGATGAAGATGAAGAGGGTAAGCCAAAATCTCAGTGAAACGATGAATGTACGTTACTGTTGTTTTAGAGAATGGGCTTTTAGGTGCGTTTGGTACGACAGGACAGAACACAGTTGTTCTATGTTTGGTGTGGTCATATGTTGGACAAACTAGAACTAGGCAGAACAAGGGTTGGACACGCTTGTCCACCCTCACCCCCATGGAACAAGATAGAACAAAAACCAATAGACCATCCTACCCTTCTCCAAACCTAATTCATCTTCTCCAATCTCTTCACGTACCACATCGCCTCCATACCTAATTCATCTTCTCCAAAATTCTCAAAGTAACGATTTCAATCGATTATGGCGATTCCTCCATGTAACCTGTAACACCCCCTTTCCGAGAAGGAAAAGGAGGCCACATTCAAACTTAAAACAAATTGCTAACAGAAACATACAGAGCACTACGAAACCATATTAAAAAAACATCAGAAAATATAACAATTGTCTCGAACGACACATTTTCTTTCTTACAAAACTTGTTTTACAATGCCAACTAAACCTACCATTTCTTACCAACAAACCTCTTAGATCTGAGAATACTTCGGATCCCCTACTCCTTAGATTCCCTTCGAATACCTGTCGCGAAGAAAGAAATGCGGCTGAGCCAAACGCTCAGTGCACGGATACGATAGATAACATACAAATACTCGAACCAAACACCGAATAATAATAATAATCAAGATTTAGGCAACGAACAAATTCTAAAGACGAAACTCGAAGTGCCCATGAAAACTAGATTGAGTATAAAACACGTAACATACAGATTCAACGACAACATATGAAGAACCCACAAGTAGGGAAACAAAAATAAAAGACGTTGGATCGTGCAAATTGATTTTAACATGCTTATCAAGCCATAGCAAAATGAATATTTACATATTCATAATTTCAAACTTAGTAAATCTTTTCGAAGATCAAAACTGTCAAATCACAACAAATATTGTCAGCTAAATATCAAACGGATTTTAGAAACTTAACTCAAAATCATATCATATTGTTGTATACCGAGCTCGAACAAATAATCGCATACACTTGCATATCAACCGACGTGACAAGTGTCAGACATCTGGCCACAAAGGCCCGTACGTTGGGTAGCAAATCCACACGTACTAAATGTGAGATGCGGCGTTGGGCACTACACCGACATCCACCCTACAAACATATCACATAAACTAGGGTCGACCCATACGCCTCCTAAATCAAATAATCACATCATATATCGCTCCACACATGAGCACAAAAGAGGAGACGCCGTGGTCTAATCACACCGCCACGGTTAGTGTCACGTCATTGGTGCCACAATGACATGCCTATGGTACCCCCATAGGTGGTTAGTAGCTCGACTTTACCGAAATAGTTGTCACCACACATGTGGCGTATAACAATTAATGATTTTTCACAAAAGTTGTCGGAGTCAAATAAAAGGTTATTCACACTTATTCAAAAATGGTCTAAAAGGGCTGAGAGGTCGAAATCAAATTAACCAATTCTTAATAAATGATCGATGGCAAAACGAAAATAAGTCACATTTAAAATAACGACACCATCGACTAATACATTTGGAACAATCGAATTAAATCCCAAAACATTGAGAATCCAACAAATAATACGACTCGAAGATGTCAAAGAATTTCATATAATTTAGTACGAATAAAGCTAACACAAACGAACCAAGCTCACGGGTGTATATATATATATGTATATATGTATATACACATATATATATATATATATATATACATCGGACCAACGAACACGAACTAAAAATAAGTGAAGAACCACGTAAAACATCTTATTAGTATTGACATCACATATACGTACGTAGGACGATTTTTATAAAAATATGTGACCTTGGAGAATTTCGAGCGAAAGAATGATACGCTAACGGACAAATCAAATAATCATGAAGCACGTATTACGAATTAAACGAAAGCTTGAGGGTTCAAAAACTTACTTAAACGAATCGAATGAACGAAAAGGTTTAACTTCAAAAGTGCGTCACGTCACATGTGAATAAATCATACTAATTACAAGAAGAATCAAAAAGACATTTGCTTATACAAAAATGTCGACCAATTCCATTAAAAGCGTTATATTTCCGAACACACTTTATTGACGACTTACGAATCGAAAAGGATTTTAAATGGCATGAGATTTAGTAAAACATTAACATAAATACTTGAATGGAATCTTACAAAAGACTTGAAAACAAAAACAGATGGAAAGCCAAAACCATAAGTAGGATAGGAATTTCACACTCAAAAGCTTTTCTAAATCTAGTATTACATGTTTTAGCACTTTACACGTTTAGAAATCCCAAATTATATCATACTTCCAGTAGGTTTTTGAAAATTATATCTAAACAGAAGTTTTACATAAAAGTCTTGTGATTCCATAGAATCAAGAATGAACTGATTTGGATTTAAAATGAATTATATACGAAATTTTGGAAACAACAGCGTTGTTTTGTTCTAAACCGAGACCAGTTTCGGAAAACACAGATTTTAGACGTCTTAGAATACAAATCACAGTTTGCTTGTTTGACAATAAATCGTTGTAGACTTCTCCATCTTTTCAAAAACATACTATATGAATTAATCCGATAAACGAGCGATTTGTTATGATTTTTACAAATAACACGAATTTTTCAGAATAAAATTCAGCAGCTTTATAAATAGAATTTGTTGTTTTTAGCGTATTCAAGTCTCGATTTATCATATGCAAAACCAAGGAAAAATAACTCGAGGATAGACACGATCAACTAACGAATGGAAACACAATCAATTTGGTGGAAAAGAACACAATGTACACCAACCGAACGAATGGAATTAAAAGGAAAACAAAGGGACCGTACACATATGTAGCGAATCAGATAAACATAAACGGAATTATCACATATACAATGAGTCGAATAAACACAAAGGAAGGGAACATAAAGAATCCGTACGCATGTAAAACAACTCAAATAAACACAACTTAATGAGAAGGAGAATAAGAAATCCGTACCTTAAACCAACATCTAAAAACTGCTAGATTTGTTCAACGAATCTTTAAAAATCACGATCAAGACTTCAACCTCGAATCCAATCTCAAACCCTAATATTTTGTTGTTTAAAACCTCACGGCTTGCCATTAGTCTAAGGTTTACTAAACGATTAATATATATTGGTTGAAATCTTATGATATGGGTGAATTGGATAAACATTAGAAGACTAAAACAAAAACATCCGAAGCCCACGTTGAGATTTCCCTGAATGAGTCATGAACAATTAGTTTATTTATGTATTTAATGTTTTTTTTCTTTTTTCTTCTCTAGATGATTATGGAATGAAGCCTTACAAAACCCAAATTGACTCCAAAAGTCAACGTGAAACACCAATAGGATATATCCAAATATTATAAGTTTTTCCCTATTTACAAACTAGTCCTTCTACTTTTATAAGGTTTCTAAACTTAAATCACACCTTGTGAATAAATTTTCCTAAAAGTTACGGGTTATTACAATCTACCACCCTTAAAAGAATTCCGTCCTCGGAATTCAAATAAGCAGAAATATAACAAAAACCATTTCTCTATCATATCCTTATAATTGTGAATACATATGAGAATTCTTATTATAGACAGTTCTAGAAGTTAATTTACAACTCCAATCAACTAAATCTATAATAAATACATAAAAATTCATCCTAAAAAAAATCATATAAATAATTATGGTTAATACAACTCGCCCTTCATAAAAAATTTGGTCCTCCAAAATTATATACCCAAATTATATCTCAAAACATCAATACTCACAAGTCTCAAACTTATTAGAAAGAGATAAAAGACCAAAATTATTTCAAATTATTATTTAACATCTCAACTTGAATAACTCTATCAATAATAAGAAGGTACGAAACTATCCACCAAAAGTTCACCGATTTTTGAATTCCATATTTCTTAGTTCTTGATACAAAATTGCACACTAATATCTCCTTAAAAATCAAATTCTAACTCGCACCATTCGGCTTGAACTTCTTAAATTATAAAGATCGCAACCCATAATCTCATCCCTGATCATATATAAAAAAATCCTGCCGAAAAACGTTAAGTGTCCTTATAAAATCTTACCCACAACCACTTACCGACGTCACATTCAACTTATTAATCCTTATAAGATATTCTAGCAAATTTTCTTATTTTTCAAATAACACATAACTATTTTATAAATACCACTAAGATCTAGGCATACAACTTCCATACAAATACTCAAGGTCCTCAATTACAACCATATCATCCATTTGAAGGTCCTAAAACATAAACTCTTAGACTATTGACTTAGCAAACCCATCCACTTATCCTCGGATTTAGATTGCCTAAGACATTAAGGTAACATCTTAGATTGTCTAAGACATTAAGGTAACATATACATATATTAACCACGAACAATGCATTCAAAGACTTAAAAAAATCATCAACCTATATTATACTATAAAACCACAAATAATTAATCTAGCCACTAATGAGCCATTTAGGATAACAAAACTACTTCGAACCACCACGCTTCCGCTACACAACTTAGATATCTTCACGTAATCTATCCATGCCATCTGTAACATCCCAAGCCAACCGTATCAGATATTGTCCGCTTTGTCCACACACCTGGACTCACAGTTTTAAAACGCGTCTAACTTTAAATTTCACGAACAACTACAATTCCTTTGAAAGCAAGAATTCTAATGCGGTTAACACCCCAACAAAATAACTCCTCGGATTAGAATAACAATCTCATAATCCGTTGTCTTAATACAAAGCAATTCTTGCATAACTCACTTAGGTTCACCCCCAAATAATTTCCGATCCAAATCCTACAATAAACATAAAATGAACTAATAACCCACAACTTTTCACAATAACTCAGAGATTCATTTACTTCTCAAAAGAAACAATCCCATACCCACGTGACACTAATCCCAATAACACAACATCAAACATCATAAGCACCCGAAACATTTACCGTACTAATACTAATTTAGACCCAACGACTTTTCACACCAAACACCCTCAACTATACAATTTTACCAAGCCTTCTAAAAAAAACAAGACATGCACTTTTAATATAAATTTTGCTAACATTTTGCAAGCTTAAATTCGATCACCCGAAATAATTTACCAACACCTTAGCTAGAAATTGCACCAAAACTCTTTCTCATACTCTTCCAAGGAGCCAAATATATATTCAACGAAGAGACAACTTAAAACATAGCTTTTCATTTGTATATCATCCGACCACTTATTCCAACATACCACTTTCACTTTCCTACACTATCATAACATACGAAAGATCACTCATTAACACTTAATAAATATTGGAACAAGGTTAAACCACCAAAACCATATTCGCATTTGCTATACTAGGTATTCATAAACGGTTCCACTAAAATCCACTATCAATAATCCATTATATCACGTCAAATCAACACAAATAACACTAAATGCTTCAACATACAACACACTTCTCGATCTCTACACGAAGTTAACCAAACCACTTATAGTCCTTTAAACTGAAGGAATATATCAACTATTCAAATCAAAATTCTCGAACAACTATTAAACACTATTATTCAACTGAATCTGACAATTTCATCAATGTTCATTTGGATCAAAATAAACTTATCCAACTTATAACCCAACCAAATAAGACCATAAATAAGTTGTTTAAGGAAAAAAAAATCACCACATACTACTGAAACCTCTTCTTCCTATTCCAACATAAGCACATATTTGCCTATAATATCTAAATTAACTTTACCTTCCAACCTTGACTTTTCACCAAAAACACTCCAACAAAACTTAGATCGTCATATATATCTTACAAAACAGTCTAATGCTATTATTTTACATAATCTCAAAACTTGATAACCAATCAAAGATTTACACAACCTTGGCATACAACGCCATTTTCTCGATTATACCATAAAATCCTCATAACATTCAAAAGACGATACTTTCGCGACATAAAAAAAAATACACTGACATCAAGTTCAAATAAAGTCTTACGACAACTTAATTCCTTGAACACAAAACCATTATTAAACACAACGGCAACCGTTTCTTATACCTATGACTTAACATAAAAAAAATGTTAAACACAAAGTCTTAAATATTACTTAACTTAAATCACTCCATGAGGAAACTCATCACCAACGATCTCTCCTCCCATGACCAACAAAATTTCCAATTAACCACAACACTAATAATATAAAATCAATTCACGACTTAGATTCTCAAATCTAAGGGAAGTACCAGGTAAACACCAAACTCATTGAATAACTTTTCTACACCAATAAAAGCTCACAAACATCAAATTCTTACACGGATACTAATAAAATCAACAAATATTGTCCCACAACTTAAGTCTAGGCAATAAGCAACCTAGTTCACTAAAACTACACTCACAGGTCAAACCTATTTGAGTTTCTACAAGATCGAACCTAGAGCTCTGATACCATTTTGTAACACCCCCTTTCCGAGAAGGAAAAGGAGGCCACATTCAAACTTAAAACAAACTGCTAACAGAAACATACAGAGCACTACGAAACCATATTAAAAAAACATCAGAAAATATAACAATTGTCTCGAACGACACATTTTCTTTCTTACAAAACTTGTTTTACAATGCCAACTAAACCTACCATTTCTTACCAACAAACCTCTTAGATCTGAGAATACTTCGGATCCCCTACTCCTTAGATTCCCTTCGAATACCTGCCGCGAAGAAAGAAATGCGGCTGAGCCAAACGCTCAGTGCACGGATACGATAGATAACATACAAATACTCAAACCAAACACCGAATAATAATAATAATAATCAAGATTTAGGCAACGAACAAATTCTAAAGACGAAACTCGAAGTGCCCATGAAAACTAGATTGAGTATAAAACACGTAACATACAGATTCAACGACAACATATGAAGAACCCACAAGTAGGGAAACAAAAATAAAAGACGTTGGATCGTGCAAATTGATTTTAACATGCTTATCAAGCCATATCAAAATGAATATTTACATATTCATAATTTCAAACTTAGTAAATCTTTTCGAAGATCAAAACTGTCAAATCACAACAAATATTGTCAACTAAATATCAAACGGATTTTAGAAACTTAACTCAAAATCATATCATATTGTTGTATACCGAGCTCGAACAAATAATCGCATACACTTGCATATCAACCGACGTGACAAGTGTCAGACATCTGGCCACAAAGGCCCGTACGTTGGGTAGCAAATCCACACGTACTAAATGTGAGATGCGGCGTTGGGCACTACACCGACATCCACCCTACAAACATATCACATAAACTAGGGTCGACCCATACGCCTCCTAAATCAAATAATCACATCATATATCGCTCCACACATGAGCACAAAAGAGGAGACGCTGTGGTCTAATCACACCGCCACGGTTAGTGTCACGTCATTGGTGCCACAATGACATGCCTATGGTACCCCCATAGGTGGTTAGTAGCTCGACTTTACCGAAATAGTTGTCACCACACATGTGGCGTATAACAATTAATGATTTTTCACAAAAGTTGTCGGAGTCAAATAAAAGGTTATTCACACTTATTCAAAAATGGTCTAAAAGGGCTGAGAGGTCGAAATCAAATTAACCAATTCTTAATAAATGATCGATGGCAAAACGAAAATAAGTCACATTTAAAATAACGACACCATCGACTAATACATTTGGAACAATCGAATTAAATCCCAAAACATTGAGAATCCAACAAATAATACGACTCGAAGATGTCAAAGAATTTCATATAATTTAGTACGAATAAAGCTAACACAAACGAACCAAGCTCACGGGTGTATATATATATATGTATATATGTATATACACATATATATATATACATCGGACCAACGAACACGAACTAAAAAGAAGTGAAGAACCACGTAAAACATCTTATTAGTATTGACATCACATATACGTACGTAGGACGATTTTTATAAAAATATGTGACCTTGGAGAATTTCGAGCGAAAGAATGATACGCTAACGGACAAATCAAATAATCATGAAGCACGTATTACGAATTAAACGAAAGCTTGAGGGTTCAAAAACTTACTTAAACGAATCGAATGAACGAAAAGGTTTAACTTCAAAAGTGCGTCACGTCACATGTGAATAAATCATACTAATTACAAGAAGAATCAAAAAGACATTTGCTTATACAAAAATGTCGACCAATTCCATTAAAAGCGTTATATTTCCGAACACACTTTATTGACGACTTACGAATCGAAAAGGATTTTAAATGGCATGAGATTTAGTAAAACATTAACATAAATACTTGAATGGAATCTTACAAAAGACTTGAAAACAAAAACAGATGGAAAGCCAAAACCATAAGTAGGATAGGAATTTCACACTCAAAAGCTTTTCTAAATCTAGTATTACATGTTTTAGCACTTTACACGTTTAGAAATCCCAAATTATATCATACTTCCAGTAGGTTTTTGAAAATTATATCTAAACAGAAGTTTTACATAAAAGTCTTGTGATTCCATAGAATCAAGAATGAACTGATTTGGATTTAAAATGAATTATATACGAAATTTTGGAAACAACAGCGTTGTTTTGTTCTAAACCGAGACCAGTTTCGGAAAACACAGATTTTAGACGTCTTAGAATACAAATCACAGTTTGCTTGTTTGACAATAAATCGTTGTAGACTTCTCCATCTTTTCAAAAACATACTATATGAATTAATCCGATAAACGAGCGATTTGTTATGATTTTTACAAATAACACGAATTTTTCAGAATAAAATTCAGCAGCTTTATAAATAGAATTTGTTGTTTTTAGCGTATTCAAGTCTCGATTTATCATATGCAAAACCAAGGAAAAATAACTCGAGGATAGACACGATCAACTAACGAATGGAAACACAATCAATTTGGTGGAAAAGAACACAATGTACACCAACCGAACGAATGGAATTAAAAGGAAAACAAAGGGACCGTACACATATGTAGCGAATCAGATAAACATAAACGGAATTATCACATATACAATGAGTCGAATAAACACAAAGGAAGGGAACATAAAGAATCCGTACGCATGTAAAACAACTCAAATAAACACAACTTAATGAGAAGGAGAATAAGAAATCCGTACCTTAAACCAACATCTAAAAACTGCTAGATTTGTTCAACGAATCTTTAAAAATCACGATCAAGACTTCAACCTCGAATCCAATCTCAAACCCTAATATTTTGTTGTTTAAAACCTCACGGCTTGCCATTAGTCTAAGGTTTACTAAACGATTAATATATATTGGTTGAAATCTTATGATATGGGTGAATTAGATAAACATTAGAAGACTAAAACAAAAACATCCGAAGCCCACGTTGAGATTTCCCTGAATGAGTCATGAACAATTAGTTTATTTATGTATTTAATGTTTTTTTTCTTTTTTCTTCTCTAGATGATTATGGAATGAAGCCTTACAAAACCCAAATTGACTCCAAAAGTCAACGTGAAACACCAATAGGATATATCCAAATATTATAAGTTTTTCCCTATTTACAAACTAGTCCTTCTACTTTTATAAGGTTTCTAAACTTAAATCACACCTTGTGAATAAATTTTCCTAAAAGTTACGGGTTATTACAATCTACCACCCTTAAAAGAATTCCGTCCTCGGAATTCAAATAAGCAGAAATATAACAAAAACCATTTCTCTATCATATCCTTATAATTGTGAATACATATGAGAATTCTTATTATAGACAGTTCTAGAAGTTAATTTACAACTCCAATCAACTAAATCTATAATAAATACATAAAAATTCATCCTAAAAAAATCATATAAATAATTATGGTTAATACAACTCGCCCTTCATAAAAAATTTGGTCCTCCAAAATTATATACCCAAATTATATCTCAAAACATCAATACTCACAAGTCTCAAACTTATTAGAAAGAGATAAAAGACCAAAATTATTTCAAATTATTATTTAACATCTCAACTTGAATAACTCTATCAATAATAAGAAGGTACGAAACTATCCACCAAAAGTTCACCGATTTTTGAATTCCATATTTCTTAGTTCTTGATACAAAATTGCACACTAATATCTCCTTAAAAATCAAATTCTAACTCGCACCATTCGGCTTGAACTTCTTAAATTATAAAGATCGCAACCCATAATCTCATCCCTGATCATATATAAAAAAAATCCTGCCGAAAAACGTTAAGTGTCCTTATAAAATCTTACCCACAACCACTTACCGACGTCACATTCAACTTATTAATCCTTATAAGATATTCTAGCAAATTTTCTTATTTTTCAAATAACACATAACTATTTTATAAATACCACTAAGATCTAGGCATACAACTTCCATACAAATACTCAAGGTCCTCAATTACAACCATATCATCCATTTGAAGGTCCTAAAACATAAACTCTTAGACTATTGACTTAGCAAACCCATCCACTTATCCTCGGATTTAGATTGCCTAAGACATTAAGGTAACATCTTAGATTGTCTAAGACATTAAGGTAACATATACATATATTAACCACGAACAATGCATTCAAAGACTTAAAAAAATCATCAACCTATATTATACTATAAAACCACAAATAATTAATCTAGCCACTAATGAGCCATTTAGGATAACAAAACTACTTCGAACCACCACGCTTCCGCTACACAACTTAGATATCTTCACGTAATCTATCCATGCCATCTGTAACATCCCAAGCCAACCGTATCAGATATTGTCCGCTTTGTCCACACACCTGGACTCACAGTTTTAAAACGCGTCTAACTTTAAATTTCACGAACAACTACAATTCCTTTGAAAGCAAGAATTCTAATGCGGTTAACACCCCAACAAAATAACTCCTCGGATTAGAATAACAATCTCATAATCCGTTGTCTTAATACAAAGCAATTCTTGCATAACTCACTTAGGTTCACCCCCAAATAATTTCCGATCCAAATCCTACAATAAACATAAAATGAACTAATAACCCACAACTTTTCACAATAACTCAGAGATTCATTTACTTCTCAAAAGAAACAATCCCATACCCACGTGACACTAATCCCAATAACACAACATCAAACATCATAAGCACCCGAAACATTTATCGTACTAATACTAATTTAGACCCAACGACTTTTCACACCAAACACCCTCAACTATACAATTTTACCAAGCCTTCTAAAAAAAACAAGACATGCACTTTTAATATAAATTTTGCTAACATTTTGCAAGCTTAAATTCGATCACCCGAAATAATTTACCAACACCTTAGCTAGAAATTGCACCAAAACTCTTTCTCATACTCTTCCAAGGAGCCAAATATATATTCAACGAAGAGACAACTTAAAACATAGCTTTTCATTTGTATATCATCCGACCACTTATTCCAACATACCACTTTCACTTTCCTACACTATCATAACATACGAAAGATCACTCATTAACACTTAATAAATATTGGAACAAGGTTAAACCACCAAAACCATATTCGCATTTGCTATACTAGGTATTCATAAACGGTTCCACTAAAATCCACTATCAATAATCCATTATATCACGTCAAATCAACACAAATAACACTAAATGCTTCAACATACAACACACTTCTCGATCTCTACACGAAGTTAACCAAACCACTTATAGTCCTTTAAACTGAAGGAATATATCAACTATTCAAATCAAAATTCTCGAACAACTATTAAACACTATTATTCAACTGAATCTGACAATTTCATCAATGTTCATTTGGATCAAAATAAACTTATCCAACTTATAACCCAACCAAATAAGACCATAAATAAGTTGTTTAAGGAAAAAAAAATCACCACATACTACTGAAACCTCTTCTTCCTATTCCAACATAAGCACATATTTGCCTATAATATCTAAATTAACTTTACCTTCCAACCTTGACTTTTCACCAAAAACACTCCAACAAAACTTAGATCGTCATATATATCTTACAAAACAGTCTAATGCTATTATTTTACATAATCTCAAAACTTGATAACCAATCAAAGATTTACACAACCTTGGCATACAACGCCATTTTCTCGATTATACCATAAAATCCTCATAACATTCAAAAGACGATACTTTCGCGACATAAAAAAAAATACACTGACATCAAGTTCAAATAAAGTCTTACGACAACTTAATTCCTTGAACACAAAACCATTATTAAACACAACGGCAACCGTTTCTTATACCTATGACTTAACATAAAAAAAATGTTAAACACAAAGTCTTAAATATTACTTAACTTAAATCACTCCATGAGGAAACTCATCACCAACGATCTCTCCTCCCATGACCAACAAAATTTCCAATTAACCACAACACTAATAATATAAAATCAATTCACGACTTAGATTCTCAAATCTAAGGGAAGTACCAGGTAAACACCAAACTCATTGAATAACTTTTCTACACCAATAAAAGCTCACAAACATCAAATTCTTACATGGATACTAATAAAATCAACAAATATTGTCCCACAACTTAAGTCTAGGCAATAAGCAACCTAGTTCACTAAAACTACACTCACAGGTCAAACCTATTTGAGTTTCTACAAGATCGAACCTAGAGCTCTGATACCATTTTGTAACACCCCCTTTCCGAGAAGGAAAAGGAGGCCACATTCAAACTTAAAACAAACTGCTAACAGAAACATACAGAGCACTACGAAACCATATTAAAAAAACATCAGAAAATATAACAATTGTCTCGAACGACACATTTTCTTTCTTACAAAACTTGTTTTACAATGCCAACTAAACCTACCATTTCTTACCAACAAACCTCTTAGATCTGAGAATACTTCGGATCCCCTACTCCTTAGATTCCCTTCGAATACCTGCCGCGAAGAAAGAAATGCGGCTGAGCCAAACGCTCAGTGCACGGATACGATAGATAACATACAAATACTCGAACCAAACACCGAATAATAATAATAATCAAGATTTAGGCAACGAACAAATTCTAAAGACGAAACTCGAAGTGCCCATGAAAACTAGATTGAGTATAAAACACGTAACATACAGATTCAACGACAACATATGAAGAACCCACAAGTAGGGAAACAAAAATAAAAGACGTTGGATCGTGCAAATTGATTTTAACATGCTTATCAAGCCATAGCAAAATGAATATTTACATATTCATAATTTCAAACTTAGTAAATCTTTTCGAAGATCAAAACTGTCAAATCACAACAAATATTGTCAGCTAAATATCAAACGGATTTTAGAAACTTAACTCAAAATCATATCATATTGTTGTATACTGAGCTCGAACAAATAATCGCATACACTTGCATATCAACCGACGTGACAAGTGTCAGACATCTGGCCACAAAGGCCCGTACGTTGGGTAGCAAATCCACACGTACTAAATGTGAGATGCGGCGTTGGGCACTACACCGACATCCACCCTACAAACATATCACATAAACTAGGGTCGACCCATACGCCTCCTAAATCAAATAATCACATCATATATCGCTCCACACATGAGCACAAAAGAGGAGACGCCGTGGTCTAATCACACCGCCACGGTTAGTGTCACGTCATTGGTGCCACAATGACATGCCTATGGTACCCCCATAGGTGGTTAGTAGCTCGACTTTACCGAAATAGTTGTCACCACACATGTGGCGTATAACAATTAATGATTTTTCACAAAAGTTGTCGGAGTCAAATAAAAGGTTATTCACACTTATTCAAAAATGGTCTAAAAGGGCTGAGAGGTCGAAATCAAATTAACCAATTCTTAATAAATGATCGATGGCAAAACGAAAATAAGTCACATTTAAAATAACGACACCATCGACTAATACATTTGGAACAATCGAATTAAATCCCAAAACATTGAGAATCCAACAAATAATACGACTCGAAGATGTCAAAGAATTTCATATAATTTAGTACGAATAAAGCTAACACAAACGAACCAAGCTCACGGGTGTATATATATATATGTATATATGTATATACACATATATATATATACATCGGACCAACGAACACGAACTAAAAAGAAGTGAAGAACCACGTAAAACATCTTATTAGTATTGACATCACATATACGTACGTAGGACGATTTTTATAAAAATATGTGACCTTGGAGAATTTCGAGCGAAAGAATGATACGCTAACGGACAAATCAAATAATCATGAAGCACGTATTACGAATTAAACGAAAGCTTGAGGGTTCAAAAACTTACTTAAACGAATCGAATGAACGAAAAGGTTTAACTTCAAAAGTGCGTCACGTCACATGTGAATAAATCATACTAATTACAAGAAGAATCAAAAAGACATTTGCTTATACAAAAATGTCGACCAATTCCATTAAAAGCGTTATATTTCCGAACACACTTTATTGACGACTTACGAATCGAAAAGGATTTTAAATGGCATGAGATTTAGTAAAACATTAACATAAATACTTGAATGGAATCTTACAAAAGACTTGAAAACAAAAACAGATGGAAAGCCAAAACCATAAGTAGGATAGGAATTTCACACTCAAAAGCTTTTCTAAATCTAGTATTACATGTTTTAGCACTTTACACGTTTAGAAATCCCAAATTATATCATACTTCCAGTAGGTTTTTGAAAATTATATCTAAACAGAAGTTTTACATAAAAGTCTTGTGATTCCATAGAATCAAGAATGAACTGATTTGGATTTAAAATGAATTATATACGAAATTTTGGAAACAACAGCGTTGTTTTGTTCTAAACCGAGACCAGTTTCGGAAAACACAGATTTTAGACGTCTTAGAATACAAATCACAGTTTGCTTGTTTGACAATAAATCGTTGTAGACTTCTCCATCTTTTCAAAAACATACTATATGAATTAATCCGATAAACGAGCGATTTGTTATGATTTTTACAAATAACACGAATTTTTCAGAATAAAATTCAGCAGCTTTATAAATAGAATTTGTTGTTTTTAGCGTATTCAAGTCTCGATTTATCATATGCAAAACCAAGGAAAAATAACTCGAGGATAGACACGATCAACTAACGAATGGAAACACAATCAATTTGGTGGAAAAGAACACAATGTACACCAACCGAACGAATGGAAATAAAAGGAAAACAAAGGGACCGTACACATATGTAGCGAATCAGATAAACATAAACGGAATTATCACATATACAATGAGTCGAATAAACACAAAGGAAGGGAACATAAAGAATCCGTACGCATGTAAAACAACTCAAATAAACACAACTTAATGAGAAGGAGAATAAGAAATCCGTACCTTAAACCAACATCTAAAAACTGCTATATTTGTTCAACGAATCTTTAAAAATCACGATCAAGACTTCAACCTCGAATCCAATCTCAAACCCTAATATTTTGTTGTTTAAAACATCACGGCTTGCCATTAGTCTAAGGTTTACTAAACGATTAATATATATTGGTTGAAATCTTATGATATGGGTGAATTGGATAAACATTAGAAGACTAAAACAAAAACATCCGAAGCCCACGTTGAGATTTCCCTGAATGAGTCATGAACAATTAGTTTATTTATGTATTTAATGTTTTTTTTTTCTTCTCTAGATGATTATGGAATGAAGCCTTACAAAACCCAAATTGACTCCAAAAGTCAACGTGAAACACCAATAGGATATATCCAAATATTATAAGTTTTTCCCTATTTACAAACTAGTCCTTCTACTTTTATAAGGTTTCTAAACTTAAATCACACCTTGTGAATAAATTTTCCTAAAAGTTACGGGTTATTACATAACCTCTCTTCTCCAATCGATTCTGGCGATTTCTGGTTCTCGATTCCTCCAGGTAACGTCTTCTCCAATCGATTGGTTTCTCCTGGTAACGTCTTCTCCAAGTGATTATGTCGATTTCTGATTCTCGATTTCCAGGTAACGTCTTCTCCAATCGATTCTGTCGATTTATGATTCTCGATTCCTCCAGGTAACGTCTTCTCCAATCGATTGGTTTCTCCAGGTAAAGTCTTCTCCAATCGATTCTGTCAATTTCTGATTCTCGATTCCCCCAGGTAACGTTTTCTCTGCTGTGAAATAACTTGCTGCTGTGAATTTTTTGTTGTTGTGAATTTTTTGCTAATGTGATTTTCTTGTGATGAAACAACTTGCTACTGTGATTTTCTTGTGATGAAACAACCTGATGAAACACTTGTGCAATTGCTGGTTATGCACAAAATCAGTAGTCGACTTTTTTTTAGAGTTCAATGAAATGGTTAATGATTTAACCTGATACAATGTTTATATTCATTTTGATTGATTGTTTGGTAAAAGAAAACACCAAACAACTCACTGGGGGTAAATTGGTCATTTATCCTCTTCTGTCCAGTCTCGTTATGTCTTACCAAACGCAGAACAACTGTCATGTTCTGCCCTGTCCAGTCCTGTCTGCGTACCAAACGCACCCTTTAAGTACGACATGTATACGAGCTGAGAATCAAAAGAACTTGTAGAAGATAGTTTTTGTAACGTCCCACTTTCCATAAAAGTTAAAGCCACGAGATTAATAATTTAAGTGACATAAATGTACTTGTACTTACATCAATGCTAAAACATACTTAACAAAAACTTTAACGTTAACATTAATCATAAACAGTGGAAGTCTCTCTAAGCCACAGCCGAGCACTATCTAGACATATCATGATCCAAAACTGGGAGCCTCACGAGCTCCATCACCTCCATGTCACCTCTAGTTCTACTTAGAAGAACTCGCTACACGCTTACCTGAAAATGGTTTAGTTTTGAAAGCGAGGGTTAGACCAAAAGGTCTAGTGAATTCCCTCCGAAAATAGCATATAAAAACATTTGGAAAACATTTATCAATGACCATAAATATCATCAAACATGGTACTGCACTATGTAGTGGATCACATAAACATATTGCGATCAGGGCCCCAGCAGACTCCCTTCTCGCCGCTTTGGAATCCCCACGGACTCCCCTCTACCGAATAGGAGGGAAACGGATTCCAACCCACCGGTCTATCATACATAACCAAGAGTCCTAAGACCCCGAGAACCTCTCTTTGATCCCACAGTGCAGACCGACTCCACATAGCGTACACATACGTTCATGCAAACATGTAAACATGCTCTTTATAAACCATGTCTTTCATATAGTCATGCTTAAACATTTCATTGAATAAAGTAAGTGCATTCGTGGGAAACATGTAAATCAGTTCGTAAACGTTTCATGCTCAATAAGAACCATAATCAGTTAAAACATTTATCACTTTGCGTTATAAAAAGGGTTTAGGGAACTCACCTTGATTGACGTACAATGCACTTCCTAAACACCTTCAAGCTACACCCACAAAACACCTAAGGCAATAGATCCACATCAGATAAAACGGCTAAACCTACTGTCCAACACACAATTTCCGGGTACTGACTTGTCCGGACACCTAGACTGTCCGGATACCCATACTATCCAGATACCAAGATTGTCCGGATGCACCTCCTTTTCGGATACAACTGTTTTCCGGACGTAAAGATTTTCCGGGCAACAGTCCGGACACTAGACCCATCCGGAAACCTCCGTCACCCGGACACCCTTATGGGGTACTCACCCGGACACCTTCAAACATGTCCGGACACTACTAAACCTTTGTGTCCGGACTCCACGGCTGTTCGAACCTAAATTTCGTAAAAGTGATTTCTAGCCCGATTTTAGTCACTAGTTTGATTAGATAAGCTCAAGGGTTCATCCACCAACCTCAGATACCCAATAATCCCACTTTAAACTCTTAAAACCGATTCATTAAGACAAAACCCATAAAACTCATTTTTGAGGAAAAAATGGTGAAAACTCAAGTAATCATCAATATCAGTCTTAAGAATTCATAACAAAGATAAGGAGAAGCACTATCCTAATCAGAAGAACGAATTAGGATGCATTACCTTGCGGAAATCTAGCTTGATTCTTTCTTTCTCTTGATTTCTCTTCAAACTTTTCTTCCTCTTTTTCCCTTCTCCTTAGCCGCCACCACCAAGAACACACACACACACAATCACAATACTGATTTCAGCAAATGGAGGCTGCCCTAGGGATTGGTGTCCTTAAATACATTTCACAAAATTGCTATCTAGTCCCTCAAGTTAACTTTCATTTATTCCACTTTGACCACTAACTCTAAAACTCACTAGAATTTGGGTTGTTACAACACTCTCCCCTTAAAAGAATTCCGTCCTCGGAATTCCTCATGGGAAAAGATGCGGGTATCTTGCCCATACCAAAACTGACACTTCCCCAAGGTAATGCCACTTCTGACTCAGTCAACCGCCTCATTAGTTTCGAAACATGGAACATTGGTTGCATCCCCTTCATTTTATTTTTTTTATTTTATTTTTTTTACGGTACTCTAACTCGTAGGCTATTGTTCCTACTCGGGCGGACTTGACAGCCGAAGATTAACTAAGGCTTCTCATGCATCTATACTTCATTTATGGAGGGACTTAACTAAATCCTCCGCCATCATACGAGATTCATTTACCAAGAGACCATACACACTTGACAGCTTGGCACCTGGCCAACCCTGTACACCTCGAAAACTCACAACCTAGAGTTCCTTCATCGTAACACAACCCTCAACCCTGCGCCACCCAACAATTGTCTATGCAGACAACACTTCCCAATCCCGGACCACCTAAACCACAGTTCGTCAACCATCTCTCATATCCTCACCACTTCATCACTCCATAATTATACGTAACTAAGAGTAGGAACCTCCAATCCATTGCTGAAGTGTCCACCTACTCGAATTAAACTTATCCTGCAACCCCACCATTCCTCGCGGATCGCCACGTTCGTTCAACCACAAAACATAATTTCGGTTATCCTCGCCCAACTGGGAGGAGTAACCATGGTCACACCATACTATTCTCACTAGCTTATCACTCCACGACCAAATCGTTTAACCATTTCTCGCAAAGTCACTAACTTAACTCATTTAGTTGTCTCATCCACTTCTTCCCGGCACAGAAACATACACAATTTCCTTCCTCAATATTCTTTCCAACGGTTCGCACACTTATCAGTGACAATCTGTACCTTTCGGCAATACTGTCGAGTTTACTACTTCCAATTTACTCACTTGTTCCGACATACTATCTACACCTTCCCCACGTTAGCGTGGAGCACCGCTCACCAAACATTACTTGCCCCTCTTTTCCGACCTTTCCACATGTTGATACCGCTTTCTCATTACTTACATAACCAAACAGTTGCACCAAGATCTTATCTTAAGGCATTCAACCAAGCCGTCTTGAAACAAGACCAGTGTTCGACGTCACTACACATCCTTAAATCTCCAAATTTTACCTTCTCAGACATTTCTTTCACACATAAGCAACAATTCACATTCTTTAAGGATTTCACATCTATCCCACCACATTTTGACAAACACAACCCTCATCCTCTTTAAACTTCCAATGACCCCAAAGTATGATTCTTAGTAACGTCCCCTATTCACTCTAATAATCCACCCTGATCTACAATCATCATCATGTCATTCCTTAAACATAACCAAAATTCCCAACTATTTCCTTCTAGGATCATTCCCTCACGCATAAGGAACAATTTTCATCTTCTATACTACAACTTGACTAATCTATTCATCATCTTCTTTAAATTTACTCTGCCTTCAAGAATATACTTAACAACATACATGACTACAAAGCTTGGTCTCACAACTGGGCAATCACCCAATTCTGTCCCGACATTCCATTCCGATAACAGTCAAAATAAACACCAACTTACAAACCACATACTTCAACAACTGAGATTGCAAAACGTACACTCGACCCGAAATCCCATAAGGATTTCCTTCTAATCCTTCATCTTTCTAACATCGCCTTACTACATCACCGGCTGACACAGATATCTTGGCAATTGAAGTTACTATACGTTCGTACATTCACCACTCCTATCATCACACTACCAACCAAGTCTCTCATGGTCATTCGTACACAATTCACCCTTTCCTTCATATTCTCCCGTATACTACAATCGAGTCTGTCTCGCCACTTAGTTCTCTCCCAACTTGCTGAACTATGAATCACGAGTTCACACTTAGCTCAAACACAAACACCCTAGCTAGCTCTTTATGATCCAAGTCCTTTCTTAGACACGACACATTTTCTTACTGACTGGTATAGTCTACACTCACTCCGCTTGTGTTACACACCTTGTCCTTCTACGGACCCTCCTCTCCTCGTAAATAGAACGCTTATTCAACAACAACAATCTCTTATTAATTTAACACCTCTACAAGATATTCTATCAACTTACACTCATCTGGTTTGAGTCTTCGGCCTCGGCCAACACACACCGTTGCCGACTTCAATCAACAAAAGACGGCTCTTAACTACTTCCTCAACCTATCCTTTAACATGAGTTCCTTACGGAGCCTAATCCTTGCACATAACATAATCACCTTCATGATCTGTCTCCCTCCTTTCGACACCTACTCATGGAACGACAACATTACAAGCTCACCTCGAAACTCATATTCCTATGCCATAGACATTTCATTCTTCCTCACCACACTACTCATAACGAGTTGCTAAAACCATCACCTTGAAGGCTTCAAGTCCTTCCTCCGGTCACACCCATCCTTTGACAAATGTACCTCCGATTACCGAACCCGGGTGCAAGCCCTCATACCACCGATACTACAATCCACTACTGACTCTACCACGGTTCACCTTTCCTCTTGAACACAAATACTAAAACTACATACGTTCTCCCTTGACTTGATCAACTCCTCTCCGCTCTCGGAATTCTTCCTTAGCTTAAGACGTAATACTCTACGACCTTGTGGGTTCATAGCCTTCATGCATGACAATACAGTAAATCAATCATTTTACACATTTTATCATTTTAAATAAACAACGTTTGGAAAACACTTGGGTACACATGACCCCATCACTCTTATAACTTCAACGCCCTGCACAACGATTCGAGAATCGTTTGCATGCATCTATCCGTGAACCTTAATCTTACTCAATTCCGAACGATGTTATTACGGCAGTACTACGTTGAATGAAAATCCTTCCATACGACACAATTTCGAAATAAATTACTACCACCAAGTAAACCGGTCGGTTCTCACATTCTTTTATATGATATCAATCGGTTAAAATTCATTTGATTGTAAAAGTTTTGCTGGCACACGTCTTCTCGACCTTTTGTAATAATTTAACTTATCATGAAAAGTGTGAAATACTTTGCAATCGTTAAGCTCAAAATTTCATTGTGCAATGTGAATGAAATTACCTTTTCTTTAAACATACGCTTGCACATTCCGACTCTTTTTCGATCAAAATTGATATTTACCCATTTAATTTAAATCGTGAAAATTTTCATGTTATATTTAAGAAAGCTATGCATGAAACTCTACTTGCAATTGAAGGCTACCCACCCCAGCAAGGTCAACCGCTTTACCTACGAAACTTATCCTTGACATTCTACCTACGACCAATGGTCGTCCTCTCGGTCATGCAACAACTCGCTGCACAAGAGTTCTACGTCTCACTTACTCAATCATTTCATACTACTTTCGTTTTGATCAACTATCTCACTTTCTACTTCTACATGCTTTCAATTCAATATAGGTATCTTCTTTCATTTATTCTGCCACTGAAAGGCTCGACTAAGAAATCAGGGCTCCATTGACACTTTCAAGATTTCTACACAGTCCTTCCTTACCATCCCAACTGATCTACCCCGTGATTTCCATAATTAGGACTCTCCCGAAACTGGAGTCTTACTCAAACTCAAACATTCATCCTTTCCGAATCCACGAAGAGCTACCTCTTAGACGACTCATATCATTCTTTACAACATTTCTCCTCTACGACGTATACATACATCACATCATATATGATCTTACCCGACCCTCCCCAAATAATGGAGCTCGGTCTATCCCTCAGGGATCTTGCTCACCTATTCCTCAACGTTCTCCCAGCCATAGCGCTAAACTGAAAGAAACCGATAGTTAATCCTTGCTATACGTGACACAACAAATTTGCTATAAGTAAGGTATTGTACGCATGCACATGTACCTGTAAGTTCGTAATTACACTTGCCAGGTGTAATCCCAAACATACCTTACACGTTTGTCCTTGGCACCTTATTCCTAAGCGCATTTATAGTGATCGTTCCTAGAGGCAATCCTATGTCTCGGCTGTGTTCCTCATCTTACAGTTTAAGTTTAGGCCCGAATGGTCACCTAAATCCCTTAAACTAAGGCTCTGATACCATTTGTAACGTCCCACTTTCCATAAAAGTCAAAGTCACGAGATTAATAATTTAAGTGACATAAATGTACTTGTACTTACATCAATGCTAAAACATACTTAACAAAAACTTTAACGTTAACATTAATCATAAACAGCGGAAGTCTCTCTAAGCCACAGCCGAGCACTATCTAGACATATCATGATCCAAAACTGGGAGCCTCACGAGCTCCATCACCTCCATGTCGCCTCTAGTTCTACTTAGAAGAACTCGCTACACGCTTACCTGAAAATGGTTTAGTTTTGAAAGAGAGGGTTAGACCAAAAGGTCTAGTGAATTCCCTCCGAAAATAGCATATAAAAACATTTGGAAAACATTTATCAATGACCATAAATATCATCAAACATGGTACTGCACTATGTAGTGGATCACATAAACATATTGCAATCAGGGCCCCAGCAGGCTCCCTTCTCGCCGCTTTGGAATCCCCACGGACTCCCCTCTACCGAATAGGAGGGAAACGGATTCCAACCCACCGGTCTATCATACATAACCAAGAGTCCTAAGACCCCGAGAACCTCTCTGTTGGTGCAAGTGTACCCAGCTTTAAATATTGTGATATATTTTTGGTACACATAAAATCACATCTCCATATTTATTTTGATGATTACAAAACACACCGCATTATTTGTTATCTAATATTTTATCTGAGTGTGCAGATATTTAAATGATCTCGATAATTTTTTTTATCTGAAGAATCCAAGTCTGAAGAGTTTCGTCATTTTATTTTAAAATGATAAACACCCTAAAATATTTTATCACTTGGATATTTCGTATCTATATAAATATATTTGAATCAAATATATATATAATATCTTTTATATATAAATCTCTGATATATATATGCTGTCTGCTACTGTTACTGTTGCAAGTTTGTGATCAGCCGAAGTTACCTGCGTTGCCATGCTCTCATTGGACAGAATTTTAGGCGGTATACCGCCAAGGTATTCGCGGTATACCGCGGGTACTGTTTCCCATCAACTGTTCTGCATGAGAAGCTTCTTTTGTCAGGAAATTTCTTCAGGCGGTATACCGCCATGTGCAACGCGGTATACCGCGGGTACATTATGCCGTTGAGTTTTGCAGGTTGACCTTCTCCCTGCAGTACCTTTTTTCTGACGCAGGTATACCGCGAAGGTTCGGCGGTATACCGCGAAATTCTCAAGTCAGATTTTCATGCAGTATAAATACAAGCCTCCAGCAGCATTCAACTCTACACCAACTTCAGCATTAAGTTCTCCCTCAGCATTTGATTATTATTCTGCTGCTTTCTTACTCACACTAAATCACTTAAACTGATAAATTAATTTTTTTGAGCAAGAAATCTTGAGTTGATAGCAGATTAAAATCTCACGATTAGTTGAATCAGCAACACAACTCAAGTGATCAAACTCTCTAAAAATATCCAAGTGATAAACCTTATTCAAGAGTGATTATTCATATTAAAATTTATACCCTCTTGTAAGTGTTTGAATTAGAGTGAGTGATCCACATTAATCTCTCAAAGAAGAGTGTTTCGCGTTTGTTGTATTAAGGTTTGTGTTTCTACCGTAAAGAACACGTTTCGTATTGGATCTCCGAGAAGTGTTATTTTCTCGAGGTGGACTAGCCAACTTTGTGTTTGGTGAACCACTTTAAAAATCTCGTTGTCAAGTACTCTCTTTCCCTTATCTCTTTACATTTCCGCTGTGCATTTAAATTATATCTGTTTATATAATTGTTGTATATTTACTTGTTTATACTCTGCTTTATTTTTACTGTATTGTTTGTACTGTATTTATTTGTTCAAAGATTTTTTTGAAAGAAAAAGATTTTAAATACAACCTTACCCCCCCCCCCTTAGGTTGTCCAACATTTGGTATCAGAGCAGGTCTTTCAAAATATTCTGCATATTTTTCACTTATTCTTCTAAATGGCTCAACAAACTAATATCGTGTTTTCAAAACCTCCTTTGATAGATACTGAAAAGTTTGGCATTTGGGCCGAGCTATTTGAATGTCACGTGCGTGGCAAAAATCAAAAGATTTGGAATATCATAGAAAAAGGGAATTTTAAACCCACCATTGTGAAAGATGATGTTTATATTGATAAACCCCTAGATGACTGGACTACTTCTGATGAAGCCCATTTTTGTTTAAACTTTGAAGCTAAGAATATATTATATGCTGCTTTAACAACTGACGAAATCGAAAGAGTATATACTTATAAAACTGCAAATCAAATATGGGAAAGTTTAAATAATACTCATCGTGGAAACACGGAGGTTAAATCTAGTAAAGTAAATATTTTAGTTCACGATTATGAACTATTCGAAATGAAACAAGATGAGTCAATTGACTCAATGTTTAAAAGATTTAACCTTATTGTGACTACTTTGAAAGGTTTGGATCGCACTTATCCTAACGAGGACTATATAAGGAAAATCCTACGAGCCCTTCCTTCGGAGTGGATGCAAAAGATAACATCCTTAGAAGACTCCCGTGACCTCTCCATAATGAAGATAGATGACTTAATCGGTAATCTTAAAGTGCATGAAATTGCACTTAAAAGAAACAAAGATCGGGAGCAAGTTAAAAAGAAATCAATCGCTCTCAATGTCTCAACACCAAAAGATGAGAAGAAAAAGGAGAAAGCTAGCTCCTCGAAAGATCCTTCCGAAACTCTCGATGAAGTCGCCATGTTGGTAAGAAACTTTTCCAAATTTCTTAATAATAATAATAAATTTTCTAACAATGGCAGATTTCAAAGAAACGGTAACTACCGTCGTGGTGGTGATAATCGAAGTCGTAAGTTCCATAAACGAGACGAAAAAGTTAAGAAAAATGGCGACTCGAGTGAAGACGATAAAGCTAAGCCAAAGAGAGGCTTTTGCTACTCATGTGGTGACAAAGACCACTACGCCAATGAATGTCCGAAAAAGAACAAGTTCCAAAAGAAGAAGGAGAAAGCCTTCATTGGAGGCGCGTGGAGCGAGAGTGAAGAAGAAGATGACTATCAAGCCATTTGTCTTATGGCCGATAGCGACGACGAGGTAAAATCTTCTTACTCGGATTACGATAGTGATTATGAAAGTGATAGTGAAAATAATCTTGAAGAATTATATGAATCTTTTCATAAAATGGCCGCTCTTGCAAATCGTTACCAAGATGAGAATGCTATGTTAAAAGAAACTGTAAATGCATGTAAAAAGGAAATAAAAAATGTTAAACAAAAATCTGAAAATGATATGGATATAATTGCTAAATTAGAAACTAAATTAGGAGAAAAAGATTTTTGTAAATCTTGTGATGCTTTAAATAAAGAAATTGCATGCTTAAATAAAAAATCACATGAAAATATTATTTGTACAAAATGTGATATTCTTGAGAATGAGATTACATGCTTAAAGGCTAAATGTGCTTCATATGAAAAAGATAACATGCTAGCTAAAGCTTTTGAAAGTAGCAATGAGAAAGTTCTTAACATGCTTAATATGCCTAACCGTATAAAATGTAGAAAAGGCATTGGTTCCAATACTTGTGTTGATAAATGTTCTTGTATACCCATCAAAAGATTTTATGAATCACCTAAAGTAAATACAAGAAATCAGTATGTGCAAAAACCTCCGTATGTGCGTAAAACAAATAATGTAAATTATAATACGAGAAAACCGTATGCTCGCATGTACCATGATAAATATTCTAAACCTAATAATAATGCGAATGTAAATACTTGTTTTTATGTGTATGATAAATATAATCGCAAAATTAAAATGGTAAATAAATGGATTCCAAAAGGAATGTTTAGTAATGATAATCCCGGTGGTATGCGTTTATGGTTTTAAATGTGTTATGTATATATATATAGTTTAAATATATTTTATTGTATATATTATATATATAAGTAATATATATTACTATGTACTGTTTGTTTATATATATATATACGTACTACATATATATATATATATATAGTGTTTGTTTAAATGTGTTATATATATAAGTAAATTTTTTTTGTACCTTTAATTCTATTCATATATATATATACATACGTACTGCACATATATATATATATATTCTATCTAATTTTTTTTTAATTCTTATATATATATATATGTTGTTTGTCTTAACATGTGTTATATATATATATTTGTGTTTTATATATATATATATTAATATTATGTAATATATTATATATATATATATATATTCTGTTTTTGACTTTATATAAATATATGTTGGTTGACATTTGAAACTAATTGTCAAGGACCCACGAGAAATGGGGACCATAAAAGTTATATCTTCATTATTGTAGATTGATCTTGATATGGACTGGATACTCGATAGTGGTTGCACACGTCACATGACCGGAAACAATAATCTCTTTTCATCATATAAGTCATGTGATGGTGGACAGGTAATCTTTGGAGGAAACTCCAAAGGAAATATAATTGGTAGAGGTACAGTCTCTTGCAATAATGTTCAATTTCTAAATGTTAATCATGTTGATAATTTACATTTTAATTTGTTAAGTGTTCGCCAATTGTGTAAAAATAATACAACTGTTGTCTTCGAAGAAGATTCTTGTAAAATCATAAAAAATGGCAAAGTTCTTTTAAATGGTTTTGTAAAAGGAAATTTATATATTTGTAAAACTGTTGTATCTGAAAATGTATGCTTATCTTCTATTAATGATGTTTCTACTTTATGGCATAGGCGTTTAGGTCACGCTAATCTAAGATTAATGCAAAACTTAAAAAATAAGGAGCTTGTGAGTGACCTGCCAAAATTAAAGTTTGATAATCATTTTTGTGATGCTTGTCGTGTCGGCAAACAACATCACGTTTCTCATAAATCAAAAAATGTTATTTCTACTCAAAGAGTTTTAGAACTTTTACATATGGATCTTTTTGGCCCGATGGCTATTCAAAGTTTTGGAGGAAATTTTTATACTTTGGTTATTGTGGATGATTATTCCCGTTATACTTGGACTTTATTTTTGAGACATAAAAATGAGGCTTTTGAAAAGTTTAAAATTTTGGGAAAACGAATTCAAAACCAACAAGGTTGTACGATTGTTTCCATACGTACGGACCATGGACGAGAATTCGATAATGATGTACAATTTGGTGCCTTTTGTGATAAACATGGTATAACTCATAACTTTTCGGCTCCTCGAACTCCTCAGTCAAACGGGGTTGTTGAAAGGAAAAATCGAACGTTGCAAGAAATGAGTAGAACTATGCTAAACGAACATCAAGTTCCCCAAAAGTTTTGGTGTGATGCCGTTGCTACCGCGACCTATGTGCTTAACCGTGTCCTAATTAGAGGTATCCTAAATAAGACACCCTATGAACTTTACCGAGGTAGAAAACCTTCCCTAGCTCACCTAAAAGTTTTTGGTTGTAAATGTTTCATTTTAAACACCAAATCCTACCTAACCAAATTTGACCCCAAAGCCTATGAAGGAGTTTTCCTAGGTTACTCTTGGAATAGCAAAGCCTATAGAATCCTAAATAAGGAGACCATGGTAGTGGAAGAATCCCTTAATGTTAGTTTTGACGAGAGTCCTCCCAAACCGAGTGCACCCTTAGCAAATGACAATGTTTGTGAAGGAGACGTCTTAGCCCAACAACTTAGTACCTTGGATTTAGGTACCCAACCTTCCACAAATAATATTGAATCTAGTGATGCCCCTCCGTGCTTTATTCCACAAGGTATAGATGATCCTAACCTTAGAACCGCTCGAGGACATCCCGTAGATCAAATTATAGGTGACCTAAACCAAAGGACAACTAGATCACAAATCCTTACCCATTGTGCTTTCCATGCCTTTATCTCAACCATAGAACCTAAAACCATAGATGAAGCTTTAGGCGATGAGGATTGGATATTGGCCATGCAAGATGAGTTAAACCAATTTACTAGGAATGATGTATGGGACTTAGTGCCTAGCCCTAGTAGTCAAACCATTATTGGCACAAGATGGGTCTTCCGTAACAAGGTAGACGAGAACGGTGGAGTCACACGAAACAAGGCACGTTTAGTTGCCAAGGGGTACAGTCAACAAGAAGGTATAGATTATGACGAAACCTTTGCACCGGTTGCAAGGTTGGAGTCTATTCGAATGCTTCTCGCTTTTGCAAATGCTAAAGATTTTAAATTATTTCAAATGGATGTTAAAAGTGCTTTCTTAAATGGTATTATAAATGAGGAGGTATACGTTTCTCAACCTCCCGGTTTTGAAAGTTTTGAAAACCCGACACATGTTTATAAATTAAAAAAGGCGCTTTATGGTTTAAAGCAGGCTCCGCGTGCGTGGTATGATAGATTAAAAACTTTTTTAATTGTTAGTGGTTATATTATGGGTAAAATTGATAATACTTTATTTGTGAAATATGTTCAAAATGATATTGTGGTTGTGCAAGTATATGTTGATGATATTATTTTTGGTTCCACTAATGAAAAACTGTGTAATGAATTTTCTGCGAAAATGACAAGCGAGTTTGAAATGAGCATGATGGGAGAGTTAAAATACTTCTTAGGATTGCAAATAAAACAATGTGAAACTGGTATTTTTATTAGTCAATCTAAATATTGTAAAGATATGTTGAAAAAGTTTAATTTTGAAAATATCAAACCCGTTGAAACTCCAATGACCACAAATTTGCAATTATCTCGTGACGAGGAGGGAAACGATTTTAATGAAAAGATTTATCGTGGTATGATTGGTAGCTTGTTATATTTAACTGCTAGTAGACCTGATATTATGTTTAGTGTATGTTTATGTGCTCGTTTTCAATCTTCACCTAAACAATCTCACTATGAAGCTGTCAAGCGTATTTTTCGATATTTACGAGGTACTACTAATCTTGGCTTATGGTACGCAAAGAAACCCGAGTTAGAAGTAACATGTTTCGCCGATTCCGATCTTGGTGGATCTATTGTTGACCGAAAAAGTACTAGTGGGGTATGTGCCTTTATAGGTCTCTCACTTGTATCTTGGTTCTCTAAGAAACAACAATCCGTAGCTTTGTCTACCACCGAAGCGGAATATGTAGCCGCCGCAAGAGCATGTGCTCAAGTCCTATGGATGAAACACACACTTACCGATTTTGAGGTACACCTAACCAAAATTCCAATTATGTGTGATAACTCAAGTGCCATAAACTTAAGTAAAAATCCCGTTTTACATTCTCGTACCAAACATATTGAATTGAGACATCACTTTTTACGAGATAATGTTCAAAAAGGCAAAATCGTGCTTGAAAAAGTTGATTCGGAAGATAATTTGGCCGATATTTTCACTAAAGCTCTAAACAAGAAAGCGTTCTTTAAATTAAGACTTGGTTTAGGCATGCTTGAGTATAACCCTTGATAAATACTAACTCTCAAATATTTCATATTTTGAGGGGGAGCATCTTTCGAGGGGGAGCATAAGCGATTTTCTTAAACCCTTTTTGCTTCGACAAAAGGGGGAGAGAAACCGAGTATGCTCTCGTGTTTAGCGTTGTGTTTGTCATCATCAAAAAGGGGGAGATTGTTGGTGCAAGTGTACCCAGCTTTAAATATTGTGATATATTTTTGGTACACATAAAATCACATCTCCATATTTATTTTGATGATTACAAAACACACCGCATTATTTGTTATCTAATATTTTATCTGAGTGTGCAGATATTTAAATGATCTCGATAATTTTTTTTATCTGAAGAATCCAAGTCTGAAGAGTTTCGTCATTTTATTTTAAAATGATAAACACCCTAAAATATTTTATCACTTGGATATTTCGTATCTATATAAATATATTTGAATCAAATATATATATAATATCTTTTATATATAAATCTCTGATATATATATGCTGTCTGCTACTGTTACTGTTGCAAGTTTGTGATCAGCCGAAGTTACCTGCGTTGCCATGCTCTCATTGGACAGAATTTTAGGCGGTATACCGCCAAGGTATTCGCGGTATACCGCGGGTACTGTTTCCCATCAACTGTTCTGCATGAGAAGCTTCTTTTGTCAGGAAATTTCTTCAGGCGGTATACCGCCATGTGCAACGCGGTATACCGCGGGTACATTATGCCGTTGAGTTTTGCAGGTTGACCTTCTCCCTGCAGTACCTTTTTTCTGACGCAGGTATACCGCGAAGGTTCGGCGGTATACCGCGAAATTCTCAAGTCAGATTTTCATGCAGTATAAATACAAGCCTCCAGCAGCATTCAACTCTACACCAACTTCAGCATTAAGTTCTCCCTCAGCATTTGATTATTATTCTGCTGCTTTCTTACTCACACTAAATCACTTAAACTGATAAATTAATTTTTTTGAGCAAGAAATCTTGAGTTGATAGCAGATTAAAATCTCACGATTAGTTGAATCAGCAACACAACTCAAGTGATCAAACTCTCTAAAAATATCCAAGTGATAAACCTTATTCAAGAGTGATTATTCATATTAAAATTTATACCCTCTTGTAAGTGTTTGAATTAGAGTGAGTGATCCACATTAATCTCTCAAAGAAGAGTGTTTCGCGTTTGTTGTATTAAGGTTTGTGTTTCTACCGTAAAGAACACGTTTCGTATTGGATCTCCGAGAAGTGTTATTTTCTCGAGGTGGACTAGCCAACTTTGTGTTTGGTGAACCACTTTAAAAATCTCGTTGTCAAGTACTCTCTTTCCCTTATCTCTTTACATTTCCGCTGTGCATTTAAATTATATCTGTTTATATAATTGTTGTATATTTACTTGTTTATACTCTGCTTTATTTTTACTGTATTGTTTGTACTGTATTTATTTGTTCAAAGATTTTTTTGAAAGAAAAAGATTTTAAATACAACCTTACCCCCCCCCCCTTAGGTTGTCCAACACTCTCTTTGATCCCACAGTGCAGACCGACTCCACATAGCGTACACATACGTTCATGCAAACATGTAAACATGCTCTTTATAAACCATGTCTTTCATATAGTCATGCTAAAACATTTCATTGAATAAAGTAAGTGCATTCGTGGGAAACATGTAAATCAGTTCGTAAACGTTTCATGCTCAATAAGAACCATAATCAGTTAAAACATTTATCACTTTGTGTTATAAAAAGGGTTTAGGGAACTCACCTTGATTGACGTACAATGCACTTCCTAAACACCTTCAAGCTACACCCACATAACACCTAAGGCAATAGATCCACATCAGATAAAACGGCTCAACCTACTGTCCAGCACACAATTTCCGGGTACTGACTTGTCCGGACACCTAGACTGTCCGGATACCCATACTATCCGGATACCAAGATTGTCCGGATGCACCTCCTTTCCGGATACAACTGTTTTCCGGACGTAAAGATTTTCCGGGCAACAGCCCGAACACTAGACCCATCCGGAAACCTCCGTCACCCGGACACCCTTATGGGGTACTCACCCGGACACCTGCAAACATGTCCGGACACTACTAAACCTCTGTGTCCGGACTCCACGGCTGTTCGAACCTAAATTTCGTAAAAGTGATTTCTAGCCCGATTTTAGTCACTAATTTGATTAGATAACCTCAAGGGTTCATCCACCAACCTCAGATACCCAATAATCCCACTTTAAACTCTTAAAACCGATTCATTAAGACAAAACCCATAAAACTCATTTTTGAGGAAAAAATGGTGAAAACTCAAGTAATCATCAATATCAGTCTTAAGAATTCATAACAAAGATAAGGAGAAGCACTATCCTAATCAGAAGAACGAATTAGGATGCATTGCCTTGCGGAAATCTAGCTTGATTCTTTCTTTCTCTTGATTTCTCTTCAAACTTTTCTTCCTCTTTTTCCCTTCTCCTTAGCCGCCACCACCAAGAACACACACACACAATCACAATACTGATTTCAGCAAATGGAGGCTGCCCTAGGGATTGGTGTCCTTAAATACATTTCACAAAATTGCTATCTAGTCTCTCAAGTTAACTTTCATTTATTCCACTTTGACCACTAACTCTAAAACTCACTAGAATTTGGGTTGTTACAGTTTTACCCTCTTGTTTGAGGCATGTGAGGAGAGAGTTAACGGTTCATACACAAGACGTGGCCAATAGGGACGAAAACTGAAATAATGTGCAAACCACGATGACCAGAGACGTAAGGAAGACTAGGGACGAAAACCAAAATTTTCAGCAAACCACATGGACGAAAAAAGTAATTTACTCTATGAATATATTCCAATTAATTTGTTTTATATTTCTTACATTTTCATTTTACACTTTTATCATATTAAAAGTACATAGTTATAGATGAATTAAAATACATTATAAAATGTATTTTTTTTACAAATTATATCATTATAATCTTTTCGTCAATAATTTCAAAATAATTTCATTATTGAATATTTTAATTTAATATAACTATAAAATATTATAAATCCGTATCAATCTTTTTCAAGAAATGATGAATCAAGACTTTTTGATGTATCAAGATTTTTTTAAACTTGTACATTTTAAACCTTATCTATCTATATTCTTTAAAAAAAATTATTATAGTTACTCTTGAATTTTTAAGAGGTACAGATCTCAATACATAATCTACAACTTTCAAAGTTTCAAACCTCATACGTTTTAACATGATAATTAAAAAATTATTTTTTATTACAAATTACACTTTATACACTTATAATTAGTTATATAATTATTTTTATATTCCCTTTTTTTCATTTTATATTCTTATCATATTAATATACATAATTGTATATTAACTAAAATACATTAAAAAAATATGTTTCCATTTTTACAAACTATAGCATTATAATCTTTTATTAATACCTTCAAAATAAGTTCAAATATTATGGGTTTAAATACTTCACTATTGAGCGAATCTTCAACATGATAATTAAAAATAAAAGTTATTTTTATTTTTAATTTACACTTTATACACTTATAATTAGTTGTATAATTATTTTTATATTCCTTTTTTTCATTTTTCATTTTTCATTTTACATTCTTATCATATTAACATACATAATTGTATATTAACTAAAACACATTAAAAAAATATGTTTCTCTTTTTACAAACTATAACATTATATTCTTTTATCAATACCTTCAAAATAAGTTCAAATGTTATGGGTTTAAATACCTCACTATTGAGCGAATTTTTTCAATTTTTTTATCAATTGACCATATTAACCTTGAATTTTATGTATAGAGATTTAAAAACATATAAACCATAAAATTGGTATCGTATGATAGATGATATAACTGAACTTGAAACAAGATTATTCTTTCAAGTTCTCAGTTTTAAATTTGAGATGTTTTGTGTCTTATCGTGCATGGATATGTATCTAGTAATCTTAAAATACAACTTTTAATATTAAGCCTTGAAGTAGAAACAAAAAATCTAGAGTAAACTACGTTTTTCGTCCCTGTGGTTTGTTGTTTATAACGGTTTTCGTCCCTAATCTTTGAAAATTGCTTTTTTCGTCCTTGTGGTTACCATTTCTTTTTCATTTTCGTCCCTGTGGCTAAGGTAGTTACAAATAGTCAGCTAACTTAAGGGTAATTTCGTCTTTTCAAATTTTCTTGTTTTAATTAAAATAATTATTTACTTTAAGGGTATTTTAGTCCATTTACTAGATAAGAGGACGATAAGACATAAGTGACTCTCTGATAATTTGGAAAAAACAAACGGTCTAAATGACACTGTCTCTTAACAAATCAGACATAATGGGCTAACAAGAGTGTCTTTCTAATGGTGCGTTTGGTACGCAGACAGGATAGAACAGGACATGATGGAACATGAGAGAGCATAACAGGACAGACTAGTTGTTCAGCGTTTGGTAGCCAGAACTGGACAGAACAGAACAGATAACATTCGATAAAATACAAATAAATAAAATTTAAAGAATGAATAAAGTATAAAATAGAAGGTGTATTTGATGTTTTAGAATAGAATTAGATTTTATTTTGAGATTATATTGGTAAAACATAAGTCTGTTCCCCCTTGTTCCAGTTTGTTCCATGGGGTAGGGCTGGAACAGGTCTGTTCACGCTTGTTCCAGCTTGTCCCACTTTGTTCCTGTCTGTTCCACATAAACTTCTGCCAAATATATGACAGTGATATCTATTCTGTTATGTCCTGTCCTGTCCATGTGTACCAAACGCACCCTAAGAAAACAAACTAACGCCTAAATTTCCGGTACGTAATGGAATGCAAACCTTGAGTAAATATTTGAAAGATGGATCATATCGCAATTTTTTATACAAACCACAGGGACCAAAGATGTAATTTACCCAAAATAATTGGGCTTAGTTCACATGAAAGCCCTGAACAGAGCTCCCCTCCTCTAGGCTTCGATTTCACATGAAACATTACATCTCTCCTTTCAAAGCTTCTACACTCAAGCTCCATTTATACTCCACCCTTTCAAAACCCACATGGAATTCATCACAAACCAATCTCTTCATCACAAACCCAACTCTATTATCTGTAGAATCATGTAATTCCATGCCTCATTTGAAGCAAATCCAAGCACAAATGACTAGAACTGGCATCATTTTTCATGTTTTTCCCATTAGCAGAATCTTAACCTTTTGTGCTCTATCAGACACCGGAGATCTAAACTATGCTCATCGGATGTTTAACCACTTCCCTAACCCCAACGTTTATATGTGGAACATTATGATCAGAGGCTATCTAAAATTACATTTTCATGTAAAAGCTTTATCTTTGTTTCGTTTAATGGTTCGGAAGTGCGTAGAAATGGATCGTAGGAGCTTTGTGTTTGGATTGAAAGCGTGTGAGGGTTTAATGGCCGGAGAATCGGTGCATTCTTTGGTTTGGAAAGTGGGTTTTGACTGTGATTTGTTTGTGCAAAATGGGTTGGTTCATTTATATGGTGAGAGAGGGCGGTTGGATTATGCACGCAAGGTGTTCGATGAAAGTTGTGTGAGAGATGTTGTTTCTTGGAGTAGTTTGATAAATGGGTATGTGAAGCAAGGTATGTCAGATGAAGCATTGAGAGTTTTTGAGTTGATGGAAGCAAGTGGGATTAAACCTAATGAGATTACGATGATAACGGTGTTTTCTGCTTGTTCTCGGAAAGGGGATTTGGATTTGGGGAAATCTCTTCATGGTTATGTCAAAAGAATGGATGTAAATACGAGTCTCAATCTAATGAATTCGATATTGGATATGTATGTTAAATGTGGTTCTTTAGTTATAGCCCAAGAGATCTTTGAGAAGATGAGAACTAGAGATGTTTTCTCATGGACGAGTCTGATAAACGGGTATGCTAAGAACGGAGAATTGGTTTTAGCAAAGAAACTGTTCGATGAAATGCCTGAGAGAAATATTGTATCTTGGAATGCTATGATTGCAGTCTATTCACAAAACAATAAACCAAAAGAAGCTATAGAACTCTTTTACGCCATGGAAAAGCAGGTTTGATTCCTATAGAAACCACTTTAGTATGTGTGTTATCCGCTTGTGCTCAATCGGGCTGCTTAGATTTAGGCCAATGGTTATACTTTCACTACATCAAACGAAAGCATATTCAACTCACTGTGACTCTAGGAAACGCGTTCATAGACATGTATGCCAAATGTGGCCACATAGATGCAGCAGTGGATCTCTTTAATGGCATGCAAGAAAAAGATTTAGTTTCGTGGAACACCATGATTGTTGGTTTTGCTTCCCATGGCCAAGCAATGAAAGCCCTTAATCTTTTCGAACAAATAATCAAAATGGGATACAAACCCGACAAAATTACATTCATTGGTGTGCTTTCCGCTTGTAGCCATGGAGGCTTACTCACTCAAGGAAGAACCTACTTCAAAGAAATGGAGAACATTTATGGATTAAGACCAACAGTTGAACATTATGCATGCATGGTTGATTTACTTGGCCGAAACGGGCTTTTGGATGAAGCTTACGGATTGATAATGAAAATGCCTATGAACTTGATAAAGCAGTTTGGGGAGCGGTGCTTAATGCGTGTAAGATGCATGGAAATGTCGAATTAGGTAAACTTGCAGGTGAATAGCTCTTGATTTTGGATCCAAATGATAGTGGTATTTATGTGCTTATGGAAAGTTTATATGGCATGAGACAAAAATGGGATGAAGTAAAGATGGTTAGAAGTATGATGAGAGGGAAAGGTGTTAAGAAAACACCAGGGTGTAGTTGTATAGAAGTGGAGGGTGAGTTTCATGAGTTGTTGGTTGCGGATAACTCGCACCCTGAAGCGGAAGAGATATATAAAGTGTTGGGTGAACTTATTTCGTTGTCGAGGGGTGTTAAAGATTTGTGCATTGTCGAGAGTGAGGTAGATATTGTGAAAATATGTGAAACTCTGTTAGATTAATTTTAAAAGAACATAATGGAGGTTTCGACATATATTTAAATTTAGTTTTTCGTTGAGTTGTGAACATGCATAGAAGCCAAACCATACGGATTTTGTTTTGCTAACAAGTTTTTGGATAAAGGGCAAATCAAATACAAATCCGATAAATCTTAGAAAACCGATTTTGGCGGATTTTGATGGGGCAGTGGGTTTTGTGTTTTTAGTTAGGGAGGGGGAGGTATTGTATTTTTTGATGTCTTTGTTAGTTTCTATTATATAATCTTATTTCTCAAATCGTTTAATATTATCGACTCAAATGAGTAATAGTAAAAAATTTACATTTATATCTATATAATACTAGTGTTGCAACCGCACGTTGCGCAGTAGTGTGAATAACTTGGGTAGCAATATGAAGATTGTTCATATGATAAATGTTAATTGTTAAATATGATAATCAATAAACATTATACAAATTATTTGTAGAAATCATTAGAATTTAGTTAGTGGAACTATAATATATATTTATATATATACACACACAAATACATGATAGGTTTTTCGTAATTAATGATAGAATTGAACGATTGGCCTAATTTAATCTAAACTTAATATATTTTCTAACAAAAATATTATCTCATTAAACTTTGTGTTTAACTTTGCTTAATATATTGGTATCAATAAAATAATATTTTTATTGCCATTAATGATAAGTTTCTCCGATTAATAAGAAAATAATTCAGAATATGTTTTATCACAATACTAATAGTTTTGATTATATTGATTGTCATTGAAATAAAGTATAATAAAAGTTTAAAAAAAAAATTGATTGTTATGTAATAAAAATGAAATTGAAAAGTTTTAGAAATTAATGTGTTGAGTTTAGATTAAAAATAAATCAAAATAAGAGGAAAAAAATAAATATGATCATGTATATTAATTTAAAGTATTAATCGTCACAAGTGTTTCATTTATGTATATTGATTCATAAGAAATAAAAGAAGAATATGAATAGTTAGATCAATTAAAGAGGTATAATTATATTATAATAATCATAACATAAATGAAAATTTTAATCAATTAATCAGATATATAGATTTAAAAAATTAAAAATTGGATAAAAATAAAAACAATCATCAAAGCATTTTTAAAATGCCTATAAATATTCTATTAGCTTATAATAATATATTTATGTATTGATTGTTGTGTTAATAAAATATGAATGGTAAATAAAACTAATTTTTTTAATTACATTGATTGTTAAAATAATAAATTAAACTGTAAATAAGCATATTCATATAAAATAAAAATAGTTTTTAATTATACTGATTGTTGTAAATTAAAAATAAGGGTAAATAAACGTTACATGTTAATTAATAAAAAACAGTAATAAGGTTTATTCATATTTATTATGTAAATTAAAAAAATAGTAATCAATGTGTCGAGTTTAGAAAATGAAAAATATATTTATTAATGATATATTTTTAATTTAAATTAATTCATAAGTTGAAGAAAATAATAAATAATAATTCAAATTATCTCAAAATGCAATATCATCTATGAAAAAATAAAATGTAAAACTATTTTTTAAAGCTTATAAATAAACAATGCGTAAGTTAAAATGAAAATCTATAAATAAATAGTAACTTTTAGCTTTTTACAAAATAAATCTAAGAAACTTTTCAATAAAAAAATATTTTGACAATTGACAGTGAAAAGAACTTCGATGAATTTTTTGAGGATGAACTCATAAACATCATAACCTGTCAAAAATAATGACAATATCAATAGATTTTTTTTGAAGTAGTCAAAATTTAGTGCAATTATCAATCACGTATAAATAGTCAATGTCAATGGAGCTTAATTTTGAAAAAAAAAATTATTTGATCATGTAATCACAAAATAATAAAATTCTATTTGAATGTATCTAATTTAATCGTAAACACAATTGTCGTAGGATAACAACAACCCAACAATATGTAAAAGGAAAAATATGTAATAACAAATAACATTTTTTTGAAGAAATATAATTTATACATACCTAATTAAAATCTTTTATGTCTTCTTCAACTTTCATTTTCTTCATCCCCCACCAAAACTATTTCTAGGATTTCATTTTATTTAGTATTGAATTCATAGATATCATAAATTATCATAACATTAACAACAAATTTGAGAAAATTACTACACCATTGTGCCACATGATTGGATGTGGTTGTTCCTTAAATATAAACAAATATGACAGATAGATATATTATTGACAAACGCAAAAAAAACACAAATAACTCATCTACTAAAAAGGTTACAAAAATCATACCTTAGAACATGATTGTTGTAACCTGGAAACAAAAAGAAACAAAATTTGAGAAACTACAATAATATGAGCAAAACACAATCGAGGAAAATACAAATTTTCAAGAAAACATATACACAAACATCAACAACAATATATAACTTCTACAAAACATGAAATAAAACATAAAAAGTTGTTACCTGGAAAATTTGCAGGGGAAGAACAATAACTTCCATTTTAAAGGGACATCTAATAATAGCTTACAATTGGATGAATCATGCAAATAGATCCACACACGATTGTTAACAAACTCATATTGTTGTAACCTGAAAACAAAAAGAAACAAAATTTGACAAACTGCAATAATATGAGCAAAACATAATCGAGGAAAAAACAAATTTTGAAGAAAACATATATACAAACATCAACAACAATATATAACTTTTACAAAACATGCAATAAAACATAAAAAGTTGTTACCTGGAAAATTTGTGGAGGAAGAACAGTAGCTTCCATTTTAACGGGACATCTAATAATAGCTTACAATTGGATGAATCATGCAAATAGATCCACACACGATTGTTAACAAACTCATATTGTTGTAACATGAAAACAAAAAGAAACAAAATTTGAGAAACTGCAATAATATGAGCAAAACATAATCGAGGAAAAAACAAATTTTGAAGAAAACATATACACAAACATCAACAACAATATATAACTTCTACAAAATATGAAATAAAACATAAAAAGTTGTTACCTGAAAATTTTGTGAAGGAAGAACAGTAGCTTCCATTTTAACAGGACATCTAATAATAGCTTACAATTGGATGAATCATGCAAATAGATCCACACACGATTGTTAACAAACTCATATTGTTGTAACGTGAAAACAAAAAGAAACAAAATTTGAGAAACTGCAATAATATGAGCAAAACATAATCGAGGAAAAACAAATTTTGAAGAAAACGTATACACAAACATCAACAACAATATATAACTTCTACAAAACATGAAATAAAACATAAAAAGTTGTTACATAGAAATTTTGTGAAGGAAGAACAGTAGCTTCCATTTTAACGGGACATCTAATAATAGCTTACAATTGGATGAATCATGCAAATAAATCCACACACGATTGTTAACAAACTCATATTGTTGTAACGTGAAAACAAAAAGAAACAAAATTTGAGAACCGGCTAAAATATGAGCAAAACATAATCGAGGAAAAAACAAATTTTGAAGATGTAATAACCCAAATTTCTAGTAAAAGGTGAAGGTTTGGTGGCTAAAGTCTAAGAAATGAAAGCATGAGTAAGGGACCTTTTAGCAATTTGTGAAAGATTCAAAGTGGGTCAAAACCCTAGAGAAATCATCTTCATCCCTTGGATGGCGGCTGAGTAAGAGAAGAGAAGGAGAGAAATAGAGAGAAGAGAAAGGGATTCTTGGTGCAAGAACAAATTGAAGAGAATGTTTCACCCATCGATTGAATTGGAAGAGAAAGTGGATTTGGGGTTCGATTCTACCCGAAATCATAGCAGGTAATCTTCTGTTTCATTTCTTGTTCTTAGATTTCTGCTGAGATTTGGTGGGTTTTGAGGGTTCTTGCCATGAAAGTTATAAATGATACCTTGAGAGAGGGATTAAGCACCCATAAATCGTGTTTGAGTAGCAAAGAATGGTAAGAAATGGATATAGAATGTTTATGTAGTTATTTATCGCATTATCGTACAGATTAAGGGGATTTGAGTAGGATTTGGCCTCTGAAAAACGTCCCAGCGAGTTACCCGATAAGTCCCTGTGATGAAGGTTACCGGAAGAGAACCCGGAGTGTACCGGTAAGTTGTATGATCCGGTAAGTTGAGTTCCGGTAAGTTGAGTTTCGGTAAGTTGTGTGATCCGGTAAGTCGAGTTACCCGGTAAGTATAAGTACCCGGTAAGTGTAAGTACGCAGTAAGTGTAAGTTACCCGGTAAGTGTAAATTGCCCAATAAGTATAGATTATCCGGTAAGTTGAATCCGGATGGTGTCTGGATTGTTGGTTTAGGCATCTGAGTAGTTTATATCTCATCCAATTCTCAGGTAAATCGATTGGAGGTCAAGAACAGAGTAGGAAATGAACGTAAGCTCAACAGGTGAGTTTTTCTAACTAAAATACGTGATTTTACGTGTTTTTCAAGGAAAGTGATTGTGTGGAAATGCCATGTTATTTTACATGATTTTTACCTAAATGAAAGTTAAACGCTTTTCTGATTATGGTTCGTTTACGAGAATGAATTGCTTTACAACTATTACGCATGTTATCCATGAAATGTACGCTTTGTTTTGAAAGACGACTTTTAGCAATATGGAAGGATGTGCAAGGATTTCACGCTTGTGATTTTACGTTATGCTATGTGTATGTTATGTGAAGTCGGTCTGCACAGTGGGATCTGAGCACCTCGGGATCCGATGATCCCTTGGGCTTTTGTGATGAGCTTGTAGGAGGGAATTCATTTCCTTCCTACTCGGATATGTGACTAGCTTGTAGGAGCGAATTCGTTTCCTTCCTACTCGAAATGAGGGGAGTCTGCTTGGGCCCCGATATGAGGCGAGAGGGGAGTCTGCTTGGGCCCCGATCGCGGTTAGCTATGTGATCCTTAAACACTGTGCAGTACCATGTTTGATGCTTATGTGGAAAGTGTTAAGCGTTTTATAAAATGATTTTTATAATGTTGATGTACACTGTTATGTAGGGAACTCACTAGACCTCATGGTCTAACCCTCGCTTTTCAAAACTAAAACCTTTTCAGGTAAAGCATATAGTAGGAGGCTCAGGTAAGTGAGCAAGAGCAGGATAGTGTACGGACGCAGTTAGAGACAGTGCCGGTGCCACTTGTAGTAGTAGTTGTTCTCAGTTGTGTATAGGTTGTTTCCACCAACCTTAGTTTTGAGATTGATGTAAAGAAAATTTTGGGACCCAGTTTTGTAAATGTTATGATTTAATGCTATGTATGTCCTGTTGCATTTTTGGGATGTTACAAATGGTATCAGAGCCATAGTTTAAGGGATTTAGATCACCGAATGGGCCTAAACTTAAACTTTGGAGTAGAAATCACAACTGAGAATCAGGGAATGCGTTAGGAGGTGTAACACCCCATATTTTCTAGTCTTGAGATTTTGGAATAAAATGGGAAATTAGTGGCCAAAGTGTGAAACTTAAAACTTAAGTGTTCAAGGGGTGAATTCAAGAGTTTAAATAAGATGAAAACCCTAGTTGCTTCATTTCATTTTGGTTCTTACGTTTGAGAGAAGAAATAGAGAGATGAGAGTTAGAGAGCCCAAAACCCTAATTTAGGTGTGTGGAAGAGGGATGACATCAAGGATTGATGGTTGTATTTTCAAGGTATGGTTTCTCTTCCTTCTTCTTCCTCTTCTCTATGTTTGGCTAGTCTAGCATTTAGTTTGGGGATGTGATAATCCATGTGTTGGTTGAGTTTTAATCCTTAAGAAAGAAGGCAATTGATTTTGGGATTGATTCCCTATGAGTTTGATCAAATCAGTAAGAAACTTCATCATGTTGCTTGGTAATCTCCATGTTTTCCATGGATTGAGTTTTTGGAGTTTTGAGGTTTGAATTCATGAATCACTAGATGAATTTGTTGGGTTGCATGTTGTTTAAAGTGTTGGTTATTGATTCTTAATGTTTAGGATATCTAAAATATCAATTTGGGAGACTTAGATCTGGTTTGGGAAAGTTTGGGGATGAGAAACCCTTGGTTTTGGGAAGAAATCTCGTGAAGGGAGCAGAACAGTGCTCTGCGTGCCTGGCTGCGCGTTTGGAGGCGCGCCACCAGGGGCGCCAAGCTCTGGCCCCAAACCTTCTTTCCGTTTCTTTGTTCGTTCGGGTCTAGGATCAAGGCGTCGATTGGAGGGTTGTTTTGGGGGTTTGTCAAGGATGTTTTGGGATGTAATTAGATGGTTTAATACCACTCTTATGATGTTGAATTCAGGTGTTCGGTTTAAACTAAAGTGTGTCCCGAAGCGTGTGTCGAGGTGCTAAGGCTAAGGTGAGTTCCCTAAACCCTTTTTACGACGTAAGATGTTAAATGTTTTCTTTAACTGATTATGGTTCTTTACGAGCATGAAATGTTTACGAACTAATGTGCATGTTTCCCATGAAAAACACTTACTATATCTGAAAGCATATTTGACATGATGAAATGAGAATGATGATTTACAAAGAGTCAAAGTTGCATGTTTTATGAAATGAATAATGTGCTATGTGGAGTCGGTCTGCACTGTGGGATCAGAGAGAGATCCTCGGGATCTGATGATCCCTTGGATATGTATGACAGACCGGTGGGTTGGAATTTGTTTCCTTCTATCCGGGTAGAGGGGAGTCTACGTAGGCTCCGGGAAGGGGAGTCTGCGTAGGCTCCGGAAGAGGCGAAATGGGAGTCTGTTGGGGCCCCGATCGCGGAATGTTTATGTGATCCAATACACAGTGTAGTACCATGCTTGATGACATGTTAAGCTTTACGATGAATCTTTTATAAATGCTATCACACTGTTTTACCTGTTGTTTTCAGAGGGAATTCACTAGACCTTTTGGTCTAACCCTCGCTTTTCAAAACTAAACCATTTTCAGGTAAGCGCGTTATGAGTTCTTCTAATAAGAACTAGGAGGTGGCATGGAGGTTTGGAGCTTAGAGTGACTCTAAGTTTTGATTATGATGACTATAGATATAGTGCTCGGCTGTGGATTTAGAGATTTCCGCTGTCAATTTTGTTTAGCATAGAAGAATAAATGTTTATGGACAAGTTTAATTATGTAATTTGAATGCTTATTCCTATGTTATTGCATGTTATGTTTTTGGGACGTTACAAATGGTATCAGAGCCATAGTTTAAGGATTTAGGTGACCAGTCGGGCCTAAACTTAAACTGTAAGATGAGGGACACAACCGAGACATAAGATTGCCTCTAGGAACGATCACTATAAATGCGCTTAGGGATGAGGTGCCAAGGACAAACGTGTAAGGTAAGTTTGGGATTACACCTGGCCAGTGTAATTACGAACTTACAGGTACATGTGCGTGCTTACAATACCTTACTTATAGCAAATCTGTTGTGTCATGTCTAGCAAGGATTTATTATGGGTTTCTTTCAGTTTAGCGATATGGCTGAGAGAACGTTGTGGGATAGGTCAGCAAGATCCCTGAGGGATAGACCGAGCTCCATTGTTTGGGAGGTGTCATGTAAGATCGTTTATGACGTGATGTATGTATACACCGATAGAGGAAATGTTGTATAGAACGTTATGAGTCGTCTAGAGGTAACTCTTCGAGGATTCGAAGGGGATGGATGTTGAGTTTGAGTAAGACTCCTGCTTCAGGAGAGTCCCAGTTCATGAGATTGCAAAGTATATCAGTTCGGATGATAAGGAAGGACAGTGTCGAAATCTTGAAAGTGTCAATGGAGTCCTGACTTCGTAGTCGAGCTTTTCACTGGCAGGATAAAGAAATTAAGATACCTATAGTGAATTGAAAGCATGTAGAAGTAGAAAGTGAGATAGTTGATCAAAACAAAATAGTATGAAATGGTTGAGTAAGTGAGATGTGGAAAGCGTGTTCAGCAAGTTATTGCATGACCGAAAGGGCGACCATTGGTCGTAGGTGGAGTGTCAAGGATAAGTTGCGTAAGTAAAACGGTTGACCTTGTTAGAGTGAGTAGCTTTCAATTGCAGGTAGATCCTCATGCATGGCGTTCTTTTATGTAACATGAAATTTCACGATTTAAGTTAAATGTTTAAATATAAATTTCGATCGAAAATGAGTCATAATGTGCACGCGTACGTTTAAAGAAAAGGTGATTTCATTCACATTGCACATTGAAATTTTGAGCCTGACGAGGTACAAAGTATTTCACACTTTTCATGATAAGTTAAATTGTTACAAAAAAAGTCGAGAAAACATTCGCCAGCAAAACGTTTACAAGCAAAATGAGTTTTAACCTATTGATATCATACAAAAGGGTGTGAGAACCGACTGGGTTACTTGGTGTCGGTAATTTCTTTCAGAATGGTGTCATATGAAAGGATTTTCACTCAACGTATTACTGTCGTATTAACATTGTTCAGAAATGAGTAAGATTAAGGTTCACGGAAAGATGCATGCAGACGATTCTCGAATCGTTGTGCAGGGCGTTGAAGTTATATGAGTGATGGGGTCATGTGTACCCAAATGTTTCCTAAACGTTGTTTATTTAAAATGATGAAATGTGCGAAAAGATTTATTTATTGTATTTTCATGCATGAAGGCTATGAACCCACTAGGCCGTAGAGTATTACGTTTTAAGCTAAGGAAGAACTCCGAGAATGGAAAAGTGTCGGACAAATCAGGAAAGAATGTTGTAGCTTTAGTATTTGTGTTCAAGAGGAAAGGTGAACGGTGGTAGAGTCAGAAGTGGATTATAGTATCGGTTGTATGAGGGTTTGCACCCTTGTTCGGTAACGGAAAGTACGGTTGTTGAGGGACGGATTGGGCCCAGGGGAAGGAGTAGAAGTCATCGAGGTGTTGGTATTAGCAACTCGTTGAGTAATGTTGAGAGGCAGAAGCGAAATGTCCACGGTGTTGGGTGAGCTTGTAATATTGATGTTACAGGAGTAAGTTCAGAAAAGATCGAGACGTATTATGAAGTGATTATGATATGTTGGTAGGATTAGGTTCCGTAAGGAACCCTTGTTAAAGAATAAGTTAAGAAAGTAGTTACAGGTTATCTGTTGTTGTAGAAGTCGACAGTTGTGTAAGGCGGCCGAGGCCGAAGTCTTGAACCAGAAGGTTGGAAGTTGATAGAACACCTTGTAGGGGTGTTAAGAGGATGAGAAGTTATTGTTTTGAATAAGCGTTCTATTTACGAAATATGGAGGATTCGTAGAATGATGAGGTAAGTAGCACGAGCGAAGCGAGTGTGTAGACTTTATCGTTTTGTAAGGGACTGTGTCCATCTTACGTAAGAGCTTGGATCGTGAAGAGCTAGCTAGAATGTCTGAGTTTGAGCTAAGTGAGAACTCGTGGGTTATAGTCAGCAAGTTGAGAAAGGACTAAGTAGCGAGATAGACTCGATTTTATGCGGGTAATTTTGAAGGCGAGTTTAAATTGTGTATGGATGATCATGAGAGATCTGGTCTGCAGTGGGATGTTATGGGCAAAGAGTGTAAGAATGTGTAGTGACAGTATTTGTCAAGCTAAAGGTGCCAGCTAGTGTCGTAGTAATATGGTGTTAGAGAGAGGAAGCATCAGATAGAAGCCTTTTGGGGGTTTCGGATGAGGTGTGCGACTTGTTAACCAGGTTGTTGGAACACGTAGGGTGTAAGTTGACGTTGTAAAATGATTAAGTTTGGGATAGAATGACGGAGTGATGGTGGGTGGTTACTCAAATAAGAAACCAAATGTTTTGTGGTTGTAAGAGTCGCTAAGTAAACATATTTTGGGATCATTGGAAGTTTAAAGAAGATGATGGGTGTGTTAGTCAAAATAAGGTGGAATAGATGGGAACTCCTTAAAGAATGTGAGCTGCTGCTTAGGGGTGACAGATCTGTTTGAGAGAGTAAAAGTTAGAGATTAAAGAATGTGTAGTGACGTCGAACTCTGGAGTCAGTTCGAGGTGATTTTGATCGAAAGCCTTAGGTTAGAATTTTAGTGTAACCGTTTGGTTACGTGTAGTATTGAGAAAGTATTTTCAGCTTGGAAATGGTCGGAAGAGAGGGGCGAGTAATGTTGGTGAGCGATGCTCCACGCTAACGTGGGGAGGTGAAGATATGATGTCGGAATAAGTAAGTAAATCGGGAGTAGTAAACTTGACAGAAATGCCGATAGGTGCAGTGTTGTGTAGATTGTCATTGATAAGTGTGCAAACTTTTGGAAAGAGTATTGAGGAAGGAAATTGTGTATGATTTTGTGCAGGAAAGAAGTGAATAAGACAACTGAATGAGTCAAGTTAGTGACTTTGTGAGAAATGTTTGAATGAGTGGTCGTGCAGTGATTAAGCTAGTGAGAATAGCATGGTGTGACCAGGGTTACTCCTCCCAGTGGAGTGAGGATAACCGGGGTGATGTTTTATGACTGAATGATCGTGGAAATCGACGAGAAATTTGATGTGTTTCAGGATAAGTTTACTGTGAGTATGTGAACACTTTAACGATGGGTTTGGGGGTTCTTGCTCCTAGTTACGTATGAGTATAGAGTGGTGAAGTGGTGAGGTTGTGGGAGTTGGGTGACGAACTGTGGTCAAGGTGGTCCGAGAAAGGGGAATGTTATGTGCATAAACGATTGTTGGTTGGGAGGAGTAGTCTAGGATTTCTTGTACTACGATGAAGGAACTCGGGGTTGTGAGTTGTCGGGATGTTCAGGGTTGGCCTTGTGCCAAGCTGTCAAGTGAGTGTTTGGTTCTTAGTAAATGAATCTCGTGATGTAGCGGGGGATTCTGCCAAGTTCCTCCTTAAAGGAAGTAAATGTGCATGAGAAGCCTTATTTAATCTTCTATTGTTAAGACCGATCGAATAGGGACAGTAGCCTACGAGTTAGAATACCCAATGCTCCATGTTTCGAATTTATTGAGGTGTTGACTAGGTCAAGAGTGGCATTACCTTGGGGAAGGGTCAGTTTTGGGTGTGGGCAAGATACCCGCATCTTTTCTAATGAGGAATTCCGGGGACGGAATTCTTTTAAGGGGGGAGTGTTGTAACACCCCATATTTTCTAGTCTTGCGATTTTGGAATAAAATGGGAAAACAGTGGCCAAAGTGTGAAACTTAAAACTTAAGTGTTCAAGGGGTGAATTCAAGAGTTTAAATAAGATGAAAACCCTAGTTGCTTCATTTCATTTTGGTTCTTACGTTTGAGAGAAGAAATAGAGAGAGGAGAGTTAGAGAGCCCAAAACCCTAATTTGGGTGTGTGGAAGAGGGATGACATCAAGGATTGATGGTTGTATTTTCAAGGTATGGTTTCTCCTCCTTCTTCTTCCTCTTCTATATGTTTGGCTAGTCTAGCATTTAGTTTGGGGATGTGATAATCCATGTGTTGGTTGAGTTTTAATCCTTAAGAAAGAAGGCAATTGATTTTGGGATTGATTCCCTATGAGTTTGATCAAATCAGTAAGAAACTTCATCCTGTTGCTTGGTAATCTCCATGTTTTCCATGGATTGAGTTTTTGGAGTTTTGAGGTTTGAATTCATGAATCACTAGATGAATTTGTTGGGTTGCATGTTGTTTAAAGTGTTGGTTATTGATTCTTAATGTTTAGGATATCTAAAATAACGATTTGGGAGACTTAGATCTGGTTTGGGAAAGTTTGGGGATGTGAAACCCTTGGTTTTGGGAAGAAATCTCGTGAAGGGAGCAGACCAGTGCTCTGCGCGCCTGGCTGCGCGTTTGGAGGCGCGCCACCAGGGGTGCCAAGCTCTGGCCCCAAACCTTCTTTCCGTTTCTTTGTTCGTTCGGGTCTAGGATCGAGGCGTCGATACGAGGGATGTTTTGGGGGTTTGTCAAGGATGTTTTGGGATGTAATTATATGGTTTAATACCACTCTTATGATGTTGAATTCAGGTGTTCGGTTTGAACTAAAGTGTGTCCCGAAGCGTGTGTCGAGGTGCTAAGGCTAAGGTGAGCTCCCTAAACCCTTTTTACGACGTAAGATGTTAAATGTTTTCTCTAACTGATTATGGTTCTTTACGAGCATGAAATGTTTACGAACTAATGTGCATGTTTCCCATGAAAAACACTTACTATATCTGAAAGAATATTTGACATGATGAAATGTGAATGATGATTTACAAAGAGTCAAAGTTGCATGTTTTATGAAATGAATAATGTGCTATGTGGAGTCGGTCTGCACTGTGGGATCAGAGAGAGATCCCCGGGATCTGATGATCCCTTGGATATGTATGACAGACCGGTGGGTTGGAATTCGTTTCCTTCTATCCGGGTAGAGGGGAGTCTGCGTAGGCTCCGGGAAGGGGAGTCTGCGTAGGCTCCGGAAGAGGCGAAATGGGAGTCTGTTGGGGCCCCGATCGCGGAATGTTTATGTGATCCAATATACAGTGTAGTACCATGCTTGATGACATGTTAAGGTTTACGATGAATCTTTTATAAATGCTATCACACTGTTTTACCGGTTGTTTTCAGAGGGAATTCACTAGACCTTTTGGTCTAACCCTCGCTTTTCAAAACTAAACCATTTTCAGGTAAGCGCGTTATGAGTTCTTCTAATAAGAACTAGGAGGTGGCATGGAGGTTTGGAGCTTAGAGTGACTCCAAGTTTTGATTATGATAACTATAGATATAGTGCTCAGCTGTGGATTTAGAGATTTCCGCTGTCAATTTTGTTTAGCATAGAAGAATGAATGTTTATGAACAAGTTTAATTATGTAATCTGAATGCTTATTCCTATGTTATTGCATGTTATGTTTTTTGGACGTTACAGGAGGGCACTATTGTATATATATGAAATGCGTTAGGAAGGCACTATAGCAGATATAGGACTAATAGGGTACCGAGGACAGTCATGTAAGGTAAGTTTGGGATTTCACCTGGCCAGTGTAATTGCGAACTTACAGGTACATGTATGTGCTTGACCTGCCTTATTATTCTGAAGTTGTAGTCTTAAGCTAGTTTATATGTCGTGTTCCAGTAATCTAGAAAGTCAGCAAGACCCTGAGGGATAGACCGAACTCCCTTGTTTGGGAAGTGTCGGGAGGGATCATATATGATGTGATGAATGTATACATCGAAGAGAAGAAATGTTGTATAGAATGTTATGAGTCGTCTAGAGGTAGCTCTTCGTGGATATGAAGAGGATGAATGTTGAGTTTGAGTAAGACTCATGTTTCTAGAAAGCCCCAGTCCTAGAAATCATGGAATAAGATCAGTTAGAATGGTAAGGAAGAACATTATTGAAATCTTGAATGTATCAATAGAGCCCTGACTTCTGAGTCGAGCTTTTCAATGGCAGGATAAATAAGATAAGATATCTATAGTGAAATGAAAGCGTGTAGAAGTATAAAGTGAGATAGTTGATCCAAACGAAAATAGTATGAAATGGTTGAGTAAGTGAGATGTGGAACGCATGTATGGCAAGATATTGCAGGACCGAGAGGGCGACCATTGGTCGAAGGTAAAGTGTCAAGGATGAGCAGCGTGAGTAAAGCGGTTGACCTTGTTAGAGTGAGTATCCTTCAATTGCAAGTAGAGTCTCATGCATGGCGTTCTTTTATGTAACATGAAATTTTCACGATTTAAAGTAAATATGTAAATATCGATTTGATCGAAGATGAGTCAGCCTGTACTAGCGTATGTTTAAGGAAAAAGTGATTTAAGTTACGTCGCACAGTGAAATTTTAAGCTTAACGATTTGCAAAATATTTCACACTTTTCATGATAAGTCAAATTTGTTGCAAAAGGTCAAGAAAAATGTTTACCTGCAAATCTTTTATAACCAAAATGACTATTGACCTATTGATATCATATAAATGAGTGTGAGAACCGGCTGGTTTACTTTGTGTCGGTAAATTCCTTCAGAATTGTGTCGTATAAAAGGATTTTCATTCAATGTATTACTGTCGTAATAACATCGTTCGGATTGAGTAAGATTAAGGTTCACGGGAAGATGCATGCAAACGATTCTCGAGTCGTTGTGCAGGGCATTGAAGTTATAAGAGTGATGGGGTCATGTGTACCCAAGTTGTTTCCAAATGTTGTTTATTTAAAATGATAAAATGTGCGAAATGATTTATTTACTGCGTTGTCATGCATGAAGGCTATGAACCCACTAGGTCGTAGAGTATTACATTTTGAGCTAAGGAAGAACTCCGAGAGTGGAGAGGTGTTGTATAAGTCAGGGGAGAACGTATGTAGTTTTGGTATGTGTGTTCAAGAGGAGAGTTGGACAGTGGAAGAGTCGGGATTGGATTATAGTGTCGGGTGTATGAGGATCTGTACCCTTGCCTGGTGACTGGGAATACAGTTGCCAAGGGACGATGGTGTCCGGAGGAAGGACTAGGAGTCATCAAGGTGTTGGTTTTAGCAACTTGTTATGAGTAGTGTTGTGAGGCAGAAGTGAATGTCCATGGCGTGGAATATGAGTTTTGAGGTAAGCTTGTAATATTGATGTTACATGAGTAAATTTTGAAATAAAGACGACGGGATGTGAATTTGATTATGATATGTTGGAAGGATTAGGTTCAGTAAGGGACCCTTGTTTAAGAATAGGTTAAGAAAGTATCCACAGGTTGACTGTTGCTGTCGAAGTCGGCCACTGTGTAAGGTGGCCGAGGCCGCAAACTTAAACCAAGAGGTTGAAAGTTGATAGCGCACCTTGTAGGGGTGTTAAGTGACAAGAGATTGCTGTCTTGGATAAGCGTTCTATTTACGAGGTATGGAGGGTTCGTAGAAGGATAATGTATGTAGCACGAGCGAAGCGAGTGTGTAGATTTTATCGTTCAGATAGGGACTGTGTCCTGCTCATGTAAGGGCTCGGATCGTAAAGAGCTAGTTAGAATGTTTGCGTTTGAGCTAATTGAGAACTCGTGAGATATAGTTCAACAAGTGGGAGAGGACTAAGTAGCGAGACAGACTCGATTTTTGTATACGGGAGGATATGAAGGCAAGTTCGAATTGTGTGGACGACCAGGAGAGATTTGGTCTGCAGTGTGATGTTATGGGTGAGAAATGTACAGTCATGTAGTGGCAATAATTGCCAAGTTAAATGCGCCAGTTAGTGTTGTAGCAACGTGATGTTAGAAAGATGAAGCATTAGATGGAAGCCTTTTTGGGATTTCGGATGAGGTGTGCGAATTGTTAAGCAAGTGGTTGGAAAACGTAGTTGTAAGTGGCAGTGTGATACGTCTATTATCGGAATAGAATGTCAGAGCAGTAATGGGTGCTTGCCCAAATGAGGGATCAAGCGTCTTTCTGGCGATGTGAGTCGCTAAGTAAGTATATTCTTGAAATCACTATAAGTTTAAAGAAGATGATGGATGGGTTAATCAAAATGTGGGGTAGTAGGTGCGAAATCTTTAATGATTGAGAATTGTTCCTATGGGTGAAAGGATTATCCGAGAAGGTAATAGTTGAAGATCAAAGAATGTGTAGTAACAACAAACACTGGTGTCAATTCGAGGTGATTTGGTTGAAAGCCTTAAGTTAGAATTTTAGTGCAACCGTTTGCTTATGTATAGTAATGAGAAAATATTTTCAGCTTGGGAATTGTCGGAAGAGAGGGGCGAGTAATGTTGGTAGGCAGTGCTCCACGCTAATGTGGGGAGGTGAAGATAGTATGTCGGAATAAGTGAGTAAATTGGAAGTAGTAAGCTTGACAGTAAGGCCGAAAGGTGCAGTGTTGTGTAGATTGTCATTGATAAGTGTGCGAACTTTTGGAAAGAGTATTGAGGAAGGAAATGGTGTATGATTTTTGTGCAGGAAAGAAGTGGATAAGACAACTGAATGAGTCAAGTTAGTGACCTTGTGAGAAATGTTTAAACGAATTGGTCGTGCAGTGATTAAGCTAGTGAGAATAGTATGGTGTGACCATGGTTACTCCTCTTAGTCGAGTGACGGTAACCGGTGTTATGTTTTATATGACTGAGCGAACGTGGCAATTAGCGAGGAATTGATGTGTTTCAGGATAAGTTTAATTTGAGTAGGTGAACACTTCAACGTTGGGTTTGGAGGTTCCTACTCTTAGTTACGTATAAGTATGGGGTGGTGAAGTAGTGAGGATGTGAGAGATGATTGACGAACTGTGGTCTAGGTGGTCCGAGAAAGGGGAAATGTTTTCTGCATAGACGATTGTGGGTTGGGATAAGTAATCTAGAAATTGCTTGTAATACGATGAAGGAACTCTGGGTTGTGAGTTGTCGGGTTGTACAAGGTTGGCCTGGTGCCAAGCCGTCAAGTGAGTGATTGTTCTTGGTAAATGGGTCTCGTGTTGTAGCGGGGGATTCCGCCAAGTTCCTCCTTAAAAGAAGTAAAGATGCATGAGAGGTCTTATTTAATCTTCTATTGTCAAGATCGATCGAATAGGAACAGTAGTCTACGAGTTAAAGAACCGTAAGAACTGAAGGGAACACACCCAATGTTCCATGTTTCGAATTTTAAGCTGGTTGTTGGAGTCAAAAGTAGCATTACTTTGGAGAGGTGTCAGTTTTGGTGTGGGCAAAATACCCGCATCTTTCCAATGAGGAATTCCGGGGACGGAATTCTTTTAAGGGGGAGTGTTGTAATAACCCAAATTTCTAGTAAAAGGTGAAGGTTTGGTGGCTAAAGTCTAAGAAATGAAAGCTTGAGTAAGGGACCTTTTAGCAATTTGTGAAAAATTCAAAGTGGGTCAAAACCCTAGAGAAATCATCTTCATCCCTTGGATGGCGGCTGAGTAAGAGAAGAGAAGGAGAGAAATAGAGAGAAGAGAAAGGGATTCTTGGTGCAAGAACAAATTGAAGAGAAAGTTTCACCCATCGATTGAATTGGAAGAGAAAGTGGATTTAGGGTTCGATTCTACACGAAATCATAGCAGGTAATCTTCTGTTTCATTTCTTGTTCTTAGATTTCTGCTGAGATTTGGTGGGTTTTGAGGGTTCTTGCCATGAAAGTTGTAAATGATACCTTGAGAGAGGGATTAAGCACCCATAAATCGTGTTTGAGTAGCAAAGAATGGTAAGAAATGGATATATAATGTTTATGTAGTTATTTATCGCATTATCGTACAGATTAAGGGGGTTTGAGTAGGATTTGGCCTCTGAAAAACGTCCCAACGAGTTACCCGGTACGTCCCTGTGATGAAGGTTACCAGAAGAGAACCCAGAGTGTACCGGTAAGTTGTGTGATCCGATAAGTTGAGTTTCGGTAAGTTGTTTGATCCGGTAAGTTGAGTTCCGGTAAGTTGTGTGATCCGGTAAGTCGAGTTACCCGGTAAGTATAAGTACCCGGTAAGTGTAAGTACCCGGTAAGTGTAAGTTACCCGGTAAGTTTAGATTGCCCGATAAGTATAGATTATCCGGTAAGTTGAATCCGGATGGTGTCTGGATTGTTGGTTTAGGCATCTGAGTAGTTTATATCTTATCCAATTCTCAGGTAAACCGATTGGAGGTCAAGAACAGAGTAGGAAATGAACGTAAGCGCAACATGTGAGTTTACGTTATGCTATGTGTATGTTATGTGAAGTCGGTCTGCACAGTGGGATCTGAGCACCTCGGGATCCGATGATCCCTTGGGCTTTTGTGATGAGCTTGTAGGAGGGAATTCATTTCCTTCCTACTCGGATATGTGACTAGCTTGTAGGAGCGAATTCGTTTCCTTCCTACTCGGAATGAGGGGAGTCTGCTTGGGCCCCGATATGAGACGAGAGGGGAATCTGCTTGGGCCCCGATCGCGGTTAGCTATGTGATCCTTAAACACTGTGCAGTACCATGTTTGATGCTTATGTGGAAAGTGTTAAGAGTTTTATAAAATGATTTTTATAATGTTGATGTACATTGTTATGTAGGGAACTCACTAGACCTCATGGTCTAACCCTCGCTTTTCAAAACTAAAACCTTTTCAGGTAAAGCATATAGTAGGAGACTCAGGTAAGTGAGCAAGAGCAGGATAGTGTACAGATGCAGTTAGAGACAGTGTCGGTGCCACTTGTAGTAGTAGTTGTTCTCAGTTGTGTATAGGTTGTTTCCGCCGACCTTAGTTTTGAGATTGATGTAAAGAAAATTTTGGGACCCAGTTTTGTAAATGTTATGATTTAATGCTATGTATGCCCTGTTGCATTTTTGGGATGTTATAGAAGAAAACATATACACAAACATCAACAACAATATATAACTTCTACAAAACATGAAATAAAACATAAAAAGTTGTTACCTGGAAAATTTGCGGAGGAAGAGCAGTAGCTTCCATTTTAACGAGATATCTAATAATAGCTTACAATTGGATGAATCATGCAAATAGATCCACACACGATTGTTAACAAACTCAACAAAAAACCAAATAACTCATCTACTATTTTGATTGTAACATGTATTTGATGATTTGATGGATAATAAGTTGAAAGGTTTAAAGGGTGAATGAAAAGTTGCAAAATTTATGTTTTAAATAATGACCCTAATAAATAAATTACATTATGAAATCAATTAAATAGATTAAAAAATATTAAAAATTAAAAAAAAATGAAAATTTTGAGAAAAAAGAAAGAAGATATTCTAAGCATGAGAAGGTTCGACGTCATCATACGTGGTTTTTGCTTTAATATATATTGATTATATATGATATATAGATTTGTCGTTATAAGACACTCATTAAAAAACATAATGGCCTCACTGTTAAGGGCATCTCCAATGTATTTCTCTATTTTATTCTATATTATAGAGAGTAAATTAGAGAATGTGTTATATCTTATCCAATGTATTACTCTATTTTACACTCAAAAAGATAATATTCTAAGTATATTCTCTTTTATTTTGATTACATATATTTTCAATAATACACTTATCTTTATTAACTTTATAAATTGCATCATTATATTTTTTACTTTCACAATACCCTAATATTTATTAACTTTATCATATTATTTTAACGACGTTATAATTCATACTTAAAGATAAACATAATTCTACTTTATTAAAATTGGTATTAGACAACAATAAAATAAAAATACAAGAATCTAAAAAATTGAAGGACCATTTTGTAATTATCAAAAAGTTAGAAAAAATAGAGAGTAAAATAGATGGTTCATTGAGGATGATTTAGAGAGTAAAATAGAGATAAAGAGTAAAATAGAAGGTTAATTGGAGATTGTCTAAGACCTGAAGCTTGTCAGATTAGCCGTCACACCTGACACCATTTAGAACCTTGTTATTTTGAAAACAACATAACCTTGAAACATATTTTTTGGAAAAAAAATAACATTTGAATATTTTTTTATTGTAAGGGATTTTGTAACGTCTCTAGTACTAAAATAAAATCGTTTTGGCAAGGGATTTTGTATTATGCGTTGATCAAAGTAGAAAAAAACCACCCTCACACTCGCACTTGCACTTGCACTTGATCAACAATTCCACCAATATTAAATTCCTTCAATTAATGGGAAAAGTTTAGAAAAAAAATTTAAAAACATAATCATTCAAGACGAGAAAGTTTAATAGGTTTTTTTGTTCAAAAAAAGTAATTTAAGAACTTAACAATTCAAAATAAAATAGTTGGTTGATTTGTTTTTTTTATAACTTTTCCCTCGATTAAAACCTGAAAATTTTATCTCCTTTTAAAGCAATCACACAATACGGAACTAATATTATACCCGTCCGTTGGTCGGGTATACTATATGACTTTAATTTAGATTCAATTATTCAAGTGGTCAGAATTTACAGACATCTTTGATCACACAAAAAGTCAATTCTGACTTCCAAAAGACAACCCAATATAGAACAAATCTAAACAAAAGCACTAATGTGGACTAAAATCTGGTATAGCCGCAAATGATAAAGCAACAGAACAGTAACATAGATCATGTTGGGCATCCAACCAGCGACCAATTGACAAAAACTAAGGGGTCGTTTACCCTGTCTTTGCCCGGTAAGAGTCAACACTTTTAACTTAACTTACCGGGTAAGATTTTAGTCCATTCAAACGACATCGTATTCTCCAATTTATCCGGTAAGCGTTTACCGATTAAGAGTCGTTACTCTCACTTACCGGGTAAGACTCTCGGTCCTTGTTATCATTCTTACCGGGTAAGCTTTTCAATCCTCGCCATGTTCATCTGATAAGGTAAAGTGACCCGGTAAGCATTAATCGGATAAGCATTAAGTAAAGGACGCCTAAATGTTTTTAAGACTCTTGACTGAATCATTAATTTTGCTATTGACAATCAACCCCATAACTTTAACAATGACTTTGCAAATGATTCAGCCGTCACAGTGGCTTTTACATCATCACTATATACACCTAGAAACCTATCAATTGTTGGTAAAGGGCTTCCAACCTTCGTTATTGAGCACAGATTTGAAAACATGTTGCAAAAGATACACATTTATATACACATTTGTGTTCTTTCATAGAGTTAGTTTTATTTTATCATTACATCATTGACACTTGACATAGCTACACACACAATACTTCAAAGTTATTTTTATAACTTTGCTTAATATAATCTCTTTATTTAAGTTAATAGTTTCTCACAAGAAAAACCATCCTATGCAAAACCCAAATCAACCCGAAAAAACCCGACAAACCAAACCGAAAACCCCCGAAAAACCCCGATCCATATTACCCGACCTTACCCGATCCCCAAAGCCCGAGATTTTGAGTGGGTTTGGAGGTTCGGTTAGGGTCTTCAAAAACCCACCCCAAACCCGTTCGAAACCCGACCCCCTAGCCACTACACAACACTAGCCTAGACTTTAATGTCTAATCACCTTAGACCTTAGTAGTTAGTATTTAATATCATATTTCATATTTTCCTACAATGTTTACATAACATGCTGCATGCAATCAAGATTCAAACATAACCATTAATCCATTAATCCATTAACCATTAGTCCATTAAGGCATTAACCAGCATAAACATTAATGCAAACTTTAACAAAGCACAAGCAATGCCACTAGAGACTGGAATCTGCAGTTATTTTTATTAATGAAAATTGAAAAGCAGTAAGGCACAAGTGCACAACCGAAGCAGTCAAGCAGATGCAAAATTTAGGGAAATTTTTTTATCCAAACCCGACTACCCGGCTCGAACATACCCGGCCCCGAATGGTCCGACACCCGATATCCCGTCCACCCCGTTTGAGAAATTCGGGGAGTGGGTTTCCTAACCCGAACCCCGATCGGGTTCACCCTTTTTAATTAGCCCCGCCCTGCCCCGACCCATGACATGTGTATATATATATATATATATATGTCATGGGTTTTGAACTCTTAAACTTTTTTCAATAAAATAAAGAAAACCCATGACTGTTATTTTATTGAAAAAAGTTTAAGAGTTCAAAACTCATGACACACATATATATATGGAAAAGTTCAAATGAGAAGTGCTAAATATTTAAGAAATAAAGAAGTGATCTTAGCCATTCATTCGGTCAAGATCGGCGGCTTTGACCGAGAAGCAGTGGATAATTCCTCGCGTGGTCTGCACAAGATAGAGGGGTAATTTCGTAAAAAATACGCGGGACAAGTTCATATATGAATCTATGTGATTCATATATGAACTTTTGTGTTCATATATGAACCTTTGTAATTCACATATAAACTCTTTTTAACTAATTCATATATGAACCTTTGTGATTCATATATGAATCAGTTAATTTTGTTCATATGAGAATTAGTTAAAAAAAATTCATATATGAATCACAAATGTGCATATATGAACACAAAGGTTCATATATGAATTAGTTAAAAAAAATCATATATGAATCACAAAGGTTCATATATGAACACAAATTTTCATATATGAATCAGTTAATTGGTTCAACAAGATTCATATATGAATTAGTTATAAAGAGTTCATATGTGAATTACAAAAGTTCATATATGAACGTATAGTTCATATGTGAATCACACAGATTCATATATGAACTCGTCCCGTTTTTTTGTAAAAGTTACGAAATTGTCCTTCTATTTTTGGAACAACCGCAACTTTTAACCAATTATAACCGATCTTGACCGAATAAATGGCCAAGATTACTTATCTTAATATTTAGCACTTCTCATTTGAACCTAAGGCTATATATATATATATATATATATATATATATTTGAAAGGCAGAAAACCCATGACATATGGTAGACAATCAAGTTCAGGTGTGTTTCTAAATCCTTTTTCCATTAGTCTCAACAATGCTTGGACTGTACAGAGTGGTCCATTGAATAAATGTGTTTGACCCCAAGTTCAATATTGTTTCACCTTTGGGGATCTAGTACTCTTATACTGAGAAAGAAATGACGCTAACTGCACTCCACCCAAAAATCAAACTTCTTCTCTTCAGTTCTGTTGAGAACGAAGAACACCGGTAAGGATAAGTCTCAGGGGCTGTTTGGTTCAAGGTTTTTAAAGGAATTTGATGGAATTGGAATATCAAATTCCTTTGACCAGATTCAATTCCATTGTTTGGTTCAAGGTTTTTAAAGGAATGGAATCTCAAATTCCAACCAATTCCATGTTCTAACCATTTCAACATTCCTTACTAAATAGATGGTATTTCAATGGAATGGAATTTAACATTCTCTATATTCCTAAAATACCCTTAACCCAACCTTAGAACACATTCACGTATGCTTCAGTTTCACGAGTTCTCCATTGCTTCGATTCACGACTTCTCCATCTTCGATCATCACAGGTTCGTTCTCCACTGCTTCGATCATCACATGTTCGTTCTCCACTGCTTCGATACACGACTTCTCCAGCTTCGATTTTGTGGTCTGTGTGTCAAACGAGAGAAAAGAGAGAAGGTCCGATGGTGTAGAGGCGATGGAGGTGGCGACGTTTGATGGAGCAGACGAGAGAGAGGGAGGCGGAAGGAGAGAGGGAGGCGTAGGGAGGTGCCGACGAGAGAGAGGGAGGCGTTTGGAGTGGGCGGAAGGAGGGAGGTGGACGAGAGAGAGGGAGGTGGATTGGAGACGCCGGCGACCGGCGATGGCTGTCGACTGTGGAAGGGGGCGGCTGCCGGCTGGGGGTGGAGTGGTAACCCTAAATCGCCAAGAGAGAGAGAGATGTTACTTTTTTGTATTTAAAACGAAAAAAATGCATCCCCTTGGAAAAACTACTTGCAGCTCCATAATCTCAATTAAAGTATTTAATAATAATTTTATTAAAGTATTTAATGACTATTTTATTAAAGCATTTTTTGTTTAAAAAAATTAAAATCAACAAAAGGGTATTTTAGTCATTTACTCAAAGTTCATTCCAATTCCAAAGCTGCATTCTGTGAACCAAGCAGATAGATTCCAATTCCTTTAACATATTCCATTCCAATTCTGTCAACCAAACAGTTGGTTAAACCTGACAACATTCCATTCCAATTCCTCCAAAGTCAAATTCCTTTGACAGATTCCATTCCATCCAAAAACATTCTGCGAACCAAACGCCCCCTCAGCTACCTGCTTTCTATTGAAAATTATACAATTAGTATCGTGTATATATATATATATGGTGATAAAATACAAATGATCAAGTATTTAAATGATTATGACAGATGTGTGATACAATGTATAAAGCTGACAATTTTTTTTTGAATAAGCAGTGCCATCACTTCATTACCACCAAGACCAAAACCACCTAAAGTGTTTTACAAAGCCAAACATCCAAACCAAGACATAACCCAAAAGCCAAACCAAAACAGGAAATCACCAAGAAACAGAAAACACACGAATATAACAGCAGAAACAAAAACGAAAAAGGTTGTTTGGGAGCTGCAAACCTCCTACAGCCGTTCTGACCACTGAGGTCATAAACCAAGCAGCACCTTAATCTCATGTAGAGTTGTCTCGATCGATGGAGAGAATTTCCGATTGACAAAATACACGAAAGATGGAGAGAATCAGAGTACAAACCGATCATTTTGTCGATGAGTTCTTCAACTTGACCGAAAACCATAAACAAACCATCTAAGATGTTAAATTTGCTAAGAAGCCTAGGTCATAAAAACTGTAAGAAAAACAAAAAAAAAGTATCACTGAAACAAATCCCTAACAGGGTAAGAATTTAAGCTTAGAGGATTAAAAGGTGACGAAATCGGTAAGTTTTAGGGTTCTAGAAAAATAATCACGAGCAAGTCCATATTTGTAAGGGGTTAGAAAACTCACCAAATCCACAACAGTAGTTGATGCATACAACCATACAGAAGCAATCATGTCTCTGTATACTTGTGGTACCACACTATCTCCCAAGAACCGATCGATCCCCTATTTGCTGTTGCGTTTAATGGCAGAAAAAGGAAGAGGGTAGGGTTCTTGTTTCTTCTGAATCTAAAAACAGATTTTGCAAGTATATGTGTGTGGGTATATATAGACACATGGAGGAGATGACAGGAGGTTGTCCTTCACGTCACAAACTCCTCCTAACTGATGCCGAGAGGGGGAGAGAAATGAGGAGGACGTGGGCAGAAGATTAAGGGACGTGGGGAGGTGATTAACGGGCGAGGGAGGGAGCGGTTGAAGTAAACGTGAGGTAATGAGTTTAAAGGGTCAGGATTAAAAGTTGGGTTAGTTTAAACGACCCATATCGAGTCTAAAAACGGTTGACTCGCCTGGGTCCATAGTATATATAATTGTAATCAAAACCTCATAAGATCACGGTGACATCAGTGTTCTATGGTGGAGTAAAATACATGGATCAATTCTCTTCTAAGGAACAATTCATGGGAGGGCATTTGATTAAAAGTGATCAACGGTTCAGATCCACTTGATTAAAACAAGTTTTTGTTTTTGGGTCAAAAAGGGCCAATTTCGCAAACAAATGGGAAGTATTGTGGATCAGAGGATAAGGAGATCATCAATGGATCTAGACTGCTCACTTACAACTTCTAAAATAGTGTTCATATCAGTACCAAACTGATGCATAATGCTCTCTGCAGTGAACTCATGAACAATCCCATTCATCTCAATCCAACTACAACCAGGCTTTTCTTAATCTTCTGATTTCTCATCATCTTTCTTGTCTTTAATGCATCTTCCCACATGTTAGTTAACCGATATACGTTCCAAAGAAGTATATACACTCCATCATCATAAGGTTCCAACTCGAGTACTCTCTTTGCCGCCATTTCTGCTAACCATAAATCTCTCTTTATCATACAACCACTCAAAACAGACCTCCAAATGACAGCATCTGGTTCCATAGGCATCATTTCAATCAACTCCACTGCTTCGTCTAAATGTCCTGCCCTGCAGAGAAGATCCACCATACAACCGTAGTGTTTGATTGATGGTTTGAGACCATATTGATGAACCATAATGTCAAATAATGAACGCCCTTATTTGATTAGTCCTTCGTGACTGCAACCTGATAGAACCGACATAAATGTGATTTCGTTTGGGGTTAGCCCACTTGACGCCATGTTGTTAAACACCTTGACTGTGGATCTTCCTTCACCGTGAAGAGTCAATCCTGAAATCACGCCGGTCCAAGAAAAGACATCATTTCGAGGCATTTCCGAAAATACCCTTTTGGCGAATTCAAGGATTCCCACTTTGGCGTATAGATCTATCAAAGCATTACTTACTGATACATCAGTAACAAGATTGGGTATCTTGTTAATGTATCCATGTAATGATTCACCGAAATCAAGAGCGCCGACATCAGCACAACCAGATAGAACTGAAACTATTGTGATGGAAGTAGGATGATTGTAATCACCACCTTCGGTTCTCATCTCCCGAAACAGTTTTAACCCACGGATAACATCTTTGTTACTGTTGTAAGATTTATGCAACCTTAGAGATTCACTTAAAATAGAACTCAGTGCAAGTATACACCTTGAACTACTATCGTCTCTTAACAAGTAATAATGGTAAAAGTACCAGATATCGATCCACAGGGAAAACTTGTGAAAGCTTTTCAAAAGTCCATCCTTTAAAAACCGATTTCAGATGGCGAATTCGAAAACAGATTTGTTTGAGTGGTTTGTTTGAGTTATCAACTAAAAATCAATTCTAGAGAAGAAGCACAGGGTGCAAAGCTCCATAAAGATGAAAATAAATGATCTAGTAAAGAGATATTATAACATCCAGTCAGTCCTCTAGCACAAATGCTATAGGACTGCCACAGTACTAACTATCGGTTCAAACAGCCTCCCAAGAGTACACACTGGTCAACGTGCTATCGATACAATATCATTTATGTTAGACATTGTGAATTCTAGCACAACACAGTGTTACCATCCTACACCGTAAGAGTATAGTACTTGTCAGACACTAAAACTATTTAGTAGTCTTCTCTTATCATTTCAGATAATTAATCTTAACCTTAATACTGTATGTTAATGCATTTTCATACATAAAATTAGTTGTCAATTAAGTAAATGCAATCTTCAATGTAAGATCAATCACCTGAAATAAATAGTTAGATACAATGTTATATTCAATACACCTCTTTACTTTCGCACAAAATTTACATCTAAACTTTGCTTTACACCCCAAGCTCAGGCTATTAGCCCATCATGGCTTGATTTCTTCTTTCGAAAGGTGTAAGAAATGTAAATGACATAAATGGAAAATACTGAAAGGAAATTGCAAGAAAGTAAATTACAGAAATGGAAGGACATAAATTAAAATGCAGGAATTCTAATAACAAGAAAGTAAAGACAGAAATAAGAACTAAGAGTGCAATGGAACTAGAAACAGAATTACTAAACTAATGTGGTAACTTGATCGCCAAGTTATGGAAACTTGTCGCACAAGTTACGTCACAAAACTACTTGTTGCCTTAAAACGTTGGAACTTGAAATACTAACTTAAACAACCAAAGATTACGAATTTTAGGAGGAAGGAAATCCAAACTAAAATTACGAATCTCGAGAATTTAAGTAAGCAACTTGAACAATAACGAAAACTTTGGAACTTGCAAGAATCGAAAATAAAACACAAGAGATTACTTTGAAAATACTTTGATTCAAACTTGAAGCCGAAAGCTTAGCATACACTGAAATCATAACCAAAAGTCTGAATAATAAGAGGTAACTAGACAGCAATAAGTGGTAAGTAAAAGATAGAGAGCAAAAGCTAAGCAATAGTAGAAGCTTAAGTGTTTTTGATCCAAGATCATGTGTCTATCTAAGCACACAAGCCATCTATTATATAGGAGAGTTGATTGGAGACAAAGCAACTAAAAGTTGCATACAACAGCTGCCAGTGTACTCTCTGTGCTTGCAAAAGTCAACTCAAGCCCAATGGTCTTCAAAAGAGTTTGGCCCAAAGATTTGTCAAAAAGGCCCAGCTGTGCACTCCTATAGCACTCCTGCAGCATCGACTCCTACAGCATCACTGCAGTATCGTCCAGCCCAATTCTGAAATGATTCAAAACATGCCCAAATAAGATTCAAAGGTACACAGAATACCATTAATTCATGCTTAACACCATGCTAAAAACTAATAAAAAGGACTCAAATTTGGACTTTGGGCAAATAAAACAAGGAAAATGATTACTAAGAGTGGCTAAAATAGGGTTAATAAATTAACCCTATCAGTTACGAACATATCCCACAATCATAGCAGTCCAAGAAATAACGTTTCTAACAGGCATTTCATCAAACACTTGCTCGGCAGAGGGAATATCACCAGATATTGACATATCCATTGACCAAGCTCATCCAAGATGCAACATCCTTTGTAACCATTAAGTCGAACACTCTCCTAGCCAAATCTATTCGTCCATTTCGACTGTAGAAATCGATCAAAGCATTACAAACAATAGGTCCTTCACCACCCAATTCATATTTCAACACCATCCCATGAACTATCCTCCCTACCACCAAGTTCTTAGCAGACCCACAAGCCGAAAGTGCAGCAACAATGCAATGCCCATCTGGGTTCAACCCCGTTGACACTATCATATCAGAAAATAAAGCGAGTGTTTTGAAGGGTTGTTGGACTTGGGTGTGCAAGTAGAGAGACATGAGACAAGTCCATGAAATTATATCTGGATTTTGAATCTGCTCAAAGATTCTATAAGCTTTGATTGGATTGTTTAGTTTTCTGGCATATATGTTGAGTAGCTTACATGCGAAATGTTGGTGAGTGCGAAAGAGACCTTGGGTTATAGCTTGAGCATGGATTTGAGATATTAGATTCTCCTTTTTGCTACATCTGTGTTAGGGTCGTTTTATGTTGATTTAAAGTTCAGGGTTTAAATTGTAATTCTTTATTTTGAGCTCTATTGGTGAACGGGTCGTGGGCTTGTTAACCACGGGCCCGCCATATAAATAGATAGCTTAGCCTTAGAAAATAAGCTAGTTGTCTCATTTGCTTTCATTCATTCGTATTGTAATTCTCTCATATTGAAAGCATAATACAGGGATGACCAGTTGAAATCATTACTCATATTGTTTATCTATTCGATTTCATAATTGTTGCACGGATCTGGAACTATCAATTGGTATCAGAGCAGACGGACACGATTGATTCAAAGCCTTCAAGTTGACTTTTGGTAATTTCTTGACTTTTCTCGTCTGTGTCTTACTTGAATGTTCAAAATATTGATTCTGATTAAATTGATCGATTTCGCTTATTGGGTATTGTTAGCATCATTACTATTAGTGATTCTGCAAATTTTCACATCTTAATTCGATCGTTTGAGTGGTTTATTAAGCAATTTAAGATCAAAAGTTTTAGTAGTGTTCTTGATCAAAATCGAAATTTTAGCCATAAAAACGTGTTGTTTTTGCTCTAAAATCGATTATGTTAGTGTTGTTTTTGTGTTTGGCATCGTTTCTAATATTTCAGGAACATTATTGAGCAACCCTAATCGAGTTCCAATCGAATTTGAGAAGGCAGCCGCAGAGTCCGGACAACCCTGCCGCAGTTTCCGGACAAGCTCTACTTTCCGGGTAATTGTGTTATTCCATCCGGATTCACCTTTCTTTCCGGGTAAACCATTCAGTCTGGGTAAGTCAACATTCCGGGTAAGTCCTTATTTTCTCAATCATTCCGGGTAATTTGTTCCGGAAACCCTGATCTTTCCTGTAAAGTAATTTTTCCGGACAAGCCAAGGTTTCCGGTAATCATTTTCATCCGGAATCTCTGTCATCCGGTAAGTTTTGTGTTTGATAATTCTATCCGGACATATCATCATCCGGTAAGTAATACGTCTATTTGCCATATCCGGACAGTTCTGTCTTCCGGTAACCTTCTGTTATCCGGACACTCCAAGCTATCCGGACTCTCCTACTTTATCCGGATACTTTGTGATTTTTAGCTGTTTTTGTCATTTGGTCTGATCTGGACACTACCTGATCAGACTCTTACTTGGATTCCTATCCAGTAAGATCACTCTTAGTTCATATTAGTCGTAGAACCTGCGTTAGGACCACTCTTAGTGCCCTGCGTTAGGTTTACTCTTTGAATCAATCTACACGTCTGACGATCAATCCGTTTCCACCTACGATGACTTCACGTGACGCACTTGCTATTGGGACCGACTCCAAACCACCTTGTCTCTATCAAGGTGAGTATAACCAATGGCGAGATAGATTCATGATCTTCATTGAATCTAAGGACAACTATGTGTACATCAAGAAAGCTCTTGAAGATGGTCCGATTCCTTGGCCGAAGAAGACCATAGCAGCAACTGCAGCAAATCCTCAAGTTAGTTATGAGGACAAGGCTGAAGCTGACCTGACCGAAGAGGAAAGAGGCAGAATAGAAGGCGAAAAGCATGCTAAGAGATATCTTGTCCAAGCACTTCCCAACCCGATTTACACAGCTATCGACAGATACAAAGGTACGGCAAAAGGCATCTGGGATCAAGTGGCTAGAATGATGCGTGGGAGTGTTGTTGGCAATCAACTGAAAATCAACAGCGCAATAACCAAGTTCGATGGTTTCAAGCAGCGCAACGGCGAGACTCTCACTCAAGCATATGAACGTTTCTGCTCACTTCTCAATGAACTGAACAAGAACCAGATCGTCCGTTCCAACACGGAAAATGCGCTCAAATTTCTCAACAATCTGCTACCAGAATAGAAGGTGTATGCTTCTCATGTCAAGCATAACAACTTGATAGAGAACATCAGTATCAACGAACTGTATGAGACGCTTCTTCAAGACGAAGATGAAGTAAATGAACTTCTGGGTGAGAAGAAGACTGAAGCAAAGCCAGCTGCTGATCCTATAGCACTCATGTCCTCCAAGAAAGGGAAATCTTCGAGCCGTCACTCCAAACGCGCTGAACAGTAAAGCTCTTTCGAATCTGAAAAGGAAGATAGTGACTCGAATGATGAAGTAGCTGACTTCAAGAAAGCTGTTGCTCTGCTCACCAAAACTTTCCAACAACAGCGATTCTATTAGAAGCCAACGTCGAATAATCAGCGCTACTCCACCGCCTCCAACAAGCGCCATAATTATCAAGAAAAGCACGAGGGAAAGAAGAAAGTTGATGAGCAGGACACGTCTGAGAAGAAGAAAAAGAAGGAGAAAGAAGATAGAAAGAAGAAAGATGAACCAGTGACCTGCTACAATTGTGGAAAGATTGGTCATTTTGCTAAAGATTGCACAAGGCCTGTGGTAAAGAATTCTCACTACTACAAGGCCAAACTGGCATTGGCTGAGCAGAAGGAAGCTGGAGAAGCTATGTTTGTGGAAAACAACTACTGGTTGGGTCGTTCTGATGATGAAAGCGATTCAGACTGTGCAAATGCTTTCATGGGCTATCATTCTCCAGCTGATGAAGAGAAGACAAGTCAGGTATGTGAATCTTCTCAACAAGAGTTTATGAATGATATGCAATCCCTTATTGATCAGGCGAATTCCTTTAAGGCCACCACTAAAGAACAAAAGCTTGAGATTAGTTCACTAACCGAAAAGCTAGATGTTCAAACGCGATTAACTGAAAAACATAAGTCTGAAAATGCTATGTTAAAAGAGAAATGCAAAAACCATATAATAGCACCTAAAGACTTAAGGGCCAAATTATCTGATCTTCAGTCTATGTTTGATCAGTGCAAGAATGATAAAGAAGAAATCATTTATCAATGTTCTTCTCTTCAAATTCAGCACAAGGAGTTCGTTGCCAAAATTCTCGATCTTGAAACCAAACTTCACAAGAGGGGTCAAACTGATCAAACCATCTTTCTGAATAAACCTAAAGAGTTCACGTACTTTAACAAAGAGTGGGGAATCAGATATGATAACCCACATTATATGACAAAGGGAAGGTACCAGGCACCTACGTTATATGACTTTGCTTGTTTTGGATTAGATAAAAAGTATCCAGAATATGCAATCCAATGGACTGGTCCTCTTGAACCTGAAAAGGAAGAGGAAACCGAGGAATATAAGCGCGCACACAAACGAGGAATACAACTTCCGTTTTGTTATGAACCTTTGAATTATTCGTATAAAAAGAACAAAAAGTATCTCTCAAATGACTACTTCGACCCCTACAAGGTTGCTAAGCCTAAGGATTCCTCCAAAAAGGATGAGGACCAGCACCAGCAACCAAGACTGAGACGGACGAGTTTAAACTCTATGTTCCCCCTCTCATCTTGGAAGCAAAGATTGTCGAGTTGGAGGAGTCGTTTGAGAAAGAAAGGTCTATTTTTCAAAACGAAAAGAAAGCGCTAATCTCTGAGATTGAGAAACTCAATTCTGAGAAACTTGAGAATCTACAACCGGTCAAAACCGAAGCTGTGTCTGATGAAGGACAGGAAATCCTTTGAGGTGAAATTAATATGCTCACATCGAAACTGGCTGCTTTGGCAACAGAAAAGATGGAGGAGTATGCAAGAAATAGTCAGCTCCAAGAGCAAATTGACCAACTCAAATCTGAAAAACAGATTTCACCTGAATCTTCCTCGAATTCATCAGAAACGTCTTCGTGTAAAGCTTTTATTGGTAAAATTTCCACTTAACAAGATGGTAAAGATTCTCAAGACGAGAGTGTTTTAATGAACTTAAACTCTGATTTTTTCTTAGCTTCCGCACCAAATCCCCCAAAGCACACTGACACTAAGTGTTCCTCGTCCTCCTCACCTAATCCATGTCCTACAATTCCAGAGATAAATTTTTCTGAATACATGAACTCTGAAGGTAATTCTGAGGGAGAGTTTGAGTCGTTCCCCTTCGACAAACCTCTTCCGAGTCATACTGATTTTCTATCACCAGTGGTGAATCGACCGGTCAATTTTCTAAAGGGTGATAGTTCTCAATCAAAGACTCCGACTGTGATTAAGATTTCCAAAAATGCTTCAAATTCTCAAAAGCAATCACAGCCGAAGCAAAAGACCGGTCAACCACCTGCTAAGATTCATGCTTCCTCAAAGGTCACTGACCGCACTGTCCCTATTGTTTTGGATAACCCCGGTCGCGCTAAACAAACAAAACCAAAGTGGCCTGCCAAGGAATCTGTCAAGAATGCTGCATCAAAGTCTTTCAGTACTGTGTTTGACCCTAGAATGATAAAAAATGAGTGTGCGTGGAATCATAGGAATGATTTTGTTAAAAGAGATGTTAATTTTCCGATGAAAATTTATTCCACTCAGCAATTGATTCAATTGTCGCATGATTGTTTGTGTTGTTCTAGTTGTGGTTGGAATGACTTTGATGATATTAATAACAATGATTGGTTTGGGTCATATCACATGTATAATCATACACCCAAACGCAAACCCCGTAATAACAAGAGAAAATATCATAAACAACGGGGTTCTCAAACAGAGGTTAAACCACAGCGGGAGACCAAACCCATTCCAAAACGGGCTTCTCCCACTGAGGTTAAACAGGCACTCAAGAGGCAACCTGCTACAAAAACTGTTCCTCCAAAAGGTGTAAATTCTACACCTAAGAGGCAACATGTGCCAAAACCAGTTACTCCAAACGGTGTACAATCTGCACCTAAGGGGAAGTCTGAGTCAAAGCAAGTTTCTCCTCGAGGTGCCAAACCTAACCCTCCCGGACCCAGGCAAATCTGGGTACCATATGTCCGCTAATCTTGTTTTGCAGGACGGTCATGTGTGGTCCTTAGACACTGGATGCTCCACACACATGACCGCAAGGAGGGAACTGCTCACGATCTACAAGGAACAATATTAAGAAGACGTGAGGTTTGTCTATACATGTGCTTTAACAAGCTGTTCATGTGTTTATGGGGAGCATGATCAGCTATCAGGTATGTTACTCTACTGTTGAGGGGGAGCGTCGCACACACTTTTTCTTAAATATGTTAAAAAGTTTTTTTTTGTGTGTGTGGATACTCCCGTGTGCACTTTACTCTACGCGCACATTTTGAGGGGGAGCATGTCATCTAATGCTCATCATTTGAGGTGGAGCGACACAAGTTTTTCTTTAAATGTCTAAAAGTTTTTGTACAATGTTTGCACTATCCGAGGGGGAGCAAGTTTTCCTCATTCTCAGTTTGAGGGGGAGCGAGAGATCCATCTTTTCAAAATTCTACAGGTTTCATATCTTTGAAAAATGGAATTATTCTTTAAAGTGTAAAAGTGTCCGGACACCCATCAGTCCGGATGACTTTCCGGATCGGATGGGTATCCGGGTAGGACTATCCGGAATCCCTACTCTGTCCGGAAACACCCTTTGTACGGATACTTTGTTTTGTCCGGAAAGTTTTGTATTCAATCTGTTTGTCCGGACACCCCTATTTTGATCTATCCAGTACCTGCTTTGTCACTGCCAATTCTCAATCTATCCCAGATTGAGCCATTAAATGCAAAGGTACGCGCTGGAACTTGTTTATCCGTTTTGTTTACTCACTTTGGGTCTCTTACAAATATTCCATGGCGGATCAACAACCTCTCACTTCTCTTACCCTAGCTATGCATATACCTAAAGCCCTACCTGTGATAGCATATAGACGAGAGTTAGGGAATCCCATGGTCCAGCCAGCGCCGGAGGGACCTTCCCCGGGACATAGAACATGTGAGAAGGAGGGAGTTACGGTAAAAAACGAATCAAGAAAGATTGAGCCGTAAAGATAACGAGGCTCCTGAGCGAACCCAGCCACGTGATATCCGGGTTGCCACATCTACTATCCCGTCTCATTTGTTGGGACGGGGTATTGAAGAAGCCTCCGTGGACCCAGCGGAGCAATTGCACGACCCCCTTATCCACTCATCCGTCTCTCAAAAGACGGATGTTTCAACTTCAGACGGGGAAATAGCACAACTTCCACCGGCCTCTCACTCGGAGAGTGCTGGTGTTGAAACAAGCGACCAGCAGCCCCCGGTCGCGACTTCATTTCGTGCACAATCGAGTCTAGAGCCATTTGCTATTGAAAATCCTTTGGCTAGGACACAAGAGGAGCAACACCAAGTTGAGACTCTTCGTGACTCGACCGGAACCACCGTAGTGTCGTCACCTTTAGGTGGCACGCGAGGATCGAAGGGAAATCCTACCACAGCTACCGACATGCCAACTGTGAACGTAGGTGGCTCTACCTCTTAGGTAGACGCCTCAACGGGTAATCTAAGTGATCACGGTGTTACTCACCTTGACTTTGTGTCGCAAGGGTCCCTGGACAGCACCCTCAAGGCTGTCCGAGAAGCAATGGAGCAGTATGTCACCGCCGAGATCGACACCGTCAAACGCATAATCAAAGGTAAAAGGCATATCGTTGACACTGAAACCGCACCCATACCTCCACCGGCTCCTACTCAGCCTACCTACTCGGTGGATACCCTCAAAACGATGCTTTTAGCCCAACTGCTCCAAGAATCCGAAACCAACGCCTCAACCGAAGCAGACCTGATCTCCGTTCTGAAATCCCAGGTCACTGCTCCTTCATCATCCATTACGACTCGTTTAGACGCCATTGACTCAACTCTCACGGACTACAACCAAGCGCTCACAACGCTGTCCGAGAGAGTCCGCTCACTCGAAGATACCTGCAAGAGTTAAGCAGGCGGTCTAAAATGCAAGCACGATGACCAGGATGATCCTGATCACCGTGAGGGGGAGAAACGACAACGTCTAACCGAGACCGCCGCCCCAATCCAGTCTGAAACTCCAATTGTAGTTCAACAGGAACCCCCAACTGCGGCAACTACAACAGAAGCACCTGAAGCCGAGTTGCCATTAGCCGACATGGTAATAGATATGGATATATCAGATGATGAAGACCCGACGGTTGAAAAGCCTGAGGGTTCAACATAGGAACTGGTTGACTTTGATTCATCAGACAGACCGCTATTGGATATGATAGATCCAGACTGTGAAGCCAACCCGGAGACCGAAGATGCATGGTATGAAAAAGCCGCCAATGCCGTAAATCTCCAAGTAAATTTGGTTTTCCCTACTGATGAAGACGACAACATCGACTATGATCAGTTCCTGCTCCAGAATTTTTATGGTACTTCTCCCGTTCACTATGCTCAACCCACTTGAATCTCAACAAGACCTGAAAAAACTGCTGCCAATATTCCGACAACTCCTCTGCAAACAAACAACTTCTGATCTTCCTCCCCCTCCTCAGCAACAAATCCGTTGGGAGAAGATCATGATACTTATCCCTCATCTGGAGGAATCTTTGAAGAAGTTGTTCGTCCACAAGCTTCGCCCGATCGAGCCGACCTTTTGCCTTGGTATTTACAACTTCAACCCCGAATACCAACGGCGTTATATCAGCAAAATGTAGCGGTGTCTTCCAGTCAGCCGAGTCAGAACCAAGCATCAGATCACAGAGGTACTGAACAACCATTCAAGACGCATCATGAAAATCGTCCACCCAGTATTCACTGTCCGACGTGAAGATGGGAATGAATGGAAATTCTCTGAAGCCGACTTCCAGCACCTCCGAACGTTCGACTTCCTGGCTATTCTGAAAGACCTTCGTACAAGAACCATCCGACCGCTTGAAGTTACAAAGGCGCTCGAAGCTGTTCGTCGATACCTGGTCCGTACCATTATGATGTCATATCTAACGGATTTTCAAATGGCTACCGAGAACAGGGCAAAGAAGGTAAATTTGATAAAGCCGAATCTGCAAGCTCCTGAGTTGAATATGTATCCCGAGAACGCTATGCTTCTAGAACCAGAATTTGGGATCGTCTTCATCAATGAACAGAAAGAGAAAAGATTTATGCGGTTCAGTCAGGTAGAAAGATTCTGCGACGGCACGCTCTACAAAGTTCGAGATGCTCTTCGAAAGATCATTCAGCACGAGTCTGAAAATCCAAGGGTTTCGTATGTTCCTAATCCGAATGAAATAAATGCTCGGAATGCCTTGGAATTGGTTGAAGATCGCATCGACTACCGCCGTGCTATCAGATGGTTCGAGATTCGCTTCGCGCTTCGCAAAAGATATGTCTACAACTGGCGAGAGCTAGAGCACGAACTCGAACTTCAAATCAAAGGGGGAGATTGTTAGGGTCGTTTTATGTTGATTTAAAGTTCAGGGTTTAAATTGTAATTTTTTATTTTGAGCTCTATTAGTGAACGGGCCGTGGACTAATTAACCACGGGCCCGCCATATAAATAGATAGCTTAGCCTTAGAAAATAGGCTAGTTGTCTCATTTGCTTTCATTCATTCGTATTGTAATTCTCTCATATTGAAAGCATAATACAGGGATGACCAGTTGAAATCATTACTCATATTGTTTATCTATTCGATTTCATAATTGTTGCACGTATCTGGAACTATCAATCTGTCTAATAAGCATCTCAGAGTTCACAAACCAGTGCTCATAATAACTAATGCTCTGGTTTACCTCCCACCATTCCACTGTTGGGATCTTCTCTACCAAAATTTCGCTACTTTTTTGAAAATCTCGGTTTTAGTCTCTTGTCTTCCTTTATTACGTTTTCTAGTCATCATGGTTTGCACATTATTCTGTTTTCGTTCCTAAACCCTAGACCCATCAATTTTCTTTTAATTATTTACTTTTTCATTTTTTTATTTTAGACTACTATCATATTAACATAAATAATCAATATATATATATATAAAGAAGAATGTGGTAGAGAGAGTTAAGGAGAAGCTTCCATTGAGGCTTTAGAATTTTGTTAGAGTTTTGAATTTTTTTTAAAAGAAAATGTTGCATTAATTGTTTACAACCTTTCATTCTCTTTTGTATTTTTTTGTTTATATTTTTTTTATCTTTTAGTAGGCTAACATCAATATCAATATATCAATATAAAGAAGAATGTGGTAGAGAGAGTTAAGGAGAAACCTCTATTGAGGCTTTAGAGTTTTGTTAGAGCTTTGATTTTTTATAAAAGAAAATGTTGCATTAATTGTTTACAACCTTTCATTCTTTTTTGTATTTTTTTGTTTATATTTTTTTTATCTTTGTTAGAGCATTATTGTATTCAAGATTTATTGTAAAGTCTTGTATAATGTCAAACATTGTAAAAGTCAAAGAAAGTCTAAGTCAAGTGAAAAGTCAAACTAGCTTTAGTGTTTAAAGCTTTGTAATTAGGTGGTATAAATAAGTTTAGTTTGCTTAAAATCTAAGGTGAATAATTGATAGTAACTCTAGAGGAGAGCTTTAGAGAAACATTTTATGTTCATGTCATTTGTACTTTGAAGATTAATACATGGATGACTTTCTCTCTAGATATTAGTGTGTTTGAGTGCTAGATCTGGGAATTCACATTTGGTATCAGAGCTATACAGAAATTTCAATCAGATTTGTGAAGAACTTGAAGAATTTGGGCATTTTTTTTATATTTTCGAAATTCACAAGTTCACTCGATTTCTGCATTTTGATTGTGTTTTGGTTCATGATTTGAGTACAGATATGTTCAAGTTGATTATCTGGATCAATTCGTGCAAGGATTCAGAATCAGAACACATATTTCAAAGGATTTCAGCAGGTTTGTGATTGTTTTTCGGAAAGTTATTGTGCAGATCGAAAGAGGCATTTCTACAGTGTTCTTGGTGTTATTTCCTGAACAAAAGGTGTTCAGATTAGTTGTGCGAATCATCCTACAAAGTTTCGAATCAATTGGTGTTGATTTGAGCAAGTTAGGACACTTAGAAATTTTTGAATCTCGGAAACTCATAACTGTCGTATGAAACTGTGTTCATAAACTCATAACTGTCGTACATCATTGGCCTTCAAAAACTCATAACTGTCGCACGATACTAATCATCATAACTGTCGCACGATTCTTGCCTGACTTCATTTTTAGTCGTATAAGAAGCATACGACAGTTACTGTTCATGGGTCTAGTCGTATAAGAAGCATACGACAGTTACTGTTCATAAGGAAAAGTCGTACAAGGCTTATACGAGAGTTGATCCAAGTCGTGCCCGTGTCATACGACAGTTACTGTTCAACAACGCTAGTCGTACAAGAGGTATACGAGAGTTACTGTTTACTTGGTAAGTCGCACACGATCTATCCGACAGTCGTATAAAAAAAAAATTTAATTTGAGAAATTTTTTTATTCCGAAATTTTTTCTATAGTGTTTTTCATACACTTCAAGAGCTTTTCAAGAAAATTTTTATATATTTTTTTTCTATAGTGTATTTCATACACTTTCTGATTGATTTTCTGAAAGATCATCTTCTAGCATTCTTCAAGATGTCTGACATAGAGAATTTAAGTGGGAGAATATGGAATCAGTTAGGAAAAGAGAGAAAATGGACTCTTTCTGAAGCTAAAGATGAGATCAAGCGTCTTGAAGGTTTTCTTTCTAGATACATAAGAAATTCTGATGAAGATGCAAGGAAAAATACAAAGCTCATGTCTCAGAAAGCTTTATTAGAAGACAAAGTCTCTTCTCTTGAATCCGAACTGAAAGATTTGAATGACAAGACTGTAGTGCTTGAAGTTACTCAAGAGAAAAATAAGTCACCTGAGATCACAACTCATCAAGATAACATAAAGGAGCTTCAAGGGAGTATAAAAGCATTGGAGGAAGAAAATGTTGATCTAAAGAGGCAGATTTTAGACTTTTCTTCTTCAAATGCTAAACTTACTAAACGAATTACTGATCTTGAAGTATATATTGCAGGTCTTGAAACAAAGAAAGACAAAGACAACTCAAGCCTGCACGATCAAATCGAGAAACTTCAAGAGAAAGTAACAACTCTTCAAAAAGAAAATGCTGATCTGAAGAGCATTGAAGACAAGAAAGAGAAGATTCTTAAAGAAAAGGAAGTAATTGAACTTAATTGTATAAAACTTTCAAAACAAGTTTCTGACTTTGAGAAAGTTTTATTTTTTGAAAAAGAGAAGCTCGAAAAAGAAAGAGTTATTTTTGACACTAAACGAAAATCATTTGAGATCAAAAGTTCTGAACTTTCCGTGAAAATCTCTGAACTAGAAAAGATTTTGGAAAAAGAAAGGAAAGATTTCACGGAAAAGAAAAATCTCTTTGAAAAGGAAAGTAAAACCCTTAAAAAGAAAAATATGGAAATTTTCAAAGAGATTACTGATAAAAGAAAGTTTTTGGAAAAAGATTTTGAATCGGAACGCGACTATTTTGAAGATACGATTCTTAATCTTACCAAAAGATTATCTGGTTTATCAGCTGACATTATGAAGGATCAATTGATAAAATCTGATCTCCAAAAGAAAATTGATCTAATTTCTAAAGAGAAAAATGTTTTGATAAACAAAGTCAAAGAACTTGAAGACGTCATTTTTAAATTTGATGTCTCAAAGCAGACCAGTCATAATTCTATCTTTCAGACTCCATTTGTTAATTCAAATGATTCTGAATGCTCTTTTAAAACTGCTTCAAGTTCGAGTTTTAAAAACATTCCTTCTAAACATATTAATAGATCAACTGGTTTCTCAAAAGATCAGATTCGTTCAACAAATCTCTTCTATAATCCTCTGTTTGATAAATCAGATAACAAAACAAAAGTGCCTAAAGTTAATACTTCCAAACCTGAAGAAGTTCCAGTCTTCAAGAAGGTGAAGATGGAATGGAGAGTCAAAGGCACAACAATTCCGAAGAGAGAAGTTCCAAAATCATCTTCATCCACATCAAAAGCAAAGAGGAACAATGCTTCGAAAGGTAAATCTTCTGTTCCACCTAATCTTGTTTATTCTACAAATCATCTGATTAGGTTGGCACATAAGAAAATCTGTTGTTCTTACTGTGGATCAAATGATTTTGTGCATAAAAATCATACTTCTTTTTGGTACGGTACTTACAGTATTCCTTCAAAGAAATCTACACCTAACCCACTAGGACCCAAGTGCCATTGGGTACCAAAATCTGCTTAATCTGTTTTGTAGGTTCTTCATGTGTTGTACTGATTTGTAGATCCATACCACACACATGACTAAAAACAGAAGAGAAGCGGCGTATTTTTTGAAGAATATTTGTACCATTAAGTGGGAGACAAAGACCTATGGTTTCTAAACATATCAGATTAGGACCCGCACTTAAAAGAGATTTTGGCTTCTGAACAATTCAGTTCAGGACCCGTTCTTCAAAGACTAAGACTTCTAAACAAATCAGTTTAGAACTCATACTTCTCAGGTGATATCCTTAATTGTCAAATCTTTCTGTTTCAAGGAACAAGTGGTGAAAGGTAACATTGCATTATGTTTTATTACTACTGCTTTGAATGCTTGAACCTTCACAAATTTAATTCAGTGAAATGAAATTTTTCAATTTTCATTCAATGAATAAAATGTGTGTCAAGGATGATTTTACAACCAATTTTGTATTATCTGAGTTATATTGTTTCAACTTTCACTCCTGAAATAAATCGAAAGGTCAGCAAAACATGAATGAAATTATGCTGAATACTCAAAATTATGGAATTCTAGACTTATATAGAATACAATGCTCAGACAGCCTAAATGTCAGAATGATGGATGGAAATGAAAATATGGGAGAAGTACTATGTTTTAGAACCAAGTGATTATGATGCATCAAGTAATCAAATAAAAATCATTTAGTTTGAAAGTTTGTGCCTGTGGCCTTTCTGGTTTGGGAGATTAAGTCCTAAGGGGTGCTCGTCACCTAGTCCCTAAGACGAACTGGTCTAGGATCGACTGACCCAAATCCTTCTATAGAACCAGATAGAAAGCCATGTTCTACTGGTACAAATGGGTTTAAGATATATCGATGTGGCCTTTCTGGTTTGGGAAATTAAGTTCTAAGGGGTGCTCGTCACCTAGCACCTAAGGCCAACTGGTCTGGGATATGCTGACCCAAATCCTGCTATAGAACCAGATAGAAAGTCATGTTTAACGGTGTATCTTATTCTTACTAAACTTTTTGATCAAAAGATGCCAATGAGCACAAAATCAAAAGATGCCAAAGAGCACACATCTCTTGAAACTTGGGGAAAATACAAAGTCGCGATAAACCCGTAAATTTGTGAAATTCTGATTTTGGACAAATAGTGTGAGTAGAGCAAAGTATTCTTATATGTTTTAGAATTGCATATGCTTGTAGCTAATCATATTTCGCATGCTAGCACACCAAATAGATTTCGGGGTTGAAACTGAACAATTTTTAACTTGATATACAATGATGACTTGTACTTGAATCCAAACACATGCATTTGATTTCATTTGATTGAAAAATCTATTAAATTTCATTAAGTTGGATTTCTTTTGTAAAGTTTTCAAACGATCAAATGTTAGTAGTTATAAAATGTGGTTCAATGAATTTTAAATTCCTTGTATAAATGTTTTCATCAATGCACTGTATTTGAAATGAATATTTTTTAATGAAAAATATGCATACCTTCAGGGGGAGAAAACAAATTGCTCCAGAATTCTTATTTTGAGGAGGAGCAAGATTTTTCATTAAGGAGGAGATTGTTAGTGATATTTAGAGACAAGACTGAAATTAAAAATGGTTTTCGATAATCATGATTCTCACCATCATCGAAAAAAGGGGAGAAATGTTTAATTCAATTTCACGTCAAAGAGCTTTCAAAACTTTTCAAAGCTTCAAAGTTTAAAGTTGCAAAGTTCAAAGCAGCAAAGATCTGAAATTCGCGTTCAAGAATTGAAGACAATTTGTTGAAGATCGTTTTGAAGAAGATTGACTTTTCAATATGGAAGACGAAGACTTTTATGTGTCTGACTGAAGATTCTTCAAATATGAGAGTTTAAAGACTATCAAAGCATCAAAGTTCAACGTGAACTTGTGAAGATTCAAATGTTTGAAGAGTGCCAAAGCTTCAACGTTCAAAGTGGTCAAAATTAAAGTTTTGAAGATCAAGAGTTGAAGACTACTGCAATTTTTTTTAAAATCTTGAATCCAAAGGGGGAGAATGTTAGAGCATTATTGTATTCAAGATTTATTGTAAAGTATTGTATAATGTCAAACATTGTAAAAGTCAAAGAAAGTCTAAGTCAAGTGAAAAGTCAAACTAGCTTTAGTGTTTAAAGCTTTGTAATTAGGTGGTATAAATAAGTTTAGTTTGCTTAAAATCTAAGGTGAATAATTGATAGTAAGTCTAGAGGAGAGCTTTAGAGAAACATTTTATGTTCATGTCATTTGTACTTTGAAGATTAATACATGGATGACTTTCTCTCTAGATATTAGTGTGTTTGAGTGCTAGATCTGGGAATTCACATTAATGTTAGGACACTGAAGTTGTCCTTTATAATAGAAAGTTTTGTAAAGCAATAAATGTGTTAAAGGGCTTATGCTTAATTGTTGTAGCATGTGATGAAGACTATAAATAGGTCTTTACTTGTAGTTTGTAAGTAGTGAATTCATTAATACAAGATGTAGATCTCTAATCACTTTGTGTTCTCTCTAGGTTAGATTTCCTTTTCAATAATGTTCTTCATCATCTTGTTACACAATACTTGGATTGTATGAAGATCGTGGACCTAACAATATTTTAGTAGGCTAACAATCCTTATAAATCAAAAATATTTTTAATACTGTATGTTTTTATTTATTTACATTTTTATGGATAACCTAACAATCAATATAAATCAAAACTTATTTAATAAAACTTATGGAGGCTTTAGATATTTGTTAGAGTTTTGATTTTTTTAAAAAAGAAAATGTTGCATTAATTGTTTACAACCTTTCATTCTCTTTTGTATATATTTTTTTATATTTTTTTATCTTTTAGTAGGCTAACAATCATCAATATCAATATATATATATATATATATATATAAAGGAGAATGTTGGAGATAGAGTTAAGGAGAAGGGTTCATTCATATTTATCTTTTTTCTCATAGTTTTGAATTATTTTTAAATCATTTTGTTAGGGCAGTTTTATTATTGATTTAAAGTTCAAGGGTCAAGTTGTAATAGTTTATTTTGAGCTCTATTAGTGAACGGTCCGTGGGGTTGTTAACCACGGGCCCGCCATATAAATATATAGCTTAGCCTTAGAAAATAGGCTAGTTATCTCTTTTGCTTTATGAATCGTATTGTAAACACTCTGATTGAAAGCTAATACAGGGATGACCAGTTGAAATCGTTACTCTTATTGTTTATCTGTTTGATTTCATAATCGTTGCACGGATCTGGAACTAACAATTGGTATCAGAGCAGACGGACTACAACGATTCAAAGTGCAAAATTCGATTTCTGGTAAGTTTCTTGAAAAATACGGCTGTGTTCTTACTTGAATATCAAAATCTTGATTCTGATTAAATTGACCGATTTCTCTTATTGGGTATTGTTAGCATCATTACTATTAGTGATTCTGCAAATTTTCACATCTTAATTCGATCGTTTGAGTGGTTTCTAAGCAAATTAAAAGTCAAAAGTTTTGTTTGTGTTCTTCACTAAAAAATCGAATTTTTACCATCAAAACGTGTTCTTTTTGCTTCAAAATTGATTTGGGTAGTGTTATTTTTGTGTTTGGTAGTGTTTCTAATCTTTCAGGAACATTTTTGAGCAACCCTAGTCGATTCCCAATCGATTGGAACCCACAGCCGCAGTTTCCGGACACAGCAGCCGTGGTTTCCGGATAACTCCCAAGTTTCCGGATAATTGCGTATTCTTTTCGGACACGATCCAACTTTCCGGGTAAGTTCTCTAATTCCAATCTTTCCGGGTAAAGTGTTCCGGAAACCCAAAGTTTCCGGTAAAGATTTTATCCGGACAACTCTAATTATCCGGAAAGCATATCATCCGGAAATTCCTTTCCTCTGGTAAGTTTGGTGTTCATTATTTTGCATCCGGAAACTATTCTATCCGGTAACCCCTTGTTACCCGGAAACCTTATCCGAAAACCACCCGGACACATAATCCGGGCGCTGCCCCCAGACCCCGCAAGGACGTTGCCCCTTGACCCCACCCGCTAACCGGGTAGCGGGACCCCCGTGCTAAGTCGCAGGAGGGGGACATTTAAGTATCCTTGATACTGTTTCACTTTGAATCGAACCATCGTCCGACGATCACTCCAGTGCAACTGAAGATGTCTCCAGTTGACGAAGAAAAGGCAACGACAAGCCAGGTATGTGATTCTATCCAACAAGATTTCATGAATCAAATGCAATCACTTACTGATCAGGCAGATTCCTTTAAGGCCACCACTAAAGAACAAAAGCTTGAGATTAGATCACTAACCGAAAAGCTAGATGTTCAAATGCGAATAACAGAAAAATACAAGTCTGAAAATGCTATTTTAAAGGAGAAATGCAAAAATCTTTCAATAGCACCTAAAGACTTAAGGGCCAAATTATCTGATCTTCAGTCTCAGTTTGATCAGTGCATGAATGAGAAAGAAGAAATTATTTATCAATGTTCCTCTCTTCAGATTCAACACAAGGAGTTTGTTGCTAAAATTCTTGATCTTGAAACCAAACTCCACAAAAGGGGTCAAACTGATCAAACCATCTTTCTGAATAAACCCAAAGAGTTCACGTACTTTAACAAAGAATGGGGTATCGGATATGATAACCCACATTATTTGAAAAAGGGAAGATGGTATACACCAACTTGGTATGATTTTGCTTGTCTTGGTTTAGATAAAAAGTATCCGGAATATGCCATTCAATGGACTGATCCTCTTGAACCCGAAAAGGAAGAGGAACCCGAGGAATATAAACGCGCACACAAACGAGGAATACAACTTCCGTTTTGTTATGAACCTTTAAATTATTCCTATAAAAAGAACAAAAAGTATCTCTCAAATGACTACTTCGACCCATACAAGGTTGCTACGCCCAAGGATTCCTCCAAAAAGGATGAGGTCCAAGTAACCGCAACCAAGACTGAGACGGATGAGTTTAAACTCTATGTTCCCCCTCTCATCTTGGAAGCAAAGATTGTCGAGTTGGAGGAGTCGTTTGAGAAAGAAAGGTCTGTTTTTCAAAACGAAAAGAAAGCGCTAATCTCTGAGATTGAGAAACTCAATTCTGAGAAACTTGAGAATCCACAACCGGTCAAAACCGAAACTGTGCCGGATGAGGGACAGGAGATCCTTCGGTTTGAATTCAATCGACTCACGTCACAACTGTCCGCTTTGGCAACAGAAGTGATGCAAGAGAAAGTGAGTAAAGGTCAACTCCAAGAGCAGTTTGACCAACTCCTATCTGAAAAGAAGATTTCACCCGAACTTTCCTCTAGCTCATCGGACACGTCTTCGTGTAAAGCTTTCTTAGGAAAAACTTTTTCAACACAAGACGATCAAGATTCTCAAGATGAGAGTGTTTTAAGGAATTTGAACTCGGATTTTTTATTAGCTTCCGCACCAAATTCCCCAAAACACACAAGCACAAGGTGTTCCTCGCCTTCCTCGACCGATCCAAGTCCTGTAATTCCGGAAGTCGATTTTTCAGAATATATGAACTCTGAAGGTAATTCTGAGGGAGAGTTTGAGTCATTCCCTTTCGATAAACCTCTTCCGAGCCATACTGATTTTCTCTCCCCCGTAGTCAATCGACCGGTTAACTTTGAAAAGGGTATTTGTTCTAACACCAAGGCCCCAACTGTGATTGCGGTTCCCAAACCTAAGCCTGTCTCTCAAAAACAATCACAGCCGAGGTAAAAGAACGAGCGATTGCCTGCCAAAAATCCTGTTCCTTCAAAAGTCATTGACCGCACTGTCCCTGTTGTTTCGGATAAAACCGGTCGCGCTAAACAAGAAAAACCAAAGTGGCTAAAGAAGGAACCTGTCGAGGGTGTTGCATCAAAGTCGTTCAATACTGTCTTTTACCCGAGAATGAACAAAAACGATTGTGCTTGGAATCATAGGAATAATTTTGTTAAAAGAGATATTAATTTTCCGATGAAAATTTACTCCATTCAGCAATTGATTCAATTATCGCACGATCGTTTGTGTTGTTCTAGTTGTGGTTGGAATGACTTTGATGATATCCATAACAATGATTGGTTTGGGTCATATCACATGTATAATTCGACACCCAAATGCAAACCCCGTAATAACAAAAGAAAATACTATAAACAACGGGATTTCCAATCAGAGGTTAAACCACAATGGGAGACCAAACCCATTCCAAAACGGGCTTCTTCTACTGAGGTTAGACCGGCACCCAAGAGGCAACCTGCTACAAAACCTGTTCCTCCAAAAGGTGTAAATTCTACACCTAAAAGGCAACATGTGCCAAAACCAGTTACTCCAAAAGGTGTACAATCTGCACCTAAGGGGAAGTCTGAGTCAAAACAAGTTCCTCCTCGAGGTGCCAAACCTAACCCTCCCGGACACAAGCAAATCTGGGTACCCAAGGTCCGCTAAACTTGTTTTGCAGGACGGTCATGTGTGGTTCTTAGACTCTGGATGCTCCACACACATGACCGGAAGAAGGGAGCTGCTCACGATCTACAAGGAACAATATTGCGAAGACGTGAGGTTTGTCTATATCTGTGCTGTCACGAGTGTGCATGTGTTAAGGGGGAGCACACAGCGGTATCAGGTAAGTTTACTCAATTGTTGAGGGGGAGCGTCACACACAATTTTTCTTAAATGTGTTAAAAGTTTTTGTGTGTGTGGACTCTTCAGTGTGGATTTCACCACATGCTCAGTTTGAGGGGGAGCGAGAGATCCATCTTTTCAAAATTCTACAGGTTTCATATCTTTGAAAAATGGAATTATTCTTTAAAGTGTAAAAGTGTCCGGACACCCATCAGTCCGGATGACTTTCCGGACCGGATGGGTATCCGGGTAGGACTATCCAGAATTCCTACTCTGTTCGGAAACACCCTTTGTCCGGATACTTTGTTTTGACCGGAAAGGTTTTCCATTCCATCCTCTTTCATCCGGATACCATGTTTGTCCAGAAACTCAATTTGTCCGGGAAATATGGTCTGTCCGGGATGTTCTACATATCTTCATTATGTCCGGACTCCTCTGTATTTGTCAGTTCAGTACCTATTTTGTCACTGCCAGTCCTCAATCTGTCTCAGATTGAGCCATTGAATGCAAAGGTACGCGTTGATACTTGTTTATCCGTCTTGTTTACTCACTTTGGGTCTCTTACAGATATTCCATGGCGGATCAACAACCTCTCACTTCTCTTACCCTAGCTATGCATATACCTAAAGCCCTACCTGTGATAGCATATAGACGAGAGTTAGGGAATCCCATGGTCCAACCAGCGTCGGAGGGACCTTCCCCGGGACATAGAACATGTGAGAAGGAGGCAGTTACAGTAAAAAACGAATCAAGAAAGATTGAGCCGTAAAGATAACGAGGCTCCTGAGCGAACCCAGCCACATGATATCCGGGTAGCCACATCTGATATCCCGTCTCAGTTGTTGGGACGGGGTATTGAAGAAGCCTCCGTGGACCCAGCGGAGCAATTGCACGACCCCCCTATCCACTCACCCGTCTCTCAAAAGACGGATGTTTCAGTATCTCACGGGGAACAAGCACAACTTCCACTGGTCTCTCATTCGGAGAGTACTGGTGTTGAAACAAGAGACCAGCAACCCCCGGTCTCGACTTCATTTCGTGCACAATCGAGTCTAGAGCCACTTGATACAGTACAAGATGTACATTCTTCGGCTAGAACACAACAAGAGGAACAACACCAAGTCGAGAATCTTCGTGACTCGACCGGAACCACCGTAGTGTCGTCACCTTTAGGTGGCACACGAGGATCGAAGGGAAATCCTACCACAACTACCGACATGCCAGCTGTGAACGTAGGTGGCTCTGCCTCTCAGGTAGACGCCTCAACAGGTAATCTAATTGATCCCGATGTTACTCACCTTGACTTTGTGTCGCAAGGGTCCCTGGACAGCACCCTCAAGGCTGTCCGAGAAGCAATGGAGCAGTATGTCGCCGCCGAGATCGACACCGTCAAACACATAATCAAAGGTAAAGGGCATATCGTTGACACTGAAACCGCACCCATACCTCCACCGGCTCCTACTCAGGCTACCTACTCGGTGGACACCCTCAAAACGATGCTTTTAGCCCAACTGCTCCAAGAATCCGAAACCAACGCCTCAACCGAAGCAGACCTGATCTCCGTTCTGAAATCCCAGGTCACTGCTCCTTCATCATCCATTACGACTCGTTTAGACGCCATTGACTCGACCCTCAAGGACTACAACTAAGCGCTCACAACACTGTCCGAGAGAGTCCGCTCACTCGAAGATACCTGCAAGAGTCAAGCAGGCTATCTGAAACGCAAGCACGATGACTAGGATGATCCTGATCACCGTGAGGGGGAGAAACGACAACGTCTAACCGAGACCGCCGCCTCGATCCAGTCTGAAACTCCAATTGTGGTTCAACAGGAACCCCCAACTGCGACAACTACAACAGAAGCACCTGAAGCCGAGTTGCCATTAGCCGACATGGTAATAGATATGGATATATCAGATGATGAAGACCCAACGGTTGAAAAGCCTGAGGGTTCAACACAGGAACTGGTCGACTTTGATTCATCAGACATACCGCTATTGGATATGATAGATCCAGATTGTGAAGCCAACCCGGAGACCGAAGATGCATGGTATGAAAAAGCCGCCAGTGCCGTAAATCTCCAGGTAAATTTGGTTTTCCCTACTGATGAAGACGACAACATCGACTATGATCAGTTCCTGCTCCAGAATTTATATGGAGCTTCTCCCGTTCACTATGCTCAACCCACTGGAACTTCAACAAGACCTGAAACTACTACTGCCAATATTCCGACAACTCCTCTACAAACGACAGCTTCTGATCTTCCTCCCCCTCCTCAGCAACAAATCCGTTGGGAGAAGATCATGATACTTATCCCTCATCTGGAGGAATCTTTAAAGAAGTTGTTTGTCCACAAGCTTCGCCCGATCGAGCCGACCTTTTGCCTTGGTATCTACAACCTCAACCCCGAATACCAACGACGTTAAATCAGCACAATGCAGCGGTGTCTTCCAGTCAGCCAAGTCAGAACCAAGCATCAGATCACATATGTACTTAACATCCATTCAAGACGCATCATGAAAATCGTCTACCCAGTATTCACTGTCCGACGTGAAGATGGGAATAAATGGAAATTCTCTGAAGCCGACTTCCAGCACCTCCGACCGTTCGACTTCCTGGCTATTCTAAAAGACCTTCGTACAAGAACCATCCGACCGCTTGAAGTTACAAAGGCGCCCGAAGCTTTTCGTCGATATCTGGTCCGTACCATTATGATGTCATATCTAACAGACTTTCAAATGGGTATCGAGAACAGGGCAAAGAAGGTAAATCTGATAAGGCCGAATCTGAATGCTCCTGAGTTGAAGATGTATCCCGAGAACTCTCTGCTTCTAGAACCTGAATTTGGGATAGTCTACAACAACGAACATAACAAAAAGAAGTTTCTGCGTTTCAGTCAGGTAGACAGATTCTGCGACGACACGCTCCTCAAAGTTCGGGATGCTCTTCGAAAGATCATTACACACGAGTCTGAAAATCCAAGGTACTCATATGTTCCGAATCTGAATGAAACAACTGCTCGGAATGCCTTGGAATTGGTTGAAGATCGCATCGACTACCGCCGTGTTATCAGATGGTTCAAGATTCACTTCGCACTTCGCAAAAGATACGTCTACAACTGGCGAGAGCTAGAGCGCGAACTCGAACTTCAAATCAAAGGGGGAGATTGTTAGGGCAGTTTTATTATTGATTTAAAGTTCAAGGGTCAAGTTGTAATAGTATATTTTGAGCTCTATTAGTGAACGGGTCGTGGGCTTATTAACCACGGGCCCGCCATATAAATAGATAGCTTAGCCTTAGAAAATAGGCAAGTTATCTCTTTTGCTTTCTGAATCGTATTGTAAACACTCTGATTGAAAGCTAATACAGGGATGACCAGTTGAAATCGTTACTCTTATTGTTTATCTGTTTGATTTCATAATCGTTGCACGGATCTGGAACTAACACATTTCAACACATTAAATGCTAAAGCTTTTCATTTTCTTTTTTTAATTTAAATGGAAATCATTTGTACTTTCATTTGTAACTAATATCAATATATATATATATATATATATATATATATAGGAGATTGTTGGAGAGAGAGTTAAGGAGAAGGGTTCATTCATATTTATCTTTTTTCTCATAGTTTTGAATTATTTTTATATCATTTCAACACATTAAATGCTAAAGCTTTTCATTTTCTTTTTTTAATTTAAATGGAAATCATTTGTACTTTCATTTGTAAACTAATAATCTGTAACGTCCCAATTTCAAAATCAAGCAATATCATAGATTAAGCATTCGAATTACATAAATAACTTGTTCATAAACATTCTTTTCACTAAGCTAAGCAAAATTGACAACGGAAGTCTCTATTCCACAGCCGAGAGCTCTATCTAATCATCAATCAAAAGACTTGGAGTCGCTCTAAGTTCCAAATCCTTCCTGCCATCTCACAGTTCTTACTAGAAGAGCCCGTAACACGCTTACCTAAAAATGGTTTAGTTTTGAAAAGCGAGGGTTAGACCAAAAGGTCTAGTGAATTCCCTCCGAAAGCAACATGTAAAACGGTATGATAACATTTATAAAAGATTCATCGAAAACCTTAACATTTCATCAAGCATGGCACTGCACTGTGTATTGGATCACATAAACATTCTGCGATCGGGGCCCTAGTAGGACCCTTCTCGCCTCTTCTGGAGCCTACGCAGATTCCCCTTCCCGGAGCCTACGCAGACTCCCTTCTACTCGAAATAGGAGGAAATGAATTCCAACCTACCAGTCTGTCATACCTACCCAAGGGACCATCAGGTCTCGAGGATCACTCTCTGACCCCACAGTGCAGACCGACTCCACATAGCACATAATTCATTTCTTAAAACATGCACTTTACATCTTTGTAAAATCATCATTTCCATTTCATCATATCCAGTAAGCTTTCTCAAGTAAAACGTATAGTTCATGGAAAACGTGCGTAACAGTTATATACATTTCATGTTCGTAAATGAAACCATAATCAGTTAAAACATTTAACACTTTACATCGTAAAAGGTTTAGAGAACTCACCTTGATGTCACTGAAAGCACACTTGCTCTACTCTCGGATTAACCAGACTTGACACCTAAAAGATCAGGTAATTCTTTAATCAGCAAAACTTACCCTGAACTATCCGGATACCATCTACTTTCCGGACGCAACAACTTTCCGGACACCAATCCGGACACTCTACTTCCCGGACAGGGCAATCCGGACGCTAGACCTATCCGGACAAAACCACCCGGACACTAAACTTATCCGGAAACCTCAACCACCCGGATACCAAGAAATACCCGGAAACCCTCACGGGACACTTACCCGAGTACTTGCAACCCATCCGGACACCACTGAACATCGGTGTCCGAAAACCACAGCTGCTCGAGCTTAAAAATCTAAAAGTGATCATTAACTCATTTTTTAGCCATTAGTTCGATTAGATAAGCATAGGGGTTCATCCACTAGTCATAAACACTCAATTAATTTCATTTTAAACCACCAAATCGACATATTAGCAATGAAATCCCAAAATGCTCAATAAGGAGATACTTAGGTAAAGACCTAACAATTCTTTACTATTCCCTCCCTAGATCATGAACATAAAGGAGCAATAGACCTGAATCAAGCAGAATAAACATACTAGAAGAATACCTTAACAGATTTCTTGCACAAATTGAGAGTCTCCAACCTTTAGCTCTTTTCTTTCTTTCTTCCTTGAGACGCCAAAACACACACACCACACCAAAACACTGATTTGTGAAACTGAAGGAACCCTAGGGATTTGTGCATTTAAGTATCTTCCAGAAATGACAAGATTAGTCCCTTGACTTATCTTTCATTTCTTGCAAAAAAGGCATTAAACTTTCATTCTTTCCAAAAGAAAACCCGGTTGTTACAACACTCCCCCCTTAGAAGAATTCCGTCCCCGGAATTCCTTATTGGAAAAGACGCGGGTATCACGCCCACACCACAACTTGACACTTCCCCAAGGTAATGCCACTCCTGACCCAGTCCACCATCTCATAAATTCGGAACATGGAACATTGGATGCATTCCCTTCAGTTCTTAAGGTACTCTAACTCGTAGGCTACTGTTCCTATTCGATCGGTCTTAACGATAGAAGATTAAATAAGGCTTCTCAAGCATCTTTACTTCCCTTAAGGAGGAACCTGGCGGAATCCCCCGCTACAACATGAGATCCAATTACTCAGAAACAGTCACTCACTTTACACCTTGGCACAAGGCCAACCTTGTACGTCCCGACAACTCACAACCCCGAGTTCCTTCATCATATCACAACTCACTACCTTGCACCACCCAACAATCGTCTTTGCTGATAACATTTCCTTTTTTTTTCGGACCACCTAGACCACAGTTCGTCACTCATCCCTCACATTCTCACTACTTCACCACCCCATACTTATACGTAACTAAGAGTAGGAACCTCCAAACCCATCGTTGGATTGTTCACCTACTCAAATTAAACTTATCCTGAAACACATCAATTCCTCCCGGATTGCCACGTTCGTTCATTCCTATAAAACGTAACTCCGGTTATCCTCACTCCACTGGGAGAGTAACCATGGTCACACCATACTATTCTCACTAGCTTAATCACTGCACGACCAATTCGTTTAAACATTTCTCACAAAGTCACTAACTTAACTCATTCGACTATCTTATCCACTCCTTTTCTGCACAACCTCGTACCCAATTCCCCTCCTCAATACTCTTTCCAACGGTTCGCACACTTATCAATGACAATCTACACAACACTGCACCGTTCGACGTTACTAACAAGTTTACTACTTCCAATTTACTCACTTATTCCGACATGCTATCTTCACCTCCCCACGTTAGCGTGGAGCATTGACCACCGAACATTACTTGCCCCTCTCTCCCGACCTTTCCACATGCTGGTATCACTTTCTCATTACTCACATAACCAAACAGTTGCACCAAGATCTTATCTTAAGGCATTCAACCAAGCCGTCTTAAAACGAGACCAGTATTCGATGTCACTACACATTCTTTAATCTCCAATTTTACCTTCTCAGACATTTCTCACACACATAAGCAACAATTCACATTCTTTAAGGATTTCACATCTATCCCACCACATTTTGACTAACACAACCCTCATCCTCTTTAAACTTCCAATGACCCCAAAGTGTGTTTCTTAGTAACGTCCCCTATTCACTCTAATAATCCACCCCCCTTGGATTCCCTATTACAAACGGATCTATTAATTCCGGAACACCCCGAAACTCGGGTTCCACAATTCTTTCGATTAACCACCATGATCATAAAATCAGACAGATATATATACCGTCATCCCGGCTTTCTTACTTAGATTTACCTTAAATAATTCTTTAACAATCAGTGTGTTAATCTCAATAACACTTCCCCAAGAATTGTAACACATCCTGTAATAACAAATGAACGTCATTACTTAACAAATCTATAAATTTTTAATCAACCAACCAAAGGCTTATACCTCTATCATGACATTTCAAATCAACTAATGATCATACTACCACTCTGACCCACAATCATCATCATGTCATTCCTTAAACATAACCAAAATTTCCAACTATTTCCTTCTAGGATCATTCCCTCACGCATAAGGAACAATTTTCATTCTTTAACGATTTCTCATCTACTATACTACAGCTTGACTAATCTATTCATCATCTTCTTTAAACTTACTCTGCCTTCAAGAATATACTTAACAACATACATAACCACAAAGCTTGGTCTCGCAGCTGGGCAATCACCCAATTCTGCCCCGACATTCCATTCCGATAACAGTCAAAATAAACACCAACTTACAAACCACGTACTTCAACAACTGGGATTGCAAAACGTACACTCTATCCGAAATCCCAAAGGACTTCCTTCTAATCCTTCATCTCTCTAACATCGCCTTACTACATCACCGGCTGACACAAATATCTTGGCAATTGAAGCTACTATTCATTCGTACATTCACCACTCCTATCATCACACTACCGACCAAGTCTCTCATGGTCATTCGTACATAATTCACACTTTCCTTCATATTCTCTCGTATACTACAATCGAGTCTGTCTCGCTACTTAGTTCTCTCCCAACTTGTTGAACTATGACTCATGAGTTCACACTTAGCTCAAACACAAACATCCTAGCTAGCTCTTTATGATTCGAGTCCTTTCTTAGACACGACACATTTTCTTACTGACTGGTATAGTCTACACTCACTCCGCTTGTGTTACACACCTTGTCCTTCTACAGACCCTCCTCACCTCGTAAATAGAACGCCTATTCAACAACAACAGTCTCTTACTAATTTAACACCTCTACAAGATATTCTATCAACTTACACTCATCTGGTTGGAGTCTTCGGCCTCAGCCAACATACACCGTTGCCGACTTCAACAACAAAAGACAACTCTTAACTACTTCCTTAACCTATCCTCTAACATGAGTTCCTTACGGGACCTATTCCTCCCTACACATCATAGTTAACTTTATAATCCGTAGCCCCTATTGCGAAACTTACTCATGTAACATCAATATTACAAGCTCCCTTCGAAACTCATGACCCACACCGTGGACCTTTCATTCCTGCCTCACAACACTACTCATAAAGAGTTGCTAAAACCAATACCTTGATGACTCCTAGTCCTTCCTCCGGACACCATCGCCCCTCGGCAACTGTGTTCTCAGTCACCGAGCAAAGGTACACACCCTCATACACCTGACACTAAAATCCATTCCCGACTCTTCCAAGGTCCAACTCTCCTCTTAAACACATGTACCAAAACTACATACGTTCTCCCCTGACTTGACCAACGCCTCTCCGCTCTCGGAGTTCTTCCTTAGCTTAAGACGTAATACTCTACGACCTAGTGGGTTAATAGCCTTCATGCATGACAATACAGTAAATAGATCATTTTACACATTTTATCATTTTAAATAAACAACATTTAGAAACAACTCGGGTACCCGTGACCCCATCACTCTTATAACTTCAAAACCCGGCACAACGATTCGAGAATCGTTGGCATGCATCTTCCCATGAACCTCAATCTTGCTCAATTCGAACAATGTTATTACGATAGTAATATATTGCATGAAAATCTTTTCGTATGAGACAATTCTGAAAGAATTACCGACACAAAGTAAACCAGTCGGTTCTCACACTCAATTGTATGACATCAAAAGGTCAATAAGCATTTTGGTTATAAGTGAATTACAGATAACCATTTTCTTGACCATTTTTGTAACAATTTAACTTATCATTAAAAGTGTGGAATACTTTGCAAATCGCTAAGCTCAAAATTTCAATGTGCGACGTAACTGAAATCGCTTTTTCTTTAAACGTGCACTCGTACAAGCTGACTCATTTTGTTCAAAGTTGACATTTACGTTTTTATTTTAAATCGTGAAAATTTCATGTTACATAAAAGAACGCCATGCATGAGACTCTATTTGCAATAGAAGGCTACTCACTGAACAAGGTCAACCGCTTTACTCACGCAGCTTATCCTTGATACTCCACTTACGACCAAGGGTCGTCCTCTCGGTCAAGCACTAACTTGATGTACATGCGTTCCACATCTCACTTACTCAACCATTTCACACTATTTTTGCTTTGATCGACTATCTCACTTTCTACTTCCACATGCTTTCAATTCACTATAAGTATCTTATTGCATTTATCCTGCCAATGAAAAGCTCGACTAAAAAGTCAGGGCTCCATTGATACTTTCAAGGTTTTGACACTGTTCTATCTTACCATCCCAATTGATCTATCCCATGATTTCCATAACTAGGACTCTCCCGAATCTGGAGTCTTACTCAAACTCAAACATTCATCCTCTCCGAATCCATGAAGAGCTACCTCTAGACGACTCATAACATTCTTTACAACGTTTCTTCTCTACGATGTATACATACATCACATCATAATGACTCTTACACGACATTTCCCCAAGCAATGGAGCTCGGTCTATCCCTCAGGGATCTTGCTGACCTATTCCTCAGCGTTCTCCCAGCCATAGTGCTAAACTGAAAGAAACTAATAGTTAATCCTTGCTAGACGTGGCACAACAAATTTGCTATAAGTAAGGTATTGTAAGCACACACATGTACCTGTAAGTTCGTAATTACACTGGCCAGGTGTAATCCCAAACTTACCTTACACGTTTGTCCTTGGCACCTTATTCCTAAGCGCATTTATAGTGATCGTTCCTATAGGCAATCCTATGTCTCGGCTGTGTTCCTCATCTTACAGGTTAAGTTTAGGCCCGAATGGTCACCTAAATCCCTTAAACTAAGGCTCTGATACCATTTGTAACGTCCCAATTTCAAAATCAAGCAATATCATAGATTAAGAATTCGAATTACATAAATAACTTGTTCATAAACATTCTTTTCACCAAGCTAAGCAAAATTGACAGCGGAAGTCTCTATTCCACATCCGAGAGCTCTATCTAATCATCAGTCAAAAGACTTGGAGTCGCTCTAAGTTCCAAATCCTTCATGCCATCTCACAGTTCTTACTAGAAGAACCCGTAACACGCTTACCTGAAAATGGTTTTGTTTTGAAAAGCGAGGGTTCGACCAAAAGGTCTAGTGAATTCCCTTCGAAAGCAATATGTAAAACGGTATGATAACATTTATAAAAGATTCATCGAAAACCTTAACATTTCATCAAGCATGGTACTGCACTGTGTATTGGATCACATAAACATTCCGCGATCGGGGCCCTAGTAGGACCCTTCTCGCCTCTTCCGGAGCCTACGCAGACTCCCCTTCCTGGAGCTTACGCAGACTCCCTTCTACTCGAAATAGGAGGAAACGAATTCCAACCTACCAGTCTGTCATACCTACACAAGGGGCCATCAGGTCCCGATGATCACTCTCTGACCCCACAGTGCAGACCGACTCCACATAGCACATAATTTATTTCATAAAACAGGCACTTTACATCTTTGTAAAATCATCATTTCCATTTCATCATATCCAGTAAGCTTTCTCAAGTAAAACGTACAATTCATGGAAAACGTTCGTAACAGTTTTATACATTTCATGTTCGTAAATGAAACCATAATCAGTTAAAACATTTAACACTTTACGTCGTAAAAGGCTTAGAGAACTCACCTTGATGTCTCTGAAAGCACACTTGCTCTACTCTCGGATTAACCAGACTTGACACCTAAAAGATCAGGTAATTCTTTAATCAGCAAAACCTACCCTGAACTATCCGGATACCATCTACTTTTCGGACACAACAACTTTCCGGACACCAATCCGGACACTCTACTTCCCGGACAGGGCAATCCGGACGCTAGACCTATCCGGACAAAACCACCCGGACACTAAACTTATCCAGAAACCTCAGCCACCCGGATACCAAGAAATACCCGGAAACCCTCACGGGACACTTACCCGGGCACTTGCAACCCATCCGGACACCACTGAACATCGGTGTCCGGAAACCACAGCTGTTCGAGCTTAAAAATCTAAAAGTGATCATTAACTCATTTTTTAGCCATTAGTTCGATTAGATAAGCATAGGGGTTCATCCACTAGTCATAAACACTCAATTAATTTCATTTTAAACCACCAAATCGACATATTAGCAATGAAATCCCAAAATGCTCAATAAGGAGATACTTAGGTAAAGACCTAACAATTCCTCACGATTCCCTCCCTAGATCATGAACATAAAGGAGCAATAGACCTGAATCAAGCAGAATAAACATACTAGAAGAATACCTTAACATATTTCTTGCACAAATTGAGAGTCTCCAACCTTTAGCTCTTTTCTTTCTTTCTTCCTTGAGCCGCCAAACACACATACCACACCAAAACACTGATATGTGAAACGGAAGGAACCCTAGGGATTTGTGCATTTAAGTATCTTCCAGAAATGACAAGATTAGTCCCTTGACCTATCTTTCATTTCTTGCGAAAAAGGCATTAAACTTTCATTCTTTCCAAAAGAAAACCCGGTTGTTACATAATCATCAATATATATATAAAGGAGAATGTTGGAGAGAGAGTTAAGGAGAAGGGTTTATTCATATTTATCTTTTTTCTCATAGTTTTGAATTATTTTTAAATCATTTCAACACATTAAATGCTAAAGCTTTTCATTTTCTTTTTTTAATTTAAATGGAAATCATTTGTACTTTCGTTTGTAAACTAATAATGATTATAAATTAAAACTTTCATCAAATTTTCTAATTTTTATTTAATTTTTATAAATTTGACTTAATTAAAAAATGTTTTTTTTAATTTACATGATCCATAACTTAATAGGCAAAACTAACAATCATCAATATATATATATATATTATATATATAAAGGAGAATGTTGGAGAGAGAGTTAAGGAGAAGGGTTCATTCATATTTATCTTTTTTCTCATAGTTTTGAATTATTTTTAAATCATTTCAACACATTAAATGCTATAGCTTTTCATTTTCTTTTTTTTTAATTTAAATGCAAATCATTTGTACTTTCATTTGTAAACTAATATCAATATATATATATATATATATAAAAGAGAATGTTGGAGAGAGAGTTAACGAGAATGGTTTATTCATATTTATCTTTTTTCTCATAGTTTTGAATTATTTTTAAATCATTTCAACACATTAAATGCTAAAGCTTTTCATTTTCTTTTTTTAATTTAAATGGAAATCATTTGTACTTTCATTTGTAAACTAATAATGATTATAAATTAAAACTTTCATCAAATTTTCTAATTTTTATTTAATTTTTATTTAATTTTTATAAATTTGACTTAATTAAAAAATGTTTTTTTTAATTTACATGATCCATAACTTAATAGGCAAAACTAACAATCATCAATCAATATATATATATATATATATATATATATATATATAAAGGAGAATGTTGGAGAGAGAGTTAAGGAGAAGGGTTCATTCATATTTATCTTTTTTCTCATAGTTTTGAATTATTTTTAAATCATTTCAACAATTAAATGATAAAGCTTTTCATTTTCATTTTTTTAATTTAAATGGAAATCATTTGTACTTTCATTTGTAAACTAATATCAATCATCAATATATATATAAAGGAGAATGTTGGAGAGAGAGTTAAGGAGAAGGGTTCATTCATATTTATCTTTTTTCTCATAGTTTTGAATTATTTTTAAATCATTTCAACACATTAAATGCTAAAGCTTTTCATTTTTTTTAATTTAAATGGAAATCATTTGTACTTTCATTTGTAAACTAATATCAATATATATATAAAGGAGAATGTTGGAGAGAAAGTTAAGGAGAATGGTTCATTCATATTTATCTTTTTTCTCATAGTTTTGAATTATTTTTAAATCATTTCAACACATTAAATGCTAAAGCTTTTCATTTTCTTTTTTTTAATTTAAATGGAAATCATTTGTACTTTCATTTGTAAACTAATATCAATCATCAATATATATATATATAAAGGAGAATGTTGGAGAGAGAGTTAAGGAAATCATTTGTACTTAGCCATTTCCTACTATTTCCGTTTGATCAACTATCTCACTTTCTACTTCTATCTGCTTTCATTTCACTATAGGTATCTTATTTCATTTATCCTGCCATTGAAAAGCTCGACTAAGAAATCAGGGCTCTATTGATACTTTCAAGATTTTGACACTGTCCTTCCGTACTATCCTGACTGGTCTATCCCATGATTCCTAGAACTGGGACTCTCCCGGAACAGGAGTCTTACTCAAATTCAAACATTCCTCTCTCCGAATCCACGAAGAGCTACCTCTAGACGATTCGTAACACTCTATACAACATTTCTTCTCTACGATGTATACATATCTCACATCATCAGTGACTTCTCATGAAACTTCCCAAGCAGCGGAGCTCGGTCTATCCCTCAGGGATCTTGCCAGACATGACACATCAAATTTGCTATAAGTAAGGTATTGTAAGCACGCACATGTACATGTAAGTTCGTAATTACACTGGCCAGGTGTAATCCCAAACTCACCTTACACGTTTGTCCTTGGCATCTTATTCCTAAGCGCATTTATAGTGATCGTTCCTAGAGGCAATCCTATGTCTCTATCATAATGTCCTCCTTACGTATTTCATGTATCTACAATAGTGCCCTCCTAACGCATTTCCTGATTCTCAGTTGTGATTTCTACTCCAAAGTTTAAGTTTAGGCTCGTCTGGTCACCTAAATCCCTTAAACTATGGCCCTGATACCATTTGTAACGTCCCAAAAGAAACATAACAATACATACATAGCATTAACTCATAAACATTATACCTCTGGGTCCTAAGATCTCGTTACATCATTCATAAGCTAAGGTTGGCAGAAACAACCTATACACAACTGAGAACAACTACATCTACAATGGCACCGGCATTGTCTCTAACTGTATCAGTACTCTGTCCTACACTTGCCCACTTACCTGAGTCTCCTACTAAATGCTTACCTGAAAAGGTTTTAATTTTGAAAAGCGAGGGTTAGACCATGAGGCCTAGTGAGTTCCCTCCATAAACAGTATACATCAATGTTATAAAAATCATTTTATTGAAAACAATTCATATCCTTCACATAAGCATCATTCATGGTACCACACAGTGTTAAGGATCACATCGTTAACCACGATCGGGGCCCAAGCAGACTCCCCTCTCGCCTCATATAGTGGCCCAAGCAGACTCCCCTATATCCATCCATGTAGGAAGGAAACGAATTCCCTCCTACAAGCTCATCACAATCCGAGTAGGAAGGAAATGAATTCCCTCCTACAAGCTTATCATAACAATCCAAGGGATCATCAAATCCCGAGGACTACAGATCCCACTGTGCAGACCGACTCCACATAACATCCACACAGTTCATCGTCATCATAAAACATGAAATCTGTCTAACACTTTACAATCCATTTCATGTTGCTGGACAATCTTTTCAGTAGAACATTCTTTTCATGGGAAAACATTCGTAAAAGCTCGTAAATATATCATGTTCATTAACATACCCTGATCAGTAACGTATTAAGCTTTCATTTACGTAAAAGTCATGTAAAATAGTAGGGCATATTCAGATAATCACTTTCCTTGGAAAACATGTAAGAGCACGTATTTTAGTTAGAAAAACTCACCCGGTGCGTTTAACTTCGAACTTCTAACGGATTTCTAGGTTGCTCCCAGTCTCGAATGGCTTCAATCTTAGCCGGATCAACCATGATCCCCTTCTCAGACACCACGTGCCCGAGGAACTGCACTTCCCTCAGCCAAAACTCGCACTTGGAAAACTTCGCATACAACATCTCTTGCTTCAATAGGTCGAGAATCGTACGAAGGTGGCTGTCATGCTCCCCTTTCGATCTTGAAAATATCAGGATGTCATCTATGAACACTATCACGAACTAATCCAAATAAGGTTGGCATACCCTATTCATTAAGTCCATGAATGCTGCCGGGGCGTTAGTTAGCCCGAACAGCATCACCAGGAATTCGTAGTGTCCATACCTGGTCCGAAACGCAGTCTTCGGCACATCCTCCTCCCTCACCTTGAGTTGATGATATCCTGACCTCAGATCAATTTTGGAGAAGTAACTGGCTCCTTGTAACTGATCAAACAGGTCGTCGATTCTTGGGATCGGATACTTATTCTTGATCGTGACCTTGTTGAGTTCTCGGTAGTATATGCACATTCGCATAGTACCGTCCTTTTTCTTCACGAAGAGCACAGGTGCCCCCCCCACGGAGATGTACTCGGTCTAACGAACCCCTTGTCTAATAACTCCTGCAATTGAGTCATCATTTCCTTCATTTCGGACGACGCCAATCTATACGGTGCGCGGGCAATCGGTGCAGATCCCGACATCAGATCAATCCTGAACTCGATCTGGCGATCCGGGGGTAGACTTGTCAAGTCATTCGGAAATACCTCCGGGTACTCATTTACCACTCGCACATCGCTCACCCCACGCTTCTCTTTCTTGGCGTCCAACACGTACGCCAAGAACCCTTTACACCCCTTTCTCAAACACTTAGTAGCCCTAATCATGGAGATAAGGCTGGTCTTTCTATCACGACGGTCTCCATAGATCACTACGGTATTCCCATCAGGTGACCAGATCCTGATCAACTTTTTGTTGCAAACGATATTCGCATCGTTCGCGGCTAACCAATCCATACCCAACACTACGTCAAACTCTCCCATTGCCATGGGATATAACTTCGTAGGCACCAACCTCCCTTCTATATCTATGACACAGTCTTCTACTACTTCCTTAACATATACCCAACCATCATTTGCAGTTTCCACCTCTAGTGCTCTCTCCAAACGTCTAGGCCTCACCCCCAAACATTTCATAAAAGCATGCGATAGAAAGAAGTGATTTTCTCCTGAATCAAATAACACCTTGGCACATAGAGAGTTTACTAGAAACGTACCTGCCACCACATCTGAAACTTCCTCTGCCTCTTCCGCAGTCATGCGGAATTGTTGATCCAAACCCTCAGTGATTTGATAATGACCCTATCTTAAATACTTAGTGAAAATTGTAAGTAAACAATATGTATCAGAGTTTCACTATCGCTGATAAGTACTAAGATCTTACAGTACTGCTGATAGGAACTCTCGCACTTTTAGATTAAACATTCAGCGAACACTGTTCACCATATCGCTGAGTCTGTTCAGTCCTTATGGTGATCGCTGATAAGTTAGTTGTTTACTTATGATCCCTGAAGACAAGATTCACGTCAACAAAGGTTCTACGCTGAAGTCGAAGATCAAGCTCAAGAACCAGCGACAAGTCTCCTAATGAACTGATGCGGATCAGCGAAGACTCAGATTCGTCCACTCAACGTGAAGTATCAAGTACAAGACTTCAGCTATCGCTGAACTTTATCATTCGCTGAATAGTAAATGATAATCGCTGAATCAACGAAAGCTGATCATGAAGTCATCCGTACAAAGTACTTTTGTCTTAACCTCCCTTGCACGCCACCGTACGAAATGTCAGAAAAGAACCTCCGAAAATCTGAAATCGTACAACCACTCTAATACTACACCGTTCATTCATGCGGCTACTAAGGTTGTCAAACAAAGGTCAATGACATGCAACCAATCCGCTGATGACACGTGTAAAGTGTATACTGAATTGCATTAAATGCATGCAGTATATAAAGAGATGAACTCACTTCATTTGAAGTAACTTGCTAACTCTGGACAAGTTCAAATCTCTCTCAAGATAGGATTTTATTAGTAATCTCCATATCTTTCTTAGTGCAAGAAAACTTAGTGTTCCAACTTGTTTAGATTTAGGTTTATCCTTAAATTTGTTTCCGCAACAAGCTGTAAATTGTTAATGATTTATCAATAAACAATTTAGAAAAGTAAAATAGTGTGTTTGTATTCAACCCCCCCCTTCTACAAACTTGTTTAAGCCTTTCGGGACCAACAAGTGGTATCAGAGCAGATTTGTTTAATCTCATAAACAAGATCTAATCTAAGATATTTCTCTTCCTTGCTATTATCTGAAAATGGCCAACTCAAACACAAATTATGTAGACAATGGTTCTTTTGCACAATCCCCTAAACTCTCCAAAGATAGTTTAAATCTATGGAACGATAGGATGATAATCTCAACTTTTCCTAAAGAATCCTCTAACCCCAGGTATAGAGATGACAGGTATCAAAAGCTAAAGGAAAAGTATGCAAAGCTGAAAAGCTTTAAGAAGAAGGGAAAAGGCCTGATGGCTGACTATGATTGGGCTGCTTCTGATGAAGAAGCCTCATCATCTGATTCTGAAGATGATGAAGCAAATCAATGTCTCATGGCCAAGATTGAAGAAGAGGAAGACAGTTCAGACATTCCCTCCACTTCAACATCTGCCATTCAGGTATCACCTTCCTTCTTTACCAATATTGTAAATATTGATGAAGCTGATAGTCTCCGTAAAATCGAACTACTGACTAGAAGTTTATACGAAGCCATGAACGGCAAAGCTGTGGTTGAAAACCAAAATCTTGATCTCGCTGAAAAGCTTAAAAATTGCCACCTTCAAATAGAAAAGCTTTCTAAATTTGAAGAAGATTTTAAAGATCAAGTCCATTTAAATCAGCTAGTCAAAATCGAACGAGCGGAAGCTATCGCTGCTTTAAAAGCTGAACAAGCTACTGTTGAAGGATGGTGTAATTCTTCAACAAAGATCACTGAGATAATTAAGGCTCAGATTCCTCTGAGTGATAAACGTGGTTTGGGTTATAAATATGATACTCCAATACCAACCACTGAACGTTCAATGCTTAAATTTGGAACGTTCGTATCCTCAGTAGCTGACACTTCTTCATCTCAGTACTCCTCGTCGGTTACACCAATCCCTGAGGAAACTCCTACCTCCTCAAAAGGCAAGGAGAAAATGGTTTATTCAAAACCTACCTCTGTCTCTAAAGATAAAGGTAAAGGAATTGTAATTTATCAAAATCCTCAGAAGGGTACTTTAGTACCTAAGCTGAATGCTTCCAAAGCCTTAGTGATTCATTCATCTGGTTCTAGAAATCAGACCTCTGGATCAGTTCAGCGACCTACTCCTAGACTCAGAGTAGATGTCCTTGGTAAGAAATCTGAAGAACTGAATGTTCGTCCTATTTCAAAAACCAATAGTGTACTTGGTGCTGGCACTTCTAATTCCAAATTAAAAGCTCAGCACTCAAGTGGTCCTAGAACTAATTTTAGTTATAGGAAATGTTATCACTGTGGACTTACCGATCATATTGCAAGTAAGTGTCCCACAGCCACCAAAGCTGATAAGATAGCTAAGGTGAAGATAGCACCCAAGAAGACCAAACCAGTTGCAAGTCAGGTCAAGGTGACTCCTACCGCTGAGGTCAAGAAATTGACCAAAGTGAAGAAAGACAAAGCTGAATCTTCAAATGCTGCGAAGACTGCTGAACCCATTCCAACCTCTTCCACTGACAAACACGTATACATGACAAAGTGGGTACCCAAGCAAAACTAATCTTCCTCTGTATTGCAGGTTAAGAAGGGTATCTGGTATCTCGATAGCGGATGCTCTAGACACATGACTGGAAAGAAAAGCCTGCTCGCTGAATACAAGGAAGAGAAGGGTCCCTCTGTGACTTTCGGTGGAAATGGAAAAGGACACACCCGAGGGTATGGTGTACTTTCAAATGGTACAACATCCTTCAGAAGAGTCGCATATGTTGAAGGGCTGAAGCATAATCTTCTGAGCATCAGTCATCTTTGCGACATGGATAACAAAGTGATTTTCACAAAGGAATCCTGCTTTGTCTCTGACAAAAAGGAGAAGATAGCTCTCAGCGGTTATCGTTTGGAAAATGTTTATGTTATAAACATGGACTCAACAACCACTGAGAACTCCTGTTTCTTCTCAAAGGCATCTTCTGATGTCAACTGGCTATGGCACAAGAGGCTTTCACATCTCAACTTCAAGACACTGAATACTCTTTCATCCAAAGAGTTAGTCACTGGTCTACCTCAACATTCATACGCCAAAGAATCCTTATGTTCAGCGTGTGAAAAAGGGAAGCAGACCAAGGCAAGCTTTAAGTCCAAGCAAGTTTCCTCAGTGTCATCTCCTCTTCAACTACTCAATATGGATTTGTTTGGCCCCGTTAACAAACAATCCATCGCTGGAAAGAAATATACGCTGGTCATAGTTGATGAATTCACGTCACGTTTGACGAATCCCGTTCAGCGAACTCTAAACCGAACGCTGATACAGAAGAACTGAATCAATGGATGTTTTCTCATCTTGGTGATTCAGAAGATGTTCCCACTACTCATGCTCATACAACTGAAAATGATGGTCCTACTATCATTCCCAATATGCAGAATAGTGAAGCTGAAACATCTTGGGTCTCAGCTGTTCCTATAAACACTATACCCGCAGTTGATCCAAATGTCTCAGAAATTCCATCTTTTTCTCAGCAATCAGTGAATGAAGTGACAAATGCAAGCATTCCTCTCTTAGCTGATTATCCAGAAGTAGCTGAAGCCTCATCTTCAGTTTCTCCAGTTCAGACTGAGTCAGCGACGCATGCTCCGGCTCAGCGATGGACTGTAAATCAACCAATCGATCAAATTCTTGGTGATCCCAATGCTGGTATTCAGACTCGTAGAAGTGCATGTAATATTTGTTTATTTGTTAACTTTATTTCTCTAACTGAACCAAAGAAAATAGATGATGCCCTCAGAGATCCAAACTGGGTCAGCGCTATGCAAGAAGAGCTGACTGAATTCGAAAGAAACAAAGTTTGGAAACTTGTTCGGAGACCAACTGACAAAACAGTGATAGGCACTAAGTGGGTCTATCGAAACAAGTTGGACGAACATGGTACTGTAACTCGCAACAAAGCTCGTCTTGTTGCTCAAGGATACAGACAAGAGGAAGGTATAGATTATGACGAAACCTTTGCTCCAGTAGCAAGACTTGAATCTATTCGTCTTTTCTTAGCATACACTGTACACAAAAACTTCACTGTACATCAAATGGATGTTAAGTCAGCGTTTCTAAATGGAAAGCTGAATGAAGAAGTTTATGTGGAACAACCTCCAGGATTCTCAGATCCTAAGCGTCCAGGTTATGTTTATAAGCTGGATAAGGCACTTTATGGCTTGAAGCAAGCTCCTCGTGCATGGTATGACACTCTTTCTACTTATCTCCACCTTGAAAAATTTGAGAGAGGTAAGATTGACAAAACTTTGTTTTTTAGAAAAATAAAAGGTCATATCATTTTAGTTCAAATATATGTTGATGACATTATATTTGGTTCTACTAACCCTGAGCTTTGTACTCGTTTCGCTGATAGAATGAAAGATGAATATAAAATGAGTATGATGGGTGAACTAACATATTTCCTTGGTCTTCAGATTAAGCAAACTGAAAAAGGAACTTTTATAAATCAGGGAAAGTATGTTAAAGATATGCTGAAGAAATTCGACTTAACTGAAAGTTCAGCTATGAAAACCCCTATGGCACCACCGCTGATACTTGATAAGGACACAAAGGGTGTTCCTGTCAATGTCACGCTGTACCGTGGGATGATCGGCTCACTACTATATCTTACAGCTAGCCGACCCGATATTATGTTTGCAACATGTCTGTGCGCACGATATCAAGCTGAACCTAAGATATCTCATATGAAAGCTGTAAAGCGAATCTTTCGATATCTTAAGGGTACAGCGAATCTAGGTCTTTGGTATCCCAAAGATTCAGGATTCGATCTAACCGCCTATTCAGACAGTGATTTTGCAGGTTGCAAAATGGATAGGAAAAGCACCACAGGAGGATGTCAGCTCCTGGGTGGAAAGTTGGTAAGTTGGACAAGTAAGAAGCAAAACTCAGTGTCCACTTCCACAGCTGAAGCTGAGTATGTAGCCGCTGGAAGCTGCTGTTCTCAAGTCTTGTGGATGAGAAATCAACTACTAGACTATGATCTTCAGCTCTCCAAAATTCCAATCTATTGCGACAGCACAAGTGCCATCGCTATAGCAAACAATCCAGTGCTACACTCAAAGACAAAACACATAGAAATCAGATATCATTTTATCAGAGATCATGTGATGAATGGTGATATAGAACTTCATTTTATCCCAACTGATTATCAGTTAGCTGATTTGTTTACCAAACCTCTTGATGAGACAAGATTCAACTTTCTCATCAGCGAGCTTGGAATGCTGAACTTTGAAGGATAAATCTTCAGCGGTTCACATTTAATCAGCGATACGTTTATACATTCTTGTATAGGCTCTGGATAAAATAAACTTCTACAATCCATTTCATCATCTTCTCTCTGAATAAATTGGGTTAAACTGATATCAAGGTATGTTTTCTCTGACAAAACGCATGAAAATGCAAGATTTCAAATTCTTTCATCGCTGAATATCTCTTCCTTAACAACGATATTTTTGAAATTTCTTAAAACCCTCACTGATATTTCTATTCAGTGCTTCATATTTTCCAAAGAGTCCCTGAGTTTTTCTTTCAAAACCTCAGAGACAACGAAAGAATGTGAAAGGACAGTTGTGACGTCATTGCAACGGATAACACCAGGCACGCTCTTTTTCTGACACACGTTTGCACGTTTCGTTGTCTATCCAATCAAATGCAAACACGTGTCCGTGTCATGATGAAAAACTTTCCCGCTCAAGTTTTTCTCTCTCTACTCTCTTCCTATATAAACACTCTCAAAGTTTATATTTGTCTTTTACGCGAGTCAATCTTTCTCCGCAAGAAAAGAACACTGTCGCATTTTGTGCTCTCAATCTTCAAGAACTGTTCATCATCTTCTTCTTCGAACTCAAGGTTAATATGTTCTTATCTATTATCAAATGCGACTAACTTGTTTTCGATCTTATCATTGTTTTACACAAGATCAAACAAAAGAACTCAAAAATAAAATCATTTTCTTTCATGGTTTTATAAACACAACCATTTCATGGTTGTTCTTCAAGTTTTAAATCTAAAATCTTAAACTTGTTCTTCTTTCGTATCCATTTTTTTAAAACTGGAATACAAGGCTTATAGGTGTTATATTCGTTTTTTTTAAAAACAAGAAAAACCCTAATCTTCATTAAGACTTTTTGTCTGAATGAAATGGACAAAATTCGAAAAATCTTAATGGAAATTTTCTTTCCACATTAAGATATTTCTTATTTGTTAACATCTTTGGTTGAACTGATAATACAGTGAAATGGCAACTTCAAAGCTGAATGTTACAGCTGAGTCCATCTCCGCTGATTCTGAGGAACTGGAAATCACCAAAGCTCCTCAGGTTAAGTTTGAGCTGGATCAACTAGACTGGACAAAGGCAAACAACCTCTCAGCGCTTCTCGAGTTTCCTCCTCGGAAGCAAGTATCCCATCTAGACGACGCTGTAAATTTTTTGAAGAATAGCCCCATCTACACAGCACTGACAATCACACCTCCTGCCAGTCAGCGTCTATTATCCCAATTCTGGTACTCTGCCAGACACACCGACCTACCCTCAGCCAAAGATCCATCTAAAACCATCGACTGCATACTCAGCGATACTGAGTATGGCACCATCAAGATAACCCCCGCAATAATCCGCAAAGCTCTGAAATTCCCTAACGCTACCTCAGAAAATCCATTCATTCCATTTCCTGACCACAAGAAGCACGCTGACAGGGAAGAAATCATTGCTTTCCTTGATGCGATGGGTTACATCTGGGAGACTGGAAGAGACAAGCTACCTGAGAAGAAGCTGACGCTGATAAAGAAATCCAAGATGCCCAGCGAGATGAACTTCATCTTCGCTCACCTGATCAGCTGCATGACAGCGAAATCCGGATCTTCTGATCAAGCCGCTCAACCTCAGCAGGCCATGGGTTACGCACTGCTGAAAGGTCTCAACATTGACTGGGCCTCCATCATCTATGAAGACCTCACTCAACGTGTTGATTCTGCCGCTGACCGACCAGCATGGATTCCTTACCCACGATTCATCAGCGCCATCTTTCAATATGGCCTGAAGGACAGCTATCCTGAAGAGGGTGATCTGAAACTCTCTCAGATTGGCCCTAAAGTTCTCGACTTCAAGCCTGTCGCCAACGAGGTACGTCTCTCTACCCTTCTCACTCTAATTAATTCTCCGCTTTCTGTGGCTCCTTCAGCGACTATACCCCTCGCTGATTCCCAGGCCACAAAATCCATTCCTTCTAAGAAAAGGAAACAATCTCTTACCCCTCTTGATTCCAAAAGGATCAAGAAAACCAAGGAGCAACCCCAGCAACTCCATGCTGAAGACTCCTCAGCTCATTCTGAAGAGCTGAAGGAAAGTTCCGTGGTACGCTCTGCCACACCGATTCAAGCCATCCCTTCTAAACCTACTTCAGCGTCCTTAAACGCTGAGGTTAGAACTTTGGAATCTACCCAACCTTCTTCAGTCTCTCAAAAGACTGATGAAGTACTTCTCAGCGAATCCAACGCTGAACTTGGAACCCAACCCCAATTCTTATCCTTCGCTCCTCCCTCTATTTCTTTGGACACTCCTCCAGTTAAAACTGGAGATGCCATCATTCAAGAAGCCGTTGAAGCTTCTCAGCGAATGACGAAGAAAGGACCTGCAGAGATCTCCATCCCTCACGGAACTTTTGAGGGAGATATGGAACACTATGGAGGGACTCGAAACTTTGATGAGTTCGTCAACGCTCCTGCAGGTACAGATCCCACCTTAAACACTGTAACTAAACCTGAAACTTCTGAGCTTTCCTTTGTTCACAAGTACTTATATGTTACAGGTCCTTATTTGGGAGACATCAACCAGTCTCTGAAGTCTATGGAGATGAAACTTACGGATCTCACCACCGGTCTATCAAATAACTCTACAGCTGTAACAAACGCTGGAGAGAATCTGACGAAGCTGACTACTGTGGTGGAAAAGAAGGCCTCCTCTGATGACATCAAAGACCTTGATAAAACTCTCGCCGACTTTGCCAAAGTGCTCTCCGACATCTACACTGACTACACCAACCTCAAATCATCAGTTTCCACCATTTCCAGCGAGGTTACAACGCTGAAGAAATCGGTTGGTACACTCGAAGGTGATATGTCAGTGGTCAAGACCGACTTGGGCTCAGTGAAGACCGATCTTAGTTCTGTCAAGACAATGATCGAGACGCTGGTGAACAAGGCAAATAATCCAGCTCCTGCTCCGGCCCCTGCACCTATTTTGGACTCATTCACCGCAGAGGATCGCCAAGAGCTGAAGAAAATCACGCCTGCTATTTCTGGCCTAGAAGACAGAATAGCTAAGCTTGAAGGTTGTGTGAAAGTCTCTGGCCCGGAAGACAGAGACAACACCAATGCTGAGTCTACCCATTCCTCCCCCGCCCATCATGAGAAAGAGGGGGAGAAGAGCGCTGAATAGGAGAAGAGCGCTGAAGATCAAAATAAGAGCGCTGAAGACCTTTCCCATGATGAATCTATCAGGGGAGAGGGTAATGAAGATCGGATTACTGGACCTCAGGGAGATGAAAACCCTGAGGGAACCGAGAACCTCGCCTCTGTATCTGAGGGGGAGCAACTCGAAGAAGATGCTGAGGAATCCGAAGCAGAAGAAGACGAAGACATCGACATCCCTGAAGCTGAACCATCCTCCTCTCCAAGGAACGATGATGATGATGATGAAGATGACGATGATTTCTTTGTTGTCAAACCTGCTCCTCGAACCAAAGCTCTTAAAGGTATTTCAATAAAAGAACCTTCAGGGGAGAAGACAAAGACAAAGCACTCAGCCTCTGGCGCTGAGAAAAGCAAAGACAAAGGCATCGCTGAAGATGATAATCTGGCGATCCTACTTGCAAAGCCGATTTGTCAGGTACACTAAACTTATTTTTCCTTCCCTGATCATCTCTGAAAAATCAGTTATCCATTCCACAAACACCATACACATCCACATTTTTTTCTATTTTTTCTACCCAAGTTCTTCTACCCAGTTCTTATTTGTAAGATCGCTGCGTTTCAGCTAGTCCTCTCCCCTGTTTGAGGATATCGCTGAAAGATCTTCTATTGCGACTTCACCAATAATTCCAGCTACCGCTGAAGACATAATCCCAGTCTTAGATTTAAACTCTGAGACTGATGAATCAGAAGAACAACCTCTCTCGCACAGAAACAGACCTTCCTCAGGTTCTCAAAAGCTGAGTGAAGAAGATCAAAAGAGGAGAGAAGAAATGATAAAGCGATTCGAGGATCAGCGAATCATCCTAAAGCGCGATCAACTACCTTCAGTTCCTCCTAAGTTCAGAATCTCTAAAGCTGAATACCAGGATCATCTCAGAGCTGAACGCCTCATCGCTGAAAGGAAGGAAGCTGAAGATAAAGACAGAGAATACGCCATCAAGCTCACTCAAGAATCTGTCAAAGACCCCAAGCTGAAGCGTATTCCCATTCAAATCCAACGAAAGCTTTGGGAACAAGCCCAGAAGATCGTGGAAAAGAAAGCTGAAGTTTCTCAGACCACCCTGATCTGGTGTAAAGAGAAAATCCACTTCAGATATCGTCCAGCGAAGATCAACAAGGTATTCATCTCTGGAAGAACCTCCATCGGAGTACCTATTGTTGACATCAAACTGTTCGGAGAAGATGACTCATCTGAAACCTTTCGTGCTGACACTGTAAAAATGTATGGTCTCTCTGAATGGCTGGAGATGAGGTTAGCTATCCAACCATCAAAATCTAAGTACAAGGATCATTTCGAAAAGCTGATAAACAGACAGATCGATTTGATATCTTCTTGTGTGGATATTCCTCCTGTTCCTGACCTAAAGCCGAAAAGAAAAAAGGGCTCTCCAAGGAAGAAACGTCAAGATTCAAACTCAGGTCCTGTCATACGAAATGAAACTGGAATTGGTTTCTCTCGCGCTGAAGTACTTGGTCCTGATCCTGATCTATCTGCCCTTGACATCTCTTTGCCACCATGTGAACTTTTCGTCCCTGGTAAAGTCATCAGTAATCCTTATGGAATATTCTTTCTTGACTACGACGGACGTAAATGCTTTCAACGGATCGCTGAGCTTCCAATCACTCCAATCGAACAGCTCAAAGATCTCATCTACTGGTGCGACTTCAGAAAAGACATTCAGGCACGACACCTAAAACCCTTGATTTTTGAAGCTGCTCTGAAGCTAAAGAATAAAGGAGAAAAGGTTCCTGACTGGATGATTCCAACTGAAAAGACAACCCTTGATGAACTTCTCATTAAGGAAGAACCCTTTGAAGGCTGACAACAATCACCATTTTTCTCTATTGTATCAGCCATCCTTCAGTACTTGTAATTTATTTCGCTTGTACTTGTAATCTTTTTTATTTATATTGTAACCTGATTCAAAGATTTAAAGAAAGATTTCAGCGAATGTACTTTACTCCATCAGTACTGAAAAGATCCCAGAAAACAGTAAAAGGGACAAATATTTTATGAGTTCTTTTTACCCTTATGTTTTCATTAAATAGCAATTTTCTCTGTTGCTATGTCATAATCAAATAGGGGGAGATTGTTGATCTAAACCCTCAGTGATTTGATAATGACCCTATCTTAAATACTTAGTGAAAATTGTAAGTAAACAATATGTATCAGAGTTTCACTATCGCTGATAAGTACTAAGATCTTACAGTACTGCTGATAGGAACTCTCGCACTTTTAGATTAAACATTCAGCGAACACTGTTCACCATATCGCTGAGTCTGTTCAGTCCTTATGGTGATCGCTGATAAGTTAGTTGTTTACTTATGATCCCTGAAGACAAGATTCACGTCAACAAAGGTTCTACGCTGAAGTCGAAGATCAAGCTCAAGAACCAGCGACAAGTCTCCTAATGAACTGATGCGGATCAGCGAAGACTCAGATTCGTCCACTCAACGTGAAGTATCAAGTACAAGACTTCAGCTATCGCTGAACTTTATCATTCGCTGAATAGTAAATGATAATCGCTGAATCAACGAAAGCTGATCATGAAGTCCTCCGTACAAAGTACTTTTGTCTTAACCTCCCTTGCACGCCACCGTACGAAATGTCAGAAAAGAACCTCCGAAAATCTGAAATCGTACAACCACTCTAATACTACACTGTTCATTCATGCGGCTACTAAGGTTGTCAAACAAAGGTCAATGACATGCAACCAATCCGCTGATGACACGTGTAAAGTGTATACTGAATTGCATTAAATGCATGCAGTATATAAAGAGATGAACTCACTTCATTTGAAGTAACTTGCTAACTCTGGACAAGTTCAAATCTCTCTCAAGATAGGATTTTATTAGTAATCTCCATATCTTTCTTAGTGCAAGAAAACTTAGTGTTCCAACTTGTTTAGATTTAGGTTTATCCTTAATCTTGTTTCCGCAACAAGCTGTAAATTGTTAATGATTTATCAATAAACAATTTAGAAAAGTAAAATAGTGTGTTTGTATTCAACCCCCCCTTCTACAAACTTGTTTAAGCCTTTCGGGACCAACAGGAATGCACGCCCTTTCGGACACACTGGTTCTGCTCCCTTGTCATTTCCTTTTCCACCCGGACGTTCACCATACGGAACTGATCCCCCTTTCCTCAAGTGTGGGCAATCACTACGCATGTGGCCAGTAGCCCCACATTCGTAACAAGATTTCCCCCCACTACGACAATCCTTTGACATGTGACCGGGCAAGCCACACCGGTAGCATGAGTTTGAACCTGCCATGCACTCTCCCCGATGCACCCTGTTACATTTCGTACATGGTTTTCCAACGGTGTCCTTACTAACACGGTTGTCTGATCGAAACACTTTCCCTTTTCTGAAGTCCTTACCCGGTCCATCCCATTTGTGCTTTTCACCACCTTTCTACGACATCTGACGAACCTTCTCCTTTTCAATCATCTTGGCCGCATTAATGGCCGCCTGAAAGGTAGTGGGGTTCCTAGTCAGAACTAGCTCTCGGATACTGCCCTTCAGTCCATGAATGAAACGCTCCACTCGGCGTTCCTCTGTTGGCACATACAAATTTGCAAAACGAGACTTCTCAATAAACTTTGTAGTATACTCTTGCACTGTCATACCTCCCTGATCCAACCCCAAGAACTCTTCTTCCAATCTTTTTACTGCCGCAAGCGGGCAGAACTGAGCTTTGAACCTGTCTACAAACGCTTCCTACAACATTCCCTTAGCCATTGCCGAACCTTTTCCCCCAGTCTCAGCCTCCCACCAGTAAACTGCATCAGATTTCAACATGGAGAAGGCAAACATTACTCTGTCCCCATCAGCACACTTGCAAGTATCAAAGATCAACTCCATTTCCTTCACCCATTTCATTGCCAAGACAGGGTCATATTTGCCCTTAAAAGTAGGGGGCTTGCATGAGGCAAAGGCCTTGAATTTGCATCCCTTAGCTGCTAACTCATTCATCACTTGAGGGTTTGAATTCAAGTGATTCCCAGTACCGGTCGCTAGCGGACTAGACAGTTCCACGCTTTCTTGGTTCTCACTCACTTCTTTGCTTCCCGATGCTGACTCATTCTGCTTAGTGAGGAGAGCCTGCAAGGTCTCTAGAATCTTACCCAATTCAACAGCTAGGTTATCTCGAGTGACAAACGTAGATCCGCGGCCTCGACCCCGTCCCCTTGGATGAGTTACCCTCCTTGCAGAAGCTGAACTCTCCTGAAGAGAGTCTTCTTGATGAACAGGGGCTTCCACACTCCTCGTTCTTCTAGTTGCACGAGTCGTTCTCAGGTTCGGGTTTCCTTCATCCCCGACCACTTGGGTGGCGGCCCGACGGGGTGTTCTTCCCCGACCCCTTCCACGACCCCTACCTCTTCCCCTTCCACGGGTAGCAGTTGCCCTTGTCGGTTCCACCGGTTCATTCTCTAGTACCTCTTCATCTTGATTTCTTGGCACCGCAGGTGCCGACCTACTCCTCAAAGTTCTCCCGGCCATTTCACTAATGCAGAAAGAAAAACAACAATTAACCTTTGCTAGATATGACACAACAATTTGGCTATATAAGGTAAGTTTAAGCACGCACGTGTACCTGTAAGTTCGTAGTTACACTGGCCAGGTGTAGTCGCAAACTTACCTTACACGTTTGTCCTTGGCACCTTATTTCCTAGCGCACTTATAGTGATCGTTCCTAGAGGCAATCCTATGTCTCGGTTGTGTTTCTCATCTTTCAGTTTAAGTTTAGGCCCTATTGGTCACCTAAATCCCTTAAACTAAGGCTCTGATACCATTTGTAACGTCCCAAAAACATAACATGCATTCAACCAGAAATAAGCATTCCGATTACATAATTAAACTTGTCCAAAAATATTCATTCTTCTATACTAAACAAGATTTGACAGCGGAAGTCTAAAATCCACAGCCGAGAGCTACATCTATAGTCATTAGAATCCAAAACTCTGGAGTCTCTCTAGTCTCCAAATCCTCCTTGAGTCACTCCTAGTTCTTACTAGAAGAACCCATAGCGCGCTTACCTGAAAATGGTTTAGTTTTTGAAAAGCGAGGGTTAGACCAAAAGGTCTAGTGAATTCCCTCCATAAACTTTTATCACAGTATAAAGATCATTTCATAAAGAAAATACTTTCACATCTTTCTCATAACATCATCCAAGGTTAAACACGGGGTTCAGGGAATTGCATAAGCTACTCCGATCGGGGCCTAACGGACACCCTCTCGTCTACGCCGGAATCCAAATGGACTCCCCGTTCCTTCATGTAGGAGAAAACGAATTCCAACCTACAAGCTAACCTCCATATGCCCAAGGGATCAGAGATCCCAAGGTACCCTGTCCCCACCGTGCAACCGACTCCACATAGCATACACATACATTGAAACCATATGCATGAAAACATAAAACATCTTTCGTTTGTGGGTAAGCATGTAAATCATGAAAGCATGCATAACTTTTATAAATCAATTCATGCTCGATAAAGGAACCATATTCAGTAAAAATGGTACGTCATAAAAAGGAGTGAGAGAACTCACCTTTGATTATCGTAGAACGCACTTCTTATATTCCTCCCAGCTAAACCAGTCGAACACCTAAGGGCATTAGATTCGGATGAGATTAAACGGCTCAACCTACTTGAAAGTGCAGGATCTAATCTTACAATCAATATAGAAAGCAGTAATTGAGAAGTTGTATGATCAAGCCCAATTGTATTCAATGATGAACAGGATTACAAATCTAAGAGAGAGAATCTCAAAGATTACAAAGAATGAATACAAAGATATACAGGAAAATCAATCAGTTAGCAATATAATGCTAACCAATCTATTTATACTGCAACGGAAATATTAAAGCTACAGTACAAATAAGAAAGACTAATAAGAACAAAACACGTGTCCTAATTAGTTTACAAATTACTAAGTAAAGTATCTCGACATAAGTTCTGAACAGGTAGTTCAGAACTTCTGAACATTCTTCTGATAACGCTTCTCAGAGCTTCTGACTCTTTCTCTCAGAACTCTGACTTCTCTTCTCAGATCTCTGACTCTTCTACTCAGAACATCTGAGTCTTCTTATCAGATCTTTAACACTTGGTTTATTGACAAAACTTCAGATCTAACAATCTCCCCCTTTTTGTCAAATAAACTTGAATTTAGCATCATCCAGGTCTTTCAGAGCAGGAACGATTTTCTGAAGTAGCACATTTCTCAGATTAAGCCTCTTATCAATTTTGACAATGATTTCTTGAATAATTTCAACTTGCTGATTGATTACTTCTTGAATTATATTTGCTTCCTTCACTTTCAGCATCTTTTTCTCCAAATTATGCTTTATAATTCTTAAAGTTCCAGAACAGTATTTTGCAGTTTCCTTTGCTCTGAAGAAGATCTTTCCACTTTTGTTCTTCAAAAACACACCCAAATCTGGATATTTGTGAACACTTCCAGTTTTTAACACCTTTTTCTGTTCATGATCTGTGTTGGGATTTGCCAGATAAACACATGGATTTTGTAAGTACAGAGCTATTTGAAAATCTGTATAACAGTGCCACCTTAAGATGTAGAACATGGCCTCAATCACCACACTTCTTGCCTTCCTTTCATTTCTGTCTTTGCTTGACTCTTTGAAGCATAGAAAGCTGTGTAATCTGTAGAAGTCAACCACTGATAGTTTCTCAAAATCTGCATCAGTAAAGTAATAAACCTTGCCATCTTCTCTCAGAACTTCAAAGGATAAGTACTCCATCTTTCTGAATTTCTTAACCTTCAATTCTCTGATTCCAGTGATTAGAAAATCTGAGTAAACAACTTGCTTTGTTTTGCCAAGACATCTTGATTTTTCAGCCAACCAGATCTGAGTCTCCTTAGGTCTATCATAATACACGTCCAAGAATTGTACTTCTTTTGGTTTGAAGAAATCAGGCAAATCAAATTCAAGAAAGTATCCATTTAGATCAATGGATATTTCATCTTCTTTAGGTTCAGACTGTTCAGCTTGATCAAAACTAATTATCTGCACATTCTGAGGTGTTGTGATCTGGACTTCTTCAACTTCATCTGACAGAATTTCATTCACTTCATACTCAGCAGGAAACACAAAATCATTATGTAGAATCTTTTTGGGATTCACCTCAGATAGCAACCATTCACTACAGTTTCTGATTTTTCTTCTAAGATCCAACCTCCTCTTCACACAGTTTATACATCTCTTCTTTAAACTCTCTCTTTCAGTTTCCACACTTACTTCCATTTTAATCAATAACCAATTCAGAGTTGCATCACTGTACTTCACCAACTCTTTTAATCTGAACAATTCAAGCCTTTCGTGAACTGTATATGTAAACCCTTCTGTCTCCATTCCTTCATTCACAAATCCCTTCAAATATAAACCAATTTCTGTTTTCTTTGTGGGAGAACTCAGATTACACATCTCTTTTCTTTTTTCAATAGCTAATTGAAAATCATACAAGTGTATATTTCTGACATAGATACCCAGAAGTCTTCTGCATTCAATTTCCATCAAGGCTTCTTCAGTGCTGGCAAAGAACTTGACTAGAAAGATCTGATCATCAAGAGTCAATCTGTGAAAATCAAAAGTAGACATGGAAACCTTTGTATTTCTTTCTTTCAGTACTTCCATTCTAACAAACAATAAACCGTTGAATTCTTCTTGTTGAAACATCAGAACTTTCTCAATTCTTTTCTGGATATGTAGTTTTGAGTCAAGAACTCTGAATCTGTTAGAAGCTTCTGAGTAAACTATCTGAGCTCTGTCATCCATAAAACCATCAATGTTACTTTCCAAAAGCTCATACTCTCCTTCTTTGTAGTAGAGATTTTCATACATTTCCTCAGGAAAAATATCATCATGAAATTGTCTTGCTAATGGCACATCACTTAACTCTAGGATGAAATCACATACAGGTTCTTCTAGTCTTTGCAAGTTAATCTTTGGAATCTCAATTGGTTTTCTGAATACATACTCAGAAGGCATAAAGTAGTCTTTCACTTTCACATACTCTTCTTCTGTATTTAACTCATCACAAAAGTTAAATCTAAAATCATCTTCAAAATCCTGAGTATAATTCACAGTTCTGTCTTCTTCTCCCATTAGATCAATAGGTCTTACCATTTTTATTTCTTGCTGAACTTTTTGAACATTCAAGGCTCTGACTAAATTATTATACATCCTTCTGATCAACTCTTCACTTAACCTCCTTTCTTCTAATTCAGAATCCGTCATATTTTCTTTGTTATACACCACAATATCTGTACACATGTTGACCACTTCACTTTCCACTGTCTTTTCTGATCTCAATACAGATTCCTCAATAGCTTCAGTTTCATCTGAGTTTCCTTCTATCTCTATGTCTAAGTTCAATTCCTCTGTTTTATCTGAATCACCACCATCTGTACTTTCCAACTCCATTTCCTCTGTATCTGAGCTATCAATCTGAACTATCTGAGTTATTGCCTTTAAATTTTCCTGTGTCTGATCTTCTGAACTTTTTGTACTAGCTAATTGCATATCTGCCATCTCAAAATCTTCTATGCCAATATCATCATCAGAACTTAACCTTTGTCTTTTCTCCCCCTTTTGATGATCATGAGGCTCATTATCATCAAACTTTCTCTTCAAGTTCTGATTAGAAGTACCTTCAGGTTCAGTTTCTGCAATAGGAACAAGATCAAGAGGCTTTGAAGTAGAAGTCAATGATACACTCAGTGCTTTCAGTATAGATTCCTGCATCCCTTGCATTTGTTTTAACATATCTTTTTGAAAACCAGACATTATATCCATGATCTCCTTTTTGTGAGAATCCAAGGATTTCTTTACATCATCTACTTTGGTTTCAACAAAAATCAACTTTTTCTCCAACACAACCTTCAAATCTGACATCTCATCATTCAAATCCTCCACCTTCTTCTCCAAATTTTCTACTTTTCCCCCATCTCCTTGTTTTGTTTCTGAATCTTTTCAAATTCAGAAGTTTCTAACAGTGAACCTGAACCAACAGATGGTCCAGTTTTCATGTGCCTAGAGGGCTCATGGCCTGTAGATAACACACAGTCATCTTGTACAACAGATGCACGTTTGAATGAGGCTTTTGTAATGTTCACCTCACCAGGATTTCCATCCAATCCTCGACACCCAACATTAGGTATGTCTATGAATGTTGTTTCAGGAATACGAAATTCCTGATTTGTGCAAGTGTCAGAAGGAATTTCAGGCTCAATATGAATAGGACTGTGATATTCAGACTCAATGTGTTGAAAAACAAATTGGGATTTATCACCTCCCTCCAAATGAGTTTGGGATGGTTCCCCGGATTTGTGTGAAACAGTAGCATGTTGAAATGCTTCTGAGTGGATATGGATGGGTTGTTCAAGATCCACCACTAGGTCCATGGTGTTTGTTTCAATATTGGACACCAAGAGATGTGAACCAATAGCATTTGTGGTTACCTGGCCAAGATTAGATGGTGCAGAGGCATCTCTTTCTGTTTGAACCTCTGTTGACAATCTCTCATCCTCACCACTCTCATTCTGTTTTTCCTCACCAAGTCTAACCAAGCTCTCAGAATTTTCCCCCTCAAGTCTCTCAGAATGTTCACCCATCTGAACATCCTCCCCCTCTCTAATTCGACTAGACCCCTCACCTCTCTTCTCAGGTTGGTCCTCTTGGGTAGGGATTTGAGGTAATTCAATTCCCATAGAGGTGCAATAAGCTTTTAAAATCTCACTCTCCCTTGGAATATAGTTCCTAAGTGATTTTGGCAATAGTTTATGATTGGGATAGTTTTCAAGTCTTGTTACTGAGGTCATCTTACCCAAATAAAATGTAGGACCATGCTCTTCATTAGTTCTTCTTGAGATTGTTCTGTTTTCCTGCATGGCATACCAAATAACAATTTGCCAGTACCTTATATAAGGGATGTATGTCAGTGGAACATCCTTTGTTTTCTTCTGAATTGCTTTCTGATTCTTCTCAAATGTATTCTTCATGTCTTCCCAAAGTATTAAAGTATAGTCATAATGCCTATTCTTCACTAAGCCCTGAAAGATCTGAAGAATTTGTTTAGAACCTTGATCAGCAGAACTATTCTTTCCTGACACACATTTATTTACCACATGAAAGAAGCAAGCCCAGATAGGTGGTAATTTGTTTCTTCTGAACAAACTGAGAGTCCTCAACCCTTCATTGTATCCCAACTTCATAAACTCTGCTATTAATTCCTCTGTTAAAGGTGAGTCCTCAAAATCTGTCCTTCTTTGTACATCATCTTTCTCTAGTAAATTCAGCATTTCTCTTAGTGCAGAGATAGATAAGGCAAATGTCACTCCTCCAATTTCAGACACAAACTTATTATCTTCTAACCTAAGATGTTTCCACCATTGTTGTATGTACTGAACAGGCACATTTTTACTTCGTGTAAACCATTTTCTGTACGGATGGTGTTTGAATAACTCCATGATAATTCTGTGTTCATGCTTAAAACGGCTTTCCTCAAATAATATAACACAGTTATTTTCAGATAATTTTAGCCATTCACTCTCAGGAACAACTCTTTCCACTAAAATAGGTCTATCTGACATAATAGAACCTGCAGCACTCTGTTCATGTTCAATATTAACGTTTACCTCATCCGCATTTCCTTCAGATTCATCCATTTGTTCATCTTCTCCATCATTTCTTATTGTCCCTTCCTCTGCAACTCTATTTTGTACTTCATCATTTTTCGAATCGGATGAATCCATTATCGATTTTGTAGAATGTAGAGAAATTGGACCACTTCTTCGTATGTCAGACATGATTTAAGAAGAAAACAAACTCAAAGAACTCTGGATTTGATTCGTATCTCACGTTTCGCTCTGGAATTTGAAAAGATTTGAAATAGGGATTTTAAGACCTATTTAAAATCCTCGAAGTTGAAAGGTTTAACGGAAAAGCGAAATCAATGTTATAACGGAGTCAACACATTTGAAATACCACAAAGGATTTAAATGAAATGCGTGGCATTGTCAAACAAATATGAAGCTGACACGTGTTAGTGGATAGAATTTTGACTCAAGTCAAAGATCTGAATAACACGCACAGATGTTCTGATTCCATGACTCAGAAGAATTTTGCCTTGTAACCAAAATGTCATTTAAAATCAACTTCTGACCAATATAAAACAATTTGATTATTCAGAAGAGGTTTGAACAGATAGAAGCACTTTTTATCATCAAAATTCTGTTCATATTATGATGAAAAAAAATATCATTTTAAAATCTTATATCTGAATCTGAATTTTTTTAATTCAGATATAGTTTGAATAACAAAAAATATTTATCATTAAAAGCTTGTTCTTCTTAGAATGATTAGAGATAAGAAATGAAAACAAACCTTTTTAAGCATTACAAAAGATTTTTGATGCCCCCCCTTGACTTGAGCATGCATTTAACTATTAATGATACATAAAGATGAGATAAAAAGATAATAGAAGAAGCATAATCCACACAGTTGAAGTATTTGTATTTCTCAAAAATAAATTTTTGAAAGTTAGATTGCTGAAGTATTGACTCAGAATTTTTGACCTCAAGATTCAGAAGTTCTGAACTTAAGACTCAGACGTTCTGAACTCAAGACACATAAGTTCTGATCTTAGTACTCAGACGTTCTGAATCTTAAGACTCAGAGTTCTGAGTACAATACTCAGACAACTTTACTTAGAAAAATTTAGCATTTTTGAGAAAAACAAATATTTTTAATTAGGTAGATTAAGCATTCCTATTTTACATATGAGAAAAGAAAACCTTTTGTGATCAAGTGGCTTTGTGAACAAGTCAGCCAATTGATACTTTGTATGCACAAAGTGCATCTCTATAGTTCCTTTTTCCACATAGTCCTTTATAAAATGATACCTCACATCTATATGCTTAGTCTTTGAATGTTGAACAGGGTTCTGAGTAATAGCAATTGCACTTTCTGAGTCACAATAGATGGGAATCTTGTTAAGCTGATATCCATAGTCCATGAGTTGTGTTCTCATCCACAATGTTTGAGAGCATGAAGCAGCAACAGCAACATACTCTGCTTCAGCAGTTGAAGTGGACACACAATTCTGCTTCTTTGATGCCCAACTCACTATTTTATCTCCCAAAAAGTGACAAGCACCAGATGTACTCTTTCTGTCCAACCTACTTCCTGCATGATCAGCATCAGTGAAAGCAGTCAATTTGAAGTCAGTTTCTTTTGGATACCATAAACCTAGATCAGGTGTTCCTTTGAGATATCTTAAAATCCTTTTGACAGCCAACATATGTGATTCTTTTGGGTTAGATTGAAATCTAGCACAGAAACAAGTAGAAAACATGATATCTGGTCTACTTGCAGTCAAATAAAGTAATGATCCAATCATACCTCTATAGAGTTTGATGTCTGCTGAAACACCTTTGAGATCAGCATCTAACTTTATGTTAGTTGCCATAGGTGTTCTCATAGAAGCACAATCAGACATTTTGAACTTTTTCAGAATGTCTCTGACATATTTTCCTTGATTTATAAAAATACCTTTTGGTAATTGTTTGACTTGAAGACCAAGGAAAAAATTCAGCTCACCCATCATGCTCATTTCAAATTCAGATGACATGATTTTTGAAAAATTATCACATAATTCTGGACTGGTAGAACCGAATATTATGTCATCAACATAAATCAGAATCAGAATTAAATCATCACCCTGTTTCTTTAAAAACAAAGTTGTGTCAATCTTACCTTTCTTGAACCCTGAACCTAACAAGTGTTTAGTAAGAGTGTCATACCAGGCTCGTGGTGCTTGTTTTAGACCATATAAAGCTTTGTCTAAAATATAAACATGATCAGGGAATTCTGGATCAACAAAACCTTCAGGTTGATGAACATACACCTCTTCATTAAGTTTGCCATTTAGAAAGGCTGATTTGACATCCATTTGATACACCTTGAAGTTTTTATGTGCAGCATAGGCCAAAAATATTCTGATTGCCTCTATTCTTGCCACTGGTGCAAATGTCTCATCATAATCAATTCCCTCTTGTTGACAGTATCCCTTAGCAACCAATCTTGCCTTGTTTCTGATAACAACACCTGATTCATCCTTTTTGTTTCTGAACACCCATTTAGTTCCAATAATAGATTTACCTTCTGGCTTTGGAATGAGTCTCCAAACTTTATTTCTTTCAAATTGAAGCAATTCCTCTTGCATTGCTGAAATCCAGTCTGGATCCTCTAGGGCTTCATTAGCTTTCTTTGGTTCAATCACACTCAAGAAACCAGCAAACATTGCTTCATTTGCTGTAGCTGATCTGGTCTTTACTCCTGCTGATGGATCACCTATTACTTGATGAATAGGATGATTTTTAGTCCATTTATTAGCACTAGGGAGTACATCAATCTCTGAATAATTGTTGTTTGCATCATTCTCATCAATGATTGCTTGTAATTCTGAACTGTCCCCTTGTTCTGATGTATGAGTAGGAGTTGCATCGAAGTCAGAGTTCTGAGCAATGAATTCAGAATTCTGAGTGACTTGTTCAGAGTTCTGAGTACAAGAATCAGAATTCTGACTACAAGGTTCAGAATTTCCACCACTTGTATTTATTAGATTTGGACATTCCTCTGATGGACCTTTGTCAGAAATTACACTTGATTGAACTATTTCTGGAGTCTTATTTTTCATCTCTTTGACCATCTTTGGATTTTCATATTCTGCATAAGAATCAGAAATTAGTTCACTAAAAGCATCCTTAAACAGTAAATTGAGTTCTGAACAAATATGATTAGAATTTGTATCAGAAGTCATTTTTGTCTTGTTCTGCATGAGTTCTGAACTGTCTTGTTCAGAAGTCCTATTTCTGGCTTCATCAAAAGTTACATTTATGCTCTCCATCATCCTCTTGGTTCTTCTATTGTAGATTCTGAATGCTTTGGAAGTTAAAGAATAACCCACAAAGTATCCTTCATCTGCCTTTTTATCGAATTTGGCAAGATTTTCTCTGTCTCTAAGAACATAGCACCTGCAACCAAAAACATGAAAGAATTTGATTAATGGTTTTCTTTTATTTATCAGTTCATAAGCAGTCTTATTTAATCTCTTATTGATTAAAGTTCTATTATGTGTAAAACAAGCAGTTGCAATTGCTTCAACCCATAGGAAAGTAGGAAGATTTGCATAAGCCAGCATTGTTCTCGCAGCTTCAACTAGAGTTCTATTCTTCCTTTCAACAACACCATTTTGTTGAGGAGTTCTGACAGTAGAAAAATTGTGAGAAATCCCAGAACTTTCTAAAAAATTCTGAATAGTCTCATTTCTGAACTCTGTTCCATTATCACTTCTGATTTTCTGAACTGGAAGTTGTAAGAGAACTTGAATTCTTTTGATAAAATTTATCAATGTAGCAGCAACTTCTGACTTAGCTCTTAGGAACTCAACCCATGTGTATCTGGAGAATTCATCAACAATCACAAGCATATATTTCTTTCCTCCCATAGATTGAACTGAAATTGGACCACAAAGATCAGTATGAATCATTTCTAATGGTGCTTTGCAAGATGAGTCCATTTTTAATTTGTGAGAACTCTTTTTCATCTTGCCCATTTCACAAGCTGAACATAATGATTCTTTTTCAAATTTAAGCTTTGGTAAACCTTTAACCAGATGTTTTGCAACGAGATTATTAAGATCTTTGAAATTTAGATGAGAACATCTTCTGTGCCAAAGCCAGCATTCATTTGCAGTTGATTTTGATAGAAGACAAACTGTATTTAATGTTTTCAATTTTGAAAAATTAACTACAAATAAGTCCATATGTCTTTTGGCCCAGAAGACTTTAACATCATTTTCAGTTAAAATCATGCAACCTGTTATTTGAAACTTGATTTGACAAAGACTGTCTAAAAACTGACTTATGCTGAAAAGATTATGCTGTAATCCTTCAACATAGAAAACCTTTTGGATAGTCAGATCCCCTTTAGTTAAATCCCCATAACCTTTGACTTGTCCTTTGCTGTTATTTCCAAAGTTTACTGCTCCTCCAGCCTTTTCTGTGAAGTTTGATAGAAAAGACTTCTGACCTGTCATGTGTCTTGAAGCTCCTGAATCTAAAAACCACACATGACAGCCCTGCAAAAGGATCAGTTAGGTTTAGGTACCCATTTTGGAATGGGTCCATCATTGTTAGCTTTGTCATTGGATTTAACATTAGTACCTTTTACTCTCCACTCAAAATCTTTCTTCAAACACCACTTTCCTTGAACTTTTATGAAGTCAGAACATTTTCTGCTTACAAGCTTGTTCAAATTCTTTTTGAGAGTTGTAACTTTTGGTTTTGCTATATTTTCAACTTTATTTTCTTTTATCTTTTCTTTCTTCTGAGTCTGAGGAACATAAACTTTCTTCTTTTCTGTATTTTGAGGAACAGAAACTTTCTGAATATCTTTCCTTATGTATGAAACAGAAGTTATTTTGACTTGACATTTATGAGAATATTGGAATGAATCATTTTTACATCTAACACAAACAAGATTTTTCTTTGCAAGTGACAATAAATCTGAAACATAGGTCATTTCATTTTTATTGATACTGTTCAGAGTACAATTGCCCTTATTACAAGAATTTCTAGCTTTGAGTTCAGAAGTAGATTTCATTCTAAGCTTCTCAAGATCCCTTTTCAGATCATTCAACTTTGCAAGATCATCTTTCCTTTTGCTATCCTCTTTTTCTGAAAAATTCAAGTTCTTTTTGTTAGAAGAATTAGATGATTCACCTTTTTCATATGTACTTGATTCATTAAAGAATTTATCATTTTCTCTTGAAGCATTAATTTTAAAAAGATCATACTCAGTCTTCAGTTTTTCAAGCTCTGTTATTTTCTGAATAAAAATATTCTTTTCTTTCAAAGCTTCTTCAAGTTTAATATCCACCTCACAGAAATCATTTTCAAGTTCATCATAAGCTTTCCTTAAGTCCTCAAGTTCTTGACTCACAAGATTAAATCTCTTTTCAAGTTGTAAAAATTCATCTGATTTTGTTTCAGAAAATCCAGTTGAATCAGACTCTTGACTACCTGAGTCAGAGTTTTGATTTACAGACTCAGATGTCTGATCTTTAGACTCAGAGTTCTGACTACAAAGTTCAGAATCCTGACTAGAAGTTTCAGACTTCTGATTGACTGTTTCAGAATTTTTACTTGTGTCAAATATGCTCTCAATGTCATGATATGAAAAACTTGGTTGTTTATTTTTGTAGCTGACATTTAAAGAATCATACTTGAATTTAGTATCATTGTATCTTGGCTTCTCATCTGTTGGTTTAGAAACTTCTTTCTTAACCTTTTCTTCTGAACCAACTGACTTTTCTGTTTTAGACTCAGAAATTTTCTCATCTGACTTTTTAGAGTTTGGTCTTTGCAAATTGTCAGAACTTGTTATAGAACTAGCAGGTCTTATGAAAACTTCAACAATTTCTGGGATTTTTGGCTTAGAAACTTGAAGTTTTTCATACAAGTTGATTGGAGCTCTTTTTAAAGTGACATTTTCTTCCAATCCCAATCCCTTCTTTGGGTTGTAAAATCTTGTATCTTTAACATTGCTTAATAAAAGATTTAATGTTTGCTGAGTCTGACCCCTTTTCAAATTCAGATCTTCCAATTCTTTAATTTTGGTGTATAAATTCTTTCTTTCTTCAAATAACATATCAAATTTTATTTGTAAATCACCTTTTTCATCCTTTATTTTTGAAAACTCAACTTTTAGTTCAGAAAGCCTTTTCATCAATTCAGAATTTTCATCTTTAACTTTCTGTTTCTCAGCCTCAGATTCTTCATATTGTTCTTTTATTACTTCCTTTTCAATTCTGAATTTGTTAACCAAATTTCTTTCTCCTTTTATCTGTTTTCTTAGATTAGCAAATTCAGTTTTCATTTCACCAATCTGTGTCATTAACTCTAATTCAAGTGAAGAATGTACCTCAGCAGATGACTCAGAATCAGCATCTTCAAAATCAGAATCATCCTCATTCCTCATTTTTGCCATATAGCTCTGCATCTGTGGAAAGTTGATATGATCATCTTCATCAGAAGTGTAGTACAACCAATTCTCCTGTTTAGCCAACAAAGCAATTTTATCATCTCTCTTCTTTGCAAGCTGAGCCTTCTTGGTGTAGTACTCATAGTCTTTCACAATTTTAACTCTGCAATCCTTAGCATAGTGGCCAGATTTTCCACATTTGAAACACAGATTCTTTTCTTTTCTCTCATCCTTCTCTTCTTTGTTTTCTTCACTTCTCTCTTCTCTCTTTTCAAACTTATTTTCTTCTCTGTCTTCTTTCTTCTTATAATCTGAACTCCCAACTCTCTTATAATTTCCTTGAAATCTACCCTTCCCATACCTTTTGTTGAAAGTATTTGTCAACAAAGCTAGTTTCTCAGCCATTATCTTGATATCTTCATCATCTTCTGATCCTTCTTCCTTGTCAGATTCTTCCAGATTAGGTATCTCTGATAGATATGCAGTCTTTTTGGGTGCTTTGATTGCTTTGGACTTTGATAAGAATGCTAACTGATCAGCAACATTTTTCTTCTCTTCCACAACTAACTTGACAGAGTCTTCATGTTGATTAAGAACACAGAACAGATCATTTAAGTCTTCTTCACACATATCCTTGTTCATTTGCAGACTTATGGCAAATGATGACCATTCTGAATTTAGACTGTTCAGAAATTTGTAATTTATTTCTGACTTCGTTTTCTTCAGTCCATTTCTTCTCAAGTCATTTAGAATAGTGCAAAATTTACTGTATGTCTGTGTCAAACTTTCTGACTCTTTTGCTTTGAACCTTTCATAAGCATTTATGCTTTGATTTAACTTTGCCTGAATAGATCTCACAGTTCCTAACATCTGCCTTTCCAATTCGTCCCACATTTCTTTAGCTGATGATCCACTATCAATTCTGTTAAGAACCTCATTTGGGACAGCCAAAGTCATCAAAGTAATTGCTCTTTTGTCAATAGCATGCCTATTCTTCTGTTCAGCTGTGTATTGGGAATAACTCTTCTTCACCCTGGTCGCTGGAATTTCTGGAGTTGTCTCTGTAGCAGGGGTTGCGGCAACATCGATATACACTTCAATTGGACCTTCTCGAATGGAGATCATAATATTTTCATCAATGTTGTCTAGGAATTGGATCATATGAATTTTCCATTGCTGATACTCTTCAGGTATAAGAACAGGCGGTTTGGTTTCAGATCCCATGGCTAGATATTCTTTAGAAGACATGATTGTAAGAAAATTCAACAGAAAGACAAATTCGAATTTCTTGATCGAAATGTAACAGGTAATTCAAGAATTGCCAAGAATTCAAGAACTAGCCCTAGCAGCGGAATCGATTTTTGAATGAATCAAGAAATCTTCAAGAAATTTATCAATCGATCTTCGCGATAACAATCTTGAACGAATTTGTTTGTTGATTAGCTCTGATACCAATTGAAAGTGCATGATCTAATCTTACAATCAATATAGAAAGCATTAATTGAGAAGTTGTATGATCAAGCCCAATTGTATTCAATGATGAACAGGATTACAAATCTAAGAGAGAGAATCTCAAAGATTACAAAGAATGAATACAAAGATATACGGGAAAATCAATCAGTTAGCAATATAATGCTAACCAATCTATTTATACTGCAACGGAAATATTAAAGCTACAGTACAAATAAGAAAGACTAATAAGAACAAAACACGTGTCCTAATTAGTTTACAAATTACTAAGTAAAGTATCTCGACATAAGTTCTGAACAGGTAGTTCAGAACTTCTGAACATTCTTCTGATAACGCTTCTCAGAGCTTCTGACTCTTTCTCTCAGAACTCTGACTTCTCTTCTCAGATCTCTGACTCTTCTACTCAGAACATCTGAGTCTTCTTATCAGATCTTTAACACTTGGTTTATTGACAAAACTTCAGATCTAACACTACTGTCCAGCACACGTTTTCCAGGTACCAACTTGTCCGGATACCAACTTGTCCGGACACCAACTTCTTTCCGGATACTACACCCGGTAACTCAATCTACCCGGAAAAACACCCACCCGGGAACTACCATCCTTATCCGGAAACTACCATAAAACTTCACCCGAAAACTAGCATCCGTATCCGGAAACCACCATATCATCATGAACTGATGATGTCCGGGTACGACTGCTGTTCGAAAATAAATTTCTTAAAAGTGATTTCTAACCCGATTTTAGCCATTAGTTTGATTAGATAACCTCAAGGGTTCATCCACCAACCTCAAATACCCAATTAATCCCACTTTAGTCTCTTAAAATCGATTCATTAAGACAAAACCCATAAAACTCATTTTCAAGGAAAAAGTGGTGAAAACTCAAGTAATCATCAACACCAGTCCTAAGGATTCATAACAAAGAGAAGGAGAAGCACTATCCTAATCAGAAGAACGAATTAGGATGTATTACCTTGCAGATTCTAGCCTGATCCTTCCTTTTTCTCTTGATTTCTTCTCAAACCCTTCTTCCTTCCTCTTGCTCTCTCTTAGCCGCCAACACCAACACCCAATTACTGATTTTATGAAGTGAAAGTTGCCCTAGGGATTTGTGCCCTACACCACTCTCACCAATTGACAATCTAGTCCCTCAAGTTAACTTTCATTTACTTCACTTTGACCACCAACTCTAATACTCACTAGAATTTGGATTGTTACAACACTCCCCCCTTAAAAGAATTCCGTCCCCGGAATTCCTCATTGGAAAAGATGCGGGTATCTAGCTTTCATCTATGACTCCAACTCCCAGGTCGCCTCCTGACCCTTGTGGTGTCGCCATTGTACCTTAACCAGCTTAGTCTCCTTGCTCCGCGACTTCCTTATCTTAACATCCGTGATTGCTTCGGGTTCCTCTACAAAATTCAACTTTTCGTCTACCTTAATTTCATTCAACGGCACAGCTTTAGTTGTGTCGGCTAGACAATTCTTTAGATTAGACACGTGAAACGCATTATGAATACTGCTCAGTTCTTCCGGTAGGTCCAACCTATATACAACTTCTCCAATTCGTTCAGTAATCTCAAACGGTCCGATGTAACGTGGGTTTAACTTCCCACGTTTTCCAAATCATACCACTCCCTTCCAAGGAGACACCTTTAGCAGAACATGATCTCCGACTTGGAATTCAACGTCTTTCCGCCTCTTATCCGCATAGCTTTTCTGCTGGTCGCGGGCGACCTTCAGTATTTGACGCACTTGGACTATCTTGTCCGAAGTCAGTTGTACAATCTCTGGCCCCGCTAACTGTCTCTCTCCGACTTCGTTCCAACACAACGGTGTCCGACACTTTCTACCGTAAAGTGCCTCGAACGGCGCTGCCTTGATACTCGAGTGATAGCTATTATTATAAGCAAACTCGATTAGCGGTAGGTGCTTTTCCCACGTGCCTTGGAAATCCAAAGCACACGCTCTTAACATGTCTTCTAACGTCTGGATCGTTCGCTCACTCTGACCGTCGGTCTGAGGATGATAAGCGGTACTCATCTTGATCTGCGAACCCATTTCTCTTTGGAAGCTCTTCCAAAACGTAGAGGTAAATCTGCTATCGCGGTCCGATACAATTGACGAGGGTACCCCATGGCGGGTTACGATCTCATCGATGTACAACCTTGCTAACTGCTCCAATGAGTAAGACTCTCGTATAGGTAGGAAGTGCGCCGACTTCGTGAGTCGATCCACGGCCACCCAAATGGCGTCATAACCCTTTGGAGTTCTAGGAAAATGGGTCACGAAGTCCATCGTGATCTGGTCCCACTTCCACATCGGTATCTCTAACGACTGGAGCTTCCCGTACGGCCTTTGATGTTCGATCTTTACACGCGAACACGTCATACGGGTCTCTACAAGATGGGCCACATCTTTCTTCAATCCGGGCCACCAGTAGTCTTGTCGTAGGTCTCCGTACATCTTGTTAGTTCCGGGGTGGATCGTGTACTTCGATTTGTGAGCTTCTTTAAGAATCAGCTTTCGGAGCTCTCCGAGTTTCGGAACCCAGATTCTCCCATTCAGAAATTTCACCCCTCGACTATCTTCCACTAACATGGACGCTTGCCCTACCATTCTCTCCTTCTTAAGATTTTCGGTTTCGAGCGCTTCAACCTGACATTTCTTTATTTCAGCTAACAGATTGAATGTAACCTCGGCCCTCATGGCCACAATCCTGGGGGTTTCACCTCGTTCCTTACGGCTCAAAGCGTCCGCCACCACGTTTGCCTTCCCCGGATGGTATTCGATCTTACAGTCGTAGTCGGTCAACAATTCAATCCATCTCCTTTGGCGCATATTCAACTCTTTTTGAACAAAGAGATGACATAAACTCTTGTGGTCCGTGAAGATCTGGCACTTCGTCCCATACAGGTAATGTCGCCAAATCTTCAGGGCGAAAACCACTGCCGCCAATTCTAAATCATGCGTAGGATAACGAGCTTCGTGATCCTTTAACTGTCGGGAGGCATAAACGATCACCTTACCTCATTGCATGAGTACGCAACCCAAGCCGAGCTTCGATGCGTCACTGAAAACCATGAAATCGCCCGAACCGTCCGGTAACGACAAAACCGGAGCGCTACTCAGCATATCCTTCAATTTCTGAAATGCTTCTTCTTGTTTCTCTAACCAGACGAACTTGAAATTCTTCTTCGTTAAAGAGGTCAGTGGCGTGGCAATACGCGAAAAGTCTTTGATGAACTTCCGGTAGTACCCCGCCAGCTCGAGGAAACTTCGAACTTCTGACGGATTCCTAGGTTGCTCCCAGTCTCGAATGGCTTCAATCTTAGCCGGATCAACCATGATCCCCTTCTCAGACACCACGTGCCCGAGGAACTGCACTTCCCTCAGTCAAAACTCGCACTTGGAAAACTTCGCATACAACTTCTCTTGCTTCAATAGGTCGAGAATCGTACGAAGGTGGCTTTCGTGCTCCCCTTTCGATCTTGAAAATATCAGGATGTCATCTATGAACACTATCACGAACTGATCCAAATAAGGTTGCCATACCCTATTCATTAAGTCCATGAATGCTGCCGGGGCGTTAGTTAGCCCGAACGGCATCACCAGGAATTCGTAGTGTCCATACCTGGTCCGAAACGCAGTCTTCGGCACATCCTCCTCCCTTACCTTGAGTTGATGATATCCTGACCTCAGATCAATCTTGGAGAAGTAACTGGCTCCTTGTAACTGATCAAACAGGTCGTCGATTCTCGGGATCGGATACTTATTCTTGATCGTGACCTTGTTGAGTTCTCGGTAGTCTATGCACATTCGCATAGTACCGTCCTTCTTCTTCACGAAGAGCACAGGTGCCCCCCACGGAGATGTACTCGGTCTAACAAACCCCTTGTCTAATAACTCTTGCAATTGAGTCATCATTTCCTTCATTTCGGACGGCGCCAATCTATACGGTGCGCGGGCAATCGGTGCAGATCCCGGCATCAGATCAATCCTGAACTCGATCTGGCGATCCGGGGGTAGACTTGTCAAGTCATCCGGAAATACCTCCGGGTACTCATTTACCACTCGCACATCGCTCACCCCACGCTTCTCTTTCTTGGCGTCCAACACGTACGCCAAGAACCCTTGACACCCTTTTCTCAAACACTTAGTAGCCCTAATCATGGAGATAAGGCTGGTCTTTCTATCACGGCGGTCTCCATAGATCACTACGGTATTCCCATCAGGTGACCGGATCCTGATCAGCTTTTTGTTGCAAACGATATTCGCATCGTTCGCGGCTAATCAATCCATACCCAACACTACGTCAAACTCTCCCATTGCCATGGGATATAACTTCGTAGGCACCAACCTCCCTTCTATATCTATGACACAGTCTTCTACTACTTCCTTAACATATACCCAACCATCATTTGCAGTTTCCACCTCTAGTGCTCTCTCCAAACGTCTAGGCCTCACCCCCAAACATTTCATAAAAGCATGCGATACAAAGGAGCGATTTGCTCCTGAATCAAATAAAACCTTGGCACATAGAGAGTTCACTAGAAACGTACCTGCCACCACATCTGAAACTTCCTATGCCTCTTCCGCAGTCATGCGGAATGCATGCCCTTTCGGACGCACTGGTTCTGCTCCCTTGTCATTTCCTTTTCCACCCCGACGTTCACCATACGGAACTGATCCCCCTTTCCTCAAGTGTGGGCAATCACTACGCATGTGGCCAGTAGCCCCACATTCGTAACAAGATTTTCCCCCACTACGACAATCCTTTGACATGTGATCGGGCAAGCCACACCGGTAGCATGAGTTTGAACCTGCCATGCACTCTCCCCGATGCACCCTGTTACATTTTATACATGGTTTTCCAACGGTGTCCTTACTAACACAGTTGTCTGATCGAAACACTTTCCCTTTTCTGAAGTCCTTACCCGGTCCATCCCATTTGCGCTTTTCACCACCCTTCTCCGACATCTGACGAACCTTCTCCTTTTCAATCATCTCGGCCGCATTAATGGCCGCCTGAAAGGTAGTGGGGTTCCTAGTCAGAACTAGCTCTCGGATACTGCCCTTCAGTCCATGAATGAAACGCTCCACTCGACGTTCCTCCGTTGGCACATACAAATCTACAAAGCGAGACTTCTCAATAAACTTTATAGTATACTCTCGCACTGTCATACCTCCCTGATCCAACCCCAAGAACTCTTCTTCCATTCTTTTTACTGCCGCAAGCGGGCATAACTGAACTTTGAACCTGTCTACAAACGCTTCCCACAACATTCCCTTAGCCATTGCCGAACCCTTTCCCCCAGTCTCAGCCTCCCACCAGTAAACTGCATCAGATTTCAACATGGACAAGGCAAACATTACTCTGTCCCCATCAGCACACTTGCAAGTATCAAAGACCAGCTCCATTTCCTTCACCCATTTCATTACCAAGACAGGGTCATATTCGCCCTTAAAAGTAGGGGGCTTGCATGAGGCAAAGGCCTTGAAATTGCATCCCTTAGCTGCTAACTCATTCATCACTTGAGGGTTTGAATTCAAGTGATTCCCAGTATCGGTCGCTAGCGGACTAGACAGTTCCATGCTTTCTCGGTTCTCACTCGCTTCTTTGCTTCCCGATGCTGACTCATTCTGCTTAGTGAGGAGAGCCTGCAAGGTCTCTTGAATCTTACCCAATTCAGCAGCTAGGTTCTCTCGAGTGACAAACGTAGATCCGTGACCTCGACCCCGTCCCCTTGGCTGAGTTACCCTCCTTGCAGAAGCTGAACTCTCCTGAAGAGAGTCTTCTTGATGAACAGGGGCTTCCACACTCCTCGTTCTTCTAGTTGCACGAGTCGTTCTCAGGTTCGGGTTTCCTCCATCCCCGGCCACTTGGGTGGCGGCCCGACGGGGTGTTCTTCCCCGACCCGTACCTCTTCCCCTTCCACGAGTAGCAGTTGCCCTCGTCGGTTCCACCGGTTCATTCTCTAGTACCTCTTCATCTTGATTCCTTGGCACCGCAGGTGCCGACCTACTCCTCAAAGTTCTCCCGGCCATTTCACTAATGCAGAAAGAAAACCAACAATTAACCTTTGCTAGATATGACACAACAATTTGGCTATATAAGGTAAGTTTAAGCACGCACGTGTACCTATAAGTTCGTAGTTACACTGGCCAGGTGTAGTCCCAAACTTACCTTACACGTTTGTCCTTGGCACCTTATTTCCTAGCGCACTTATAGTGATCGTTCCTAGAGGCAATCCTATGTCTCGGCTGTGTTTCTCATCTTTCAGTTTAAGTTTAGGCCCTATTGGTCACCTAAATCCCTTAAACTAAGGCTCTGATACCATTTGTAACGTCCCAAAAACATAACATGCATTCAACCAGAAATAAGCATTCCGATTACATAATTAAACTGGTCCAAAAATATTCATTCTTCTATACTAAACAAAATTTGACAGCGGAAGTCTAAAATCCACAGCCGAGAGCTACATCTATAGTCATTAGAATCCAAAACTCTGGAGTCGCTCTAGTATCCAAATCCTCCTTGATAGTTCTTACTAGAAGAACCCATAGCGCGCTTACCTGAAAATGGTTTAGTTTTTGAAAAGCGAGGGTTAGACCAAAAGGTCTAGTGAATTCCCTCCATAAACATTTATCACAATATAAAGATCATTTCATAAAGAAAATACTTTCACATCTTTCTCATAACATCATCCAAGGTTAAACACGGGGTTCAGGGAATTGCATAAGCTACTCCGATCGGGGCCTAACGGACACCCTCTCGTCTACGCCGAAATCCAAATGGACTCCCCGTTCCTTCATGTAGGAGAAAACGAATTCCAACCTACAAGCTAACCTCCATATGCCCAAGGGATCAGAGATCCCAAGGTACCCCGTCCCCACCGTGCAACCGACTCCACATAGCATACACATACATTGAAACCATATGCATGAAAACATAAAACATCTTTCGTTTGTGGGTAAACATGTAAATCATGAAAGCATGCATAACTTTTATAAATCAATTCATGCTCAATAAAGGAACCATATTCAGTAAAAATGGTACGTCATAAAAAGGAGTGAGAGAACTCACCTTTGATTATCGTAGAACGCACTTCTTATATTCCTCCCAGCTAAACCAGTCGAACACCTAAGGGCATTAGATTCGGATCAGATTAAACGGCTCAACCTACTGTCCAGCACACGTTTTTCGGGTACCAACTTGTCCGGATACCAACTTGTCCGGATACCAACTTCTTTCCGGATACTACACCCGATAACTCAATCTACCCGGAAAAACACCCACCCGGGAACTACCATCCTTATCCGGAAACTACCATAAAACTTCACCCATAAACTAGCATCCGTATCCGGAAACCACCATATCATCATGAACTGATGATGTCCGGGTACGACTGTTGTTCGAAAATAAATTTCTTAAAAGTGATTTCTAACCCGATTTTAGCCATTAGTTTGATTAGATAACCTCAAGGGTTCATCCACCAACCTCAAATACCAAATTAATCCCACTTTAGTCTCTTAAAATCGATTCATTAAGACAAAACCCATAAAACTCATTTTCAAGGAAAAAGTGGTGAAAACTCAAGTAATCATCAACACCAGTCCTAAGGATTCATAACAAAGAGAAGGAGAAGCACTATCCTAATCAGAAGAATGAATTAGGATGTATTACCTTGCAGATTCTAGCTTGATCCTTCCTTTTTCTCTTGATTTCTTCTCAAACCCTTCTTCCTTCCTCTTGCTCTCTCTTAACCGCCAACACCAACACCCAATTACTGATTTTATGAAGAGAAAGTTGCCCTAGGGATTTGTGCCCTACACCACTCTCACCAATTGACAATCTAGTCCCTCAAGTTAACTTTCATTTCTTTCACTTTGACCACCAACTCTAATACTCACTAGAATTTGGGTTGTTACATTAATTGTTTACAACCTTTCATTTTCTTTTGTATTTTTTTGTTTATATTTTTTTTATCTTTTAGTAGGCTAACAATCCTTATAAATCAAAAATATTTTTAATACTGTATGTTTTTATTTATTTACATTTTTATGGATAACCTAGCAATCAATATAAATCAAAACTTATTTAATAAAACTTATGGAGGCTTTAGATATTTGTTAGAGTTTTGATTTTTTTTAAAAAGAAAATGTTGCATTAATTGTTTACAACATTTCATTCTCTTTTGTATATTTTTGTTTATATTTTTTTATCTTTTAGTAGGCTAACAATCAATATACATATACAAAGAAAAATGTGGTAGAGAGAGTTAAGGAGAAGCCTCCATTGAGACTTTAGAATTTTGTTAGAGCTTTGATTTTTTTTAAAAAGAAAATGTTGCATTAATTGTTTACAACCTTTCATTCTCTTTTGTATTTTTTTGTTTATATATTTTTTTATCTTTTTGTAGGCTAACAATCAATATATCAATATAAAGAAGAATGTGATAGAGAGAGTTAAGGAGAAGCCTCCATTGTGGCTTTAGAATTTTGTTAGATCTTTGATTTATTTTAAAAAGAAAATGTTGCATTAATTGTTTACACCCTTTCATTCACTTTTGTATTTTTTTGTTTATATTTTTTTATCTTTTAGTAGGCTTACAATCCTTATAAATCAAAAATAATTTTAATACTGTATGTTTTTGTTTATTTACATTTTTATGGATAACCTAACAATCATTATAAATCAAAACTTATTTAATAAAACTTATGGAAGCTTTAGATATTTGTTAGAGTTTCGATTTTTTTTAAAAGAAAATGTTGCATTAATTGTTTACAACCTTTCATTCTCTTTTGTATTTTTTTGTTTATATTTTTTTTATCTTTTAGTATGTAACAACCGGGTATTTCTTGGATGCGCTATAGTTTAGTGGTCAATGTCTAAGAAAATAAAGTTAAGTTGAGGGGCCTTTGTGTAATTGTTGGAAGGTATAAAAGTCAACCAAAATCAATATTTTTCTCCTATTTTGGGGTGTTTGGCGGCTAGGAAGAGAGAAAGGAAGTGAAGAAGAAGAAATTGGGGAAATCAATTTGTAGAAGAAATCAGTAAGGTAATCTTCCCTAAGTTCTTCCTCCTTGTTAATTTGGTGTTTCTTTTCTGTTTGGTTTGAGTGATTGAGTGAGAAAACTTTGAATCCATGTGTTCTTCACCAAATATCCTTAAAAGTGTATTTTGAGAGTTTTGTTCTTATAAACCGATTTAAGGGATTAAAAGTGGATTAAGTGAGTGTTTATGATTGAAGGATGAACCCTTATGATTGTCCAATCGAGCCCTTAGCAGAAAACTGGTTTTAATCACTTTTGGGAAAATTGTTTTCGTCCAGCCCGTAGTTTCCAGACGTCGCCCCGTCCGGGCAGTAGTGTCCGGACAGTGGGGGTTTCCGGGTGTGGTTCATAGTTTTCGGGTATTAGGGTTACCAGGTAAGTTCTAGTTCTAGATGAGTATCCGGAAAGTGTGGTATCCGTAGGAAGTGTTCGGACCTTTGTCCGGATAGCTGTATCTAGAAAGTGTGAGTGTCCGAAAAGTGTGTGTGTCCGGAAAGTGTGAGAGTCCGGAAAGTGCAGTAACGGACAGTAGAATCGGACAGTCTAATCTAATGCAGTTCTGTTATCCTTAGGTGTCCGTTTGGTTTAGTTTGGAGATTTATCAAGAGTGCGTTCAACACTAAGCTAAGGTGAGTCTTTCTGAACCTAAATTTTATACAAGTGTGTGTGGTTGATGATTATTATCTAATTGTGAGTTTTCCAACTGCTTTTATTACAAAGTGAAGATTAAGTGTGTGACATGGTTACTATTTAACTGTGTGCTTTTCAATTACTTTTATTGCAAAATGACGAGTAAGTGTGTGGTGTGGTTATTATCTAACGGCATGTGTTTCAACCGTTTATATTTCAAGGCGATTATTAAATTGCGTGACAATATGTGTGATTTAAATGTGTGTGACCATGCTCTGGCTTTGGTGTAAAATGGGGGTGTGCCCCATGATAAATATATATATATGAATTCGTTTCATATATGGGCGGTGTGTGCCCGGTTACGCTATCACGGTGTGTGTGACTTTAGCGTGTGTGCCCGATTGCGCTGTCACGATGTGTGTGACTATAACGCGTGCCAGTAGCATGTGTCAATGTGTGCTTATTATTTCAAAGTGTGCTGTTATGATTTGTATAAACCCTTCATAACAGATTTTTAATTTATAATATTTTCGGTGTGACCTGGTGTGGAGGGAACTCACTAGAACTCATGGTCTAACCCTCGCTTTTCAAAACTAAAACCTTTTTCAGGTCAGCAGTAGTCAAGAGCAAGTTTAGAGATTTGGCAGGACGTGGGTCGGAGCTTGCGTTTAGAAGAAATAGAAGAACTTCCTTTTATGTCTAGTTAGAATTTCTCAGCTGTATTTAGGGTTATTTCCGTAAACCATTTGTTGTAAATATGGTTAGTGTGACCATGTTGAGCCGTTTATGGCGTTATGAATTAAAGAAGTAGCTTGTAGCTTGTATGTTTAAATTTTGGGTTGTTACAAAGGGTATCAAAGCCCTAATTTAAGGGATTTAGGTGACCGGATGGGCCTAAACTTAAACTGTGGAGTAGAAGGACACGGCTGAGATATAGGAAGCCTTTAGTGAAGACCGTAGTCATCGAGGATCTAGGATGATGGTGGTGAGGACTTTCATGTAAGGTAAATTTAAATCACATCTGGACAATGTCATGTTGAATTTACAGGTGCATGGGGTGTGCTTGCTCACTATTATTCTGATAGTCGATGGAGGTGTTAGTGTGTGGAGAGTAATGGTATGTGTGGAGTTCTAACCTTGTCATGATGACAACGGCTTAGTGTGTAGTGTGAAATTATTCTTGGTGTGATTGTTGACGCTATCTAGAAGAAGCATTTTTGGAATGTTTGAAGTGAGTATCCGTGTGAAATAGAATCTTTAGAGTTCTTAAGGAAAATGATTGGTTGGAAGTGAGCTCCTAATCCCTGACGAGTTTTATTTTAAGAGTCGTCGATGACGGTGAATTGAGACTTCGAGAGTTTCAACTCAAGAATCGAAGGGTAGGGGTGTACGTTATTACTCTCTAGTTAGTGGAAGAGTGACAAGGGTAGTCGAGAAGTGATAGCTGTATGGATTGGTAACATTAATGTTGGTTAACCTATGTGGGATCGAGGTGAAGCTGTAAATTTTACAAATTAGTAGGCAGGTGGTAACTGTGAGGATTGAACCTCTAGTGCGTGGGGGTGGTGTGGATAAGTTGGTGGTCACTTATACTTAGTAAGCATGTGAGGCACAATGATGATAAGTTGCTGTGAGGGAAAGTGATGGATTAGTGTTGGTATGGGGAGAGCGTAAGTGGAGATCGTTGCTCGGGAATTGTTTATAAGATGTTCCAGATGTGGTAAAAATTGTGTGTGGTGATGCATGAGTGTCTAAGTGGCGTGTGGATTGTATCCGAGAATAAAGGAATAGGGTGGCAGTGGATGGCTAGCTAAGAGGGAATTATGTGCTCTTGGATTGGTTGGTTAGGGTGTCGTAGAAGATACGAATCTTTGGGAATGTTTAGCTAGTAGTTGTATGTAAAGTAAATGCAAGGAGTGGGTTAATATTGTTTGGGAATGAGGAGTGTGTGGTCGCTTCGAGTATTGAGTGTGATTTCGGATTGACTTGGTTGAATTTCTCGTATGAGATATGGGAAAGCTGTTAATTAAGCATAGTAACCGTTGAAATAGTGTGTATGAAGTGGTCAATGTTGGATGAGGAATGTTCCATTCTAGCCTGAGGTAATCGAGACGGTAGGTTAGAAAAGTGAGAAACGGGGAGTAGAAAGAGTGGCATGTGGCACAAAAAAAAGTGAGAGACAATGTTTTCAGAACGTCGTCGTCGGGTGTATGAACTTCTAGTGGGAGTATGAGAAAGAGGATTTGTGTGTATGTGTTTGACCAAGAGTGTGTACATCCTAGGGAGTCGTTCCTTAGAAGCGTGTTTTATGTATGAGAAGCCTTATTAAATCTTCTATTGTCAAGATCGATCGAGTAGGAACAGTAGCCTACGAGTTAGAGCACCGTAAGAACTGAAGAAAATGCACCCAATGTTTCGTGTGTCGAATTTAATAAGGTGGTTGATTGGGTCAGAAGTGGCATTACTTGGGGAAGTGTCAGTTTTGGTGTGGGCAAGATACCCGCATCTTTTCCAATGAGGAATTCCGGGGACAGAATTCTTTTAAGGGGGGAGTGTTGTAACAACCGGGTATTTCTTGGATGCGCTATAGTTTAGTGGTCAATGTCTAAGAAAATAAAGTTAAGTTGAGGGGCCTTTGTGTAATTGTTGGAAGGTATAAAAGGGTGCCAATCCCTAGGGCATCAACCAAAATCAGTATTTTTCTCCTATTTTGGGGTGTTTGGCGGCTAGGAAGAGAGAAAGGAAGAGAAGAAGAAGAAATTGGGGAAATCAATTTGTAGAAGAAATCAGTAAGGTAATCTTCCCTAAGTTCTTCCTCCTTGTTAATTTGGTGTTTCTTTTCTGTTTGGTATGAGTGATTGAGTGAGAAAACTTTGAATCCATGTGTTCTTCACCAAATATCCTTAAAAGTGTATTTTGAGAGTTTTGTTCTTATAAACCGATTTAAGGGATTAAAAGTGGATTAAGTGAGTGTTTATGATTGAAGGATGAACCCTTATGATTGTCCAATCGAGCCCTTAGCAGAAAACAGGTTTTAATCACTTTTGGGAAAATTGTTTTCGTCCAGCCCGTAGTTTCCGGACGTCGCCCCGTCCGGACAGTAGTGTCCGGACAATGGGGGTTTCCGGGTGTGGTTCATAGTTTCCGGGTATTAGGGTTACCGGGTAAGGTCTAGTTCCGGATGAGTATCCGAAAAGTGTGGTATCCGTAGGAAGTGTCCGGATAGCTGTATCCGGAAAGTGTGAGTGTCCGGAAAGTGTGAGTGTCCGGAAAGTGTGAGAGTCCGGAAAGTGCAGTAACGGACAGTAAAATCGGACAGTCTAATCTGATGCAGTTCTGTTATCCTTAGGTGTCCGTTTGGTTTAGCTTGGAGATTTATCAAGAGTGCGTTCAACACTAAGCTAAGGTGAGTCTTTCTGAACCTAAATTTTATACAAGTGTGTGTGGTTGATGATTATTATCTAATTGTGAGTTTTCCAACTTCTTTTATTACAAAGTGAAGATTAAGTGTGTGACATGGTTACTATTTAACTGTGTGCTTTTCAATTACTTTTATTGCAAAATGACGAGTAAGTGTGTGGTGTGGTTATTATCTAACGGCGTGCGTTTCAACTGTTTCTATTTCAAGGCGATGATTAAATTGCGTGACAATATGTGTGATTTAAATGTGTGTGACCATGTGACACGGGGTTTTTACACACCCCGCGTATCTTACCGCAAGTGTACGGGTCGAAGTCAAGTAATAGTACTTGGAAAGTACGAGTATCGAATCACGGGGAACCAGGAACTAAGTATCACAATTACTATAAGCTTTATTAACTAGACTGTCGAATTTGGAAGATGGGTTTTAAACTAAATTCTAGAAAATAACAACTTAAACGCAAACAAAGCAAAGAACAAATTAGGAACTTCGATAGAGAGAAAAGTTGAGGGTTGGAAATCCTCCGGTTCTACACATGCACACAAACAACTCAAACAATTACCAGTTTATCCCCTTAATGATTCCCAAATCTTTTAAAGTCACCGTTGTTCTCTTTCAAGCCACAACGGGTTTTATTTTGAAAAGGATAAGTTTAATCTCTCGATCTCACCTATGGATTTCAAAACACATTAAGTACTCGATTTATATTTAACTTGGCTAGATTTTCTCTCGAAATCAACCTAACGGGTTAATTGGGACTAAGACTTATTCAGTATATCTCTATCACTGATTTATCGTCTTATGCATGCAATTCCTAGTTCTATTTAACAGTTAATTCTCTCGAACTCAACTGAAAATAATAAGTCAATTAAAAGCTAGCTAGACTTTCAAAGGCATTAAACACAAAATCACATGCTTCATTAATCAAGGAAAAACCAATAAAAGTTCAAATCATCTGGTTACATGCTTTATAAACCGAATTCATTCCAACCCCCAACACGAACCGGTTAGTTCATGTCGGTGGTGGATTCAAACACAAGAGAGAAAGATGAAACTACGTATGTAAACATGGTAACGCGAAAGATTAAAAACATGAAAAATAACGTGATGAACTCCCTTCAATCGTGCTTGTATCTACGTTCCGTGATGATTGTCTCCGTGATCGGCCCTCTAACGTGACTCCGAAAGCTCCGAAAAGTCGTCGGAAATCGCCCAAAATCGCCCCTGGTCGTCTGCCGAAAGTTGGATATCGAATAATGACCTAAACCCCAGATAAAATAGCTGAAAATCGCGAAACAGTGACTTACGCGACTTGCCACGCGACTTGCAAGTCGCGGGCTAAGTCGCGCGTATGCTTTTTGCTGTGTGGGTCGATTTCTGGTTCGTGGGTCGGGTCCTGGTTCGGTCGCGGGTCTTGGGCTTGGCTTTTGGGCTTCCGTTAGGCTTTGTTTTAGGCTCTTTTTAGCTTCTTTCTCGAGAAATGCCGCCTTTTAGCTAACCTGCATAATTCACTAGATAAACCGTAAAATACACGCCTTTTTACTTGAATGCAAGCCAATCTCGTTGGTTTGAGAACTGAAAATAACGCCAAAAAGTGGCGTTATCAACAACCCCAAACCGAGCGTTGCTTGTCCCCAAGCAAATTAGCGATAAAATAGAATAAAAGCACACAGTGAATTTAGTAATGACTGCACAATTCCCAATCGGTACCAAGTGTTGCATCGGTGATTTCCCATACTCGTGAATGTCTATCTCACTCTCGCCTCATTCTTATTTCGTTTGTCCTATGACCTTCCATTGTGAGTTTGAACTCGTGACCGTTCCGATTACATTAGGGTTAGACTAAGTCCGAACATACTAGGGAAAACATTTCGCTTCGACCCTACCTCACGGGATACTCTCTTTGCACTCGAACCTAGGTTGTCGCTCGTGTTGTCATGTTTAAGGAAGTTATGTACAAGAATACGCAATAATTGCATGACAACTCTATTGAAGACGCACAAATGTCCAAAAGTTTGATCTCAGAAAGAAATCAAATAGCAAGACAGGGAATATCAGTAAAGGCAGTCGTAAACCGTAATCACATTTTCCAAAAGATCATCCAGGTCTTTACACGGGTTGTAATGGGGCTAGGGTTATGGTTGAGAAACGAAGGGTAAAATGGTTCAAAAATCCTCGGTGTGTCAATCTTTGGCAATTCCTGAACTCTCGTTGCTTCACATTTGCTTTCTTGGCCCTTTTTGTCACTATTGGAGTCGCTTTGACTCTCTTATTTTGCAGCTCTAACTATCATCTAAATAATTGTTTTTTTTGGGACTTCATTGGTCCTCTTTTCTACTTCTCGGGTTACATTGACCCATTTTATTCTCATGACTGGCCTATTCTATTCTTTTCTGCTCTATCTCGAGTAGTTCATTACTGCTTCCGATTGACACACATTCGGATAAGGGTTGGCTAAGACTTTTGGCTAAAGGTTTAATGGTGGGTTTAGAAAGAATTAAGGTGCGTGTTTGGCTGCAAAGGGGGTTATGGATACACACAAACGGGTGAAAGGGAACGATAGCTAAAAATGGTTTAAAAATAAAACACATAATGCCTGGAATCATATCTTAAGGTCCATACGATATGGTCTATTCTACCCTTACCTAATATCCCGATGTTCGTCTTTGCTACTCAATGCAATAATGTAGCGAGATCATTCTACATTCACGACAAGGAATTCGAAAAGTGTATAAGAATTAAATTTATGAATCCCTCGAAATGAAAAACGTCTTTAAGGCTCAAAATCTCACTGTCGGGTGGTCTCCACTAATGTCCCTAGTCATGTCCTTTCCCGGTCCTTCCCTAACGGTCACGTCACTATCACAAGATTCTTCCCACAATGGTTGGTCTCAATCATTCAAAACAAGTTTTTTTGGCTAATGTGATCTAAATACTCAGAAATGTAGGAAATCTACGTGCATGAGCTTGGGCCCGATTGGGCAACCCCAAACCTTACCCACACATTGTCCCCAATGTGCAAGCAAAGTCGTAGGTGATGCGACTCAATCATTGTGCAGTTATTACAGTTATCAAGAGGACGGGCAAGGCATTACATAGCAAGCAAAAAGAAATCCCAACTTTCTAAAATGGCACCCCAAACCTAGGCCACGTTTGCCAATAAAAGCCAACCCCAAACCTCGGTGAAACCGAGGTTTGCACAGGGTTTAAAGAATTGAGTGTGTAGATGTGAAAAAGATAAGGCACCCCAAACCTAAGTGGAACTTAGGTTTGTTGCCTCTCGTTTAACTAATACTGAGACAAACATCATACACCACTCATTAACATAAAGATTTAGAACATACCTGTTTTGCCCGACCGGAGGATTCTTGACTGGTTGAGCATCAATCGGAGGAGGAGGGGAGAGTACGCACACACAAAAGAAACAAACAAACGACGAAAGAAAAACAAGAAAACAGAAACACACAAAGCAAGAAAGGAATAAAAACTGCACGAAAAACGAAAAACGAGGCAAATGGGGCTCCCGCGGTTTAGCCTGCGACTTGCAAGTCGCGTGGCAAACCGCGTAACCCTCTCTTTCAGAAAACCAACAGAGGGCCCCGCGACTTGCTGCGCGGTATGCAAACCGCGTGACAAGTCGCGTATGTTCCTGTTTCAGCTATTTTTGACTTTTTCGATTTTTCGATTTTTATGGCTTTTTCATTATTTAAACACACTCAAAAATAGAAATAAAAATAAAACTAAGCACGCAAATAACAAGGAAAACAAACCTTGGTGGGTTGCCTCCCACCCAGCGCCTTATTTAAAGTTGTGGCACGACTATGTGGGTTCAGCTCGGCTCAGTATCCGCAGACTCGAATCGCCCACACTTGCGATTCCCCGCGGATTGTTCCCTCTTTACTTGACCTTTACCATCTCTAGATCTGCACTGTCCACTCTCGAACATCTTGAAGTTTACCTTCTCGCCACCAACTCTGAAGGTAATCTCTCCTTCCTCCATGTCTATTAATGCTCGACTCGTGGCCAGGAAGGACCTCCCCAAAATCAGCGGGACTTCCTCATCTTCATCTATGTCGATGACCACGAAATCTACCGGGAAGTAGAACTTACCAACTTTGATCAGCACGTCTTCAATCACCCCGTATGGATACCTTATCGATCTGTCCGCGAGCTTGAGTGTCATGTATGTTGGGCTCACCTCTCCCAATCCGAGTTTCCTGAAAACAGATAACGACATTGTTGATCCAAACCCTCAGTGATTTGATAATGACCCTCTCTTATATACTTAGTGAAAATTGTAAGTAAACAATATGTATCAGAGTTTCACTATCGCTGATAAGTACTAAGATCTTACAGTACCGCTGATAGGAACTCTCGCTCTTTAAATTAAACATTCAGCGAAACTGTTCACCATTAATACTGAGTCTGTTCAGTCATTATGATGATCGCTGACAAGTTAGTTGTTTACTTATGATCCCTGAAGACAAGTTTCACGTCAACAAATGTTCTACACTGAAGTCGAAGATCAAGCTCAAGAACCAGCGACAAGTCTCCTAATGAACTGATGCGGATCAGCGAAGACTCAGATTTGTCCACTCAACGTGAAGTATCAAGTACAAGACTTCAGCTATCGCTGAACTTTATCATTCGCTGAATAGAAAATGATAATCGCTGAATCAACGAAAGCTGATCATGAAGTCCTCCGTACAAAGTACTTTTGTCTTAACCTCCCTTGCACGACTCCGTACGAAATGTCAGAAAAGAACCTCCGACTGTCTGAAATCGTACAACCACTCTGATACTACACTGTTCATCCATGCGGCTACTAAGGTTGTCAACCAAGGTCAATGACATGCAACCAACCAGCTGATGACACGTGTAAAGTGTATACTGACTTGCATTAAATGCATGCAGTATATAAAGAGATGAGCCCACTTCATTTGAAGTAACTTGCTAACTCTGGACAAGTTCAATCTCTTATCTTAAGATAGGTTATTATTAGTAATTTCCTTATCTCTCTTAGTGCAAGAAACCTTAGTGTTCCAACTTGTTTAGATTTAGGTTTATCCTTAATCTTGTTTCCGCAACAAGCTGTAAATTGTTAATGATTTATCAATAAACAATTTAGAAAAGTAAAATCTGTGTGTTTGTATTCAACCCCCCCCCCCCCTTCTACAAACTTGTATAGGCCTTCGGGACCAACAAGTGGTATCAGAGCAGATTTGTTTAACCTCATAAACAAGATCTAATCTAAGATATTTCTCTTCCTTGCTATTATCTGAAAATGGCCACCAACACAAACACAAATTATATAGACAATGGTTCTCTTGCTAAACCCCCTAGATTTTCCAAAGATAACTTCAACTTATGGAAAAATAGGATGACACTCTTCTTAGAAGGTGTAGACCCTACTATGCCTTACTATCTAGAAAATGGTCCATTCATCCCTGTAAGAATTGATGCTGCTGTTCCAGCCGCTGAGAATAGACCTGCTATTCCAGAAAGGCTGGTACTTAAGGAAATCTTTCAATGGACTGACGAAGATAAGAAGAAAGTGGCTATAGATACAAAAGCCAGATCCATACTATCCATGGCTCTTCCTGACGAAGTCTACCATTCCGTCATGAACCTGAAAACATCAAAGGCCATGTGGGACACAATATGTGTTCAGTATGAAGGAACGTCTGAAGTCCAGGATTCAAGAAAGATCAACCTGGTAAGACAATACGAAAGCTTCATTTTTGGTAAGAATGAATCTCTCTCTGAAGTTCACCAACGTTTTGGTAAGGAATATTCCAACTTTGAAGTACTGACAAAGTTTCTAGAATGTTTACCTGAAAGCTGGGACAATTATGCTATGTGTCTCAAGCTATCAAAGGATCTAAAATCAATGACCCTTGCTACCTTATATGGCACATTGCTGAATCATGAGCAATCAAGCCATCTTAAGAAGAATCTTGTAAAAGATTCCAAAAGCACCCCTGTTGCTTTAATCTCAGAGGAACCTTCTACTCAGCGACCCTCGGTCACTATCACTGAGTTAGAAAGTAACTCTGAAAGGTCATCAGATTCTGATTATTCAGATAATGATGAATATTTGGCTCTCCTAACTAAGAAGTTCAAGAGATTTGCCAAAAAGAAAATGTTTAGAAAGAACAAACCTCTTTCCATAACTGACAAGCCTAGATCATCAGCGTTTATTGATAAGGCTACTGCTACTTGTTTTAACTGCGAAAAGACAGGACATTTCGCTAACGAGTGCAGGTCAAAGAAAGTTTCTAGACCCTCAGCTTTTACAAAGAAACCCTTTGCTCCAAGAAATAAAGATGACAAATATTCAAAGCTGAAAGAAAAATATGCAAAGCTAAAAAGCTTTAAGAAGAAGAATAAAGGCCTGATGGCTGACTATGATTGGGCTGCTTCTGATGAAGAAGCATCATCATCTGACTCTGAAGATGATGAAGCAAATCTATGTCTTATGGCCAAGATTGAAGAAGAGGAAGAAAGTTCAGACATTCCCTCCACTTCAACATCTGCTATTCAGGTATCACCTTCTTTCTTTACCAATATTGCAAATATTGATGAAGATGATAGTCTCCGTAAGATCGATCTCTTGACTAGAAGTTTATACGAAGCCATGAACGGCAAAACTGTGGTTGAAAACCAAAATCTTGATCTCGCTGAAAAGCTTAAAAACTGCCACCTTCAAATAGAAAAGCTTTCTAAAATTGAAGAAGACTTTAAAGATCAAGTATATTTAAATCAGCTAGTCAAAATCGAACGAGCAGAAGCTATCGCTGCATTAAAGGCTGAAAAAGCTACTGCTGAAGGATGGTGTAATTCTTCAACAAAGATCACTGAGATAATAAAGTCTCAGATTCCCCTGAGTGATAAACGTGGTTTGGGTTACAAATATCAAACACCAAAACCAACCACTAAGCGTTCAATGCTTAAATTTGGAACGTTCGTACCCTCAGTCGCTGATACTTCATCTTCTCAGTGCTCCTCGTCCGTTACACCAATCCCTGAGGAAACTCCTACCTCTGTCTCTAAAGACAAAGGTAAAGGAATTGTTATTTACCAGAATCCTCAGAAGGGTACCTTAGTACCAAAGCTGAATGCTTCTAAAGCTTCAGTGGCTCATCCCTCTGGATCAATGAAGCAGATATCTGGATTTATTCAGCGATCTACTCCTAGACTCAGATTGGATGTCCTTGGTAAGAAATCTGAAGAACTGAATGTTCGTCCCTTTTCTAAAGCCAATAGTTTACTTGGTGCTGGCACTTCTAATTTGAAATTAAAAGCTCAGCATTCAAATGGTCCTAGAACTACTTTTAGTTATAGGAAATGTTATCACTGTGGACTTACTGATCATATTGCTAGTAAGTGCCCCACAGCCACCAAAGCTGAAAAGATAGCTAAGGTGAAGATTGTCCCCAAGGCAAAGAAGACCAACCCTGGTGCAAATCAGGTTAAAGTGAATCCTACCACTGAAGTTAAGAAATTAACCAAAGTGAAGAAAGACAAAGCTGAGTCTTCAAATGCTGCGAAGACTGCTGAATCTTCCATTCCAACTACTTCCACTGACAAATGTGTATACATGGTTAAGTGGGTACCCAAGAAAATATAATCTTCCATTGTATTGCAGGTTAAGAAGGGTATCTGGTATTTCGATAGCGGATGCTCTAGACACATGACTGGAAAGAAAAGCCTGCTCGCTGAATACAAGGAAGAGAAGGGTCCCTCTGTGACTTTCGGTGGAAATGGAAAAGGACATACCCGAGGGTATGGTGTACTTTCAAATGGTACAACCTCCTTCAGAAGAGTCGCATATGTTGAAGGGCTGAAGCATAATCTTCTAAGCATCAGTCAGCTGTGTGACATGGATAACAAAGTAATCTTTACTAAGGAATCCTGCTTTGTCACTGACAAAAAGGAGAAGATAGCACTCAACGGTTATCGTTTGGAAAATGTTTATGTAATAAACATGGACTCAACAACCACTGAGAACTCATGTTTCTTCTCAAAAGCCTCATCTGATGTCAACTGGCTATGGCATAAGAGGCTATCTCATCTAAATTTCAAGACACTGAACACTCTTTCTTCAAAAGAGTTAGTCACTGGTCTACCTCAGCATTCATACGCCAAAGAGTCGTTATGTTCAGCGTGTGAAAAAGGGAAGCAGACCAAAGCAAGCTTTAAGTCAAAGCAAGTTTCTTCAGTGTCATCTCCTCTACAACTACTCCATATGGATTTGTTTGGCCCTGTTAACAAACAATCCATCGCTGGAAAGAAATATACGCTGGTCATAGTTTATGAATTCTCTCGCTTCACTTGGGTAATGTTTATCCGTTCTAAGAGTGACACCCCTGAAGAACTCATCAATTTTGTTCGGAAGATGGAAACCCTGAACAATCTGACCGTTCGCTCAATAAGGAGTGATCATGGGACTGAATTCAAAAACAGTTCTCTTGATTCCTTCCTTGAGAGTAAGGGTATTTCTCATAACTTTTCTTCAGTGAGAACACCGCAACAAAATGGAGTCGCTGAAAGAAGAAATAGAACAATTATTGAAGCTGCACGTTCAATGCTCAGCGATTCTCACCTGCCTACTCAGTTTTGGGTAGAAGCTGTCAACACTACTTGTTTTACGCAAAACAGGTCGCTGATAGTCAAAAGATTCAAAAAGACAGCCTATGAACTCTTTCATGGGAGAAAGCCTTCAATCAGCTTTCTTCACATCTTTGGATGTCAGTGTTTTATACTGAACAACAGAGATGCTCTTGGAAAGTTTGATCCTAAGGCTGATGATGGAATCTTTCTTGGATACTCCTCACTTTCCAAAGCCTTCAGAGTCTTCAATCGTAGAAGACAAACTGTAGAAGAAACTATTCACGTCACGTTTGACGAATCCAGTTCAGCGAACTCTAAACCTTCCGCTGATACTGAAGAACTGAATCAATGGATGTTTTCTCATCTTGGTGATTCAGAAGATATTCCCACTAATGCTCATCCAGTAGAAGATGATAGTCCTATCATTCCAAATATGCAGAACAGTGAAGCTGAAACTTCTTGGGTCTCAGCTGTTCCTATAAACACTATACCTAACGCTGAACCAAATGTCTCAGACATTCCATCTACTTCTCAGCAATCAGTGAATATAATGACAACTGCATCCATTCCTCTCTTGGCTGATACTCCTGACGTCGCTGAAGCTTCATCTTCAGCTCCTCCAGTTCAAGTTGAGTCAACGTCTCACGCTCCGGCTCAGCGATGGACTATAAATCATCCAATTGATCAAATTCTTGGTGATCCAAACGATGGGATTCAGACTCGACGAAGTTCAGGTAATATTTGTTTATTTGTAAATTTTATTTCACTAACTGAACCAAAGAAAGTAGATGATGCCCTCAAAGATCCAAACTGGGTCAGCGCCATGCAAGAAGAGCTGACTGAATTCGAAAGAAACAAAGTTTGGAAACTTGTTCAGAGACCAACTGATAAAACAGTAATAGGCACTAAATGGGTCTATCGAAATAAGTTGGACGAACATGGTACTGTAACCCGCAACAAAGCTCGACTTGTTGCTCAGGGATACAGACAAGAGGAAGGTATAGATTATGACGAAACATTTGCTCCAGTAGCAAGACTTGAATCTATTTGTCTATTCTTAGCATATGTTGTACACAAAAACTTCAAAGTACATCAGATGGATGTTAAGTCAGCGTTTCTAAATGGAAAGCTGAATGAAGAAGTGTATGTGGAACAACCTCCAGGATTCTCAGATTCTAAGCGTCCAGGTTATGTTTATAAACTGGATAAGGCACTTTATGGTTTGAAGCAAGCTCCTCGTGCATGGTATGACACTCTTTCTACTTATCTCCATATTGAAAAATTTGAGCGAGGTAAGATTGACAAAACTCTATTTTTTAGAAAAGTGAAAGGTCATATCATTTTAGTTTAAATATATGTTGATGACATTATATTTGGTTCTAATAACCCTGAGCTTTGTACTCGTTTCGCTGATAGAATGAAAGATGAGTATAAAATGAGCATGATGGGTGAACTAACATATTTCCTTAGTCTTCAGATTAAGCAAACTGAGAAAGGAACTTTCATAAATCAGGGAAAATATGTTAAAGATATGCTGAAGAAATTCGACTTAACTGAAAGTTCAGCTATGAAAACCCCTATGGCACCACCGCTGACACTTGATAAGGACACTAAGGGTGTTCCTGTCAATGTCACGCTGTACCGTGGGATGATCGGCTCTCTATTGTATCTAACAGCTAGCCGACCCGATATTATGTTTGCAACATGCTTGTGTGCACGATATCAAGCTGAACCTAAGATATCTCATATGAAAGTTGTAAAGAGAATCTTTCGATATCTTAAGGGTACAACGAATCTAGGTCTTTGGTATCCCAAAGATTCATGATTCGATCTAACCGCCTATTCAGATAGTGATTTTGCAGGTTGCAAAATGGATAGGAAAAGCACCACAAGAGGATGTCAGCTCCTGGGTGGAAAGCTGGTAAGTTGGACAAGTAAAAAACAAAATTCAGTGTCCACTTCCACAGCTGAAGCTGAATATGTAGCTGCTGGAAGCTGTTGTTCTCAAGTCTTGTGGATGAGAAATCAGCTACTAGACTATGATCTTCAGCTCTCCAAAATTCCAATCTATTGCGACAGCATAAGTGCCATCGCTATAGCAAACAATCCAGTACTACATTCAAAGACCAAACATATATAAATCAGATATCATTTTATCAGAGATCATGTGATGAATGGTGATATAGAACTTCGTTTTATCCCAACTGATTATCAGTTAGCTGACTTATTTACCAAACCTCTTGATGAGACAAGATTCAACTTTCTCATCAGCGAGCTTGGAATGCTGAACTTTGAAGGATAAAATCTTCAGCGGTTCACATTGATCAGCGAAAGGATAAAATCAACTTCTACCGGTGAGAACTTCTCTACTGACTCTGAGGAAGTGGAAATCATCAAGGCTCCTCAGGTTAAGTTAAATCTTGATCAACTAGACTGGACTAAGATAAACAACCTTTCTGCGCTTCTCGAGTTTCCTCCTCGAAAGCAAGTCACACATCTGACAGATGCTGTGAATTTCCTGAAGAATTGCTGCATTTCAACAGCCCTGACCATTTCACCCCGTGCAAGTCAGCTGCTACTATCTCAGTTCTGGTACTCTGCCAGACACTCTCAGCTACCATCCGCCAAAGATCCCTCCAAAACAGTTGATTGTATCCTCTGCGATACTGAACATGGCACGATAAAGATCACACCTGCCATCATTCGCAAAGCTCTGAACTTTCCCATCGCTACAAAGGAAAAACCTTTTGTTCCTTTCCCTGACCATAAGAATATCGCTGACAAAGAAGCTCTTATTGCATTTTTTGATGCAATGGGCTATGTATGGGAAATGGGCAGAGACAAGAAGCCTGAGAAGAAGCTAACACTGCTGAAGAAATCGAAAATGCCCAGCGAGATGAACTTCATCTTCGCTCACCTTATCAGCTGCATGACTGCCAAGACCAGCTCTTCTGATCAAGCCGCTCAACCTCAGCAAGCTATGGGATACGCTCTGCTGAAAGGTCTACACATTGACTGGGCATCTCTCATCTATGATGACTTGCTGCAAAGAGTAGACTCTGCCGCTGACAGGCCTGCTTGGGTTCCCTACCCCCGATTCATCAGCGCTATCTTTCAATATGGCCTGAAGGACAGCTACCTACAAGAGGGCGATCTAAAACTCTCTCAGATTGGCCCTAAGGTACTCGACCTAAAACCTGTTGAAAATGAGGTACGTCTTTCTACCCTCTTAACTCTTCTCAACCCTTCTTCTACTTCTGTGGCTCCTTCAGCGACAATACCCATCGCTGATACCCTGGCCACAAAATCCTCTCCTAAGAAAAGGAAACATTCATCTACCCCACTTGATTCTAAAAGGATCAAGAAAACAAAGGAGCAACCCCAGCAATCTCATGCTGAAGACTCCTCAGCTCTTTCTGCAGAGCTGAAGGAACGTTCCGTGGTACGCTCTGCCACACCTGAACAAGCCATCCCTTTTATCCAAACTTCAGTGTCTCTAAACGCTGAGGTTACAAACTTGGAACCGACCCAACCTCCCTCAGTCTCTCAAAAGACTGATGAAGTGATTGTCAGCGAATCCAACGCTGAACTCAGAACCCAACCTCCATTCTCATCCTTCGCTCCTCCCTCCACTCATTTGGTCTCTACTCCAGATCTAACTGGAGCTGCCATCATTTCCTCAGAACATAAAGCTGATTCTCCAAGAATGATGAAGACAGGACCTGCAGAAAAATCCATGGGCACTTTTGAAGATGACATGGAACTTTACTCAGGAACCCGTGATTTCGATGAATTCACCAATCCTCCTGCAGGTAAACAACAACCCATAAACACTGTGACTAAACCCCAAACTTCTGAGCTTTCCTCTGTTCACAAGTTTTTATATGTTACAGGTCCTAATTTGGGAGATATCAACGCCTCTCTGAATTCCGTGGAGACAAAGCTGACAGGTCTCACCACTACTCTCTCCAATAACTCTACAGCTGTAACAAACGCTAGAGAGAATCTGAACAAGCTGACAACAGTGGTGGAGAAGAAGGCTTCCACAGATGACATGAAGCAAGTTGATAAAACTCTCAGCGACTTCGCCAAGGTGCTCGCTGATATCTACACAGACTACACCTCTCTCAAAAACTCAGTTTCGTCCATGTCCAGCGAATTTACAACGCTGAAGACATCGGTTGGAACACTAGAGGGAGATATGTCTGCTGTGAAGACAAATGTCAACACTCTGACGACTGACTTAAGCTCTGTAAAGACTGACGTTGGTTCGATGAAGACTATGATCGAACAGCTGTTGCACAAGGCGAATACTCCTGCTCCTGCCCCTGTCCCTGAATCTGAACATTTTACAGCGGCAGATCGCATTGAGCTCGGGAGGATCAATCCTGCTATTTCTGGCCTTAAAGACAGATTAGCAAAGATTGAAGTTTGTGTAGGTCTCTCTGGCCAAGAAGACAGAGAACCTACCAACGCTGCTGAATCTAGCCATTCCTCCCCCAGTCATCATGAAAAAGAGGGGGAGAAGAGCGCTGAAGATCTCTCCAAGAGCGCTGAAGACTTTTCCCATGATGAATCTATCAGGGGAGAAAAGAAGGATGTTGAAGAAACCACCGCTGGACCTAAGGGAGATGAAAACCCTGAGGTAACCGAGAAGCTCGCCTATGTATCTGAGGGGGAGCAACTCGAAGAAGAAGCTGAGAAAACTGAATCCGAAGCAGAAGATAATGAAGCCGTCGACATCCCTGATGATGAACCATCTTCTTCTCCAAGAATGATGATGATGACGAAGATGACGATGACTTCTTTATCGTCAAACCTGCTCAAAAAATCAAAGCTCTTAAGGGAATCTCGATAAATGAACCTTCAGGGGAGCGGACAAAGACAAAGCCCTCAGCCTCTGGAGCTGAGAAAAGCAAAGGCAAAAGCGTCGCTGAAGATGACAATCTGATGATCTTGCTTGAAAAGCCGGTTTGTCAGGTATACTAAACATCTCTTACTCCATCCCTCCTCTATCATACCTATCAGTTCTACTACCCAAGCCTATACACTTGAACCAATTCTCTCTATCTGATTCTACCCAAGTTCTTACTCGTAAGATCGCTGTGTTTCAGCTAGTCCTCTCCCCTGTTTAAGGATATCGCTGAAGGCTCCACAACTGCGACTTCACCAAAAATACCAGCTGCTGCTGAAGAAATAATCCCAGTCTTAGATTTAATCTCTGAGACTGATGAACCAGAAGAACAGCTACTCTCGCACAGAGGCAGACCTTCCTTAGCTCCTCAAAAGCTAAGTGAAGAGGATCAGAAAAGAAGAGAGGAGATAATAAAACGATTCGAGGATCAGCGAATCATTCTGAGGCGTGATCAACTTCCTTCAGTTCCTCCAAAGTTCAGAATTTCCAAAAAGAAATACAAGGAACATCTCAGAGCTGAACGTCTAATAGCTGAAAGAAAAGAAGCTGAAGAAAAAGACAGAGAATACGCCATCCAGCTTTCTAAACGTTCAATAAACGACCCCAAGCTGAAAAGAGTTCCCATTGATGTTCAACGTCAGCTCTGGGAAAACGCCAAGAAGATAACTGAAGAAAAGAGAACTGTGTCTCAGTCAACTTTAGCCTGGTGCAAAGAAAAGGTCAACTACAGAGACTCTCCTGCCAAAATCAACAAGGTATTCATCTCTGGAAGAACAACCCTTGTTTCAATCGCTGAAATCGAGATATTCAGAGAAGATAAGAAGTCCGAAAAATTCTATGCTGAAGCCATAACGAAGTACGGTCTCTCTGAATGGTTGGAGATCAGGTTAGCCATCCAGAAGTCCAAGTCGAAATACAAGGAACATGTTGAAAAGCTGATCAACAAACAAATCGACTTAGTCTACTCCTGTGTGGATATTCCTCCTCCTCCTCCTCTCGAAAGTCAGAAAAGAAAGGCCTCGGCGAAGAAGAAGAAGAAGAAATCTATATCTTCAATTGATGGCCCTGTCATTCAAAATGAAACAGGTATTGGTTTTTCACGCGCTGAAGTCCTTGGTCCTGATCCTGATCTTTTCATGCTTGACACATCTCTTCCTCCTAGTGAGACTTTCATCCCTGGCAAAGTCATAAGCGAACCCTATGGGATATTTTTTTCATGACTACGATGGTGGAAAGCGTTTTCAACGGATCGCTGAGCTTCCAATCACTCCAATCGAACAGCTCAGAGATCTCATCTACTGGTGTGACTTCAGAAATGACCCTCAGGCACGACATTTGAAACCCTTGATTTTTGAAGAAGCACTGATCAAAAGAAAACAAGGTGTAACCGTTCCTGACTGGATGATTCCCACCACATCAATGACCCTTGATGAACTTCTCATTAAGGAAGAACCTTTGTAAGCTGATAGGATCGCCTCTTTCATCTATTTTATCAGTTATCCTTTTGTACTTGTAATTTATTTCGCTTGTACTTGTAATCTTTTCATTTCTCTTTGTATCCTGATTCAAAGTTTTAAAGAAAGATTTCAGCGAATGTACTTTACTCCATCAGTACTGAAAAGATCCCAGAAAACAGTAAAAGGGACAAATATTTTATGAGTTCTTTTTATCCTTATGTTTTCATTTAAATAGCAATTTTCTTTGTTGCTATGTCATAATCAAATAGGGGGAGATTGTTGATCCAAACCCTCAGTGATTTGATAATGACCCTCTCTTATATACTTAGTGAAAAATGTAAGTAAACAATATGTATCAGAGTTTCACTATCGCTGATAAGTACTAAGATCTTACAGTACCGCTGATAGGAACTCTCGCTCTTTAAATTAAACATTCAGCGAAACTGTTCACCATTAATACTGAGTCTGTTCAGTCATTATGATGATCGCTGACAAGTTAGTTGTTTACTTATGATCCCTGAAGACAAGTTTCACGTCAATAAAGGTTCTACGCTGAAGTCGAAGATCAAGCTCAAGAACCAGCGACAAGTCTCCTAATGAACTGATGCGGATCAGCGAAGACTCAGATTTGTCCACTCAACGTGAAGTATCAAGTACAAGACTTCAGCTATCGCTGAACTTTATCATTCGCTGAATAGAAAATGATAATCGCTGAATCAACGAAAGCTGATCATGAAGTCCTCCGTACAAAGTACTTTTGTCTTAACCTCACTTGCACGACTCCGTACGAAATGTCAGAAAAGAACCTCCGACTGTCTGAAATCGTACAACCACTCTGATACTACACTGTTCATCCATGCGGCTACTAAGGTTGTCAACCAAGGTCAATGACATGCAACCAACCAGCTGATGACACGTGTAAAGTGTATACTGACTTGCATTAAATGCATGCAGTATATAAAGAGATGAACCCACTTCATTTGAAGTAACTTGCTAACTCTGGTTAAGTTCAATCTCTTATCTTAAGATAGGTTATTATTAGTAATTTCCTTATCTCTCTTAGTGCAAGAAACCTTAGTGTTCCAACTTGTTTAGATTTAGGTTTATCCTTAATCTTGTTTCCGCAACAAGCTGTAAATTGTTAATGATTTATCAATAAACAATTTAGAAAAGTAAAATCTGTGTGTTTGTATTCAACCCCCCCCCCCCCCCCCCTTCTACAAACTTGTATAGGCCTTCGGGACCAACATGCATTAAATTAATACTCGCCCCTAAATCACATAACACTTTATTAAAACTAAGATCCCCAATTTGAATAGGGATTGAAAAACTCCCTGGGTCTTTGAGCTTCTGGGGAAGCTTATTCTGGAAGATGGCACTACACTCTTCAGTGAGTGTAACTGTGGATTGATGATCGATCGCCATCTTTTTGGAAAGGATCTCTTTCATGAATTTCATGTAAGAGGGCATTTGGGTGAGAGCATCTGCAAAAGGGATATTGATCGTTAGCTTTTTAAATACTTCAATAAATTTAGAAAAATTGACCTGATCCTTATTTGCTTTCAGCCTGCTCGGGTAAGGTACTCTTGGTGCTGCCTTCTTGACCGGTGGTGTCACTTCTTTCTTCTTCGGTTCACTTTCCTCGCTTTCTTCAGCTTCAACTTCCTTCACCTTCTCAACCTCTTTTTCCTCAGGCTCGACTTCCCTTGCTGGCTTCCCATTCAGTTCTTTGTCATTTCTCAGATAGATGGCATTACAATTCTCTTGGTTCCACTTTTCGGCCATGCTTGGAAATGTGCCAGGTGGCCGGTTTTGTAGGGCTTCCGAAATCTGCCCCACTTGCCTCTCGAGAATTCTGATTGAGGCTGTATTTTGATCAGTTGCGGCTTTCACCGTGTTGATCGTGCTCGCTAATCCCTCGACCGTGCTGTCCATTTTTGACATGAACTTCATCATCATCTCTTCTAATCCCGGTTTCTTCTCCATCGAGGGTCCTTCATTCCTTTGGTGAAAACCTGGAGGACGGTACACATTATTAGTTTGAGCAAAATTAGAAGAGTTAGAAAAATTACCTGACTGTGGTTGACCGGGCTGATTCCATGAAAGATTGGGATGCTTCTTCCATCCCTCATTATAGGTGTTCGAGAAAGGATCGTTTCTCGGTTGGTTCCGGTTTGACACAAAGTGAATCTGGTCAGGTTCTTGCGAATTCCCTCCTTTCAGTTGGTCCGTGATAAAAGCTAGTTGAGCTTTAAGTTCCTTCAGCTCATCAGATTCTTGAATATTAGCAACCCTTCTAACAGATGATCTTGGAGTGGAAAAACAATGCTCAGCAAGGTTCTCGATCAGCTCGCATGCTTCCTCATATGTCTTCTCCATTAAGGCTCCACCCGCTGCAGTAGTGATATCATTTTTAAACTGCGGGTGAAGGCCTCCAAAGAAGGTCTGGATGATGACCCAACCGTGTAATCCATGATGCGGGCATTTCTTCAACATCTCCTTGTATCTCTCCCATGCCTCGTATAAAGTCTCTTGATCCCATTGAGAAAAATGGGTGATTTCCGCCATCAGTTGGGCGGTCCTGCTAGGTGGGAAGAACTTCTGGAGGAAGGCAGCTTTCAGTTGTGCCCAAGTGGTGATGGAATCTGGTGAGATGCTTTCAGCCCATGTTTCAGCTCGACCTTTAAGTGAAAATCCGAATAGCCTCAGCTTGATGGCATCCTCACTCATGCCATTGATCTTAAACGTATTGCAGATCCTCTCGAATGCACGAAGATGTGTGTGAGGATCCTCGGTTGGCGTTCCTCCATATTGGTTCTGTTGCACCATCACGATGGTGCTCGGTTTAAGCTCGAAATAGTTCGCCCCAGTAGTGGGCGCTTGGATGCCTATCCGTGCGGCCGCCACATTAGGATCGGCAAATGACCGCATCAGAACTCTTTCCGGAGGTGGTGGTGGATTGTTGCAGCGAGGTGGAGGATCGTTTCGCGGAGGTGGTCTCTCGTCGTCAGACATCTCGAATTTCAGATTCCTTTTGGCTTTCGCTTCCTTACGCAGCCGACGAGCGGTTCTTTCGATCTCCGGATCAAATTGTTCGATCTCTTTTCCTCGGGTCGTCCTTGGCATAAACCAAGTGGTACCTAAAAAGAAAGAAAACAAAGTCAGTAATCCAAAAACTGAAAGTGATGGAATAAAACACGAAATAAAAAATAAATGTCCAATCTAATAATGCTTATAGACGGTAGTGCTATTAGCTACAACTAGTTCCCCGGCAACGGCGCCAAAAACTTGACACGGGGTTTTTACACACCCCGCGTATCTTACCGCAAGTGTACGGGTCGAAGTCAAGTAATAGTACTTGGAAAGTACGAGTATCGAATCACGGGGAACTAGGAACTAAGTATCACAATTACTATAAGCTTTATTAACTAGACTGTCGAATTTGGAAGATGGGTTTTAAACTAAATTCTAGCAAATCACAACTTAAATGCAAACAAAGCAAAGAACAAATTAGGAACTTCGATAGAGAGAAAAGTTGAGGGTTGGAAATCCTCCGGTTCTACACATGCACACAAACAACTCAAACAATTACCAGTTTATCCCCTTAATGATTCCCAAATCTTTTAAAGTCACCGTTGTTCTCTTTCAAGCCCCAACGGGTTTTATTTTGAAAAGGATAAGTTTAATCTCTCGATCTCACCTATGGATTTCAAAACACATTAAGTACTCGATTTATTTTTAACTTGGCTAGATTTTCTCTCGAAATCAACCTAACGGGTTAATTGGGACTAAGACTTATTCAGTATATCTCTATCACTGATTTATCGTCTTAGGCATGCAATTCCTAGTTCTATTTAACAGTTAATTCTCTCGAACTCAACTGAAAATAATAAGTCAATTAAAAGCTAGCTAGACTTTCAAAGGCATTAAACACAAAATCACATGCTTCATTAATCAAGGAAAAACCAATAAAAGTTCAAATCATCTGGTTACATGCTTTATAAACAGGAATTCATTCCAACCCCCAACACGAACCAGTTAGTTCATGTCGGTGGTGGATTCAAACACAAGAGAGAAATATGAAACTACGTATGTAAACATGGTAACGCGAAAGATTAAAAACATGAAAAATAACGTGATGAACTCCCTTCAATCGTGCTTGTATCTACGTTCCGTGATGATTGTCTCCGTGATCGGCCCTCTAACGTGACTCCGAAAGCTCCGAAAAGTCGCCGGAAATGGCCCCAAAATCGCCCATGGTCGTCTGCCGAAAGTTGGATATCGAATAATGACCTAAACCCCGGATAAAATAGCTGAAAATCGCGAAACAGTGACTTACGCGACTTGCCACGCGACTTGCAAGTCGCGGGCTAAGTCGCGCGTATGCTTTTTGCTGTGTGGGTCGATTTCTGGTTCGCGGGTCGGGTCCTGGTTCGGTCGCGGGTCTTGGGCTTGGCTTTTGGGCTTCCGTTAGGCTTCGTTTTGGGCTCTTTTTAGATTCTTTCTCGAGAAATGCCGCCTTTTAGCTAACCTGCATAATTCACTAGATAAACCGTAAAATACACGCCTTTTTACTTGAATACAAGCCAATCTCGTTGGTTTGAGAACTGAAAATAACGCCAAAAAGTGGCGTTATCACCATGCTCTGTCTTTGGTGTGAAATGGGGGTGTGTCCCATGATAAATATATATATATGAATTTGTTTCATATATGGGCGGTGTGTGCCCGGTTACGCTGTCACGGTGTGTGTGACTTTAGCGTGTGTGCCCGATTGCGCTGTCACGGTGTGTGTGACTATAGCGCGTGCCAGTAGCATGTGTCAATGTGTGCTTATTATTTCAAAGTGTGTTGTTATGATTTGTATAAACCCTTCATAACTGATTTTTAAATTATAATATTTTCGGTGTGACCTGGTATGGAGGGAACTCACTAGACCTCATGGTCTAACCCTCGCTTTTCAAAACTAAAACCTTTTTCAGGTAAGCAGTAGTCAAGCGCAACTTTAGAGATTTGGCAATACGTGGGCCGGAGCTTGCGTTTAGAAGAAATAGAAGAACTTCCTTTTATGTCTAGTTAGAATTTCTCAGCAGTATTTATGGTTATTTCCGCAAACCCTTTGTTGTAAATATGGTTAGTGTGACCATGTTGAGCCGTTTATGGCGTTATGAATTAAAGAAGTAGCTTGTAGCTTGTATGTTTAAATTTTGGGTTGTTACATAGTAGGCTAACAACAATATCAATATATCAATATAAAGAAGAATGTGGTAGAGAGAGTTAAGGAGAAGCCTCCATTGAGGCTTTAGAATTTTGTTAGAGCTTTGATTTTTTTTAAAAAGAAATCGTTGCATTAACTGTTTACAACCTTTCGTTCTCTTTTTTATTTTTTTGTTTATATTTTTTTTATCTTTTAGTAGGCTAACAATCCTTATTAATCAAAAATATTTTTAATACTGTATGTTTTTATTTATTTACATTTTTATGGATAACCTAACAATCAATATAAATAAAAACTTATTTAATAAAACTTATGGTGGCTTTAGATATTTGTTAGAGTTTTGATTTTTTTTTAAAAGAAAATGTTGCATTAATTGTTTACAACCTTTCATTCTCTTTTGTATATTTTTGTTTATCTTTTAGTAGGCTAACAATAAATATATCAATATATTGATATAAAGAAGAATGTGGTAGAGAGAGTTAAGGAGAAGCCTACATTGAGGCTTTAGAATTTTGTTAGAGCTTTGATTTTTTTTAAAAAGAAAATGTTGTATTAATTGTTTACAACCTTTCGTTCTCTTTTGTATATTTTTGTTTATATTTTTTTTATCTTTTAGTAGGCTAACATCAATATATATATCTAAAGAAGAATGTGGTAGAGAGAGTTAAGGAGAAGCTTCCATTGAGGTTTTAGAATTTTGTTAGAGTTTTGATTTTTTTAAAAAGAAAATGTTGCATTAATTGTTTACAACCTTTCATTCTCTTTAGTATTTTTTTGTTTATATTTTTTTTATCTTTTAGTAGGCTAACATCAATATCAATATATCAATATAAAGAAGAATGTGGTAGAGAGAGTTAAGGAGAAGCCTCCATTGAGGCTTTAGAATTTTGTTAGAACTTTGATTTTTTTTTAAAAAGAAAATGTTGCATTAATTGTTTACAACCTTTCATTCTCTTTTGTATTTTTTTGTTTATATTTTTTTTTATCTTTTAGTAGGCTAACAATCCTTATAAATCAAAAATATTTTTAATACTTTATGTTTTTATTTATTTACATTTTTATGGATAACCTAACAATCAATATAAATCAAAACTTATTTAATAAAACTTATAGAGGTTTTAGATATTTGTTAGAGTTTTGATTTTTTTAAAAGAAACTGTTGCATTTATTGTTTACAACCTTTCATTCTCTTTTGTATATTTTTGTTTATATTTTTTTTTATCTTTTAGTAGGCTAACATCAATCAATATATATATATAAAGAAGAATGTGGTAGAGAGAGTTAAGGAAAAGCTTTCATTGAGGATTTAAAATTTTGTTAGAGTGTTGATTTTTTTTAAAAAGAAAATGTTGCATTAATTGTTTACAACCTTTCATTCTCTTTTGTATTTTTTGTTTATATTTTTTTTTATCTTTTAGTAAGCTAACAGCAATACCAATATATCAATATAAAGAAGAATGTGGTAGAGAGAGTTAAGGAGAAGCCTCCATTTAGGCTTTAGAATTTTGTTAGAGTTTGATTTTTTTTAAAAAGAAAATGTTGCATTAATTGTTTACAACCTTTCATTCTCTTTTGTATTTTTTTGATAATATATTTTTTTTATCTTTTAGTAGGCTAACATCAATAGCAATATATCAATATAAACAACAATGTGGTAGAGAGAGTTAAGGAGAAGCCTCCATTGAGGCTTTGGAATTTTGTTAGAGCTTTGATTTTTTTTTTAAAAGAAAATGTTGCATTAATTGTTTACAACCTTTCATTCTCTTTTGTATTTTTTGTTTATTTTTTTATCTTTTAGTAGGCTAACAATTCTTATAAATCAAAAATATTTTTAATACTGTATGTTTTTATTTATTTACATTTTTATGGATAACCTAACAATCAATATAAATCAAAACTTATTTAATAAAACTTATGGAGGCTTTAGATATTTGTTAGAGTTTTGATTTTTTTTAAAAAGAAAATGTTGCATTAATTGTTTACAACCTTTCATTCTCTTTTGTATTATTTTGTTTATATTTTTTTTATCTTTTAGTAGGCTAACATCAATCAATATATCTTTATATATATAAAAGCAAAAACCATGAAAAATGACATGGCACAATGTGGATTGAGATTTCTCAAATATTGAATTGTGATTTACTTTGCCTATCCCACATTGATAAAAAGTTGAAATGTTGGAACATGAATTTGATTATAAAAAGAGAATAATGCCAACTTTTTTTATATGACTTATGATTTATTTTAATTCCTTTTGGATTAAAGAGTTAATTTTAGTTTCTTCATGTTCAATATATTGTATATATTGCATTACAATTATGAGCATCTCCAATGAAGGTTCTTATAAGAACCTCCTTTTTGTACTTTTTGGTGTCACCTCATTTCCATCTCAATCTTTATATCTTTATATATATAAAAGCAAAAACCATGAAAAATGACATGGCACAATGTGGATTGAGATTTCTCAAATATTGAATTGTGGTTTACTTTGGCTATCCCACATTGATAAAAAGTTGAAATGTCGGAACATGAAGTTGATTATAAAAGGAGAATAATGCTAATTTTTTTTACATGACTTATGATTTATTTTAATCTCTTTTGGATTAAAGAGTTAATTTTAGTTTCTTCATGTTGAATATATAGTATATATTGCATTACAATTATGAGCATCTCCAATGGAGGTTTTTATAAGAAACTTCTTTTTGTACTTTTTGGTGTCACCTCAATCTTTATCTTTATATATATAAAAGCAAAAACCATGAAAAATGACATGGCACAATGTGGATTGAGATTTCTCAAATATTGAATTGTGGTTTACTTTGGCTATCCCACATTGATAAAAAGTTGAAATGTTGGAACATGAAGTTGATTATAAAAGGAGAATAATGCCAACTTTTTTTACATGACTTATGATTTATTTTAATCCCTTTTGGATTAAAGAGTTAATTTTAGTTTCTTCATGTTGAATATATAGTATATATTGCATTACAATTATGAGCATCTCCAATGGAGGTTCTTATATAAGAACATTCTTTTTGTACTTTTTGGTGTCACCTCATTTCCATCTCAATCTTTATCTTTATATATATAAAAGCAAAAACCATGAAAAATGACATGGCACAATGTGGATTGAGATTTCTCAAATATTGAATTGTGGTTTACTTTGGCTATCCCACATTGATAAAAAGTTGAAATGTTGGAACATGAATTTGATTATAAAAGGAGAATAATGCAACTTTTTTTATATGACTTATGATTTATTTTAATCCCTTTTGGATTAAAGAGTTAATTTTAGTTTCTTCATGTTGAATATATAGTATATATTGCATTACAATTATGAGCATCTCCAATGGAGTTTCTTATAAGAACCTCTTTTTTGTGCTTTTTGATGTCACCTCATTTCCATCTCAATCTTTATATATATAAAAGCAAAAACCATGAAAAATGACATGGCACAATGTGGATTGGGATATCTCAAATATTGAATTGTGGTTTACTTTGGCTATCCCACATTGATAAAAAGTTGAAATGTTGGAACATGAAGTTGGTTATAAAAGGAGAATAATGTCAACATTTTTTACATGACTTATGATTTATTTTAATCCCTTTTGGATTAAAGAGTTAATTTTAGTTTCTTCATGTTGAATATATAGTATATATTGCATTACAATTAAAAGCATCTCCAATAGAGGTTCTTATAAGAACATTCTTTTTGTACTTTTTGGTGTCACCTCATTTCCATCTCAATCTTTATATATATATAAAAGCAAAAACCTTGAAAAATGACATGGGACAATGTGGATTGAGATTTCTCAAATATTGAATTGTGGTTTACTTTGGCTATCCCACATTGATAAAAAAATTGAAATGTTGGAACATGAAGTTGATTATAAAAGAAGAATAATGCCAATTTTTTACATGACTTATGATTTATTTTAGTCCCTTTTGGATTACAGAGTTAATTTTAGTTGCAAATTTCTTCATGTTGAATATATAGTATATATTGCATTACAATTAAGAGCATCTCCAGTGGAGGTTCTTATAAGAACCTTCTTTTTGTACTTTTTGGTGTCACCTCATTTCCATCTCAATCTTTATATATATAAAAGCAAAAACCTTGAAAAATGACATGGCACAATGTGGATTGAGATTTCTCAAATATTGAATTGTGGTTTAGTTTCGCTATCCCACATTGATAAAAAGTTGAAATGTTGGAACATGAAGTTGATTATAAAAGGAGAATAATGACAACCTTTTTTACATGACTTATGATTTATTTTAATCCCTTTTGGATTAAAGAGTTAATTTTAGTTGCAAATTTTCTTCATGTTGAATATATAGTATATATTGCATTACAATTAAGAGCATCTCCAATGGAGGTTTTTATAAGAACCTTCTTTTTTGTACCTTTTTTAAATAAGCACATCATTATTCCATTTCATCATCTTCACACCAATGTGGGATAAACAAGAAACAACATTTCACGATTTATATAAGACTCAAATCTCATAATGTTTCAAGTGTTTAATGGAAAATGACTACTACTTTTTGAAAAGAATTGAAATAAACTTATTTAATTTCATATTTATAAATTTGTGGTGCTTATAGAACTTTCTCGCCACCGCGCGAGCGCGGTGCCACACACTAGTATATATAAAGAAGAATGTGGTAGAGAGAGTTAAGGAGAAGCTTCCATTGAGGCTAACAATCCTTATTAATCAAAAATATTTTTAATACTGTATGTTTTTATTTATTTACATTTTTATGGATAACCTAACAATCAATATAAATAAAAACTTATTTAATAAAACTTATGGTGGCTTTAGATATTTGTTAGAGTTTTGATTTTTTTTAAAAAGAAAATGTTGCATTAATTGTTTACAACCTTTCATTCTCTTTTGTATTTTTTTTTGTTTATGTTTTTTTTTATCTTTTAGTAGGCTAACAATCAATATATCAATATAAAGAAGAATGTTGTAGAGAGAGTTAAGGAGAAGCCTCCATTGAGGCTTTAGAATTTTGTTAGAGCTTTGATTTTTTTTAAAAAGAAAATGTTGCCTTAAATATTTACAACCATTCATTCTCTTTTGTATTTTATTGTTTATATTTTTTTATCTTTTAGTAGGCAAACAATAATCAATATATCAATATAAAGAAGAATGTGGTAGAGAGAGTTAAGGAGAAGCTTCCATTGAGGCTTTAGAATTTTGTTCGAGCTTTGATTTTTTTTAAAAAGAAAATGTTGCATTAATTGTTTACAACCTTTCATTCTCTTTTGTATTTTTTTGTTTATATTTTTTTTATCTTTTAGTAGGCTAACATCAATAGCAATATATCAATGTAAAGAATAATGTTGTAGAGTGTAACGTCCCAAATTCTTAAACATGCAGTAACATAAAATGAGCATTTGAATTACATGATTAATCTTGTCTTTACATCATTACTAAAACGTACTAAGCAAACAATGACAACGGAAGTCTCTAAATCCACAGCCGAGTACTAACTATAGGCATCAAGAACAAAATCTGGAGTTGCTCTAATCTCCAAGTCCCCCTTGTCGTCTTTCCTAGTTCTTACTAGAAGAACCGATTGTGCGCTTACCTGAAAATGGTTTAGTTTTGAAAGCGAGGGTTAGACCAAAAGGTCTAGTGAATTCCCTCCGAAAACAACATGTAAAACAGTTGGAAAACGTTTATCAACAAACTATAATGCATCATCAATCATGGTACTGCACTGTGTGTGTAACGACCCAATCTAAATAAAGCATACATAGCATTAATATTAAACAATTACAAAACGGGGTCCATAAAATTTCATTACACGTGTCTACAAAGCTTAGGTTGGCGGAAACAACCTATACACAACTGAGAATAACTACCACTAAAAGTATGAGTGGCACTGTCGCTATCTGCTTTTGTCCTCTATCAAGTTCTTGCTCACTTACCTGAAAAGGTTTAGTTTGGAAAATGCGAGGGTTAGACCATGAGGTCTAGTGAGTCCCTCCTGACAGTTCTCAAAATCTTTTAAAACTTTTCATAACTTTCATATATAAACTTTCGATAATAAACTTTCACATAGCTGAACATCAAAATCTTTCACATAAAACTTCCACATAACTTTTCATAAAACTTTCACATAAAATCTTTCACGGAATCAGGTCCGCCTCTCATAATCTGACACCCTGAAGCCACCCTAAGGTGACAACGAGTCAGTCTCATGCTGCCTTATATTGGGGCTACTTCCCCTGGCATAAAGGGTCTCCTCTCCCGCACGAGCACTGGCGGGACTACTTTCCCGTCTTGGCCAGTTTACGTCTACCAAAATGTATGCATACATCTCACATAACTTTCATAAACTTTCATGCAATTAAATCGTACAAATAAAAGCATGGCATTTCTCATCAATTACTTACTTCAGAAAATAACACGTTAAAACATGTATTTTAATTTAGAAAACTCACCTGGCTTGCTCGCTCCAAAGCTCCTCACTTACACTTCCGATCTCTAGGTGGAACACCTATTATATAAATAACGTACGTCATAATTCGTTCATTTATTACTCGAGTCAAATCCCGAACTCAACCCAAACTTATCTAAGTTGGTAGATTACACTTCTAGTCCACAACTCATAATTAATGGTCTTTGCTTACCCATCCAAGTGAAATACTATATCGGATCCATTAATTTACCCAACTCTAAATTCTCAACATAATAGTAATAACACTGTATCCTAATTATCAATACTGGATCATGATACTAGTAATATGGCCCAAATTAAATAAATAATTAGGCTACCAATTACGTACTAGGCCCTTAGTATAATTATAGACATTATTAATAATCTAAGCCCAAATTTAATAACTATGCCCAAAAGGACTTAATAATTCTTTCGGCCCAACACTCAAATCGGCCCAACTTAAATTACGGTTCAACTTTCGGGACATACCAATTTCCGGTACACACGGTTCCGGAAGACCGGTGATTACGACAAAACCCACATTCTTCGCCATTATTCTAATTCTACACAATTTTGACAACAACTCTTCTTTTTAACTGAAACAAGCTATTCCCTAACCAACAATCCACATAAACATTTGATTTAACTTTGACAATAAAATTAGAGTCAAAACTCTATTAATACCTTTATTTGAATTTCTCTGCTTACATAGCAACTAGAAACTTAACAATTCTAACATTACTTGCAATAAGAGAAAACACAAGGAAATGGGTTCTTACCCGAATAAGACCTCACGAAACAGGAACCGTTGCCCAACCGTTCTTCTTCTTCTTCCTTGTTTCTTTCTATTTCTTGCTATTGAAAGGACAGAGCGATTTTTAGGGTTTAGACACCACCTCAACCACCACCGCCGGCGACCACCACCGGCAGCCGACTGCCGGCGCTCCACAGTCACACCCTCCAGTCTCCTTCTTTGTCGATTTATGCCACGTCCCTCACCAAGAGCCACCAACATCGTCGATCTCGTTTCTGCCGGAACCACTTCTGTCCATCTCGACTTCTCTTTCTCTCGCAGCTCTCTCTCTCTCTCTCTCTCTTTCGCATTTCTCTCGCAGCCCTCTCTCTCTTGATGAACAGCTCGCAACTTCTTCCTCTCGATGAGTAGTACACACACAGCCCTTCCTTTGGTTCTCCTTCTCTTCTCTTCTCTCTCTCTCTCTCTCTCTCTCTCTCTCTCGATGTTGCAGGTTTCCCACACACACACACATACAACCCTAAATCAAATGTTTTCTTCCTATTCTATTAGTAAAAGCGGCGCCCACAAAGAGCAGGGAATTAATTTCGAAATTTTAAGTTTTACCCTCCAACTTTTTCAATAAATCACTTTCCTACCCTCTTTTTCCATTAAGAACAAATTGCCTATTTTGGGTTATTATAGTGTGTGGATCACATAAACATTCCGCGATCAGGGTTCCATTAGGTTCCCTTCTCGCCCTCCTTGGAGCCCACTCGGACTCCCCTCTACCGGATAGGAGGGAAACGAATTCCAACCTACCGGCCTGTCATACATGTCCAAGGGATCCTCAGATCCCGAGAACCTCTATCTGACCCCACAGTGCAGACCGACACCACATAACATACAAGTACGTTCATGAAAACATGTAAGTTAAAATATTCATACGTCATGTCCTTCATTTCTTCATGTCCAACATTTCATTTAATAAAACAGATACGTTCGTGAAAATCATGCAATCAGTTCATAACATTTCATGCTCGGTAAAACCATAATCAGTTAAAACATTTATCACTTTGCGTCGTAAAAAGGGTTTAGGGAACTCACCTCTGGTTATCGCAAGAAGCACTTCTTAAATATCTCCAAGCTAACCCAGATGAACACCTAAGGCATCAGATTCATATCAGTTCGGATGGTCTGACCCTACTGTACAATTTGACATTGTCCGGACGTCACCACAAACCGGATACTCCACTGTCCGGATATCTCAACATTCCGGATACAGAGCTTCCCGGACGCTCAGAACTTTTCGGGCGTCCTATCCGGACTCTCACTCTTTCCGGACGCACTTATCCGGACGCTACCCCTTTCCGGACCCACTATCCGGAAAGGTGCCCACCCAGTAAATCTCACAACCCTTACCCGGACACATGCAAACATCCGGGCACCACTGCACAACAGTATCCGGACACTACGGCTGTTTGAACCCATAAAGTCTAAAAGTGATCCTTAACCCGTTTTAGCCACTACTTCGATTAGATAAACGTGAGGGTTCAACCACCAACCCTAAATACCCATTTAATCCATTTCCTTATCCCTAAATCGGTACTTACTAAGCAATTACCCCAAGAACACTCTTAAGGGTATTTTGGTAGAGAATACAAGGAAATCAAAGGATTCTCACCACAATAATCAGGTCACAAGGAAGAGAAGCATTAACCAATCAGTAGCAATAAGATTTGAGGGATTTACCTTGCTGATTCTTCTTCGATTCTCCTCTTTCTTGATTCCTTCTCAAACTCCTCTCCTTCTTTCCTTGTTTCACGCCACCACCACACACACACACAAGATAATTTCACTGATTCAACAAGATGGAGGCTGCCCTAGATGTTTGTGCCATTATATATACCTTTCAATAATTGCAAGCTAGTCCCTCAACTTAACTTTTAAATTCTTGCACAAAGACCACTAAACTTGCATATTTACAAAAAGAAAACCCGGTTGTTACAACACTCCCCCCTTAAAAGAATTTCGTCCCCAAAATTCCTTATTAGAAAAGATGCGGGTGTCTTTCTTTCATTCCCGACTCTAACTCCCAGGTCGCCTCTGGACCCTTGTGGTGTCGCCACTGCACCTTAACTAGCTTAGTCTCCTTGTTCCATGACTTTCTTACCTTAACATCTGTGATGGCTTCAGGTTCCTCTATGAAATTTAGTTTCTCATCCACTTTGATGTCATTTAACGGCACTGCTTTGGTCACATCGGCTAGACATTTCCTTAAATTAGACACATGAAACGCATTATGGATACCGCGCAGTTCTTCCGGTAGATCCAACCTATACGGCACTTCCCCAATTTGTTCCGTAATCTCGAATGGTCCGATGTAACGTGCGCTTAACTTCCCACATTTCCCGAACCGCACCACTCCTTTCCACGGGGATACCTTTAACAAAACAAAATCCCCGACCTGAAATTCTATGTCTTTCCGCCTCTTATCCGCATAACTCTTTTGTCGGTCGCGAGCGACCTTCAATCTCTCGCGTACTTGGACAATCCTGTCCGAAGTCCGCTGAACAATTTCTGGTCCGGATAACTGTCTCTCTCCGACCTGGTTCCAACACAATGGAGTCCGACATTTCCTACCATAGAGTGCCTCGAATGGCGCTGCCTTGATGCTCGAGTGATAGATGTTATTGTAAGCGAACTCGATCAACGGTAGGTGCTTCTCCCAAGAGCCTTGAAAGTCTAAAGTGCATGCCCTAAACATATCCTCCAATGTTTGAATCGTTCGCTCACTCTGACCGTCAGTCTGAGGATGATAAGCGGTATCATCTTAATCTGCGAACCCATTTCTCTTTGGAAGCTTTTCCAAAACGTGGAAGTAAATCTGCTATCCCGGTCAGATACTATCGACGATGGCACCCCATGACGGGTTACAATCTCATCAATATACAACTTTGCTAACCGCTCCATCGAGTAAGACTCTCGAATAGGCAAGAAGTGTGCCGACTTTGTGAGACGGTCCACGATCACCCATATGGCGTCATAACCCTTTGGAGTTCTAGGAAAATGGGTCACGAAATCCATCATGATCTGGTCCCACTTCCACATCGGTATCTCTAACGACTGAAGCTTCCCGTACGGCCGTTGGTGTTCGATCTTTATACGCGAACACGTCATACAGGTCTCCACTAAATGAGCTACATCCTTTTTCATTCCCGGCCACCAATAGTCTTGACGCAGATCTCCGTACATCTTGTTGGTCCCGGGGTGAATCGTGTACTTCGATTTGTGAGCTTCTTCCAGAATTAGCTTTCGGAGCTCTCCGAGTTTCGGAACCCAGATTCTCCCATTTAGACATTTCACCCCTCGACCATCATCCACTAGCGAAGACACTTGCCCTACCATTCTTTCCTTCTTGAGATTAATGGCTTCGAGCGCTTCAGCTTGACATTTCTTTATCTCCGCTAACAGATTGAATGTCACCTCAGCCCTCATGGCCACAATGCTGGGGGTTTCACTTCGTTCCTTACGGCTCAAAGCGTCCGCCACCATGTTTGCCTTCCCTGGATGATAATCGATCTTACAATCGTAGTCGGTCAACAATTCAATCCATCTCCTTTGGCGCATATTCAACTCTTTTTGGTCAAAGAGATGACATAAGCTTTTGTGGTCCGTGAAAATCTGGCACTTCGTTCCATACATGTAATGTCGCCAAATCTTCAAGGCAAAAACAACTGCAGCCAATTCTAGATCATGCGTGGGATAACGAGCCTCGTGATCCTTTAATTGCCGGGAGGCATAAGCGATCACCTTACCTCGTTGCATAAGTACACAACCCAAACCAAGCTTCGATGCGTCACTGAATACCACGAAATCCTCAGTACCGTCCGGTAACGACAACACCGGAGCGCTGCTCAACATATCTTTTAGCTCTTGAAAGGCCTCCTCTTGCTTCTCCAACCAGGCGAATTTGACATTCTTCTTGGTTAGGGACGTTAGTGGCATGGAGATACGCGAAAAGTGCTTGATGAACTTTCGGTAGTAACCCACCAGTCCGAGGAAACTTCTGACTTCTGACGGATTCTTTGGTTGTTCCCAATCTCGGATGGCTTCGATCTTAGACGGATCAACCATGATTCCCTTCTCAGACACCACGTTCCCGAGAAACTGCACCTTTCTCAACCAAAATTCGCATTTGGAAAACTTCGCGTACAACTTCTCTTGCTTTAACAGCTCGAGAATCGTCCGAAGGTGACTTTCGTGCTCCTCTTCTGATCTTGAAAATATCAGGATATCGTCTATGAACACTATCACGAACTGGTCTAAATAGGGTTGGCATACCCTATTCATTAAGTCCATGAATGTTGTCGGGGCATTGGTTAGCCCGAACGGCATCACCAAGAATTCGTAGTGTCCATACCTGGTCCTGAATGCCGTCATCGACACATCCTCCTCCCTCACCTTGAGTTTATGATACCCTGACCTCAGATCTATCTTGGAGAAATAACTGGCTCCTTGTAACTGATCGAACATGTCGTCAATCCTCGGGATCGGATACTTATTCTTGATCGTGACCTTGTTGAGTTCTCGGTAATCTATGCACATTCGCATAGTACAGTCCTTCTTCTTCACGAAGAGCACAGGCGCTCCCCATGGAGACGTACTCGGTCTAACGAATCCTTTATCTAACAACTCCTACAACTGAGTCATCATGTCCTTCATTTTGGACGGTGCTAGTCTATACGGCGCGCGGGCAATTGGTGCAGCTCCAGGCATCAGATCAATTCTGAACTCGATCTGACGATCCAGAGGTAGACTTGTTAAGTGATCCGGAAATACTACCGGGTACTCGTTTACTACTCGCACATCACCCACCCCACGCTTATCTTTCTTGGCGTCCAACACGTACGCCAATAATCCTTGGCACCCTTTCCTCAAGCACTTAGTAGCCCTAATTATAGAGATAAGGTTATTCTTTCTATTACGGCGGTCCCTATAAATCACTATGGGATCCCCCTCAGGTGACGGAATCCTGATTAACTTTTTGTTGCAAACGATATTCGCATCATTCGCGGCTAACCAGTCCATACCCAACACCACATCAAACTCTCCCATTGCCATGGGATATAACTTCATAGGCACTAACCTCACTTCTATCTCTATGACACAACCTTCTACCACCTCCTTAACGTACACCAGACTATCATTAGCGGTTTCCATCTCTAGTGCCCTCTCCAAACGTCTAGGCCTCACCCCCAAACATTTCATAAACGTACACGATACAAAGGAGCGATTTGCTCCCGAATCAAATAACACCTTGGCATATAGGGAGTTCACTGGAAACGTACCTGCCACAACATCCGAAACTTCCTCCGCCTCTTCCGCAGTCATGTGGAATGCACGTCCCTTCGGACGCGCCGGTTCTACACCCTTACCGTCGCCCTTTCCTCCCTGACGTTCCCCGTACTGAGTCGTTCCACCCTTTTTCAACTGCGGACAATCACACCGTACGTGACCCTTAGCTCTACACAGGTGACATGATCCTCCCTTGGGACAGTCCTTTGCCATATGACCGGGCAAGCCACACCGGTAGCATGAGTTTGAACCTGCCATGCATTCTCCCCGGTGCACCTTGTTACACTTCGAACACGTTTGCCCAGCGGCATCCTTGCTAACACGGTTGCCTGGTCGGAACATTTTCCCTCTTCTTGAGTCGTTACCCGGACCATCCCATTTACGCTTCTCCCCACCCTTCTCAGTCGTCTGACGGTTCTATTCTTTCTCAATCAGTTCGGCCGTATTGATGGCCGCCTGAAAAGTAGTGGGGTTTCTAGTCAGAACCAATTCCCGAATACTGCTCTTCAACCCATGGATGAATCGTTCTACCCGACGCTCTTCTGTTGGCACTGTTGGTGCAAGTGTACCACATCTCTATATATTTATATATATTTATTTTGATGATTACAAACACACCGTATTATTGTTTATCTAACAATCCAATCCAAGTGTACAGTTCTTGAAGAACACGAAGATTTTATCTGAAGAGTTCAAGACGGAAGATTTACGTTGTCATTAGTGTTTATAATTTATAATGATAAACACCCTAAAATAATATACCACTTGGATATTTCTAAAAACCCTAAATGATTTTAAATTAAATAAGGTTTTTGAGAAGATCCAGCAAAGATTGGTTGCGTCCTTGAAGCTGTCCTTTTCTGACGCAGGTATACCGCGAGGTTCAGCAGGTATACCGCGGCGGCTTACTGTAGATCTCTGATTGATTGGTCGTACTTTTGTCTGGGCGGTATACCGCGGTGTTTAGCAGGTATACCGCGGGTACAGTTGGGCGGTATACCGCGATGTTAAGCCGGTATACCGCGGGTACAAGTTTACGTTTGTTTTGCAGGGTTGACTTTCTCTTCTGCAAAGTACTTTTATTACTGCACGGTATACTGCGTGCATTTGGCGGTATACCGCGGATGCATATATCCGTTGGAAGAGCTGCTATATAATGCATGCGATGGTGGAGAAGAAAAATATACAATACAGATACAAACCAACAGCCATCTCCTCATCTGATCTCTCCCAACTAATATTCCATACTACATATTATCACTACATATTTATTTTATAAAACGTTTTTATAAAATATCCAAGTGATAAATATTATACAAGAGTGATTTCCATTGTGAGTTATACTCCTCTTGTAAGTGTTTGAATAACGGGTGTGTGATCCTGTATATCTCAATAAGCTGGAGCTTGAGAGCCTATTGCTTTCCTTTGTATTTGGTTTGTATTCTACCGTAAAGAATACTTTTATTGGATCGTGTCGGGAAGTGTCTCGGCTAGTGATTTACCAAGTTGTGGTAGATCACTAAATCTCCGTGTCAAGTATCTCTATCCCTCATCTCTTTATATTTCCGCTGTGCATTTAATTATATCTGTTTATATAATTATTGTATATATACTCTGCTTTATTTACTGTATTTATACTATCCTGTATTTATACATATCTGTTGTGTTTTCATATACTCTGTTGTATTTACATTATTAAGATATTTTTATAAAAGGTTTTTTTGAAAGTAAAATTATTTAAATACAACCTTACCCCCCCTAGGTTGTCTAACAATTGGTATCAGAGCGGGGCTTTCAAAAATTATCTGTTTAAATTTTTAAAGTTTTATCTTTTATATAATGGCTCAACAAACTGTTTTGTTTTCAAAACCTCCTATTATTGATACTGAAAAATTTGGTATTTGGGCAAAATTATTTGAATGTCACGTGCGTGGCAAAAATAGAAAGATGTGGGAAATTATTGAAAAAGGAAATTTTATTCCAACCAAAATCGTAAATGATCTTATTGTTGAAAAAGATTCTAAAGAGTGGACTCCCACTGATGAAGCTTCGTATTGTTTAAATTTTGAAGCTAAAAACATGTTATATGCTGCTTTAAATTCTGATGAAATAGAAAGAGTTTTTACTTATGAAACTGCTAATGAAATCTGGCAAAGTTTAAATGACACTCATCGTGGAAACACGCAAGTCAAAAGCAGTAAAATAAATATTCTAGTTCATGATTATGAAATGTTCGAGATGACTCAAGATGAGTCTATCGATTCTATGTTTAAAAGATTTAACCTCATAATGATTACTTTACAAGGATTAGGTCGTACTTATCCTAATGAAGATTATGTAAGGAAGATTCTTCGAGCACTACCTTCGGAGTGGATGCAAAAGATTACATCGTTAGAAGATTCCCGAGATCTCTCAACAATGAAGCTCGACGATCTTGTCGGCAATCTTAAAGTGCACGAAATTGCACTAAAAAGAAATCAAGTTCGGGATCGAGTCAAAAAGAAATCCATAGCTCTCAAAGCCGTTGCCCCTAAAGATGCGGAAGAAGAAGAGGAGGAAGAAGCAAGTTCCTCAAATGACGAATCCGAAAGTCTTGACGATTTAATCGAGATGGTAAGAAAACTCTCTAAACTTTTATCTAACAAAAAGTTTGCCAATATTGATAGGTTTCAAGGAAATGGAGACTACCATCGTGGTGGTAAAAATCAAAGTCGCAACGTCCATAACAAATATGACGAATCTAGTGACGATGAAAAAGCCAATAAAAAGAAAGGCTTTTGCTATGTGTGTGGTGATAAAAATCACTATGCAAATGTGTGTCCAAAACGTGCTAAACAAATCAACACACCAAAAACATTCGTCGGAGCCGCGTGGAGCGCAAACGAAGATGAAGACAAGAATATTTGTCTCATGGCCGACCGTGATGATGAGGTATCTACATCATGTTTTCATGACAATAATTATGATAGTAATTATAGTGATAATTATTATGATAGTGATAATGAAAATAACCTTGAATTATTATATGAATCATTCAATGACATGGCCGCTCTTGCAAATAAGTATAAAGATGAAATCACTAAATTAAAAGAAACCGTATCTGCATATAAAAAGGAAATAGATGACGGTAAACAAAAATCTACTTATGATTTAGATGTTATCACTAAGTTAGAAAATAAATTAAGTAAAAAGGATGTTTGCAAATCTTGTGATATTTTAAAAAATGAAATTGCATGCTTAAAAGAAAAACCAATTGAGAAAAATGATTGTAAATCTTGTGTTATTTTAAATGATAAAATTGCATGTTTAAATAAAAATACATATGAAAATGTTGTATGTACAAAATGTGATATTCTTGAGAATGAAATTGTTTGTTTAAAAACAAAATGTGAATCGCATGAAAAAGATAATCTGTTAGCTAATGCATTTCAAAATAGCAATGATAAAGTGTTAAAAATGCTAAATATGTCTAATCGCATTAATTGTAGAAAAGGCATTGGTTCTAATACATGTATTGATACGTGCTCGTGTATTCAAATTAAAAGGTGTTTTGAACCACCTAAAGTTGAAACGAGAAAACCTTATGTGCAAAAACCTCCGTATGTATTCAAAATGAATAATGTGAATTATATGCCGAGGAAACCGTATGCTCGTATGTATAATAGTAATTTTTCTAGACCTAAAAATAATGCGAATATAAATGCTTCATTTTATGTGTATGATAAATACAATCGCAAAATTAGAATGGTTAGAAAATGGATTCCGAAAGGAATGTTTAATGTTGACAATCCCGGTGGGATGCGTTTGTGGTTTTAAACAAATTTTGTGGATTGTATGTTGTCATGTTTTATTTTATGTCGACAACATATTTTAATTTTTTATTTGCAGTTTATGTTTTATACTAACTGTTAAAAGGACCCATAAGAAAAGGGTACCACGAAAAATTTTCTTTGCCTTTTATACGTGTTTCCTGACGAGGATATAATACGTGTTTCCTGACGAGGATATAATACGTGTTTCCTGGCGAGGATATAATACGTGTTCCCTGACGAGGATATAATACGTGTTTCCTGACGAGGATATAATACGTGTTCCCTGACGAGGTCATAATACGTGGTAATTTTTGCTCACATAAAATTAACCGAAAAATCGAAGCCTTAAGATCCTTTTTTTGGTGCAAGTGTTTCTTTTTGGTTATTTTGTTTTATGTCTATTATATGCTTTTTTATGCATATTTTATTGTCTCTCAAATTTTATAATTTGTTATTAATTTGAGGGGGAGCTTTTTATCTTTTACCTATGAGATTATGCTCTCTCAAATATATGCATATTTTGAGGGGGAGCATCTCTCGAGGGGAAGCATACCGTCTTTCTTGACCCTTTTTGTTTCGACAAACGGGGGAGAGAAACCGCATATGCTCATGCTTAGCGGTTGTGTTTGTCATCATCAAAAAGGGGGAGATTGTTGGTGCAAGTGTACCACATCTCTATATATTTATATATATTTATTTTGATGATTACAAACACACCGTATTATTGTTTATCTAACAATCCAATCCAAGTGTACAGTTCTTGAAGAACACGAAGATTTTATCTGAAGAGTTCAAGACGGAAGATTTACGTTGTCATTAGTGTTTATAATTTATAATGATAAACACCCTAAAATAATATACCACTTGGATATTTCTAAAAACCCTAAATGATTTTAAATTAAATAAGGTTTTTGAGAAGATCCAGCAAAGATTGGTTGCGTCCTTGAAGCTGTCCTTTTCTGACGCAGGTATACCGCGAGGTTCAGCAGGTATACCGCGGCGGCTTACTGTAGATCTCTGATTGATTGGTCGTACTTTTGTCTGGGCGGTATACCGCGGTGTTTAGCAGGTATACCGCGGGTACAGTTGGGCGGTATACCGCGATGTTAAGCCGGTATACCGCGGGTACAAGTTTACGTTTGTTTTGCAGGGTTGACTTTCTCTTCTGCAAAGTACTTTTATTACTGCACGGTATACTGCGTGCATTTGGCGGTATACCGCGGATGCATATATCCGTTGGAAGAGCTGCTATATAATGCATGCGATGGTGGAGAAGAAAAATATACAATACAGATACAAACCAACAGCCATCTCCTCATCTGATCTCTCCCAACTAATATTCCATACTACATATTATCACTACATATTTATTTTATAAAACGTTTTTATAAAATATCCAAGTGATAAATATTATACAAGAGTGATTTCCATTGTGAGTTATACTCCTCTTGTAAGTGTTTGAATAACGGGTGTGTGATCCTGTATATCTCAATAAGCTGGAGCTTGAGAGCCTATTGCTTTCCTTTGTATTTGGTTTGTATTCTACCGTAAAGAATACTTTTATTGGATCGTGTCGGGAAGTGTCTCGGCTAGTGATTTACCAAGTTGTGGTAGATCACTAAATCTCCGTGTCAAGTATCTCTATCCCTCATCTCTTTATATTTCCGCTGTGCATTTAATTATATCTGTTTATATAATTATTGTATATATACTCTGCTTTATTTACTGTATTTATACTATCATGTATTTATACATATCTGTTGTGTTTTCATATACTCTGTTGTATTTACATTATTAAGATATTTTTATAAAAGGTTTTTTTGAAAGTAAAATTATTTAAATACAACCTTACCCCCCCTAGGTTGTCTAACAGGCACATATAATTCAGCAAAGCGGGACTTCTCAATTAACTTAGAAGTATACTCCCACACCGTCATTCCTCCCTTATCCAGACCCAGAAACTCTTCTTCCAACTTTTTCACTGCCGTGAGTGGACAGAATTGAGCTTTAAACCTGTCCACAAACATTTCCCACATCATCCCCTTAGCCATTGCCGAACCCTTTCCCCCAGACTCAACCTCCCACCAGTAAACTGCATCAGATTTCAATATGGACAGAGCAAACATTACTCTATCCCCATCAGCACACTTGCATGTATCGAAGACCAGTTCCATTTCCTTCACCCATTTCATTGCCAAGATAGGGTCATACTCGCCCTTAAAAGTAGGGGGCTTGCATGAGGCAAATGCCTTGTAAGTGCATCCCTTAGCTGCTAACTCATTCATCACTTGAGGGTTTGAATTCAAGTGACTCCCAGTACCGGTCACTAGTGGACTAGACAGTTCCACGCTTTCCCGGTTCTCACTTGCTACTTTGCTTCCCAAAGCTGACTCATTCTGCTTAGTGAGGAGAGCCTGCAAGGTCTCTTGAATCTTACCCAATTCAGCAGCTAGGTTCTCTCGAGTGATAAAAGTAGATCCGCGGCCTCGACCCCGTCCCCTTGGCTGAGTTACCCTCCTTGCAGAAGCTGAACTCTCCTGAAGAGAGTCTTCTTGATGAACAGGGGCTTCCACACTCCTCGTTCTTCTAGTTGCACGAGTCGTTCTCAGGTTCAGGTTTCCCCCATCCCCAGCTACTTGGGTGGCGGCCCGGCAGGGTGTTCTTCCTCGACCCCTTCCACGACCCCTACCCCTTCCCCTTCCACAGGTAATGGTCGCCCTCGTAGGTTCCACCAGTCCATTCTCTAGTGTCTCTTCATCTTTATTCCTTGGCACCGCAGGTGCCGACCTACTCCTTAAAGTTCTCCCAGCCATTTCGCTAATGCTGAAAGAATACAACAATTAACCCTTGCTAAACATGACACAAAAAATTTCCTATAAAAGGTAATGTAAGTACGCACATGTACCTGTAAATTCATAGTTACACTGGCCAGGTGTAATCACAAACTTACCTTACACGTTTGTCCTTGGCACCTTATTTCCTAGCGCATTTACAGTGATCGTTTCTAGAGGCATTCCTATGTCTCGGCTGTGTTCCTCATCTTACAGTTTATGTTTAGGCCCGACTGGTTACCTAAATCTCTTAAACTAAGGCTCTGATACCATTTGTAACGTCCCAAATTCTTAAACATGCAGTAACATAAAATGAGCATTTGAATTACATGATTAATCTTGTCTTTACATCATTACTAAAACATACTAAGCAAACAATGACAGCGGAAGTCTCTAAATCCACAGCCGAGTACTAACTATAGGCATCAAGAACAAAATCTGGAGTTGCTCTAATCTCCAAGTCCCTCTTGTCGTCTTTCCTAGTTCTTACTAGAAGAACTGATTGTGCGCTTACCTGAAAATGGTTTAGTTTTGAAAGCGAGGGTTAGACCAAAAGGTCTAGTGAATTCCCTCCGAAAACAACATGTAAAACAGTTGGAAAACCTTTATAAATAAACTATAATGCATCATCAATCATGGTACTGCACTGTGTGTGGATCACATAAACATTCCGCGATCAGGGTTCCATTAGGTTCCCTTCTCGCCCTCCTTGGAGCCCACTCGGACTCCCCTCTACCGGATAGGAGGGAAACGAATTCCAACCTACCGGCCTGTCATACATGTCCAAGGGATCCTCAGATCCCGAGAACCTCTCTCTGACCCCACAGTGCAGACTGTAACATCCCAGTTTTCATAAATAAAACGTCCCAAATTCATTAACATGCAATTAGTCATCAGTAAATTCGGAATTACAGATAATCTTGTCTTTACATCAATAATAAAGTGTACTAAACAAAATTCTGACAGCGGAAGTCTCTAAAATCCACAGCCGAGTACTATCTATAGCTATTAAAACCAAAACTGGAGTGTCTCTAAGCTCCAAGTCCTCCTCGTTATTCCTCTTAGTTCTTACTAGAAGAACCCGTAGCGCGCTTACCTAAAAATGGTTTAGTTTTGAAAAGCGAGGGTTAGACCAAAAGGTCTAGTGAATTCCCTCAGAGAACAACATGTAACCAATATAAAAGCCTTTATGAAAACATTATCGTAAACCTTAGCATACCTCAAGCATGGTACTACACTGTGTATGGATCACATATCATCTTACGATCGGGGTTCCATTAGGTTCCCCTCTCGTCCTCTTTGGAGCCCCCACGGACTCCCCTCTACCGAATAGGAGGGAAACAAATTCCAACCTACCAGTCTATCTTACTTATCCAAGGGACCCTCAGATCCCGAGGATCCATCCTTGATCCTACAGTGCAGACCGACTCCACATAGCACATCATTCATTTCACAAACATGCATCTTTAAAAACTCTTGTAAATCGTCATTCTCAGTTCATCAAGTACAATGCATTTTCCTCAAGTAAAAATAGGTATTTCATGGAAACATGTGTAACAGTTATAAACATTTCATGCTCGTAAATGAAACCATAATTAGTCAAAATCATTCAACACTTTAAGTCGTAAAAGGGTTTAGGGAACTCACCTTGCTTGACGTATAACGCACCCCTAAAATACTTCCAAGCTAACCCCGACGAACGCCTAAAGGAAAATAAATTCACATCAGATTAACCGATCAAGAACTGCTATCCGGACACCACTGACTATCCGGACACAATCACTTTTTCGGACAACAGTCCGGACACTCCACTTCTCCGGACGAGAAATCCGGACACTAGTCCTATCCGGACAAACTACCCGGACACTAATTCCTATCCGGACAAACTACCCGGACACTAAATCCACCCGGAGACCTCGGTCACCCGGATACGACGAAGCACCCGGACACTCTCACAGGGTACTTACCCGGACACCAGCAACAATCGTCCGGACACTACCGAATACGACGTCCGGACTCTTCGGCTGTTCGAACTTAGGATTCTTAAAAGTGATTTACAACTCGATTGCAGCCACTGGTTCGATTAGATAACCACAAGGGTTCATCCACCAACCCCAAAAACTCAATTAATACACTTATAGCTTCTTAAATCGGTTCATTAGGACAACACCCACAAAAACCCATTTCAAAGGAAAAAGGATGGAAACTCTAAGAATCTCCACATTCAGGCTTAGAAATCAGCTTATAGAAGAAAGGAAACACTAACGCAACAAGGAAAACGAAATTGAAGAGGTTTACCTTGCTGATTTCTTCTTTGATTTCTCCTTTCCTCTTGAATCTCTTCTCAACTTAGCTTTCCTTCTTCCTTTCTCTCTTCTTTCCTTAGCCGCCAAACACAAATGCCAATTACTGAATTGTTGCAAAAGAGAGCTGACCTAGGGATTTGTGCCCTACCTCTCTATCACCAAATGACATCTTAGTCCCTCAAGTTAACCTTCACTTAGCCAAATAGCACTAAACTTCCTTACTTGCAATTTAGAACCCGGTTGTTACACAGACCGACACCACATAGCATACAAGTACGTTCATGAAAACATGTAAGTTAAAATATTCATACGTCATGTCCTTCATTTCTTCATGTCCAACATTTCATTTAATAAAACAGATACGTTCGTGAAAATCATGCAATCAGTTCATAACATTTCATGCTCTGTAAAACCATAATCAGTTAAAACATTTATCACTTTGCGTCGTAAAAAGGGTTTAGGGAACTCACCTCTGGTTATCGCAAGAAGCACTTCTTAAATATCTCCAAGCTAACCCAGACGAACACCTAAGGCATCAGATTCATATCAGTTCGGACGGTCTGACCCTACTGTATAATTTGACACTGTCCGGACGTCACCACAAACCGGATACTCCACTGTCCGGATATCTCAACATTCCGGATACAGAGCTTCCCAGACGCTCAGAACTTTCCGGGCGTCCTATCCGGACTCTCACTCTTTCCGGACGCACTATCCGGAAAGGTGCCCACCCGGTAAATCTTACAACCCTTACCCGGACACATGCAAACATCCGGACACCACTGCACAACAGTGTCCGGACACTACGACTGTTTGAACCCATAAAGTCTAAAAGTGACCCTTAACCCGTTTTTAGCCACTACTTCGATTAGATAAACGTGAGGGTTCAACCACCAACCCTAAATACCCATTTAATCCATTTCCTTATCCCAAAATAGGTACTTACTAAGCAATTACCCCAAGAACACTCTTAAGGGTATTTTGGTAGAGAATACAAGGAAATCAAAGGATTCTCACCACAATAATCAGGTCACAAGGAAGAGAAGCATTAACCAATCAGTAGCAATAAGATTTGAGGGATTTACCTTGCTGATTCTTCTTCGATTCTCCTCTTTCTTGATTCCTTCTCAAACTCCTCTCCTTCTTTCCTTGTTTCACGCCACCACCACCACACACACACACAAGATAATTTCACTGATTCAACAAGATGGAGGCTGCCCTAGATGTTTGTGCCATTATATATACCTTTCAATAATTGCAAGCTAGTCCCTCAACTTAACTTTTAAATTCTTGCACAAACACCACTAAACTTGCATATTTACAAAAAGAAAACCCGGTTGTTACATAGAGAGATTTAAGGAGAAGCCTCCATTGAGGCTTTAGAATTTTGTTAGAGCTTTGATTTTTTTTAAAAAGAAATTGTTGCATTAATCGTTTACAACCTTTCATTCTCTTTTGTATTTTTTTGTTCATATTTTTTTATCTTTTAGTAGGCTAACAATCCTTATAAATCAAAAATATTTTTAATACTGTATGTTTTTATTTATTTACATTTTTATGGATAACCTAACAATCAATATAAATCAAAACTTATTTAATAAAACTTATGGAGGCTTTAGATATTTGGTAAAGTTTTGATTTTTTTAAAAAAGAAAATGTTGCATTAATTGTTTACAACATTTATTCTCTTTTGTATTTTTTTGTTTATATTTTTTTTAATATTTTATTAGGCTAACAATCCTTATAAATCAAAAATATTTTTAATACTGTATGTTTTTATTTATTTATATTTTTTGGATAACCTAACAATCAATATAAATCAAAACTTATTTAATAAAACTTATGGAGACTTTAGATATTTGTTAGAGTTTTGATTTTTTTTAAAAAGAAAATGTTGCATTAATTGTTTACAACCTTTCATTCTCTTTTGTATATTTTTGTTTATATTTTTTTTATCTTTTAGTAGGCTAACATCAATCATCAATATATATATATAAATAAGAATGTGGTAGAGAGAGAGTTAAGGAGAAGCTTCCATTGAGGCTTTAGAATTTTGTTAGAGTTTTGATTTTTTTTAAAAAGAAAATGTTGCATTAATTGTTTACAACCTTTCATTCTCATTTGTATTTTTTTGTTTATATTTTTTTTTATCTTTTAGTAAGCTAACATCAATATCAATATATCAATATAAAGAAGAATGTGGTAGAGAGAGTTAAGGAGAAGCCTCCATTGAGGCTTTAGAATTTTGTTAGAGCTTTGATTTTTTTAAAAGAAAATGTTGCATTAATTATTTACAACCTTTCATTCTCTTTTGTATTTTTTTGTTTATATTTTTTTATCTTTTATGTAACAACTGGGTTTTTATTTTGCAAGTAAGAAAGTTTGGTACCTTTTGTGCCAGAAACGAAAGTTAAGTTGAGGGACTATTTTGCAATTAGTGAAAGGTTTATAATGGCACAAATCCCTAGGGCAGCCTCTAGTTTTGGTCATTGTGTTTTCTTGTTTGTGAGTGACGGCTTGAAGCAAGGAAAGAAGAAGAAGAAGAAACAAAGAGAAGGAAAATCAAAGAAGGTAATCCACTTTAATATTCTTGCTGCTGATTGTTAATGTTTCTCCTCTTTGTGGCCTAAATATTCTAGTGAGAAACCCATGTTTTCATTGTGTTCTTCACCAAAAGCTATTAAAAGTGTTTTTGGGGTTTTTGGTTAGTAAGCATCGAATTAGAGGTAAGGAAATGGATTAAGTGGGTGTTTCGGTTTAGTGGATAAACCCTTATGTTTGTCGAATCGAGATTTTATCAGAAAAATGAGTTTTAATCACTTTTGGGATTGAGTTTTTGTCCAGTCAGTGGTTTCCGGACGTCGCCCCGTTCGGACAGTAGTGTCCGGACAGTAGTGTCCGGACAGTGGGGGTTTCCGGGTGATTTCATTAGTGTCCGGTGGAAGGAGTTTCCGGATAGGTTTTGGTGTCCGGATGGCTATGTCCGGAAAGGACTAGAGTCCGGGTAGTAGTGTCCGGAAAGTGCTAAGTGTCCGGAAAGTCTAAGTGTCCGGAAAGTCTTAGTTCGGACAGTCTAATCTGATGATATTCTTATGTCCATAGGTGTCCGATTTGTTTAGCTGGGAGATATAGCAAGGGTGTATTCAACCCTAACCTAAGGTGAGTTCTCTCAACCCTTTTTATGACGTACTATGTTTTACTGATTATGGTTCGTTTACGAGCATGAACTGTTTTATAAATGTCTTGCTTGCTTTCAATGAACTGCATGTTTATTCAGCCAATGAAATGATGCTTAAAGTTTTCTTAAATGAGATTTCGAAACGTCATGTGTATGCTATGTGGAGTCGGTTTACACAGTGGGGTCAGGGTACCTTGGGATTTGATAATTCCTTGGGAATATGTGTTCAGCTTGTGGGTTGGAATTTGTTTCCTTCCTGCTCGAATAACAGGGGGTCCACTTGGACTCCGGTATAGCCGAGAGGGTGTCCGTTAGGCCCCGATCGTGGTAGCTTATGTAATCCTTGAACCCTGTGTTTAACCTTGAATGATTTTTATGTAAAGAATGTGAACTGTTTTAAATGAAATGATTTTATACTGTGATAAATGTTTTTTGGAGGGAATTCACTAGACCTTTTGGTCTAACCCTCGTTTTTCAAAAAACTAAACCATTTTCAGGTAAGCGTGTTACGGGTTCTTCTAGTAAGAACTAAGAAGTGGAAAGAAGGATTTGGAGCTTAGAGCGACTCCAAGATTTTGATTATGATGACTATAGATAGAGCTCTCGGCTGTGGATTAGAGACTTCCGCTGTCAAGTTTTGTTTAGTATAGGTTGATGATGTTTTAATGACAAGTATTTATGTAATTCGAATGCTTATTCTATGTTATTGCATGATTATGTTTTTAGGACGTTACAAATGGTATCAGAGCCTTAGTTTAAGGGATTTAGGTGACCAGTCGGGCCTAAACTTAAACTGTAAGATGAGGAACATAACCAAGACATAGGATTGCCTCTAGGAACGATCACTATAAATGCGCTTAGGAATAAGGTGCCAAGGACAAACGTGTAAGGTAAGTTTGGGATTACACCTGGCCAGTGTAATTACGAACTTACAGGTACATGTGCTTGCTTACAATACCTTACTTATAGCAAATTTGTTGTGTCATGTCTAGCAAGGATTAATTATCGGTTTCTTTCAGTTTAGCGCTATGGCTGGGAGAACTTTGAGGAGCAGGTCAGTACCTGTTGTTCCAAGAAATCAAGATGAGGAGGTCCTGAATAATGGGCCGGTGGAACCTACAAGGGCGACTGTTACCCGGGGAAGGGGTAGGGGTCGTGGAAGGGGTCGGGGAAGAGCACCCCGCCGGGCCGCCACCCAAGTGGCCGGGGATGGGGGAAACCCAAACCGAAGAACGACTCGTGTGACTAGAAGGATGAGGAGTGTGGAAGTCCCCGCCCACCAAGAAGACTCTCTTCAGGAGAGTTCAGCTTCTGCAAGGAGGGTAACTCAACCGAGGGGACGTGGTTGAGGCCGCGGATCTACTTTTGTCACCAGAGAGAATCTGGCTACTGAGCTGGGTAAAATTCAGGAGACTTTGCAAGCTCTCCTTACTAAGCAGAATGTGTCAGCCTCGGGAAGCAAAGAAGAGAGTGAGAACAGGGAAAGTGTGGAACTGTCAAGCCCGATAGAGACTGGTACCGGGAGTCACTCGAAAACAACCTCTCTAGTGGTGAATGAGTCAACAGCTAAAGGGTGCAGTCACAAGGCCTTTGCCTCATGCAAGACCCCTACCTTCAAGGGAGAGTGTGACCCTGTCTTGGCAATGAAATGGGTGAAAGAGATGGAGCTGGTATTCGATACTTGCAAGTGTGCCGATGGGGATAGGGTGATGTTTGCCCTATCTATGTTGAAATCTGATGCAGTTTACTGGTGGGATGCCGAAACTGGGGGAAAGGGTTTGGCAATGGCTAAGGGGATGATGTGGGAAACGTTTGTGGACAGGTTTAAAGCTCAGTTATGTCCACTCGCGGCAGTGAAAGGTTTGGAAGAAGAGTTTTTGGGTCTGGATCAGGGAGGAATGACGGTGCGTGAGTATACTTCTAAGTTTATCGAGAAGTCTCGCTTCACTGATTTGTATGTGCCAACAGAGTAACGACGAGTGGAACACTTCATCCATGGGCTGAAAAGTAGCATCCGAGAACTGGTTCTGACAAGAAACCCCACTACCTTTCAGGCGGCCATCAATACGGCCGAGTTGATTTAGAAGGAGAAGAATCGCCAGACATCTTAGAAAGCGGTGAGAAACGCAAGTGGAATGGACCGGGGAGTGACTCAAAGAAAGGAAAAGTGTTCCGACCAGAAAACCGTGTTAACAAGGATACTGCTGGGAAATCGTGTACGAGATGTAACAAGGTGCACCGAGGAGAGTGCATGGCAGGTACAAACTCATGCTACCGGTGTGGCTTGCCCGGTCACTTGTAAAGGGAGTGTCCGGGTGGTGGAAAATCTTGTTACCAATGTGGGGCTACTGGCCACATGCGGAATGATTGTCCACAATTGAAGAAAGGAGGATCAGCCCAGTATGGTGAGCGACAAGGAGGGAAAGGAAATGACAAGGGAGCAGAACCGGTGCGTCTGAAGGGACGTGCGTTCCGCTTGACTGCGGAAGAGGCGGAGGAAGTTCCATATGTGGTGGCAAGTACGTTCCTAGTGAACTCTCTATGTGCCAAGGTGTTGTTTGATTCAGGAGCAAATCTCTCTTTTGTATCGCATGCTTTTATGAAATATTTGGGGGTGAGGCCTAGACGTTTGGAGAGAGCACTAGAGGTGGAAACTGCCAATGATAGTCGGGTGTACGTTAAAGAGGTAGTAGAGGATTGTGTCATAGATATAGAAGGGAGGTTGGTGCCTATGAAATTATATCCCATGGCAATGGGGGAGTTTGATGTGGTGTTGGGTATGGACTGGTTAGCTGCGAATGATGCGAATATCGTTTGCAACAAAAAGCTGGTCAGGATTCAGTCACCTGATGGGGATTCCTTAGTGATCTATGGGAACCGTCGTGATAGAAAGACTAGCCTTATCTCTATGATTAGGGCTACTAAGTGTTTAAGGAAAGGGTGTTAGGGAGTTTTGGCGTACGTGTTGGACGCCAAGAAGGAGAAGCGTGGGGTGGGTGATGTGCGCGTAGTAAGTGAGTACCCGGAAGTATTTCCGGATGACTTGACAGGTCTACCTCCGGATCGTCAGATCGAGTTTAGAATTGATTTGATGCCTGGAGCTGCACCAATTGCCCGCGCACCTTATAGATTGGCGCCGTCCGAAATGAAGAAAATGATGACGCAGTTGCAGGAGTTGTTAGACAAGGGATTCGTTAGACCGAGTACGTCTCCGTGGGGAGCACCTGTGCTCTTCGTGAAGAAGAAGGACGGTACTATGCGAATGTGCATAGACTACCGAGAACTCAACAAGGTCACGATCAAGAATAAGTACCCTATACCGAGGATTGACGACCTGTTCGATCAATTACAAGGAGCCAGTTACTTCTCCAAGATATACTTGAGGTCAGGTTTTCACCAACTTAAGGTAAGGGAGGAGGATATGCCGAAGACCGCTTTCAGAACCAGGTATGGACACTACGAATTTTTGGTGATGCCGTTCGGGCTAACCAACACCCCGACAGCATTCATGGACCTAATGAATAGGGTGTGCCAACCTTATTTAGATCAGTTCGTGATAGTGTTCATAGACGACATCCTGATATTTTCAAGATCGGAAGAAGAGCACTCTATGGTAGAAAATGTCGGACTCCTTTGTGTTGGAACGAGGTAGGAGAAAGACAGTTAGCCGGGCCAGAATTAGTGCAATTGACTCTGGACAAGATAGACCAAGTGCGTCAAAGACTGAAGGTCGATCGCGACCGACAGAAGAGCTATGCGGATAGGAGACGGAAAGACATAGAATTCGAAGTCGGAGACCATGTTTTGCTAAAGGTGTCTCCTTGGAAGGGAGTGGTATGATTTGGGAAACATGGGAAGCTAAGCCCACGTTACATCGGACCATTCGAGATTACCAAACGAATCGGAGAAGTGGCGTATAGGTTGGACCTACCGGAAGAATTGTGCGGCATCCATAATGCGTTTCATGTGTCTAATTTGAGGAAATATCTAGCCGACGTGACCAAAGCAGTGCCGTTAAATGACATAAAGGTGGATGAGAAATTAAACTTTGTAGAGGAACCCGGAGCCATTACGGATGTTAAGGTAAGGAAGTCCCGAAACAAGGAAACCAGACTGGTAAAGGTACAATGGCGACACCACAAGGGTCCGGAGGCGACTTGGGAGTTGGAGTCGGAGATGAAAGCAAGATACCCGTATCTTTTCCAATGAGGAATTCCGGGGACGGAATTCTTTTAAGGGGGGAGTGTTGTAACAACTGGGTTTTTATTTTGCAAGTAAGAAAGTTTGGTACCTTTTGTGCAAGAAACGAAAGTTAAGTTGAGGGACTATTTTGCAATTAGTGAAAGGTTTATAATGGCACAACTCCCTAGGGCAGCCTCTAGTTTTGGTCATTGTGTTTTCTTGTTTGTGGGTGACGGATTGAAGCAAGGAAAGAAGAAGAAGAAGAAGAAACAAAGAGAAGGAAAATCAAAGAAGGTAATCCACTTTAATCTTCTTGCTGCTGATTGTTAATGTTTCTCCTCTTTGTGGCCTAAATATTCTAGTGAGAAACCTATGTTTTCATTCTGTTCTTCACCAAAAGCTATTAAAAGTGTTTTTGGGGTTTTTGGTTAGTAAGCATCGAATTAGAGGTAAGGAAATGGATTAAGTGGGTGTTTCGGTTTAGTGGATAAACCCTTATGTTTGTCGAATCGATATTTTATCAGAAAAATGAGTTTTAATCACTTTTGGGATTGGGTTTTTCGTCCTGTCAGTGGTTTTCGGACGTCGCCCCGTCCGGACAGTAGTGTCCGGACAGTGGGGGTTTCCGGGTGATTTCATTAGTGTCCGGTGGAAGGAGTTTCCGGATAGGTTTTGGTGTCCGGATGGCTATGTCCGGAAAGGACTAGAGTCCAGGTAGTAGTGTCCAGAAAGTGCTAAGTGTCCGGAAAGTCTAAGTGTCCGGAAAGTCTAAGTTCGGACAGTCTAATCTGATGATATTCTTATGTCCATAGGTGTCCGATTTGTTTAGCTGGGAGATATAGCAAGGGTGTATTCAACCCTAACCTAAGGTGAGTTCTCTCAACCCTTTTTATGACGTACTATGTTTTACTGATTATGGTTCGTTTACGAGCATGAACTGTTTTATAAATGTCTTGCATGCTTTCCATGAACTGCATGTTTATTCAGCCAATGAAATGATGCTTAAAGTTTTCTTAAATGAGATTTCGAAACGTTATGTGTATGCTATGTGGAGTCGGTTTACACAGTGGGGTCAGGGTACCTTGGGATTTGATAATTCCTTGGGCATATGTGTTCAGCTTGTGGGTTGGAATTTGTTTCCTTCCTGCTCGGATAACAGGGGGTCCACTTGGACTCCGGTGTAGCTGAGATGGTGTCCGTTAGGCCCCGATCGTGGTAGCTTATGTAATCCCTGAACCCTGTGTTAAACCTTGAATGATGTTTATGTTAAGAATGTGAACTGTTTTAAATGAAATGATTTTATACTGTGATAAATGTTTTATGGAGGGAATTCACTAGACCTTTTGGTCTAACCCTCGCTTTTCAAAAAACTAAACCATTTTCAGGTAAGCGTGTTACGGGTTCTTCTAGTAAGAACTAAGAGATGGCAAGAAGGATTTGGAGCTTAGAGCGACTCCAAGATTTTGATTATGATGACTATAGATAGAGCTCTCGGCTGTGGATTAGAGACTTCCGCTTTCAAGTTTTGTTTAGTATAGGTTGATGATGTTTTAATGACAAGTATTTATGTAATTCGAATGCTTATTCTATGTTATTGCATGATTATGTTTTTGGGACGTTAAATTTTAGTAGGCTAACAATCATCAATATATCAATATAAAGAAGAATGTGGTAGAGAGAGTTAAGGAGAAGCCTCCATTGAGGCTTTAGAATTTTGTTAGAGCTTTGATTTTTTTTAAAATAAAATGTTGTATTAATTGTTTACAACCTTTCATTCTATTTTGTATTTTTTTTGTTTATATTTTGTTTATCTTTTAGTAGGCTAACAATCCTTAAAAATCAAAAATATTTTTAATACTATATGTTTTTATTTATTTACATTTTTATGGATAACCTAACAATCAATATAAATCAAAACTTATTTAATAAAACTTATGGAGGCTTTAGATATTTGGTAGAGTTTTGATTTTTTTTAAAAAGAAATTGTTGCATTAATTGTTTACAACCTTTCATTCTCTTTTGTATATTTTTGTTTATATTTTTTTTATCTTTTAGTAGGCTAACAATCAATTTATCAATATATATATATATATATATATATATATATATATATATATATATATAAAGAAGAATGTGGTAGAGAGAGTTAAGGAGAAGCTTCCATTGAGGCTTTAGAATTTTGTTAGAGTTTTGATTTTTTTTAAAAATAAAATGTTGCATTAATTGTTTACAACCTTTCATTCTCTTTTGAATTTTTTTGTTTATATTTTTTTTATCTTTTAGTAGGCTAACACCAATATCAATATATCAATATAAAGAAGAATGTGGTAGAGAGAGTTAAGGAGAAGCCTGAGGCTTTAGAATTTTGTTAGAGCTTTGATTTTTTTTAAAAGAAAATGTTGCATTAATTGTTTACAACCTTTCATTCTCTTTTGTATTTTTTTGTTTATATTTTTTTATCTTTTAGTAGGCTAACAATCAATATATATATATAGGGGTGGTATCGGGTACAAACCAAATAGATTGTAGAAACTATACAAACTCATCTCCACCAATCACGTAACTTCTTTTTTTATATCCATAAGGGTATTTTAGGGCTTTTAGCATATTTTTTCATCTCCACCAATCACGTAACTTCTTTTTTTATATCCATAACTTCTTTTTTTTATCCATAAGGGTATTTTAGGGCTCCACCGGAAAATATAGATTCATGAAGCCAATTTATATATTCATGAAGCCAATTTATATATTCATGAAGCCAAATTATATATTCATGAAGCCAAAATATAGATTCATGAAGCCAAATTATCAGATTATCAGATTCATGAAGCTAGATTGAGTTTGTAGGGGTTTGTATAATCCATTTGGTTTGTATTTGATACCCAGCCTATATATATATGTAACAACCGGATATTTCTTGTATGTACTGAAGTTTAGTGGCCAATGTCTAAGAAATTAAAGTTAAGTTTAAGGGGCCTTTGTGCAATTGTTGGAAGGTATAAAAGGGTGCCAATCCCTAGGTTAGATGAAATTTAGTCATTTGTGTTGGTGTTTGGCGGCTGGAAAGGGAGAAAAGAAGAGAAGAAGGTGTTTTTGGGAGAAAGCTTGATTAAGGAAGAATTCAATAAAGGTAATCATCCAAAATCGTTTTCCTAGTTATTTCAAACTTCCTTTCCTCTTTTGTCTAAGAATTTGGGGTTGAAATCATAAGGGATTAGTGTATTCTTCACCTAAATAACCCTTAAAAGAGTATTTTGGGTTTTGGTTGTAATGTCTCGATTTTACGGATTAAAAATGGATTAAATGGATGTTTATGGATTACGGAGTGAAACCGAGTAATTATCTAAGCAAACCTTTGTTTGAGAAATCGGATTTTTACCATTTTAGAAAGTGGGTTTTCGTCCAGTCCGTAGTTTCCGGACGTCGCCCCTTCCGGATAGTAGTGTCCGGACAGTGGTGGTTTCCGGGTAATGTTCATAGTGACCGGGTGTCAGGGGAGTTTCCGGGTAAGTTCTAGTTTCCGGATGAGACATTCGGAAAGTGGGGAAATCGTAGGAAGTGTCCGGACAATCATCCGGATATTTGTGTCCGGAAAGGCTAGTGTCCGGAAAGGTCAAGGTGTCCGGAAAGTTTGTGAGTATCCGGAAAGTTCAGTAACTGGACAGTTGGATCGGACAGTCTAATCTGATGCATTTCTAATATCCTTAGGTGTCCGGTTCGTTTAGCTCGAAGGTATAGCAAGAGTACGTTCAACGCTAGTATCAAGTGAGTTCCCTAAAACCTTTTTGCGACGCAATGTGTTAATTGTTCTTTTAACTGGTAATGGTTCACTTTGAGCATGAAATGTTTACCAAATCGATATGCGTGTTTTCACATGAAAGCTCATACTTTATTCAAAGAATATTTAGCATGATGAAATGATTATATGGTTTACAAGATTTCAAGTTGTATGATGTATGACATGTTACATGTATGCTATGTGGAGTCGGTCTGCACCGTGGGGTCGGTATGCCTCGGGATCCGATGATCCCTTGGACATGAGTGATGAGCCAATAGGTTGGAATTCGTTTCCCTCCTATTCGGGTAGAGGGGAGTCTGCTTGGGCCCCGATACGAGGCGAGAGAGGAGTCTGCTTGGGCCCCGATCGTGGTTAGTTTATGCGATCCTCATCACGGTGCAGTACCATGTTTGACGTTATATGAAGGACAATGATGAATTTATAAATGATTTTTCCTACTCTTTATATATGTTGTTTTCGGAGGGGATTCACTAGACCTTTTGGTCTAACCCTCGCTTTTCCCAAACTAAACCATTTTCAGGTAAGCATATAGTAGGAGGCTCAGGTAAGTGAGCAAGCACAGGATAGAGTACAGATGCAGTTAGAGTCAGTGTCGATGCCACTTGTAGTAGTTGTTGTTCTCAGTTGTGTATATGTTGTTTCCGCCAACCTCAGTTTTAGAGTAATGTAATGAAATTTTGGGACCCAGATTTGTAAATGTTATGATTTAATGCTATGTATGTCCTGTTGTATTTTGGGATGTTACAATCAATATATATATATATAAAGAAGAATGTAGGTAGAGAGGATTAATGAGAGGCCTCCATGGCCCTTTATCTTTTTGGTTATAATTTTGATTTACTTTTAATTGATTTCAACACATTAAATGCTTAAACTTTTCATTTTCTTTTTTAATTTAAATTAAAAATTATTAACCAATATATATTTATTATTATATAAAATATTATTTACCTTTCATTTTTAATTATACAATGAAGCCAACATTTTTTATTTAAATCTATAAACTTATTATTATTTTTATTTAATCAATAAGGTATATATACTTTTAATAAATGAATTTATTTTTATTTAACTTTTTATATTTCTTTGTAAGCTAACAATACTTATAAATCAAAAATATTTATTTAAATTTATAAACATATTATTATTTTTATGTAATTAATAAGATACAATTTTTTTAGTAAGCTAACATGTTTATAAATCAATATACTTTTATTAAATGAATTTATTTTTATATAATCGTTTGTATTTCTTTATAAGCTAACAATCAATTTTTTTTATTTAAATTTATAAACATATTATTTTTTATTTAATTAATAAGATACAATTTTTTTAGTAAGCTAACAATGCTTATAAATAATATACTTTTATTAAATGAATTTATTTTTATTTAATTTTTTTTTTATAAGCTAACAATGCTTATAAATCAACATTTCTGTAAAACAGATTAATTTTATAATCTTTTGAAACTAACAATTAATGCTTATATTTTAAAACTTCTATTAAATTTCTTTATATTTTTTTAGTAAAACAAAAATGTTACTACGATTGTTAATACACATACACGTATATATATATAAGCAATTCTTTTATTTTTAAAAAAAATATTACATTATATATTGATTATTTTCAACAATTAAAGCCACTTATGAATTCAAAAAACATTTCATTTTTTCAATTATGAATCATTAATATTTACAAATGAATAATTGTTACAATCAATATCAATCAATATATAGAGGGCCTAAGAATTGTGTTGTCGTTTTAGGATTGCTTGGGACATCAGTTTTTCGTTTGTGATATAGTAACATCCCGAAAATACAACATGACAAACATAGCATTAAATCATAACATTTACAAAGCTGGGTCCCAAAATTTCATTGCATTAACTTAAAACTGAGGTTGGCGGAAACAACCTATACACAACTGAGAACAACTACTACTACGAGTGACACCGGCACTGTCACTAACTGCATATGTACTCTATCCTGCGCTTGCTCACTTACCTGAGCCTCCTACTATATGCTTACCTGAAAAGGTTTTAGTTTTGAAAAGCGAGGGTTAGACCATGAGGTCTAGTGAGTTCCCTCCATAAACAATATACATCAACATTATAAAAATCATTTTATAAAACATTTTCCATATTGGCATCAAACATGGTGCTGCACAGTGTTTAAGGATCACATCGTTAACCGCGATCGGGGCCCCAACAGACTCCCCTCTCGCCTCATATCGGGGCCCAAGCAGACTCTCCTCTATCCGAGTAGGAAGGAAACGATTTCCCTCCTACAAGCTCATCACATATCCGAGTTGGAAGGAAATGAATTCCCTCCCACAAGCTTCTCATAACAGCCCAAGGGATCATCGGATCCCGAGGTCTACAGATTCCACTGTGCAGACCGACTCCACATAACATACACATAGTTCATCATCATCATGAAACATGAAATCCGGAACACTTTACAATTCATTTCATCTTGCTGAATAATCTTTTCAGTAAAACATACTTTTCATGGGAAAACGTTCGTAAAAGCTTGTAAATAAGCCATGCTCATAACACACCCTATTCAGTAAAACATTAAACTTTCATTCACGTAAAAATCATGTAAAAATAACATGGCATGTCCACATAATCACTTTCTTTGGAAAACACGTAAAATCACGTATGTTAGTTAGAAAACTCACCTGGTGCTCTTACTTCTTTTTTCTAATCCGTTCCAGACTTCCAATCGATCTTCCTGAATGAATGGAAAAAACATATAAGCTGATCACTTAACTTTCCGGACAACACCACTTTCCGGACAACACTACTTTCCCGACAACACTACTTTCCGGACAACACTACTTTCCGGATGCTTTCTACTTACCGGACACTTTCTACTTACCGGATACTAGACTTTCCGAATACTCTCTTCCGGAAACCCTCAACATTGAGACTTACCGGATACTCTTCCGGAAACTCTCAACATTGAGACTTTCCGGATGCGGCGTTGTGACGAACAACAGAGGCAAAATCCACTCAAATCCTTTTAAACGATACGATAAAGCGGTAAATAACCACATAAATGATCTATAACCATTTCCCGCAATACTTTACTAACTAAACACAATTTAAGGCGCTTAAATATTCTTTTAGAGCCTCAAATAACTTTCACTAGGAAGAACCCTCAAATATCCCATCAATCAGCAAAACAAACTTAAATAGAGTTATAGATTAGGAATTACCTGATTGATTTCTAGCAGAAAACAAATTCCAACACCACTCCTTTTTCTGATTTCACAGATTGATGATTCTCTTCTTCGAAAGCACAAGAACCTCCAAAAACCCTTTTTCTCCTTTCTCTCAATTAATCAGCCGTAACCCACCAAATGATTGCCCAAAACTAGGGTTTTGTGCCAATCATTGGGTTTTTATACCCTGACCTTAATTAACCATTTAGTCCCTCAACTTCCAAATTTATTAAATTCTTCCCCAAAACTTGAAACTCTACAGTTTGGTCTTGGTTATTACAGATATTGGACATGAAACAATTGTAAGGTATACTTTTCATTACTTTTTAAAAAATTTAAAACAAATTCTTATTCTTTATGAAAAATTTACATTTCATTATAATTTGGTTGTTCTCTTGGTAATTTAATTGCAAGGCTATGTTTAACATCCAACTGTCCAACTTCGCTCATTTCTTATAAATCTTCTCTATTCATCTCATTTCAGGTTTACTTTTTAAAGATGTATATCATACTTGCTTTGTTTTCTCTCCGTTTCTATTTATCTTGAAAGTGTGTCTGATGACAACAACTTGAATGAGGAATCGTTGAAATTTTATAAATTTAAAAATTTTTATTATTGTTTTTAATTTTCAATTCCTATTTTTATTTCTTTATCATTTATATTTGATTGGAAATGTAATAGGTAAATGCGTATTATGGTGAACTCTGTGTTATTTTCCTAGCAAGGAAATCATGAGTGATGGAGGAGAAAATAATTGTATGTTGTCCACTTTTTTCAAAAGAAATAGATAAACATATAAACTCTTGCAAGTGTGGCTATGAGGACCATTTTCATATACAACAAATCTACATGTAACAGTTAGTGGAGTTTTTTTTGGGTAATTTTGCATACATTTTGTATGTATATGGTTAATCTACAACATATCCATCTTTCTCTTGGTATTTTCTCTAGAGTTCTTGCTTTAATTATTTATCCATCTCTCAACTTCTTTTTCTCTATTGGGTTTTACTTTCTATGTTCACGATATGTTTTTTTTTAAATTTTTTTGTTGGAATCTTAGTGGGTTATCTATTGGTTGCTCAAAAATTCACAACTAATTAACGGTAAGACAATAGTTGTTTTAATAACTTTTTTTTTCTTTCGATTTTCAAACACTTAGTAGTCAAACATTTTTCAGTATTGTTGTGGATTTCATGAAAATTCCATTTAAAACAACCATATATCGTAATTATTTTATGTTGCTTCTTTTCCAGGTTAAACTCAATTGCTACGAACTTTGGTTGTATTTCATTATCTCCATTATCTTCATATTAACATGTACCTAAAGTTCTTCATGGACATTTTCCTTAAGGACATTTTACTTATGTTGTGATCTTTTCGGAATTATTATTGTAACAATACAAAAAAATATGAAGGTCTCTTTGTTAATCAAAACAATATAAATTAAATTGTAAATAATAAATAATTTGCGTTCAAAATTAGATCTCTTATTGAGAAAAAGGAATAGCACAATAGCTATTTGACTAGAGAATGTTAGTCGTTTGAACCACACCGGGTCACAGGAGATTGCGTTTTATTATTTGACAGTTAACGAATGGCATTTCATCTTAATTTGGTTATGTATTTCCTAACATAACTTCATCACCGCACATGTTGCTTTATTTTAATAAAAAATACTCTAATACATTCATCGTCTTATATTACATTTTATTATCAAATTACGTTTCATCTTAAATTGGTTACGCATTTCCTAACATAAACTTCGTCACCGCGCATCGCGCGGTACCAAATACTAGTATATATATAAAGAAGAATGTGGTAGAGAGAGTTAAGGAGAAGCTTCCATTGAGGCTTTAGAATTTTGTTAGAGTTTTGATTTTTTTTAAAAAGAAAATGTTGCATTAATTGTTTACAACCTTTCATTCTCTTTTGTATTTTTTTGTTTATATTTTTTTAATCTTTTAGTAGGCTAACAACAATATCAATATATCAATATAAAGAAGAATGTGGTAGAGAGAGTTAAGGAGAAGCCTCCATTGAGGCTTTAGAATTTTGTTAGAGCTTTGATTTTTTTTAAAGAAAATGTTGCATTAATTGTTTACAACCTTTCATTCTCTTTTCTATTTTTTTGTTTATATTTTTTTTATCTTTTAGTAGGCTAACAATCATCAATATATATATAAAGAAGAATGTGGAAAAGAGAGTTAAGGAGAAGCTTCCATTGAGGCTATAATTTTGTTAGAGTTTTGATTTTTTTTAAAAAGAAAATGTTGCATTAATTGGTTACAACCTTTCATTCCCTTTTGTATTTTTTTTGTTTATATTTTTTTATGTTTTAGTAGGCTAACAGCAATATCAATATATCAATATAAAGAAGAATGTGGTAGAGAGAGTTAAGGAGAAGCCTCCATTGAGACTTTAGAATTTTGTTAGAGCTTTGATTTTTTTTTTAAAAAGAAAATGTTGCATTAATTGTTTACAACCTTTCATTCTCTTTTGTATTTTTTTGTTTATATTTTTTTTATCTTTTAATCGTCTAACAATCCTTATATATCAAAAATATTCTTATTACCGTATGTTTTTATTTATTTTCATTTTTATGGATAACCTAACAATCAATATAAATCAAAACTTATTTAATAAAACTTATGGAGGCTTTAGATATTTGTTAGAGTTTTGATTTTTTTTAAAAAGAAAATGTTGCATTAATTGTTTACAACCTTTCATTCTCTTTTGTATATTTTTGTTCATATTTTCTTTTATCTTTTAGTAGGCTAGCAATCATCAATATATATATATATATATAGAAGAATGTGGTAGAGAGAGTTAAGGAGAAGCTTCCATTGAGGCTTTAGAATTTTGTTAGAGTTTTGATTTTTTTTAAAAAGAAAATGTTGCATTAACTGTTTACAACCTTTCATTCTCTTTTGTATTTTTTTGTTTATATTTTTTTATTATCTTTTAGTAGGCTAACAGCAATATCAATATATCAATATAAAGAATAATGTGGTAGAGAGAGTTAAGGAGAAGCCTCCATTGAGGCTTTAGAATTTTGTTAGAGCTTTGATTTTTTTTAAAAGAAAATGTTGCATTAATTGTTTACAACCTTTCATTCTCTTTTGTATTTTTTTGTTTATATTTTTTTTTTATCTTTTACTAGGCTAACAATCCTTATAAATCAAAAATATTTTTAATACTGTATGTTTTTATTTATTTACATTTTTATGGATAACCTAACAATAATTATAAATCAAAACTTATTTAATAAAACTTATGGAGGCTTTAGATATTTGTTAGAGTTTTGATTTTTTTTAAAAAGAAAATGTTGCATTAATTGTTTACAACCTTTTATTCTCTTTTGTATTTTTTGTTTATATTTTTTTTTATCTTTTAGTAGGCTAACAGCAATATCAATATATCAATATAAAGAAGAATGTGGTAGAGAGAGTTAAGGAGAAGCCTCCATTGAGGCTTTAGAATTTTGTTAGAGCTTTGATTTTTTTTAAAAAGAAAATGTTGCATTAATTGTTTACAACCTTTCATTCTCTTTTGTATTTTTTTGTTTATATTTTTTTTTATCTTTTAGTAGACTAACAATCCTTATAAATAAAAAATATTTTTAATACTGTATGTTTTTATTTATTTACATTTTTATGGATAACCTAACAGTCAATATAAATCAAAACTTATTTAATAAAACTTATTGTAACAACCCGAATTTTAAACTTGTATTGAAAGTTTAGTGGCTAAAGTCTACGAAATGAAAGTTAAGTTGAGGGACTTATTTGCAATTAATGAAAGGTATTTATGGACTCAATTCCCTAGGGCAGCCTCCATTATTCTAAAATCAGTGTTTTGTGAGGGTGCTTGGTGGTGTTGGCGGCTAGGAAAGAAAAGAGAAGAAGAAAGGGATTTTGGAAGAAGAGATCAAAAGAAAAGAGAAATCATCAAGGTATTCCATTCTAAATTCGTATTCCTTGTTGTTATAATGGTCATTTCTTAATTGGTTTGGATTCTTAGGTCTAATTATAAGGGTTCAATGGGTTTTTAACCACCTTCTTCTTAAAAGTGGGTTTTAAGGGTTTTTGGCTTTGCAAATCGATTTAATGGTAAGAAAGATGGATTAAGTGGATGTTTAGATTGGTGAATGAATCCTTATGGTTGTCTAATCGAATTTATGGTAGAAATTGGAGTAATCGATCACTTTTAATTTGCTATTTTCGAACAGCAGTCGTATCCGGACACCATCAGTTCGTGATGATCATGGTAGTTTCCGGATACGGATGCTAGTTTCCGGGTGAAGTTTTATGGTAGTTTCCGGATAAGGATGGTAGTTCCCGGGTGGGTGATTTACCGGGTAGGTTGAGTTACCGGATGCAGTATCCGGAAAGAAGGTGTATCTGGACAGTCTTGGTATCCGGATAGTATGGGTATCCGGACAGTCTTGGTGTCCGGACAGGTTGGTACCCGGAAAGTGTGTGTTGGACAGTAGATTTGAACCGTTTAATCTTATCCGAATCTAATGCCCTTAGGTGTTCGACTGGTTTAGCTGGGAGGTATATAAGAAGTGCGTTCTACGATAATCAAAGGTGAGTTTTCTCAATCCTTTTTATGACGTACCATTTTTACTGAATATGGTTCCTTTATCGAGCATGAATTGATTTATAAAAGTTATGCATGATTTCATGATTTACATGTTTACACACAAACGAAAGATGTTTAATGTTTTCATGCATATGGTTTCAAATGTATGTGTATGCTATGTGGAGTCGGTTGCACGGTGGGGCCAGGGTACCTTGGGATCTCTGATCCCTTGGGCATATGGAGGTTAGCTTGTAGGTTGGAATTCGTTTTCTCCTACATGAAGGAACAAGGAGTTCATTTGGATTCCGACGTAGACGAGAGGGTATCCGTTAGGCCCCGATCGGAGTAGCTTATGCAACTCCCTGAACCCCGTGTTTAACCTTGGATGATGTTATGAGAAAGATGTGAAAGTATTTTCTTTATGAAATGATCTTTATACTGTGATAAATGTTTATGGAGGGAATTCACTAGACCTTTTGGTTTAACCCTCGCTTTTCAAAAACTAAACCATTTTCAGGTAAGCGTACAGTGGGAAATTCTAGTAAGAATTAGATGGAGACAAGGAAGATGTGGAGCTCATAGCGACTCCAAGATTTTGAATGATGACTATAGATAGAATCTCGGTTGTGGACGTAGAGCCTTCCGCTGTCAATTTTATTTAGATCACTTTATTGATGATGTAAAGACAAGATATTTATGTAATGTGATTGCTTAATTTCTAGATGAATGCATGTTATGAACTTGGGACATTACAAATGGTATCAGAGCCTTAGTTTAAGGGATTTAGGTGACCATTCGGGCCTAAACTTAAACTGTAAGATGAGGAACACAGCCGAGACATAGGATTGCCTCTAGAAACGATCACTATAAATGCGCTTAGGAATAAGGTGCCAAGGACAAACGTGTAAGGTAAGTTTGGGATTGCACCTGGCCAGTGTAATTACGAACTTACAGGTACATGTGCATGCTTACAATACCTTACTTATAGCAAATTTGTTATGTCACATCTAGCAAGGATTAACTATCGGTTTCTTTCAGTTTAGCGCTATGGCTGGGAGAACGCTGAGGAATAGGTCAGCAAGATCCCTGAGGTATAGACCGAGCTCCATTGCTTGGGGAAGTGTCGTATAAGAGTCATTATGATGTGATGTATGTAGACATCGTAGAGAAGAAACGTTGTAAAGAATGTTACGAGTCGTCTAGAGGTAGCTCTTCGTGGATTCAGAGAGGATGAATGTTTGAGTTTGAGTAAGACTCCAGTTTCGGGAGAGTCCTAGTTATGGAAATTATGGGATAGATCAGTTGGGATGGTAAGATAGAACAGTGTCAAAACCTTGAAAGTATCAATGGAGCCCTGACTTTTAGCCGAGCTTTTCATTGGCAGGATAAATGGAATAAGATACTTATAGTGAATTGAAAGCATGTAGAAGTAGAAAGTGAGATAGTCGATCAAAGCGAAAATAGTGTGAAATGGCTGAGTAAGTGAGATGTGGAATGCATGTACATCAAGTTAGTGCTTGATCGAGGGGGGCGACCCTTGGTCGTAAGTGGAGTATCAAGGATAAGCTGCGTGAGTAAGCGGTTGACCTTGTTGAGTGAGTAGCCTTCTATTGCAAATAGAGTCTCATGCATAGCGTTCTTTTATGTAACATGAAATTTTCACGATTTAAAATAAAAACATAACTGTCAACTTTGAACAAAATGAGTCAGCTTGTACGAGTATACGTTTAAAGAAAAAGCGATTTCAGTTACGTCGCACATTGAAATTTTGGGCTTAACGATTTACAAAGTATTCCACACTTTTAATAATAAGTTAAATTGTTACAAAAATGGTCAAGAAAATGGTTACCTACAATTCACTTATACCAAAATGCTTATTGACCTTTTGATATCATACAATTGAGTGTGAGAACCGACTGGTTTACTTTGTGTCGGTAATTCTTTCAGAATGGTCTCATACGAAAATATTTTCATGCAATATATTACTATCGTAATAACATTGTTTGGATTAGCAAGATTGAGGTTCACGGGAAGATGCATGCCAACGATTCCCGAATCGTTGTGCAGGGTTTTGAAGTTATAAGAGTGATGGGGTCACGGGTACCCGAGTGTTTCTAAATGTTGTTTATTTAAAATGATAAAATATGTAAAAGGATTTATTTACTGTATTGTCATGCATGAAGGCTATGAACCCACTAGGTCGTAGAGTATTACGTCTTAAGCTAAAGAAGAACTCCGAGAGCGGAGAGGCGTTGGTCAAGTCAGGGGAGAACGTATGTAGTTTTGGTATATGTGTTTAAGAGGAGAGTTGGACCTTGGAAGAGTCGGGAATGGATTTTAGTGTCAGGTGTATGAGGGTCTGTACCTTTGCTCGATGACTGAGAACACAGTTGCCGAGGGGCGATGGTGCCCGGAGGAAGGACTAGAGTCATCAAGGTATTGGTTTTAGCAACTCTTTATGAGTAGTGCTGTGAGGCAGGAATGAAAGGTCCATGATGTGGGTCATGAGTTTCGAAGGGAGCTTGTAATATTGATGTTACATGAGTAAGTTTTGAAATGGGGGCGACGGATTATAAAGTTAACTATGATGTGTAGGGAGGAATAGGTCCCGTAAGGAACTCATGTTAAAGGATAGGTTAAGGAAGTAGTTAAGAGTTGTCTTTTGTTGTTGAAGTCGGCAACGGTGTATGTTGGCCGAGGCCAAAGACTCAAACCAGATGAGTGTAAGTTGATAGAATATCTTGTAGAGGTGTTAAATTAGTAAGAGACTATTGTTGTTGAATAGGCGTTCTATTTACGAGGCGAGGAGGGTCCGTAGAAGGACAAGGTGTGTAACACAAGCGGAGTGAGTGTAGACTATACCAGTCTGTAAGAAAATGTGTCGTGTCTAAGAAAGGACTCGGGTCATAAAAGAGCTAGTTAGGATGTTCGTGTTTGAGCTAAGTGTGAACTCGTGAGTCATAGTTCAACAAGTTGGGAGAGAACTAAGTAGCGAGACAGACTCGATTGTAGTATACGGGAGAATATGAAGGAAAGTGTGAATTGTGTACGAATGACCATGAGAGACTTGGTCGGTAGTGAGATAATAGGAGTGGTGAATGTACGAATGAATAGTAGCGTCAATTGCCAAGATATATGTGTCAGCCGGTGAAGTAGTAAGGCGATGTTAGAAAGATGAAGGATTAGAAGGAAGTCCTTTGGGATTTCGGATAGAGTGTACGTTTTGCAATCCCAGTTGTTGAAGTACGTGGTTTGTAAGTAGGTGTGTATTTTGACTGCTATCGGAATGGAATGTCGGGGCAGAATTGGGTGATTGCCCAGCTGTGAGACCAAGCTTTGTGGTTACGTATGTTGTTAAGTATATTCTTGAAGGCAGAGTAAGTTTAAAGAAGATGATGAATAGATTAGTCAAGCTGTAGTATAGTAGATGAGACATCGTTAAAGAATGAAAATTGTTCCTTATGCGTGAGGGAATGATCCTAGAAGAAAATAGTTGGAAATTTTGGTTATGTTTAAGGAATGACATGATGATGATTGTGGGTCGGAGTAGTAGTATGATCGTTAGTTGATTTGAAATGTCATGATAGAGGTATAAGCCTTTGGTTGGTTGATTAAAATTTTATAGATTTGTTAAGTAATGACGTTCATTTGTTATTACATGATGTGTTACAATTTTTGGGGAAGTGTTATTGAGATTAACACACTGATTGTTAAAGAATTATTTAAGGTAAATCTAAGTAAGAAAGCCGGGATGACGGTATAGATATATATATATCTGTCTGATTTTATGATCATGGTGGTTAGTCGAAAGAATTGTGGAACCCGAGTTTCGGGGTGTTCCTGAATTAATAGATCCGTTTGTAATAGGGAATCCAAGGGGGTGGATTATTAGAGTGAATAGGGGACGTTACTAAGGAACACACTTTGGGGTCATTGGAAGTTTAAAGAGGATGAGGGTTCTGTTAGTCAGAATGTGGTGGGATTGATGTGAAATCCTTAAAGAATGTGAATTGTTTCTTATGTGTGAGAGAAATGTCTGAGAAGGTAAAAGTTGGAGATTTAAAGAATGTGTAGTGACATCGAACACTGGTCTCATTTCAAGACGGCTTGGTTGAATGCCTTAAGACAAGAACTTGGTGCAACTGTTTGGTTATGTGAGTAATGAGAAAGCGATACCAGCATGTGGAAAGGTTGGGAGAGTGGGGCAAGTAATGTTCGGTGGGAAATGCTCCACGCTAACGTGGGGAGGTGAAGATAGCATGTCGGAATAAGTGAGTAAATTGGAAGTAGTAAACTTGTCAGTAACGCCGAAAGGTGCTGTGTTGTGTAGATTGTCATTGATAAGTGTGCGAACCGTTGGAAAGAGTATTGAGGAGGGGAGTTGGGTACGAGGTTGTGCAGAAAAGGAGTGGATAAGACAGTCGAATGAGTTAAGTTAGTGACTTTGTGAGAAATGTTTAAACGAATTGGTCGTGCAGTGATTAAGATAGTGAGAATAGTATGGTGTGACCATGGTTACTCCTCCCAGTGGAGTGAGGATAATCAGAGTTACGTTTTATAGGAATAAACGAACGTGGCAATCCGGGAGGAATTGATGTGTTTCAGGATAAGTTTAATTCGAGTAGGTGAACGATCCAACGATGGGTTTGGAAGTTCCTACTCTTAGTTACGTATAAGTATGGGGTGGTGAAGTAGTGAGAATGTGAGGGATGAGTGACGAACTGTGGTCTAGGTGGTCCGAGGAAAAGAAAATGTTATCAACATAGACGATTGTTGGGTGGTGCAGGGTAGTGAGTTGTGTTATGATGAAGGAACTCGGGGTTGTGGGTTGTCGGGACGTACAAGGTTGGCCTTGTGCCAAGCTGTCAAGTGAGTGACTGTTTCTGAGTAATTGGATCTCATATTGTAGCGGGGGATTTCGCCAGGTTCCTCCTTAAGGGAAGTAAATATGCTTGAGAAGCCGTATTTAATCTTCTATCGTTAAGACCGATCGAATAGGAACCGTAGCCTACGAGTTAGAGTACCGTAAGAACTGAAGGGAATACACCCATTATTCCAGGTTTCAAATTTAGTGAGGTTGTTGACTGAGTCAGAATGTGGCTTTACTTCAGGGAAGTGTCAGTTTTAGTGTGGGCAAGATACCCGCATCTTTTCCCAATAAGGAATTCCGGGGACGGAATTCTTTTAAAGGGGGAGTGTTGTAACAACCCGAATTTTCAACTTGTACTGAAAGTTTAGTGGCTAAAGTCTACGAAATGAAAGTTAAGTTGAGGGACTTATTTGCAATTAATGAAAGGTATTTATGGACTCAATTCCCTAGGGCAGCCTCCATTATTCTAAAATCAGTGTTTTGTGAGGGTGCTTGGTGGTGTTGGCGGCTAGGAAAGAAAAGAGAAGAAGAAAGGGATTTTGGAAGAAGAGATCAAAAGAAAAGAGAAATCATCAAGGTATTCCATTCTAAATTCGTATTCCTTGTTGTTATAATGGTCCTTTCTTAATTGGTTTGGATTCTTAGGTCTGATTATAAGGATTCAATGGGTTTTTAACCACCTTCTTCTTAAAAGTGGGTTTTAAGGGTTTTTGGCTTTGCAAATCGATTTAATGGTAAGAAAGATGAATTAAGTGGATGTTTAGATTGGTGAATGAACCCTTATGGTTGTCTAATCGAATTTATGGTAGAAATTGGAGTTATCGATCACTTTTAATTTGCTATTTTCGAACAGCAGTCGTATCCGGACACCATCAGTTCGTGATGATCATGGTAGTTTCCAGGTACTGATGCTAGTTTCCGGGTGAAGTTTTATGGTAGTTTCCTGATAAGGATGGTAGTTCCCGGGTGGGTATAATTCCGGGTAGGTTGAGTTACCGGATGCAGTATCCGGAAAGAAGGTGTATCCGGACAGTCTTGGTATCCGGATAGTATGGGTATCCGGACAGTCTTGGTGTCCGGACAGGTTGGTACCCGGAAAGTGTGTGTTGGACAGTAGGTTTGAACCGTTTAATCTGATCCGAATCTAATGCCCTTAGGTGTTCGACTGGTTTAGCTGGGAGGTATATAAGAAGTGCGTTCTACGATAATCAAAGGTGAGTTCTCTCACTCCTTTTTATGACGTACCATTTTTACTGAATATGGTTCCTTTATCGAGCATGAATTGATTTATAAAAGTTATGCATGCTTTCATGATTTACATGTTTACACACAAACGAAAGATGTTTAATGTTTTCATGCATATGGTTTCAAATGTATGTGTATGCTATGTGGAGTCGGTTGCACGGTGGGGCCAGGGTACCTTGGGATCTCTGATCCCTTGGGCATATGGAGGTTAGCTTGTTGGTTGGAATTCGTTTTCTCCAACATGAAGGAACGGGGAGTCCATTTGGATTCCGGCGTAGACGAGAGGGTGTCCGTTAGGCCCCGATCGGAGTAGCTTATGCAACTCCCTGAACCCCTTGTTTAACCTTGGATGATGTTATGAGAAAGATGTGAAAGTATTTTCTTTATGAAATGATCTTTATACCGTGATAAATGTTTATGGAGGGAATTCACTAGACCTTTTGGTCTAACCCTCGCTTTTCAAAAACTAAACCATTTTCAGGTAAGCGTACAGTGGGAAATTCTAGTAAGAATTAGATGGAGACAAGGAAGATGTGGAGCTCATAGCGACTCCAAGATTTTGAATGATGACTATAGATAGAATCTCGGCTGTGGACGTAGAGCCTTCCGCTGTCAATATTATATAGATCACTTTATTAATGATGTAAAGACAAGATATTTATGTAATGTGATTGCTTAATTTCTAGATGAATGCATGTTATGAACTTGGGACGTTACACTTATGGAGGCTTTAGATTTTTGTAAGAGTTTTCATTCTCTTTTGTATATTTTTGTTTATATTTTTTTTATCTTTTAGTAGGCTAACAATCAATATATATATATATATATATATATATATATATATATATATATAAAGAAGAATGTGGTAGAGAGAGTTAAGGAGAAGCCTCCATTGAGGCTTTAGAATTTTGTTAGAGCTTTGATTTTTTTTAAAAAGAAAATGTTGCATTAATTGTTTGCAACCTTTCATTCTCTTTTGTATTTTTTTGTTTATATTTTTTTTCTTATCTTTTAGTAGGCTAACAATCAATATATCAATATAAAGAAGAATGTGGTAGAGAGAGTTAAGGAGAAGCCTCCATTGAGGCTTTAGAATTTTGTTAGAGCTTTGTTTTTTTTTAAAAGAAAATGTTGCATTAATTGTTTACAACCTTTCTGTAACATTTGTAACATCCCAAAAACATAACATTCAATAATCAAGAATAAGCATTCGAATTACATAAATAAACTTGTCTTTAATACTTCATTAGTCTATGCTAAACAAAATTTGACAGCGGAAGTCTCTAGTCCACAGCCGAGAGCTCTATCTATCGGTAATAATCAAAACTCTGGAGTCGCTCTAAGCTCCAATCTCCTCCTTGTGCTATCTCCTAGTTCTTACTAGAAGAACCCGCATAACGCTTACCTGAAAATTGTTTAGTTTTTGAAAAGCGAGGGTTAGACCAAAAGGTCTAGTGAATTCCTTCCAAAAACAACATGTATAAACAATATGAAATCATTTATAAAAATCCATCGTAATTCTTCACATATCATCAAACATGGTACTGCACCGTGTAATGGATCACATAAACATTCCGCGATCGGGGCCCCAGCAGACTCCCCTCTCGCCTCGTATCGGTGCCCAAGCAGACTCCCCTATACCCGAATAGGAGAGAAACGAATTCCAACCTACCGATCTGTCATACCTGTCCAAGGGATCCTCGGATCCCGAGGCTCTCTTATCCCACAGTGCAGACCGACTCCACATAGCATACTCATACATTTCATAAAACATGCAACTTAGGATCTTTGTAAATCATAATTCTCATTTCATCATGCCAAATATTCTTTTAGATAAAATAAGTATTTTCATGGGAAGCATGCACATCAGTTCGTAAAGAACCATAATCAGTTAAAAGCATTTAACATTTTACGTCGTAAAAAGGGTTTAGGGAACTCACCTTAGGTTAGTATTGAGCAGACCCTGAATATCTCCAAGCTAAACAAATCGAACACCTAAGGATGTTAGAATTGCATCAAATTAGACTGTCCGATCTTAAGCACTTTCCGGACACTTACAACTTTCCGGACACTAGCCCTTTCCGGACACTACTATCCGGACACTAGTCCTTTCCGGACACTACTATCCGGACACTAGTCCTTTCTGGACACTACTACCCGGACACTATAAACAACACCCAGAAACCCCCACTGTCCGGACACTACGGGTTGGACAAACACAATTTTCCAAAAGTGATTAATAAGCCCGTTTTCTGCTATAAGTTCGATTAGACAAACATAAGGGTTCATCCACCAAACATAAACACCCACTTAATCCAATTCTTTACCTCTAAATCGATACTTACTAATCAAACACCCCAAAATCCCCTTTTTGAACATTAAGGTGAAGAACACAATGGGACAAAAGGGTTTTACATCACAATCACAGAAGAGAAAACGTGGAACAAACAGGAGAAGAGCTTGGATGAGGTTACCTTCAAGATTACACCACAAATCTGAATTCTCCACTTGGTTTTCTTATTTTCTTCCCTTTTCTTCTTCTAGCCGCCAAGACCTCCACAACAAGAATGATACTGCATAAACTAAAAATCATACCCTAGGGAATTGGAGCTATATATATACTTCTCCTAAATTTCCAACAAGTCCCTAATCTCTAACTTTAATTTCTTCGAATTTGGCCACCAAACTTTCATACTTTGCAAGAAAAACCCGGTTATTACAACACTCCCCCCTTAAAAGAATTCCGTCCCCGGAATTCCTTGTTAGAAAAGATGCGGGTATCTTGCTTTCATCTCAGACTCCAATTCCCAAGTCGCCTCTGGACCTTTGTGATGTCGCCATTGTACCTTTACTAGTCTGGTTTCCTTGTTTCGTGATTTCCTCACTTTATAATCAGTGATGGCTTCAGGCTCCTCTACGAAGTTTAATTTCTCATCCACCTTTATGTCATTTAACGGCACCGCTTTGGTCACGTCGGCTAGGCATTTCCTAAAATTAGACACATGAAACGCATTGTGGATGCTGCGCAATTCTTCCGGTAGGTCCAACCTATACGCCACTTCTCCAATTCGTTCGGTAATCTCGAATGGTCCGATGTAACATGGGCTTAGCTTCCCACGTTTCCCAAATCGTACCACTCCCTTCCAAGGAGACACCTTTAACAAAACATGGTCTCTGACTTGAACTTCTATGTCTTTCCGTCTCTTATCCGCATAACTCTTCTGTCGATCGCGAGCGACCTTCAGTCTTTCACGCACTTGGACTATCTTGTCCGAAGTCAGTTGCACTAATCTGGCCCGGCTAACTGTCTTTCTCCGACCTCGTTCCAACACAAAGGTGTCCGACATTTCCTAACATAGAGTGCCTCGAACGGCGCTGCCTTGATACTCGAGTGATAGCTATTATTGTAAGCGAACTCGATCAATGGTAGATGCTTTTCCCAAGAGCTCTGAAAGTCTAAGGCGCAAGCCTTAACATGTCTTCCAGCGTCTGGATCGTTCGCTCACTCTGACCGTCGGTCTGAGGATGGTAAGCGATACTCATCTTAATCTGCGAACCCATTTCCCTTTGGAAGCTCCTCCAAAACGTGGAGGTAAACCTACTATCTCGGTCAGACACTATCAACGATGGCACACCATGGCGGGTTACAATCTCGTTGATATACAACTTTGCTAACCGCTCCAACGAGTAAGACTCTCGTATAGGCAGGAAATGTGCTGATTTCGTGAGTCGATCCACGATAACCTATATAGCGTCATAGCCCTTTGGGGTCTTAGGCAAGTGGGTTACGAAATCCATCTTAATCTGGTCCCACTTCCACATCGGAATCTCGAAGGGCTTAAGCTTCCCGTAAGGTCTTTGATGTTCGATCTTTATGCGCGAACACGTTATACAGGTCTCTACAAAGTGAGCTATATCCTTTTTCATTCCAGGCCACCAATAGTCCCGTCGTAGATCTCCGTACATCTTGTTAGTCCCAGGGTGAATCGTGTACTTTGACTTGTGGGCTTCTTCTAAAATTATTCTTCTTAGCTCCCCGAGTTTCGGGACCCAGATTCTCCCACTAAGACACTTCACCCCTCGACTATCTTCCATTAACGAGGACGTTTGTCCCACCATTCTCTCCTTTTTGAGATTTTCCGCTCCGAGCGCCTCATCTTGACATTTCCTTATCTCATTCAACAAATTGAACGTCACCTCGGACCTCATGGCCACAATACTGGGGGTCTCACTTCTTTCCTTACGGCTCAAAGCATCCGCATAGTACCGTCCTTCTTCTTCACGGAGAGCATAGGTGCTATTACGGAGACGTACTTGGTCTAACGAATCCCTTGTCCAACAACTCTTGCAACTGAGTCATAATTTCCTTTATTTCGGACGACGCCAATCTATAAGGTGCGCGGGCAATTGGTGCAGCTCCAGGCATCAAATCAATTTTGAACTCGATCTGACGATCCGGAGGTAGACTTGTCAAGTCATCCGAAAATACTTCCGGGTACTCATTTACTACTCGCACATCACCCACCCCACGCTTCTCCTTCTCGGCGTCCAATACGTACGCCAAGAATCCTTGACACCCCTTCCTCAAACACTTAGTAACTCTAATCATAGAGATAAGGCTAGTTTTTCTATCACGGCGATTCCCATAGATCACTACAAAATCCCCATCAGGTAACCGAATCCTGACTAGCTTTTTGTTGCAAACGATATTCGCATCATTCGCGGCTAACCAGTCCATACCCAACACTACGTCAAACTCCCCCATTGCCATGGGATATAATTGCATAGACACCAACATCCCTTCTATATCTATGACACAATCGTCTACCCTGTCCTTAATATAAACAAGATTATCATTGGCAGTTTCCACCTCTAGTGCTCTCTCCAAACGGCTAGGCCTCACCCCAAACATTTCATAAAAGCATGCGATACAAAAGAGCGATTCGCTCCCGAATCAAATAACACCTTGGCACATAGAGAGTTCACTAGAAACGTACCTGCCACAACATCTGAAACTTCCTCCGCCTTTTCCGCAGTCATGCGGAACGCACGTCCCTTCGGACGCGCCGGTTCTGCTCCCTTATCACTGTGTAACAACCTAAATTCTTGTGGATTTTAGAGTTTGGTGGTCAAAGTGAAATAAAAGAAAGTATTCTTGAGGGGCTGAATTGTCAATTGGTGAAAGTGGTGTAGGGCACAAATCCCTAGGGCATCCCTCAATATCACAAATCAGTATTGTGGTCTTGGTGTTGGCGGCTAAGGAAGAAGGAAAGAGAGAAAGAAGAGTTTGAGGAGAAATCAAGAGAAAAGAGGAGTCAAGCTAGAATCTGCAAGGTAATGCATCCTAATTCGTTCTTCTGATTAGGGTAATGCTTCTCCTTCTCTTTGTTATGAATTCTTAAGGCTGATGTTGATGATTACTTGAGTTTTCACCATATTTCCTTGAAAATGAGTTTTTATGGGTTTTGTCTAAATGAACCGATTTAAAGGGTTATAGATGGATTAAGTGAGTGTTTGGGGTTGGTGGATGAACCCTTATGGTTATCTAATCAAACTAATGGCTAAAATTGAGTTTTATTCACTTTTAGAATTCTGGGTTTCAAACAGCAGCCGTATCCGGACACTATCAGTTCGTGATGTTATGATGGTATCCGGATATGGATGCTAGTTTCCGGGTGAAGTCTTATGGTAGTTTCCGGATAAGGATGGTAGTTCCCGGGTGGATGATTTTCCGGGTAGATTGAGTTACCGGGTGCAGTATCCGGAAAGAAGGTGTATCTAAACAGTCTGGGTATCCGGAAAGGAGGTGCATCCGGACAGTCTTGGTATCCGGATAGTATGGGTATCCGGACAGTCTTGATGTCCGGACAGGTTGGTACCCGGAAATGTGTGTTGGACAGTAAGTTGATCCGTTTAATCTGATCCGAATCTAATGCCCTTAGGTGTTCGACTGGTTTAGCTGGGAGGTATATAAGAAGTACGCTCTACGATAATCAAAGGTGAGTTCTCTCACTCCTTTTTATGACGTACCATTTTTACTGAATATGGTTCCTTATCGAGCATGAATTGATTTATAAAAGTTATGCATGCTTTCATGATTTACATGCTTACCCACAAACGAAAGATGTTTTATGTTTTCATGCATATGGTTTCAAATGTATGTGTATGCTATGTGGAATCGGTTGCACGGTGGGGACAGGGTACCTTGGGATCTCTGATCCCTTGGGCATATGGAGGTTAGCTTGTAGGTTGGAATCCGTTTTCTCCTACATGAAGGAACGGGGAGTCCATTTGGATTCCGGCGTAGACGAGAGGGTGTCCGTTAGGCCCCGATCGGAGTAGCTTATGCAATTCCCTGAACCCCGTGTTTAACCTTGGTTGATGTTATGAGAAATATGTGAAAGTATTTTCTTTATGAAATGATCTTTTTACTGTGATAAATGTTTATGGAGGGAATTCACTAGACCTTTTGGTCTAACCCTCGCTTTTCAAAAACTAAACCATTTTCAGGTAAGCGCGCTATGGGTTCTTCTAGTAAGAACTAGGAGTGACTCAAGAAGGATTTGGAGACTAGAGCGACTCCAGAGTTTTGGATTCTAATGACTATAGATGTAGCTCTCGGCTGTGGATTTTAGACTTCCGCTGTCAAATTTTGTTTAGTATAGAAGAATGAATATTTATGGACAAGTTTAATTATGTAATCTGAATGCTTATTTCTGGATGAATGCATGTTATGAAGTTGGGACGTAACAAATGGTATCAGCGCCTTAGTTTAAGGGATTTAGGTGACCAATAGGGCCTAAACTTAAACTGTAAGATGGGAAACACAACCGAGACATAGGATTGCCTCTAGGAACGATCACTATAGATGCGCTAGGAAATAAGGTGCCAAGGAAAAACGTGTAAGGTAAGTTTGGGACTACACCTGGCTAGTGTAATTACGAACTTACAGGTACACGTGCGTGCTTAAACTTACCTTATATAGCAAAATTGTTGTGTCATATCTAGCAAAGGTTAATTGTTGTTTTCTTTCAGTATTAGTGAAATGGCTGGGAGAACTTTGAGGAGTAGGTCGGCACCTGTTGTGCCAAGGAATCAAGATGAAGAGGTACTAGAGAATGGACCGGTGGAACCAGCGAGGGCAACTGTTACCCATGGAAGGGGAAGAGGTAGGGGTCGTGGAAGGGGTCGGGGAAGAACACCCCGTCGGGCTGCCACCCAAGTGACCGAGGATGGAGGAAACTCGAACCTGAGAACGACTCGTGCAACTAGAAGAACGAGGAGTGTGGAAGCCCCTGTTCATCAAGAAGACTCTCTTCAGGAGAGTTCAGCTTCTGCAAGGAGGGTAACTCAGCCAAGGGGACGGGGTCGAGGCCGCGGATCTACGTTTGTCACTCGAGAGAACCTAGCTGCTGAATTGGGTAAGATTCAAGAGACCTTGCAGGCTCTCCTCACTAAGCAGAATGAGTCAGCTTCGGGAAGCAAAGAAGCGAGTGAGAACCGAGAAAGCGTGGAACTATCTAGTCCGCTAGCGACCGGTACTGGGAGTCACTTGAATTCAAACCCTCAAGTGATGAATGAGTTAGCAGCTAAGGGATGCAATTTCAAGGCCTTTGCCTCATGCAAGCCCCCTACTTTTAAGGGCGAATATGACCTTGTCTTGGCAATGAAATGGGTGAAGGAAATGGAAGTGGTCTTCGATACATGCAAGTGCGCTGATGGGGACAGAGTAATGTTTGCTTTGTCCATGTTGAAATCTGATGCAGTTTACTGGTGGGAGGGTGAGACTGGGGGAAAGGGTTCGGCAATGGCTAAGGGAATGTTGTGGGAAACGTTTGTAGACAGTTTCAAAGCTCAGTTCTGCCCGCTCGCGGAAGTAAAAAGATTGGAAGAAGAGTTCTTAGGGTTGGATCAGGGCGGTATGACAGTGCGGGAGTATACTACAAAGTTTATTGAGAAGTCTCGCTTTGCAGATTTGTATGTGCCAACGGAGGAACGCCGTGTGGAGCGTTTCGTTCATGGACTGAAAAGCAGTATCCGAGAACTAATTCTGACAAGGAACCCCACCACCTTTCAGGCGGCCATCAACGCAGCCGAGATGATTGAAAAGGAAAAGGTTCGCCAGATGACTGAGAAGGGTGGTGAAAAACGCAAATGGGATTGGCCGGTTAAGGACTTCAGAAGAGGGAAAGTGTTGCGTCCAGACAACCGTGTTAGTAAGGATACCGTTGGAACACCATGTACGAAGTGTAACAGGGTGCATCGGGGAGAATGCATGGCCAGTTCAAACTCATTCTACCGGTGTGGCTTGCCCGGTCACCTGTCAAAGGATTGTCGCAGTGGGGGAAAATCTTGTTACGAATGTGGGGCTACTGGCCATATGCGTAATGATTGCCCACATTTGAGGAAAGGGGGACCAGTTCCGTATGGTGAACGTCCTGGTGGAAAAGGAAATGACAAGGGAGCAGAACCAGTGCGTCCGAAAGGACGTGCATTCCACATGACTGCGGAGGAGGCAGAGGAAGTTTCAGATGTGGTGGCAGGTACGTTCCTAGTGAACTCTCTATGTGCCATGGTGTTATTTGATTCAGGAGCAAATCGCTCCTTTGTATCGCATGCTTTTATGAAATGTTTAGGGGTGAGGCCTAGACGTTTGGAGAGAGCACTAGAGGTGGAAACAACAAACGATAGTTGGGTATATGTTAAGGAAGTAGTAGAAGACTGTGTCATAGATATAGAAGGGAGGTTGATGCCTACGAAGTTATATCCCATGGCAATGGGAGAGTTCGACGTAGTGTTGGGTATGGATTGGTTAGTCGCGAACGATGCGAATATCGTTTGCAACAAAAAGCTGATCAGGATTCGGTCACCTGATGGGGATACCGTAGTGATCTATGGAAACCGCCGTGATAGAAATACCAGCCTTATCTCCATGATTAGGGCTACTAAGTGTTTGAGAAAGGGGTGTCAAGGGTTCTTGGCGTACGTGTTGGATGCCAAGAAAGAGAAGCGTGGAGTGAGCGATGTGCGTGTGGTAAATGAGTACCCGGAGGTATTTCCGGATGACTTGACAAGTCTACCCCTGGATCGCCAGATCGAGTTCAGAATTGATCTGATGCCGGGATCTGCACCGATTGTCCGCGCACCGTATATATTGGCGCTGTCCGAAATGAAGAAAATGATGACTCAATTGCAGGAGTTATTAGACAAGGGGTTCGTTAGACCGAGTACATCTCCGTGGGGAGCACCTGTGCTCTTCGTGAAGAAGAAGGACGGTACTATGCGAATGTGCATAGACTACCGAGAACTCAACAAAATCACGATCAAGAATAAGTATCCGATCCCGAGAATCGACGACCTGTTTGATCAGTTACAAGGGGCCAGTTACTTCTCCAAGATTGATCTGAGGTCAGGATATCATCAACTCAAGGTGAGGGAGGAGGATGTGCCGAAGACTGCATTTCGGACCAGGTATGGACACTACGAATTCCTGGTGATGCCGTTCGGGCTAACCAACGCCCCGGCAGCATTCATGGACTTAATGAATAGGGTATGCCAACCTTATTTGGATCAGTGTGTGATAGTGTTCATAGACGACATCCTGATATTTTCAAGATCGGAAGGGGAGCACGAAAACCACCTTCGTACAATCCTCGAGCTATTGAAGCAAGAGAAGTTGTATGCGAAGTTTTCCAAGTGCGAGTTTTGGCTGAGGGAAGTGCAGTTCCTCGGTCACGTAGTGTCTGAGAAGGGGATCATGGTTGACCCGGCTAAGATCGAAGTCATCCGAGACTGGGGGAAACCTAAGAATCCGTCAGAAGTTCGAAGTTTCCTCGGGCTGGCGGGGTACTACCGGAAGTTCATCAAAGACTTTTCGCGTATTGCCATGCCACTGACCTCTTTAACGAAGAAGAATGCCAAGTTCATTTGGTCGGAGAAGCAAGAGGAAGCATTTCAAAGGCTTCAGGATATGTTGAGCAGCGCTCCTGTGTTGTCACTACCGGATGGTTCGGGCGATTTTGTGGTGTTCAGCGATGCCTCGAAGCTTGGTTTGGGTTGCGTACTCATGCAACGAGGTAAGGTGATCGCTTATGCCTCGCGGCAGTTAAAGGATCACGAGGCTCGTTATCCTACGCATGATTTAGAATTGGCGGCAGTGGTTTTTGCCCTGAAGATTTGGCGACAATACCTGTATGGGACGAAGTGCCAGATCTTCACGGACCACAAGAGTTTATGTCATCTCTTTGATCAAAAAGAGTTGAATATGCGCCAAAGGAGATGGATTGAATTGTTGACCGACTACGACTGTAAGATCGAATACCATCCGGGGAAGGCAAACGTGGTGGCGGACGCTTTGAGCCGTAAGGAACGAAGTGAAACCCCCAGGATTGTGGCCATGAGGGCCGAGGTCACATTCAATCTGTTAGCTGAAATAAAGAAATGTCAGGTTGAAGCGCTCGAAACTGAAAATCTTAAGAAGGAGAGAATGGTAGGGCAAGCGTCCATGTTAGTGGAAGATAGTCGAGGGGTGAAATGCCTGAATGGGAGAATCTGGGTTCCGAAACTCGGAGAGCTCCGAAAGCTGATTCTTGAAGAAGCTCACAAATCGAAGTACACGATCCACCCCGGAACTAACAAGATGTACGGAGACCTACGACGAGACTACTGGTGGCCCGGATTGAAGAAAGACGTGGCTCACTTTGTATAGACCTGTATGACGTGTTCGCGTGTAAAGATCGAACATCAAAGACCGTACGGGAAGCTCCAGTCGTTAGAGATACCGATGTGGAAGTGGGACCAGATCACGATGGACTTCGTGACCCATTTTCCTAGAACTCCAAAGGGTTATGACGCCACGAAGTCGGCGCACTTCCTACCTATACGAGGGTCTTACTCATTGGAGCAGTTAGCAAGGTTGTACATCGATGAGATCGTAACTCGCCATAGGGTACCCTCGTCAATTGTATCAGACTGCGATAGCAGATTTACCTCTACGTTTTGGAAGAGCTTCCAAAGAGAAATGGGTTCGCAGATCAAGATGAGTACCGCTTATCATCCTCAGACCGACGGTCAGAGTGAGCGAACGATCCAGACGTTAGAAACATGTTAAGAGCGTGTGCTTTGGATTTCCAAGGCTCATGGGAAAGCACTTACCGTTGATCAAGTTTGCTTATAATAATAGCTATCACTCGAGTATCAAGGCAGCGCCGTTTGAGGCACTTTACAGTAAAAAGTGTCGAACTCCGTTGTGTTGGAACGAAGTCCAAGAGAGACAGTTAACGGGGCCAGAAATTGTACAACTGACTTCGGACAAGATAGTCCAAGTGCGTGAAAGACTGAAGGTCGCCCGCGACCGCTAGAAAAGCTATGCGGATAAGAGGCGGAAAGACATTGAATTCCAAGTCGGAGATCATGTTCTGCTAAAGGTGTCTCCTTGGAAGTGAGTGGTACGATTTGGAAAACGTAGGAAGTTAAGCCCACGTTACATCGGACCGTTTGTGATTACTGAACGAATCGGAGAAGTGGAGTATAGGTTGGACCTGTCGGAAGAGTTGCGCGGTGTCCACAATGCTTTTCACGTGTCCAATCTAAGAAAATGTATAGCCGACGCGACAAAAGCGGTTCCGTTAAATGACATTAAGGTAGATGAAAAGTTGAATTTTGTAGAGGAACCTGAAGCAATCACGGATGTTAAGGTAAGGAAGTCGCGGAACAAGGAGACTAAGCTGGTTAAGGTACAATGGCGGCACCACAAGGGTCCGGAGGCGACCTGGGAGTTGGATTCAGAGATGAAGGCTAGATACCCGCATCTTTTCCAATGAGGAATTCTGGGGACGGAATTCTTTTAAGGAGGAAGTGTTGTAACAACCTAAATTCTTGTGGATTTTAGAGTTTGGTGGTCAAAGTGAAATAAAAGAAAGTATTCTTGAGGGGCTGAATTGTCAATTGGTGAAAGAGGTGTAGGGCACAAATCCCTAGGGCAGCCCTCAATATCACAAATCAGTATTGTGGTCTTGGTGTTGGCGGCTAAGGAAGAAGGAAAGAGAGAAAGAAGAGTTTGAGGAGAAATCAAGAGAAAAGAGGAGTCAAGCTAGAATCTGCAAGGTAATGCATCCTAATTCGTTCTTCTGATTAGGGTAATGCTTCTCCTTCTCTTTGTTATGAATTCTTAAGGCTGATGTTGATGATTACTTGAGTTTTCACCATATTTCCTTGAAAATGAGTTTTTATGGGTTTTGTCTAAATGAACCGATTTAAAGGGTTATAGATGGATTAACTGAGTGTTTGGGGTTGGTGGATGAACCCTTATGGTTATCTAATCAAACTAATGGCTAAAATGGAGTTTTATTCACTTTTAGAATTCTGGGTTTCAAACAGCAGTCGTATCCGGACACTATCAGTTCGTGATGTTATGATGGTATCCGGATATGGATGCTAGTTTCCGGGGTGAAGTCTTATGGTAGTTTCCGGATAAGGATGGTAGTTCCCGAGTGGGTGATTTTCCGGGTAGATTGAGTTACCGGGTGCAGTATCCGGAAAGGAGGTGCATCCGGACAATCTTGGTATCCGGATAGTATGGGTATCCGGACAGTCTTGATGTCCGGACAGGTTGGTACCTGGAAAATGTGTGTTGGACAGTAAGTTGAGCCGTTTAAACTGATCCGAATCTAATGCCCTTAGGTGTTCGACTGGTTTAGGTGAGAGGTATATAAGAAGTACGCTCTACGATAATCAAAGGTGAGTTCTCTCACTCCTTTTTATGACGTACCATTTTTACTGAATATGGTTCCTTATCGAGCATGAATTGATTTATAAAAGTTATGCATGCTTTCATGATTTACATGTTTACCCACAAACGAAAGATGTTTTATGTTTTCATGCATATGGTTTCAAATGTATGTGTATGCTATGTGGAGTCGGTTGCATGGTGGGGACAGGGTACCTTGGGATCTCTGATCCCTTGGGCATATGGAGGTTAGCTTGTAGGTTGGAATCCGTTTTCTCCTACATGAAGGAACGGGGAGTCCATTTGGATTCCGGCGTAGACGAGAGGGTGTCCGTTAGGCCCCGATCGGAGTAGCTTATGCAATTCCCTGAACCCCGTGTTTAACCTTGGTTGATGTTATGAGAAATATGTGAAAGTATTTTCTTTATGAATTGATCTTTTTACTGTGATAAATGTTTATGGAGGGAATTCACTAGACCTTTTGGTCTAACCCTCGCTTTTCAAAAACTAAACCATTTTCAGGTAAGCGCGCTATGGGTTCTTCTAGTAAGAACTAGGAGTGACTCAAGAAGGATTTGGAGACTAGAGCGACTCCAGAGTTTTGTTTTCTAATGACTATAGATGTAGCTCTCGGCTGTGGATTTTAGACTTCCACTGTCAATTTTTGTTTAGTATAGAAGAATGAATATTTATGGACAAGTTTAATTATGTAATTTGAATGCTTATTTATGGATGAATGCATGTTATGAAGTTGGGACGTTACACTGCCCTTTCCTCCCTGACGTTCTCCATACTGAGTTGGCCCACCCTTCTTCAACTGCGGACATTCATACCGCACGTGACCCGTAGCTCCACACTGGTAACATGATTTCTTCTTGGGACAATCCTTTGACACATGACCCGGCAACCCACACCGGTAGCACGAGTTGGAACCGGCCATACATTCTCCCCAGTGTGTCTTGTTACACTTACTACACGGTTTGCCAGTTGAATCTTTGATAGCACGAGTTTCTGGTCGGAACACCTTCCCTTTCCTTGAGTCGTTACCCGGCCCATCCCATTTGCGTTTCTCACCACCCTTCTCAGTCGTCTGGCGATTCTTTTCCTTCTCAATCAGCTCGGCCGTATTGATGGCCGCATGAAAGGTAGTGGGGTTTCTTGTCAAAACTAGTTCTCTGATGCTGCTCTTCAGCCCATAAATGAAACGTTCCACCCGACGTTCCTTTGTTGGTACATAAAGATCTTCAAAACGATATTTTTCGATAAACTTGGAAGTATACTCTCGTACCGACATTTCCCTCTGTTCCAAACCCAAAAACTCTTCTTCTAACTTCTTTACTGCTGTGAGTGGACAAAACTGTGCTTTAAATCTTTCCACAAACATTTCCCACATCATTCCCTTAGCCATTGTCGAACCCTTTCCCCAGTCTTAGCATCCCACCAATAAACTGCATCGGACTTTAGCATGGATAGGGCAAACATCACCCTATCTCCATCAACACACTTGCACATATCGAATACCAATTCCATCTCTTTCACCCATTTCATTGCCAAGACAGGGTCATACTCGCCCTTGAAAGTAGGGGGATTGCATGAGGCAAAGGCCTTGTAACTGCATCCCTTAGCTGCTGACCCATTCACCACCGGAAGGTTTGACTTCGAGTGACTTCCAGTACCAGTCTCTACCGGGCTTGACAGTTCCACACTTTCCCTGTTCTCACTCGCCTCTTTGCTTCCCGAGGCTGACTCATTCTGCTTAGTGAGGAGAGCTTGCAAAGTCTCCTGAATTTTACCCAACTCAGCAGCCAGATTTTCTCGAGTGACAAAAGCAGACTCACGGCCCCGACCACGTCCCCTTGTCGGATTCACCCTTCTTACAGTAGCTGAACTCTCCTGTTGAGAGCTTTCTTGATGGGCGAGGACTTCCACACTATGTGCCCTACGAGTCACACGGGTCGTTCTCCGGATCGGGTTTCCCCCATCTTCGGCCACTTGGGTGGCGGCCCGGCGGGGCGTCCTTCCCCGACCCCTTCCATGACCCCTACCCCTTCCACGGGTAGCAGTCGCCCTCGTAGGTTCCACCGGCCCATTATTCAGGACATCCTCATCCTGATTCCTCGGAACAACAGGTACTGACCTACTCCTCAAAGTTCTCCCAGCCATAGCGCTAAACTGAAAGAAAACGACAATTAACCTTTGCTAGACATAACACAACAAATTTGCTATAAAAGGTATTTTAAGCACGCACATGTACCTATAAGTTCGTAATTACACTGGCCAGGTGTAATCCCAAACTTACCTTACACGTTTGTCCTTGGCACCTTATTCTTAAGCGCATTTACAGTGATCGTTCCTAGAGGCAATCCTATGTCTCGGCTGTGTTCCTCATCTTACAGTTTAAGTTTAGGCCCGACTGGTCACCTAAATCCCTTAAACTAAGGCTCTGATACCATTTGTAACATCCCAAAAACATAACATGCAATAATCAAGAATAAGCATTCGAATTACATAAATAAACTTGTCTTTAATACTTCATTAGTCTATGCTAAACAAATTTTGACAGCGGAAGTCTCTAGTCCACAGCCGAGAGCTCTATCCATAAGTAATAATCAAAATTCTGGAGTCGCTCTAAGCTCCAATCTCCTCCTTGTGCTATCTCCTAGTTCTTACTAGAAGAACCCGCAGAATGCTTACCTGAAAATGGTTTAGCTTTTGAAAAGAGAGGGTTAGACCAAAAGGTCTAGTGAATTCCCTCCGAAAACAACATGTATAAACAATATGAAATCATTTATAAAAATTCATCGTAATTCTTCACATATCATCAAACATGGTACTGCACCGTGTAATGGATCACATAAACATTCCGCGATCGGGGCCCCAGCAGGCTCCCCTCTCGCCTCGTATCGGGGCCCAAGCAGACTCCCCTCTACCCGAATAGGAGGGAAACGAATTCCAACCTACCGGTCTGTCATACCTGTCCAAGGGATCCTCGGATCCCGAGGCTCTCTGATCCCACAGTGTAGACCGACTCTACATAGCATACTCATACATTTCATAAAACATGCAACTTAGGATCTTTGTAAATCATAATTCTCATTTCATCATGCCAAATATTCTTTTAGATAAAATAAGTATTTTCATGGGAAGCATGCACATCAGTTCGTAAACATTTCATGCTCGTAAAGAACCATAATCAGTTAAAAGTATTTAACATCTTACGTCGTAAAAAGGGTTTAGGGAGCTCACCTTAGGTTAGTATTGAGCACACCCTGAATATCTCCAAGCTAAACAAATCGAACACCTAAGGATGTTAGAATTGCATCAGATTAGACTGTCCGATCTTAAGCACTTTCCGGACACTAGCCCTTTACGGACACTACTATCCGGACACTAGTCCTTTCCGGACACTAGTCCTTTCCGGATACTACTACCCGGACACTATAAACAACACCTGGAAACCCCCACTGTCCGGACAATACTGTCCGGACACTACTGTTCGGACGGGGCGACGTCCGGAAACTACGGGCTAGACGAACACAATTTTCCAAAAGTGATTAATAAGCCCGTTTTCTGCTATAAGTTCAATTAGACAAACATAAGGGTTCATCCACCAAACATAAACACCCACTTAATCCAATTCTTTACCTTTAAATCGATACTTACTAATCAAAAAACCCAAAATCCCCTTTTTGAACATTAAGGTGAAGAACACAATGGGACAAAAGGGTTTTACATCAAAATCATAGAAGAGAAAACGTGGAACAAACAGGAGAAGAGCTTGGATGAGGTTACCTTCATGATTACACCACAAATCCGAATTCTCCACTTGGTTTTCTTCTTTTCTTCCCATTTCTTCTTCTAGCCGCCAAGACCTCCACAACAAGAATGATACTGCATAAACTAAAAATCATACCCTAGGGAATTGGAGCTATATATACTTCTCCTAAATTGCCAACAAGTCCCTAATCTCTAACTTTAATTTCTTCGAATTTGGCCACCAAACTTTCATACTTTGCAAGAAAAAACCCGGTTATTACACTTTCATTCTCTTTTGTATTTTTTGTTTATATTTTTTTTTTATCTTTTAGTAGGCTAACAATCCTTATAAATCAAAAATATTTTTAATACTGTATGTTTTTATTTATTTACATTTTTATGGATAACCTAACAATCAATATAAATCAAAACTTATTTAATAAAACTTATGGAGGTTTTAGATATTTGTTAGAGTTTTGATTTTTTTTAAAAAGAAAATGTTGCATTAATTGTTTACAACCTTTCATTCTCTTTTGTATTTTTTTGTTTATATTTTTTTATCTTTTAGTAGGCTAACAGCAATATCAATATATCAATATAAAGAAGAATGTGGTAGAGAGAGTTAAGGAGAAGCCTCCATTGAGGCTTTAGAATTTTGTTAGAGCTTTGATTTTTTTTAAAAAGAAAATGTTGCATTAATTGTTTACAACCTTTCGTTCTCTTTTGTATTTTTTTGTTTATATTTTTTTATCTTTTAGTAGGCTAACAATCCTTATAAATAAAAAATATTTTTAATACTGTATGTTTTTATTTATTTACATTTTATGGATAACCTAACAATCAATATAAATCAAAACTTATTTAATAAAACTTATGGAGGCTTTAGATATTTGTTAGAGTTTTGATTTTTTTTAAAAGAAAATGTTGCATTAATTGTTTACAACCTTTCATTCTCTTTTGTATATTTTTGTTTATATTTTTTTTTTATCTTTTAGTAGGCTAACAATCATCAATATATATATATATATAAAGAAGAATGTGGTAGAGAGAGTTAAGGAGAAGCTTCCATTGAGGCTTTAGAATTTTGTTAGAGTTTTGATTTTTTTTAAAGAAAATGTTGCATTAATTGTTTACAACCTTTCATTCTCTTTTGTATTTTTTTGTTTATATTTGTTTTATCCTTTAGTAGGCTAACAACAATATCAATATATCAATATAAAGAAGAATGTTGTAACGTCCCAAAAACATAACATGCATTCAACCAGAAATAAGCATTCCGATTACATAATTAAACTTGGTCAAAAATATTCATTCTTCTATACTAAACAAAATTTGACAGCGGAAGTCTAAAATCCACAGCCGAGAGCTACATCTATAGTCATTAGAATCCAAAACTCTGGAGTCGCTCTAGTCTCCAAATCCTCCTTGAGTCACTCCTAGTTCTTACTAGAAGAACCCATAGCGCGCTTACCTGAAAATGGTTTAGTTTTTGAAAAGCGAGGGTTAGACCAAAAGGTCTAGTGAATTCCCTACATAAACATTTATCACGGTATAAAGATCATTTCATAAAGAAAATACTTTCACATCTTTCTCATAACATCATCCAAGGTTAAACACGGGGTTCAGGGAATTGCATAAGCTACTCCGATCGGGGCCTAACGGACACCCTCTCGTCTACGCCGGATTCCAAATGGACTCCCCGTTCCTTCATGTAGGAGAAAACGAATTCCAACCTACAAGCTAACCTCCATATGCCCAAGGGATCAGAGATCCCAAGGTACCCCGTCCCCACCGTGCAACCGACTCCACATAGCATACACATACATTGAAACCATATGCATGAAAGCATAAAACATCTTTCGTTTGTGGGTAAACATGTAAATCATGAAAGCATGCATAACTTTTATAAATCAATTCATGCTCGATAAAGGAACCATATTCAGTAAAAATGGTACGTCATAAAAAGGAGTGAGAGAACTCACCTTTGATTATCGTAGAACGCACTTCTTATATTCCTCCCAGCTAAACCAGTCGAACACCTAAGGGCATTAGATTCGGATCAGATTAAACGGCTCAACCTACTGTCCAGCACACGTTTTCCGGGTACCAACTTGTCCGGATACCAACTTCTTTCCGGATACTACACCCGGTAACTCAATCTACCCGGAAAAACACCCACCCGGGAACTACCATCCTTATCCGGAAACTACCATAAAACTTCACCCGGAAACTAGCATCCGTATCCGGAAACCACCATATCATCATGAACTGATGATGTCCGGGTACGACTGCTGTTCGAAAATAAATTTCTTAAAAGTGATTTCTAACCCGATTTTAGCCATTAGTTTGATTAGATAACCTCAAGGGTTCATCCACCAACCTCCAATACCCAATTAATCCCACTTTAGTCTCTTAAAATCGATTCATTAAGACAAAACCCATAAAACTCATTTTCAAGGAAAAAGTGGTGAAAACTCAAGTAATCATCAACACCAGTCCTAAGGATTCATAACAAAGAGAAGGAGAAGCACTATCCTAATCAGAAGAACGAATTAGGATGTATTACCTTACAGATTCTAGCTTGATCCTTCCTTTTTCTCTTGATTTCTTCTCAAACCCTTCTTCCCTCCTCTTGCTCTCTCTTAGCCGCCAACACCAACACCCAATTACTAATTTTGTGAAGTGAAAGCTGCCCTAGGGATTTTTGCCCTACACCACTCTCACCAATTGACAATCTAGTCCCTCAAGTTAACTTTCATTTATTTCACTTTGACCACCAACTCTAATACTCACTAGAATTTGGGTTGTTACAACACTCCCCCCTTAAAAGAATTATGTCCCCGGAATTCCTCATTGGAAAATATGCGGGTATCTAGCTTTCATCTCTGACTCCAACTCCCAGGTCGCCTCCGGACCCTTGTGGTGTCGCCATTGTACCTTAACCAGCTTATTCTCCTTGCTCTGCGACTTCCTTATCTTAACATCCGTGATTGCTTCGGGTTCCTCTACAAAATTCAACTTTTCGTCTACCTTAATGTCATTCAACGGCACAGCTTTAGTCGTGTCGGCTAGACATTTCCTTAGATTAGACACGTGAAACGCATTATGAATACTGCTCAGTTCTTCCGGTAGGTCCAACCTATATGCCACTTCTCCAATTCGTTCAGTAATCTCAAACGGTCCGATGTAACGTGGGCTTAACTTCCCACATTTTCCAAATCGTACCACTCCCTTCCAAGGAGACACCTTTAGCAGAACATGATCTCCGACTTAGAATTCAATGTCTTTCCGCCTCTTATACGCATAGCTTTTCTGCCGGTCGCGGGCGACCTTCAGTCTTTCACGCACTTGGACTATCTTGTCGGAAGTCAGTTGTACAATCTCTGCCCCCGCTAACTCTCTCTCTCTCCGACTTCGTTCCAACATAACGGTGTTCGACACTTTCTACCGTAAGGTGCCTCGAACGGCGATGCCTTGATACTCGAGTGATAGCTATTATTATAAGCAAACTCGATTAGCGGTAGGTGCTTTTCCCATGAGCCTTGGAAATCCAAAGCACACGCTCTTAACATGTCTTCTAACATCTGGATCGTTCGCTCACTCTGACCGTCGGTCTGAGGATGATAAGCGGTACTCATCTTGATCTGCGAACCCATTTCTCTTTGGAAGCTCTTCCAAAACGTAGAGGTAAATCTGCTATCGCGGTCCGATACAATTGACGAGGGTACCCCATGGCGGGTTACGATCTCATCGATGTACAACCTTGCTAACTACTCCAATGAGTAAGACTCTCGTATAGGTAGGAAGTGCGCCGACTTCGTGAGTCGATCCACGACCACCCAAATGGCGTCATAACCCTTTGGAGTTCTAGGCAAATGGGTCACGAAGTCCATCGTGATCTGGTCCCACTTCCACATCGGTATCTCTAACGACTAGAGCTTCCCGTACGGCCTTTGATGTTCGATCTTTACATGCGAACACGTCATACAGGTCTCTACAAGATGGGTCACGTGTTTCTTCAATCCGGGCCACCAGTAGTCTTGTCGTAGGTCTCCGTACATCTTGTTAGTTCCGGGGTGGATCGTGTACTTCGATTTGTGAGCTTCTTCAAGAATCAGCTTTCGGAGCTCTCCGAGTTTCGGAACCCAGATTCTCCCATTCAGACATTTCACCCCTCGACTATCTTCCACTAACATGGATGCTTGCCCTACCATTCTCTCCTTCTTAAGATTTTCGGTTTTGAGCGCTTCAACCTGACATTTCTTTATTTTAGCTAACAGATTGAATGTGACCTCGACCCTCATGGCCACAATCCTGGGGGTTTCACCTCGTTCCTTACGGCTCAAAGCGTCTGCCACCACGTTTTCCTTCCACGGATGGTATTCGATCTTACAGTCGTAGTCGGTCAATAATTCAATCCATCTCCTTTGGCGCATATTCAACTCTTTTTGATCAAAGAGATGACATAAACTCTTGTGGTCCGTGAAGATCTGGCACTTCATCCCATACAGGTAATGTCGCCAAATCTTCCGGGCGAAAACCACTGCCGCCAATTCTAAATCATGCGTAGGATAACGAGCCTCGTGATCCTTTAACTGTCGGGAGGCATAAGCGATCACCTTACCTCGTTGCATGAGTACGCAACCAAAGTCGAGCTTCGATGCGTCACTGAAAACCATGAAATCGCCCGAACCGTCCGGTAACGACAAAACCGGAGCGCTACTCAACATATCCTTCAATTTTTGAAATGCTTCTTCTTGTTTCTCTAACCAGACGAACTTTACATTCTTCTTCGTTAAAGAGGTCAGTGGCATGGCAATACGCGAAAAGTCTTTGATGAACTTCCGGTAGTACCCCGCCAGCCCGAGGAAACTTCGAACTTCTGACGGATTCCTAGGTTGCTCCTAGTCTCGAATGGCTTCAATCTTAGCCGGATCAACCATGATCCCCTTCTCAGACACCACGTGCCCGAGGAACTGCATTTCCCTCAGCCAAAACTCGCAATTGGAAAACTTCGCATACAACTTCTCTTGCTTCAATAGCTCGAGAATCGTACGAAGGTGGCTTTCGTGCTCCCCTTCCGATCTTGAAAATATCTGGATGTCATCTATGAACACTATCACGAACTGATCCAAATAAGGTTGGCATACCCTATTCATTAAGTCCATGAATGCTGCTGGGGCGTTAGTTAGCCCGAACGGCATCACCAGGAATTCGTAGTGTCCATACCTGGTCCGAAACGCAGTCTTCGGCACATCCTCCTCCCTCACCTTGAGTTGATGATATCCTGACCTCAGATCAATCTTGGAGAAGTAACTGGCTCCTTGTAACTGATCAAACAGGTCGTCGATTCTCGGGATCGGATACTTATTCTTGATCGTGACCTTGTTGAGTTCTCGGTAGTCTATGCACATTCGCATAGTACCGTCCTTCTTCTTCACGAAGAGCACAGGTGCCCCCCACGGAGATGTACTCGGTCTAACGAACCCCTTGTCTAATAACTTCTGCAATTGAGTCATCATATCCTTCATTTCGGACGGCGCCAATCTATACGGTGCGAAGGGCAATCGGTGCAGATCCCGGCATCAGATCAATCCTTAACTCGATCTGGCAATCCAGGGGTAGACTTGTCAAGTCATCCGGAAATACCTCCGGGTACTTATTTACCACTCGCACATCGCTCACCCCACGCTTCTCTTTCTTGGCGTCCAACACGTACGCCAAGAACCATTGACACCCCTTTCTCAAACACTTAGTAGCCCTAATCATGGAGATAAGGCTGGTCTTTCTATCACAGCGGTCTCCATAGATCACTACGGTATTCCCATCAGGTGACCGGATCCTGATCAGCTTTTTGTTGCAAACGATATTCGCATCGTTCGCGGCTAACCAATCCATACCCAACACTACGTCAAACTCTCCCATTGCCATGGGATATAACTTCGTAGGCACCAACCTCCCTTCTATATCTATGACACAGTCTTCTACTACTTCCTTAACATATACCCAACCATCATTTGCAGTTTCCACCTCTAGTGCTCTCTCCAAACGTCTAGGCCTCACCCCAAACATTTCATAAAAGCATGCGATACATAGGAGCAATTTACTCCTGAATCAAATAACACCTTGGCACATAGAGAGTTCACTAGAAACGTACATGCCACCACATCTGAAACTTCCTCTGCCTCTTCCGCAGTCATGCGGAATGCACACCCTTTCGGACGTACTGGTTCTGCTCCCTTGTCATTTCCTTTTCCACCCGGACGTTCACCATACGGAACTGATCCCCCTTTCCTCAAGTGTGGGCAATCACTACGCATGTGGCCAGTAGCCCCACATTCGTAACAAGATTTCCCCCCACTGCGACGATCCTTTGACATGTGACCGGGCAAGCCACACCGGTAGCATGAGTTTGAACCTGCCATGCACTCTCCCCGATGCACCCTGTTACATTTCATACATGGTTTTCCAATGGTGTCCTTACTAACACGGTTGTCTGATCGAAACACTTTCCCTTTTCTGAAGTCCTTACCCGGTCCATCTCATTTGCGCTTTTCACCACCCTTCTCCGACATCTGACGAACCTTCTCCTTTTCAATCATCTCGGCCGCATAAATGGCCGCCTGAAAGGTAGTGGGGTTCCTAGTCAGAACTAGCTCTCGGATACTGCTTTTCAGTCCATGAATGAAACGCTCCACTCGGCGTTCCTCCGTTGGCACATACAAATCTGCAAAGCAAGACTTCTCAATAAACTTTGTAGTATACTCTCGCACTGTCATACCTCCCTGATCCAACCCCAAGAACTCTTCTTCCAATCTTTTTACTGCCGCAAGCGGGCAGAACTGAGCTTTGAACCTGTCTACAAATGCTTCCCACAACATTCCCTTAGCCATTGCCGAACCCTTTCCCCCAGTCTCAGCCTCCCACCAGTAAACTGCATCAGATTTCAACATGAACAAGGCAAACATTACTCTGTCCCCATCAGCACACTTGCAAGTATCGAAGACCAGCTCCATTTCCTTCACCCATTTCATTGCCAAGACAGGGTCATATTCGCCCTTAAAAGTAGGGGGCTTGCATGAGGCAAAGGCCTTGAAATTGCATCCCTTAGCTGCTAACTCATTCATCACTTGAGGGTTTGAATTCAAGTGATTCCCAGTATCGGTCGCTAGCAGACTAGACAGTTCCACGCTTTCTCGGTTCTCACTCGCTTCTTTGCTTCCCGATGCTGACTCATTCTGCTTAGTGAGGAGAGCCTGCAAGGTCTCTTGAATCTTACCCAATTCAGCAGCTAGGTTCTCTCGAGTGACAAACGTAGATCCGCGGCCTCGACCCCGTCCCCTTGGCTGAGTTACCCTCCTTGCAGAAGCTGAACTCTCCTGAAGAGAGTCTTCTTGATGAACAGGGGCTTCCACACTCCTCGTTCTTCTAGTTGCACCAGTCGTTCTCAGGTTCGGGTTTCCTCCATCCCCGGCCACTTGGGTGGCGGCCCGATGGGGTGTTCTTCCCCGAACCCTTCCATGAACCCTACCTCTTCCCCTTCCACGGGTAGCAGTTGCCCTCGTCGGTTCCACCGGTCCATTCTCTAGTACCTCTTCATCTTGATTCCTTGGCACCGCAGGTGCCGACCTACTCCTCAAAGTTCTCCCGACCATTTCACTAATGCAGAAAGAAAAACAACAATTAACCTTTGCTAGATATGACACAGCAATTTGGCTATATAAGGTAAGTTTAAGCACGCACGTGTACCTGTAAGTTCGTAGTTACACTGGCCAGGTGTAGTCCCAAACTTACCTTACACGTTTGTCCTTGGCACCTTATTTCCTAGCGCACTTATAGTGATCGTTCCTAGAGGCAATCCTATGTCTTGGCTGTGTTTCTCATCTTTCAGTTTAAGTTTAGGCCCTATTGGTCACCTAAATCCCTTAAACTAAGGCTCTGATACCATTTGTAACATCCCAAAAACATAACATGCATTCAACCATAAATAAGCATTCCGATTACATAATTAAACTTGTCCAAAAATATTCATTCTCCTATACTAAACATCAATCAATATATATATATATATATATATATATATATATATATATAGAGAAGAATGTGGTAGAGAGAGTTAAGGAGAAACTTCAATTGAGGCTTTGGAATTTTGGTAGAGTTTTGATTTTTTTTTAAAGAAAATGTTGCATTAATTGTTTACAACCTTTCATTCTCTTTTGTATTTTTTTGTTTATATTCTTTTTTATCTTTTAGTAGGCTAACAGCAATATCAATATATCAATATAAAGAAAAATGTGGTAGAGAGAGTTAAGGAGAAGCCTCCATTGAGGCTTTAGAATTTTGTTAGAGCTTTGATTTTTTTAAAAGAAAATGTTGCATTAATTGTTTACAACCTTTCATTCTCTTTTGTATTTTTTTGTTTATATTTTTGTTTATATTTTAGTAGGCTAACAGCAATATCAATATATCAATATAAAGAAGAATGTGGTAGAGAGAGTTAAGGAGAAGCCTGTAATAACTGAGTTCTATTTTGTCAATAAATTAAAATTGTGGTAGAAGTTCAAAAATAAGAAGTTTTGTGTTTCAAGTGTGAAAAAGGATAAGTTTTGTGTTTTAGTGGAAAAGGTATAAAAGGGGTGGAAAAACCCTAATTCCATCATTTCTAATTCATTCTAGCGTGTGTGTGTGTGTGCGGCTAAGAAAGGGAGAGTGAGGGAAGAAGAGTTCTTGGCAATTGAAGAGGAAGAAGTGGAAATTGCAGCTGAGTTTTTGGGAAAGGCATTAGAATCTTCAGGTAAATGTTAATCTTCTCTCTCTTTTAAGTTTTGTAAGTGTTGGTGGGCATTTGATAAGAAACTTGGAATATTGAGGATATCCTTGTGTTTCCTCATTATTGTGTTTAAGGGATGTTTAAGTGAGAGTTAGTGTGTTAGTCCTCAATATGTATTCAATCCCTGGAGGTGATGGTGGGATTTAGGGTGAGGTGTGTGTTAAACTACTGCGATTTATGCAAACTCGCCGTATCCGAAACCTGCATTCATCAGGTAAGTGTCCGGAAAGCATGGGGAATCCGGACGGCGTGGTGTCTGGATAGTGTGTGGTATCCGGACGAAGTGATGTCCGGGTAGGGTGTTATCCGAGTAGTTGTGCTATTGTGGTTCCCGGTAGTTTACCCGGAAACCTTTGGGAATCCGGAAGTGTCCAGATTGTTCCATCCGGAAAGCTCTACTGTCCGGGTAGAATCTTCCGGATAGTTTGGCTGTCTGGGTAAATCTTTCGGATAGTGTCTTGGTGTAACCTTTAGAGTATCCGGATAGTGAGTTCTAGTTGTGGGGACTGTCTGTTGGTCCGAGGAGTTAATCAAGTGGGGTTTAGTTTCGGGCAAGTGACTTATCACTGTAGTGTGTATCCTTATAGGTGCAGTCGAAGGGGGAATCAATCCAGTAAGAGGATTAAACCAGGACGACAGGTGAGTTTTTCTGATCCTAAAACTCTTTTCAAATGTGGAACTTTATGCATGTTTACAATGGTAAATGCTCGTACTATTTTTAAACCATCCATGAAAAGTGTGATTTAATTGTGTGGATACAAACTGCTTTTATTTCAAAGCGAAGAGTAAGTGTGTGGCATGACTATTATCTAACTGTGTGCTTTTCAACTGCTTTTATTTCAAGGCGAGTAGTAAGTGTGTGACAATACGTGTGATTTAAATGTGTGTGACCATGCTCTGGCTTTGATGTGAAATGGGGGTGTGTCCCATAATAATTATATATGAATTTGTTTCATATATGGGCGGTGTGTGCCCAATTGCGCTGTCACGGTGTGTGTGACTATAGCGTGTGTGCTCTATTGCGCTGTCACGATGTGTGTGACTATAGCGTGTGCCAGTAGCATGTGTCAATGTGTGCATATCATCTTAGTGTGCTTGTTATGATTGGTATAAATGCTTTCATAACTGATTTTATAAACTGAAATATTTTGGCGTGACTTGGTGTGGAGGGAACTCACTAGACCTCATGGTCTAACCCTCGTTTTTCAAAACTAAAACCTTTTCAGTTAAGCAGGTAGCCGAGAGCACGTTAGAGGTTTGGCAAGACGTGGGTCGGAGCTTGCGTTTAGAAGGAGTAGAAGAAATTCCTTTTATGTCTAGTTAGATTTCTCAACTGTATTTAGGGTTATTTCCGCAAACCCTGTGTTGTAAATCTGGATAGGGTGACTATGTTGAGCCGTTTTTGGCATTATGAATTAAAGAGGCATCTCCTAACCTGTATTTTCAGATTTGGGTGTTACAAAGCCTCCACTGAGACTTTAGAATTTTGTTAGAGCTTTGATTTTTTTTAAAAGAAAATGTTGCATTAATTGTTTACAACCTTTCATTCTCTTTTGTATTTTTTTGTTTATATTTTTTTATCTTTTAGTTGTCTAACAATCAATATATATATATATATATATATATATATATAAAGAAGAATGTGGTAGAGAGAGTTAAGGAGAAGTTTCCATTGAAGCTTTAGAATTTTGTTAGAGTTTTGATTTTTTTTAAAAGAAAAATGTTGCATTAATTGTTTACAACCTTTCATTCTCTTTTGTATTTTTTTTGTTTTTATTTTTTTCATCTTTTAGTTGTCTAACAATCAATATATATATATATATATAAAGAAGAATGTGGTAGAGAGAGTTAAGGAGAAGTTTCCATTGAGACTTTAGAATTTTGTTAGAATTTTTTTTTTTAAAAAAAATGTTGCATTAATTGTTTACAACCATTCACTCTCTTTTGTATTTTTTTTGTTTATATTTTGTTTATATTTTAGTATGCTAACAACAATATAAATAAGAATGTGGTAGAGAGAGTTAAGAAGAAGCCTCCATTGAGACTTTTGAATTTTGTTAGAGTTTTGATTTTTTTTAAAAAGAAAATGTTGCATTAATTGTTTACAACCTTTCATTCTTTTTTGTATTTTTTTGTTTATATTTTTTTTAACTTTTAGTTGTCTAACAATCCTTATTAATCAAAAATATTTTTATTACTGTATGTTTTTATTTATTTTCACTTTTATGGATAACCTAACAATCAATATAAATCAAAACTTATTTAATAAAACTTATGGAGGCTTTAGATATTTGTTAGAGTTTTGATTTTTTTTTAAAAAGAAAATGTTGCATTAATTGTTTACAACCTTTCATTCTCTTTTGTATATTTTTGTTTATCTTTTAGTAGACTAACAATCATCAATATATATATAAAGAAGAATGTGGTAGAGAGAGTTAAGGAGAAGCTTCCATTGAGGCTTTATAATTTTGTTAGAGTTTTGATTTTTTGTTAAAAAGAAAATGTTGCATTAATTGTTTACAACCTTTCATTCTCTTTTGTATTTTTTTGTTTATATTTTTTTTATCTTTTAGTAGGTTAACAACAATATCAATATATCAATATAAAGAAGAATGTGGTAGAGAGAGTTAAGGAGAAGCCTCTATTGAATCTTTAGAATTTTGTTAGAGCTTTGATTTTTTTTAAAAAGAAAATGTTCCATTAATTGTTTACAACCTTTCATTCTCTTTTGTATTTTTTTTGTTTATATTTTTTTTTATCTTTTAGTAGGCTAACAATCCTTATAAATCAAAAATATTTTTAATACTGTATGTTTTTATTTATTTACATTTTTATGGATAACCTAACAATCAATATAAATCAAAACTTATTTAATAAAACTTATGGGGGCTTTAGATATTTGTTAGAGTTTTGATTTTTTTTAAAAAGAAAATGTTGCATTAATTGTTTACAGCCTTTCATTTTTTTGTATATTTTGTTTATATTTTTTTTATCTTTTAGTAGGCTAACAATGCTTATAAATAAAAAATATTTTTAATATCGTATGTTTTTATTTATTTACATTTTTATGGATAACCTAACAATACTTATAAATCAATACTTATTTAATAAAACTTATTTTATTATTTATTTATTTTTTGTTTTTCTTAATAAGTTAACAATGATTATAAATCAAAACTTTTAAATTATTTTATTTTTTTAGTAAGATTTATACCAATATGTATTTTTTCTTTTAGTATGCTAACAATACTTATTTTAATAAATTATGTTTTTAAGTAAGATAACAACTGCTTTTAAATTAATTTTTGTTAGTAAGTATATTAATCTTTTATAATAATATTTGTATTCACCGCGCAAGGCGCGGTGCTGTTATCTAGTTGTATATAGACTAAAACGTATTGAGTCTACATTTATTCTTTTTATAAATTATATCATGGTAATCGTCTTATCGATACTTTCAAAATAAGCAAAATACAAAATATTTTTGGATTTAATCATAATATTAAATATCATGATTAAATATAAATTAATTTGTCTATATTTCTTACGTTTTAATTTTTTACTTTACACTTTTATCATACTAAGAATACATAATTATAGATTAACTAAAATACATTACAAAATGCATTTTTTTACAAATTATATCATTATAGTCTTTTCGTCAATAATTTCACAATAAGTTCATTATTGAATATTTGTAGTTTAACAATACTGTAAAGTAACATAAATATGTATGAAGATGTTTTTTCAATAAATGATGTATGAAGACTTTTTCCAAGAAATGATATATCGAGATTTTAAACTTGTACATTTTAAATCTTATCTATATTTATCTATCTATACTTCTTTAAATAAAAAATTATTATGGTTATTCTTGAATTTTTAAGAGATACAAATCTCGATACATAATGTAAAAATGTAAAAGTTTCAAAACCTCCTACACTCAACATGATAATTAAAAATAAAATTGTTTTTTATTTTTAAGTTACACTTTATACATTTATAAGAAGTTATTTATTTTTTGTCAAAAAAAAGAAGAAGTTATTTATTTTTGGTCAAAAAAAAGAAGAAGTCATTTTTCATTTTTCAATTTTCATTTTACACTCTTATCATATTAATATACATAATTGTTATTAACTAAAATATATTAAAAAATATGTTTTCTTTTTTACAAACTATAGCATTATAATCATCTAACAATACCTTCAAAATAAGTTCAGATGGTATGGGTTTAAAGACCTAACTATCGAGCGAAATATTTTTCAATTTTTTTCCAATTGGCCATGTTAACATTGAATTTTATATATTTGATATGCGATTTAATTACATATAAACCATAAAATTAGCATCGTATGAAAAAGAATATAACTAAACCTAAAACAAGGTTATCTTTCAAATTCTCTGCTTTAGATTCGAGATATTTCATTCCATATCATGCATAGATATGTATGTACACCTAATAAATATTAAAATACAACTTTTAAATTTAAGCCTTGAAATAGAAAAATTCTCTATTTTATTACAATTTAAAGTGTTAAAAAACGGATAAAAAAATCATGAATCGCCATCCGTGGGACTCGAACCCACGACCACGTGGTTATTAAAATACAACTTTTAAATTTAAGCCTTGAAATAGAAAAATTCTCTATTTTATTACAATTTAAAGTGTTAAAAAACGGATAAAAAAATCATGAATCGCCATCCGTGGGACTCGAACCCACGACCACGTGGTTAAAAGCCACGCGCTCTACCAACTGAGCTAGAACGGCTTCGAGGTAATAATTTCAAATAATATTTAAATAACTGTTACGCCTAGAAACCCATTTAAACAAAAATTCAAATCAACCGACTGGCGTACCCATAATGTAGTGTGGTGCGATCTATAGGGTTTTTACCTAATTGTAAAATCATAAGTTTAATCCATGCTCTATAATCAATCAAAATACATAACACAACTATATTCAAATAAACTAAGAGCATCTCCAATGCATAACCTTTATATAGGTTTTTACTATTAGAAAAAGTCTTTCAAAAGCTTTTTTAGCATTGGAATAAAATACATAGGGCCTGTTTGTTAGCAGCTTAATGAACTTAATGGGACACATAGCTTATTCAGTAAGCTATATATGACTGTTTGGTAGTGGCTTAATGATATAGAAAATGACTTATTTATTAAGCTTTTAGGAGAGTGCTTTATACAGAAAGTCAAATTTTGTCCAAACCAGTCTCTCCCAATTAAAAAACATAGTCCTTCTATCTATGAAAACACCCTCTTAAACAAAAACCTTTCCAATCTATATAGACAGATTAATCACACAGACAACTTTATTTATACATGACTTAATGAAAACCCAATCAAATAGCCCCTTATTAATGAAAGAGTTGGTGTATTCCAACCTTTTAAAGCAAAAGCTTTTTACAATAAATATTTCATTTTGCACCCTTCTTTGTCATATTTTCATTTTATACCTTACCACATTTTCATTAATTAATTAAACTAATTTCTTATTTATTTTTAATAAAAGCAATATATTTTATAACAAAATACTTTTTAAAAAAGCTTTCGCTAAGACGATAAAAAAACATAAATATAGAATATATTTATCGTCTTTCATTTTTAACGAATTTATATTTTAAATTAAGTCATTTTTGTTTTCAAAAAATACGATGTAGACCGTAAAACAACAAATTAAAGAGGGGTTTTTACAAAACATTTTAAATAGACGAGGATGCATTATTATAATGTAATTGATGAAAAAGCTTTTGAAAATGTTTTTGCATTGGAGATGGTTTTTAGTGATAGGTTTTTGTTAGTGGAAGGCTGACGTGGAGAAAACAATAAGTCATTGAATAGGTTATGCATTGTGGATGCTCTAAGGGGGTGTTTGGTTGGGGTATTGAGGGTTAAGAAATGGGTGCTGTTTGGTTTGATATAATATAATGAAATCGTTATCCCAAACCCATTAATTTTCATTCCTGACCAAATTGGGGGGAATGAAAATTTAATTCCGCTTAGTCATTTTCTCATACGTCCCTTCATTTCTTGACGTTGAATGAAAATAGTTTTTATTTTCACGTTGGACGTCACATATTTGTATTAAAAAGTTTATATAATTTTTTTTATAATTATATTGGTTTAACCAAACAACATCAATGGAATGCTCATTCTTATTCCCATTCTCCTGCATTCTCATTTTCATTTTCATTTTCATTCTTTAAAATGGACCAAACGCCCCCTAAAAGAGTTCCGATCTGAAACAAACTAAAAAAGTTGCAATTCAAGACAATAAAATATTTATGCAGTCATTTTATATACTAAAATCAAAAGATTTAGTTATGACTTGACAATGTTAAAACAATAATGAATTCATAATTTGTAATTCTCGTTGAACTTAGGTGTGGGATGAACATGCACGATTAAACACAAATCATACCACATATGGTGGTATAAAAAGATGCAAACCGCAAACCATATCGTGGAAGTTTTAAACCGTGCGTTTTGAAGCGGTGCAAGCGGTTTGTGCAGTAAAATGAACACCCCCAGTCATGATGGTATGCTATGCGTGACTGACTCTTCCACAAGCTAAGATGATATAGAGGAAGTAGCGGCAAAGATCATGATCAGATCGAGAGACAAGGCGGAAAATGGAAAATCAAAAAAGTCGTTGGCGCTAGAAGCGGCGCCGGCTAAGCTGGTCCATGAGCCGCGCGAAGCACTGTTGATGGCATGCATGCGGACGCTCACGCAGGTTTACTCGCAGTCAAAGTAGTGCCATGTGAGGAGGTCCACGTGACCATACTTCTTCATATCTATTTCCATTAAAGTCTCACGTGCCTTTCCATTCCATGTTCCTTTATTTATTTATTAATTATTTATAGTTTCCTAAATAAGGTTAGGTTTGAGTTTAATTTTATTATTTATCTTTTCTTAATTTAGATTATAAATAGGGTTGCTAGGTTTCTTTGTTGGAATCAATTATTCAATAAAAGTTTATCTTTAGAGAGTTTTCTCTTGAAGTTTCGAGTTTTACAATTCGTAATCCCGTTTATCAAAAGGGTTTAGACGCTTGTCAATCCTTCCACAAACCTACGCTGCGTCAAGTGGTATCAGAGCAGGATTCGCCTGTCTTTTCACCATCAATGGCAGATCAACAACCCGCTACCAAAGCAGACCTATCTGAGATGAACGCGGCCCTTACTGCGGCACTCGCTGATCTGACGGCGACTGTTAACAGGCTTCAACCCAACATTGTCAACGACAACTGTCGAAGAAGAGACACGTTTGGAGAACCGGCTATGAGGCCACACAATGGCAATCGTAACCGGTTCGACCCTTTTACCTCCGAATCCGAAGAGGAGGAGGAGGAAGAAGGATTGATCAACGTACGAAAAAACGAGCACGACTATCGAATGAAAGCGGACATCCCGTTCTTCTACGGAACCTTGGGAGTTGAAGAGTTCTTAGACTGGCAGATTGAAGTCGGTCGGTTTTTCGACATAATGGAAGTGCCCGAGCGTAAACAAATAAAGATGGTTACTTTCCGTCTCAAAAGCACCGCCGTCGTATGGTGGGACAAGCTCGTGGTCCAACAACAACGACAACGAAGTGGTCCGATTCGATCGTGGCGTCGGATGAAGCAGTTGATGATTGAGCGGTTCCTACCCGAAGATTACAAACAGGTCCTCTACAAGATGTATCTCAACTGTAACCAGGTCCGAGATCCATGACTGACTACACCACCGAGTTCCTACGGTTAACCGATCGTAATGAAATCGGGGAATCTGAAGGACAAAAGGTATCCCAGTACATCAGCGACTTGAAGACCTCAATCCAAGACAAAATTGGGCTCCAAAACGTGTGGACGGTGACCGAAGCTTCGAGCTTGGCTCTAAATGCCGAGTTAATGGAAAAATTTACACGCGCCTCTAACTCTTATCGACGGTTTCAGGGGTCCAACGAAAACTCAAACACCACCGTCGATAAAGGAAAAGGCACCACAACCCCGCAAGACACTAACCCGCGTCCCAAGGTTAACACCGGCAATCTTATTGGCGGACCGCAAGGAAAGTCTACGCCTTCCAAGTCGCCCAATCCGTATGCTAAGCCGATGAGTTCAAAATGTTATCGATGCGGACAACCAGGACATCGATCCAATGACCTAATCGAAGAACGACAGCACTAGTAGACGGTGAGGAAAGCGACAAAGATAACCTCTATGAGGGTGTCGTGTTTTCCGAAGAAGAGTCTGAAGAGAGAATCAACATCGTGCTCTAACAAGTGCTCCTCTCGTCCAAGGAAGAGGGCCAAAGAAAGAATCTTTTCCGATCTCATTGCTCCGTTCGTAAAAAAGTATGTAACCTCATCATTGATATCGAGAGTTGTGAAAATCTAATATCTCGAAAGTTAGTCGATTATCTTAACCTACCCACTCAACCTCATGAGGCTCCCTATTCTCTTGGGTGGGTCAAGAAAGGCCTGTAAGTTAGGGTCACACAAACTTTCTGGGTACCTATATCGATCGGGAAATACTATCAAGAAGAGGTTTTATGCGAGTATGCAACGTTCTTGATATGGATGCATGTCATATCCTATTGGGCCGACATTGGCAATTCGATAACGACGTCACCTATAAAGGGCGAGACAATGTCATGTTAATACATTTGGGCGATCGAAAGATTGCCATGGCACCCGTTAGCAGTTTCGAAAAGACAACCGACAAGAAAAGCAACAATTTGATCATCATGACTAATAGCGAGCAAGAGATGGAAGAAGATGCCAAGAAAGTCGAAGTCTTTTGCCCTATTGTTGTGTAAATGGTTAATGAGTGCAGAAAAAGTCAAGACCGAAATCCCGAAAGAAGTAAGCAAGATACTAGAAGATTTCAAGGAACTAGTTACGGATGATTTGCCTCCCGAACTACCACCCATGAGGGATATTCAACATCAAATTGATTTGATCCCAAGAGCTAGTCTACCGAACTTGCCCCATTATCAGATGAGCCCCAAAGAGAACGAGATCCTAAGAGAACAAGTTGAAGACTTGCTAAAAAAAGACTTTATACTAGAAAGCATGAGTCCGTGTGTCGTACCCATACTCCCTAGTTCCAAAGAAAAACAATCAACGGCAATACGCATGTCGTTTCCCTCCCGGATTCGTTACACATCTCGAATACTTTTGTTGGTCCCGAATGGTTATACAAGTTTGTAGAAGGGGGGGGGGGTGTTTGGGTAAAAATTTATTAGACTCGACCACGACAGAAAAAGAAAAAGACACTCCTTACACGACGTATTTCATGATAAAGATAAAATCATACACACTCAACAACTTTACCATCCGACCTAAGTTCAGGTCGAGGGTTAATCACGACACTCGACTATGATGTCGTCCAACTCACACGACCATCGTAGGATATCTGGTAGACACGATTAAACTAACGTACGACATGACTGTTATTTTTTCTTTGTTTAATGCAGGATCAAAGCTATTAATGACCAACGGCTATAACTGACGAAGATCATTATGAGCATTAAACCTCAGAAACCGTTACGACCGTTACACGAACTTTATGAGGATCATTTAAAGTTGCGAAGGCTATATAAACAAGGATCCCAACCTCATTAGCGGACATCTGAACTCAATATCATCTACGGCATAAGCAAAAACACTCGAAGCAAAAAGTTCTCTCCCGAACAGACGACGCACGACACATTATGTTTACGCACGACGCAATTGTTTACTTTACGAATTAAGTTATTTCTGATATTTGTATTGTAATCGTTTTACTCTCGACGCTTGAAACACAAGGACGTCGCCCCTGATTGGCGACCATAATACAGCGATGACCTTCACTGTCATCCGCGGGTTTTTTCCTCGTTAAGGTTTTTCCCGCGTCACCAAAATTCTCTCGTCTCCTTTTACTTTCTGTCTTTGTCGCACTGTTTGTCGAACGATTTCTATTCTTTAGTTATTAAGCTCCACATCAACCTTAAATTGTATTTTTGGACGATTTTCGGCATTAACAGTTTGGCGCCCACCGTGGGGCCCCATCTAGAGAAAGTCTTCGACAAACGTGCGTCCGACTAACAGTTTCTTGGAGTTTTCTCTTTTTTTTTGTTTCAGGAAAATGACAGGTCATGGAAATCAAGAGCAAATCATCGCCCAGATGCATTGGGAGCTGGAAGCTGCGCGTAATCAGATCGACGCCCTTGCTGAACAAAGTCGAAGGGCAGCTGAAGAAATCGTGTGATTGCAGAATCAAAATCCGAGTGGATCATTCGGACCACAGAATGGTCCACGACCATTTGCCAGCAATCCAGGATCAGGACCATTCGTTCAGAATCCTCAGCAAGGTCCATTCGTTCAGAATCCGCAGCAAGGATCATTCGCCCACAATCCTCAGTTTGGGCTGATTCCTCCTCAGCATCTGAGGCCGTCGTCTCTACATAACAGGTTTCAGCCGTATTTCGTCCCTCTCAATGGGGACGCCAATGGATCGTCGTATGGAAATGGAACAAATTCAGGGATCAACCCTACAACAGGTGTAGACCCCGTCGCTCAACGACTGAAGATGTTGGAAGATTAGAACGAGCGTGTCCTGTCCTTGCTCGCAAAATTGTCGGGGGCAGTCGTGCCCGTCGACGTCAAGCCTCGCACGGGGTTTCAGGCCTCCCCTTTCATCGATGAGATTGCTCTGGTCGACGTCCCCAAGAAATATAGTATCCCAACCTTCACGCCCAAATATTCTGGTATCTCGGATCCCACAGAACACGTCGCTCAATATAAACAACTGATGTGGACTGTGTCGATCCCTTACCAGTATCAGGAGGTTTGCATGTGCAAGAGTTTCGGGGCAACCTTCACGGGTGCCTCCCTACAATGGTTGATTAACCTCAAGCCCAAATCCATCGGGTCCTTCGCGGAGTTAGTCAACCAATTCTCTCAACAGTTCGCTAGCAGTCGTAAGATGGAAAAGCAAACCAGCGACTTATATTACGTCGTACAGAAGACCGGTGAATCTATCCGGAGTTATTTCAACAGATTCAACGCAGAAATGATCAATGTCCGTAACTGCGACGTCAAGACCGCGATCGAAGCCTACAAACGCGGTCTGGACGACAGTTCGGGTCTGTATACTGATTTGACAAAGTATCCTCCGGAAAATTTCGAAGACGTCCGAGCAAGAACCCTAGCTTATATGAGGGTAGAGGACGATGCTGCTTTTCGTCGAAAGCACTCTGACGACAAAAGGTCACTGAGTGTAAAGAAGGCAGAGTTCAAGACGAAGACGATATCCAAATCAGAGCCTACGCGACATATCTCGAATGTCCGATTCGAGAAAAAGAAGACCGCGACCTCGACAAAATTCCCTCAGTATCTCAAGATATCCTCTTTCGGATTCAAAGGAACTTCTAAGGATTTGGTCGAGGCCTTGAAGACCGTTTAGGCGACCATCTGGTGGCCAAAGAAGACCGACAGAGATGACGAACAGAAAGACAAATCAAAGTGATGCGATTTCCACGTCGACCATGGCCATATGACAGACGATTGCATAGCCCTAAAAAAGAGCTAGCATACCACGTCCCGAAGGGCAATCTCAGGGATATCATCGACAACGTCGTTACCCCAGCTAACGACGTTCGACCACCAACTCCCGACCATGCAAAGGTCGTCAATTGCATAATTGGTGGGTCCGACGTATGCGGTCTGACATATTCCACAACCAAATGTCACGCCAGCCAAGCACCTGACGACCAACCTATTCCTCGCTCATCAAGACCCAAAGGAGATCTGGAGTTAGAAGCCATGAAGATTACGTTCGACCAGGATGACCTCGGTGACTCGCATCAAAAGCATCATGACGGGTTGATCATTCAACTCACGATTGGTAATTGCCTGACCCGACGAGTCTTGGTCGACGGGGGCAGCTCAGCAAACGTCATATTCCTTGATACCATCAAGGCCATGGGAATCGATCGATCGGAAATTACCCGACGTTCGACAACCTTGGTTGGTTTCAATGGAGACCCGACGAGTACCTTTGGAGAGATTACCCTGCCCGTCTACGCCCGAGGAATCAACAAGCCGACAAAGTTCAACGTCATCGATTGCTCGTCGGCCTATAACATCATCTTAGGTCGACCGTGGATCCATGGCATGAAAGTTGTTCCTTCGACATATCATCAGACCATGAAGTTCCCTACGCCATGGGGAGTCCAGGAGATCAAAAGTGAGCCAAAGGTCGCTTGCGACTGCTACAAGACGACCCTGAAACCGCAAAAGCAGGCCATCTAGCAATTACAGGTCCAGGATGCTCCTGGGACAGCCGACGACTATCGCCTGGAGGAAATCGTCCTGGATCAGAGCAAGCCTGACCAAAACATGTTTATAGGTTCATTCCTCGATCCTTGCCTCAAAGAAAAGCTAATATCTTTTTTGCAGGAACATGCCGACTGTTTTGCCTGGTCGCACGAAGACATGGTCGGCATAGACCCCGACGTTATTTCTCAGAAGCTCAACGTCGACCCGTCATTTAAACCTGTCAAGCAAAAGCGACGAAAATTTGCTCCTGAACGGAATAAGGTGATTAACGACGAGGTCGACAACCTCCTCAAGACAAGCAAGATTCGAGAAGTGAAGTACCCTAACTGGCTTGCAAATGTCGTGGTCGTGCAAAAGAAGAATGGTAAATGGAGGGTCTGTATCAACTTCACTGATCTCAACAAAGCTTGCCCAAAGGATCCGTTTCCATTGCCACATATCGATGCCATGGTCGATGCGACAGCAGGACATGAACTATTGACGTTCATGGATGCTTACTCTGGATACAATCAGATCCTGATGCACGTCGAGGACCAGGAAAAAACTACCTTCATGACAGATCGAGGTATTTATTGCTATAAAGTTATGCCCTTTGGTTTAAAAAATGCAAGTTCCACCTACCAACGTCTGGTGAACAAGATGTTCAAAGATCATCTTGGCGACACGATGGAGGTGTATATCGACGACATGCTTGTCAAGTCGAAGCAAGCAGTCGACCATGTCGAGCATTTGAGGCAGTCGTTCGACATCCTTCAAAAGTATAGCATGAAACTGAACCCGACGAAGTACTCCTTTGGCGTCAGCGTCGGGAAATTCCTGGGCTATATGGTCACTCGACGAGGAATCGAGGCCAATCCAGATCAGATCAAGGCCATTATCGAAATCAAATCCCCGAGGAATTTTAAAGAAGTCCAAAGGCTCACTGGTCGAGTGGCAGCCCTGAACAGATTTATCTCTCGATCATCAGATAGATGCCATCTATTCTACAACGTCCTCCGGAAAAATAAAGGCTTCAACTGGACCAACGATCATGAGCAAGCACTACAGAAACTGAAGGAGTACATGACGTCGCTACCTCTGTTGTCTAAACCTCACGATAATGAGGTCTTGCAGCTATATTTGGCTGTCAGTCCTAATGTGGTAAGTGCCTTCCTGACATGAGAAGACGAAAAGCAGCAACTGCCGATCTACTATGTAAGTAAATCCATTTTGGAAGCCGAAACCAGGTATTCCTCTATGGAAAAATTACTTTTGTCGTTAGTTACAGCTGCAAAGAAATTGTGACATTATTTCGAATTACACCCTATTACTGTCGTGACTAACTTTCCTCTTAAGTTTGTCTTGAGGAAACCTGAGTTGACAGGTTGATTGGCGAAATGGAGCATATATCTCAGTAGTTACGACATCGACTTCAAACCCAGGACAACAATCAAATCGCAAGTTTTGGCAGATTTCATTGCTGATTTCAGACCCGAACTGGAAAAAGAAGCAGAGCTCGAGATACTTACTATGGCGACTCACGACGACGTGCCCTGGATACTTCATGTCGACGGGTCATCCAACATTAGGGGTTCAGGACTAGGCGTCGTCTTATAGTCGCCACAGGGGGGGGGGGGGGGGTAAGATGGTATACTCCGTACGGTGTGACTTTAAAACTACCAACAATGAAGCCGAGTACGAAGCCCTGATCGTGGGAATGAATATGGCCCATGACTTGGGGGCAACCGCACTACATGTCAAAAGCGATTCTCTCCTGGTCGTAAACCAGATGAATGGAGAATTTGCGGCCAATGATTCAAAGATGACAGCGTACCTATAGGTAGCAAAAGCAAAATCAGAAGTTTTTAAACACCTCTCCATCGAACAGATTCCAAGGGACCAAAATACTCAAGCCGACGCTTTAGCAAACCTTGGGTCTGCACTCAGCGAACCATTATTCGACAACATTCCTATGATCCACCTGGCGACATCGTCCATTGAAAGTGACGACGTCGTCCAGATCGAAGACCAAGAGGATGATTGGTCGTGCGACATCAGAAATTTCCTTATGCACGATCAACTCCCAAAAGACAAGATGGAAGCTCGGAAGATCAGGTTCAAGGCATCCAAGTATGTCGTGATCGGAGATAGACTCTATCGACGATCATCGACAGGTTTGAATCTGAGATGTGTTACCAGCAAGAGTCAAGTTCAAAAGATCCTTCAAGAAAGGCATGCAAGGCTACTTTTGGCCAACACTACGACAAGACGCCTTCAGGTATGTCCAGAATTGTGATCCTTGTCAACGACATTCAGGTACGTCCTACAAACCTTCTGAACCTTTACATTCGACATTAATCCCATGGCCCTTCATGAGATGGGGGATGGACATTGTCGGCAAGTTACCACCTGCCCCGGGCAAAAGGTATTTCTTCTCGTACTTACAGATTATTTTTCCAAGTGGATAGAAGCAACTGCCTTCTCCTAAGTCCGGGACAAGGAGGTCTTCTCTTTTATCCAGACTAACATCATATGCGGGTTTGGGATTCCATCCGAAATTGTCTACGACAATGGATCCCAATTCATAAGCAACATGACTCGACAGTTTTGTGAAGACCGCAATATCAAGCTAACGACCTCGACACCCAGGTATCCCTAGGCAAATGTACTTGCAGAATCGAGTAATAAGACCATTATTGCTTCGATCAAGAAAAGGTTAAAAGCTGCAAAAGGAAAATGGGTCGAAGAACTCCTTTCAGTCCTGTGGGCGAATCGCACGACGCCATGCACGTCCATAGGACAAACCCCTTTGTCTTTGGTCTATGGCTATGAAGCAGTTTTGCCGGTCGAGGTCCAACTCCCGACCTCGAGGCATACTTCGGTCGACCATAACTTGGTAGATCTGAGTTATGACCTCGACGCCCTTGAAGAGCTTAGAGAATCAGCATTGATCAGAATGGTGTGACAGAGGCAAGTGGTCGAGCGACATTTCAACAAGAATGTTAAGGCTAAAGTCTTCCAAGAAGGCGACTACGTCCTCCGACGAGTGTTCCAGAGCACTCAAGAGCTCAATGCAGGTAAACTTTCCACTAAGTGGGAAGGTCCTTATCGTATCTCAGAAGTCGTAGGCAAGGGTGCTTACAAACTCCAAACCCTCGACAATCAAGATATCCCACGCAGCTGGAATGCAACACATCTGAAAAGGTATTTCTTCTAAACCCTTTTTTCATACGGTTTTTTATTTACCACGACGATTACTGACTTAAGCATCGGAGGGTCGTTGGTTAGCCAACGACCAACCTCTGACCTTGTTTTATCGCAGGATCGCACGACATAAGCAACCAGGTCTACCATACGACTTGATTGCATGATTGCAGGAACGCACGACCCACATCTGTCGTACGACCTAAGTTTCTCTAAGTTAGAAAAATTATTAGGTTTTGGATGAATGCCTTTGTCGCAAGTGCCTATGTTTGTTCTATACAATTTATGTTTAATTGATAATCGTACGATTAGTAATGTACTCGTTGTTTGCTTGCAATATGAAAGTTGATTGACAGTACATAAGTTCCAAAAGAAAAAATTTCATTTCAATAATCAATTACATCAAAAGACTCGACCCCCAACGGTCGATCGTTAAAAGACAAAATGAAAAAAATTCTAAGGCTGGGGTGGGTCATCGACTGTCTTGGAAGATTCGCCCTTGAAGCCCTCATCCATCTTCTCCTCCTCGACCTCCTTCTCATCGTCCGAGTCGAGGTCCCTCTCAGATCCGACGTTCGACAGGTAGAAGGCCAGCTCGTCCGACGCCGAGGCAAGAGGATTCTTCCCCGACAAGTGCTGCCGCATGATCGCCGCTCGAGCGGTCAGTCGAGCAAGGGAGAAGACAGACTTCAGCTCGTCCCTCAGCTCCTTCACTTCCCCCTCCAACTCCGACACATTGGACTTGGAATCCTTGGCTTCTTTTTCATTCGCAGCCAAGGACTCTTTTGTCCTGTCCAGCTCAGCCCTCGAATCGGCTATCAGGGTCAGGGCCTGCTTGAGGCGTCCTCTCGTCTCGTCCCGTCCCTCTCACGTTCGACAACCTCAAGGTTGTTCTGAACGTCGTTGATCCGTATAGATAAGGCCTCGACGCGCGCCAGGACGAATTTCTCTTTCTCCAGTGCCGCCTTCTCTCTTTCGAGAGCTGTGGGCACCAAACCCCTTGACTTCTCCATTTTAGAGTACAGGGCAAGGGAAGACTGGAACGCCTGAAACACCAAGAAACATGAGTTAATAACACTTGACAAAAACTACGAAAAGCACAAGTTATAAAAAACTTACCATGAACGCAAGTCCCGCAACATGAGATCCCTTCTCCTCTACCGAGACCCCTTGGAAACGCTCCCTGAAAAAGGGGAGCTGATATTTCCCCAGATGAGGAAAAGGTTTTGTCCCATCTAGGACGTTATCCGCCATGAAGTCCGACGGCAACGTAAAGTTAACCGTCGTGACTTCGGCCTCTCCAGTCGAGTGGCCCTTGCCCTTGTCGGCCGACGAAGGGGTCGACGTGGCAGATGGAGACACCGCCGTTTTTGCCGGAGGCGCCGAGCTGACTGGTGTCGCGTCGATCGCATCAAAAGACGTCTTCGTCTTCCCAGGAGATGCGAGCGGCACCTTCGCCTTCTCAGGAGTGACGACTCTCGACGAGTCGCCCGCCTTTGAAGACGGTTCCTTTGGGACCGTCATTTTGGTCCTCTTTAAAACCCCCGACCCAGTGGTGGAGGTCCCTTTTCTCTTCTCTCTGCCCTTGCGGGACAATTCAGCTTGGGCTGCCCTCTTGGCAGCCACATACGACATCCTCGCTTGAGATTCCCCCAAAAAAATGAAGGAAAAGAAAGGAGTGTTACACGATTGAAATAATGGAAAGATTAAGTCGAGTAGAAAGATCGAGGTACAGTTACCAGTCATCTCTTCTTCCTCTTCTCTCGACTCTTCTTTCTCTTCTTCCTCTTCCTTCTCTTCCTCTCGCCTCTCCTCTTGATTCTCTGCCAAGTATACCACGTCCTCGTCCTCATCTACCAGATGTCGTGTGACGAACAATCAGTCATCGGCGCTGAACTCCAAAAATTTGTCGATCTTGGCTTTGGAGTCAGCGTTGGGCTTCACGTCCTCGAACTTGATGTCTGTCAAACAGATAGAAAGAGAAGGTAAGAAAAAAACAAGTCAAACAAATTTAGTACATGACGTATGACAAAGCTGAAAAATCTCACCCGCCATATTCCACCCGGCCCTAATCCAGTCGCTCTCAGAGTCGAGCATCGCCACGCGCATAAACGCGTACATAGCCTTCCACTTACGGTCGTTGAACGCATTCTTTAGGACCAAGGTACGGTCGCCCTTGTACCTCGAGAAAAGGCTATAGCGACGATATCCGTCCATCTTAACCTGATAGGCCATCAGGAGATCATTCACGTTCATGGGTGACGCCCAGTCCTTAGTAAGTCGCTCGACGACTTGGATGAAGCGCCAGAATTGGGGCATTAACTGTCCCGGTGAGAGGTCGAACTCACACATAAATGATTTGGCTAGGGTAGAATAAGGCCACTGGAACCTATCTTGAACGGGTACTCGTATATCACGAAGTACCCATCCGGGCACATTTCTGGTTGAACCTGACCAGCCCTGTATAGCTTAATCCCTGTAGGGATTTGTGCTAACTTCCTAAGAGAATCTATATCATCTTGATCCCTAATAGAACTCTCAGGTTCGGTCGACATCTGTAACATCTCGATTTTCTATATAAAGGTTTACGTTTGATTATTAAATAATTGAGTATAATTATTTAGTAAGTTATGATCGGTTAAATTGATAGGTTAATTTTAGAGTTTATCCCCGATTAAGTTACGTTAAATTATTTTGTGGAATTATAAGTTAAGGGGTAAACTTTAATTTTAATTTATAAGCTAAAGGGTATTAATTGCCAAGTGTTGGTAGTTGAGGGGGCTGTTTGGTGAGGTGATGAAAACCAACACCAACACCACCGCCTCTTTCTTGCAATAAGAAACAAAAGTGAAGCTTTTCACTTTTCATCTTATTTTTGTGTATGTGTGTGTGTTTGACGGTACAAGAGAGAAAGAGAGAAAGAAATAGAGAAAGAAAGAAAGAAAGAAGAAGAAGAAGAAAGCATAATCATTTCAGCTGGGATTTTAAGAGCAAACTGAAGAAACAAAGAATCATTGATAGCTGTTTGGAGTCTTGAATCTTTGAAGATTGATTGTGCAAGAGAAGTGGGTTTTTCTCCATTAAAGGTGAGTTCATTCTACTTTTCTGATGTAAACTGTTTTAAGCATGAAATTAATGTTTGGATTATGTTAGAAAACTTATTTACAAAGTACTGGTATGTTTGGTTTGGAAGAAATGGGTTTAAATCGATATCTGGCTATAAATTTTAGGAATCAGATCGAAGTTTCCGGACAGACTTGAAGGTGTCCGGTAGTTTCTCTTTGTTGGTATCCGGTAGATGAAACATTCGAAAACCCCTGTGTTAAGGCATCCGGACAAGGCAAAGTTACCCGGTAAGTTGCTTATTTTAGTAGTTACCGAACGGTATCCGGACTAAATATGTATCCGGTGAGAATTGTATCCGGAAAGTTGTATATCCGGTAAGTATTCGGAAAGGCTTATTTATCCGGAAAGATAGTGTATCCGGAAAGATTTGTGTATCCGGTAAGTTATGAATATCCGAAAAGTTGTGTCATTCGGATAGTTTGAGGTGTCCGTAAACTTTGGTTGTCCGATCACTTGTGAGTACCCGGTAACTTTAGGTTTTGCTAATTTCTGGAAGGGTACGATTTAGGAATTGAAATACAATCCTAGTAGCTTGAACATACTTACAGTGGAATGGTAGTGTGTTAGGTTTAAAGATTGTTTTAGTTTGATATTATTCAGGTTGAATAATTAAATAGGCAAAGTAGAGTTGCTATTTGTATTTGAAATGTGGAAATATGAATTAGATGAAGTGTAAGTGTTATTTCCTATGTTTCCGGTGGATTAAAAATAGGCAATATATAATTGCTATTTCTGTTTCTATTCCAAGAAGAAAGTATGGTAATTGAATGTAAGTCTTAGGCTTGACCGATAAATAGAAGTTGTAATGATTCATGGTTGACTGTTAGACATGATGATATGATTTTCTAAATGATAATCATACTCATGGGATTGAGTATGATTTGGTAATTATGAGTCAAGTACAAGTATGGTAAGAATGAGAGATTTATAAATGTGATTTGCTCATACCGATTGCTATGAGGAATCTATGTGGTGTAAATGTGATTTGCTCATACCGATTGCTATGAGGAATCTATATTAAGTGTAATGGATCCATAGGCACTAGTGTTTTATGATCACATGGAATAGGCGTGTGGTACTAATCGTTATTCCAGTGTGTGTGGGAAATCGTGGAATAGACGTAGATTTATTCGGAATTCCAGATTTCTAAGGAAGAAAAAAGGATTGACATGAGTGATTGTAATCTCTACTTCTTTTCCAAATTGATCAAGCATCCATGAATTTACAAGAAATCTAGAGAGAGAGTAGAGAGAGAAAATGTAATCTGATTAAGTCGGCTCTCTAAGTTTACAAGATATGAGTTATGCCCTAATTGTTCTCTCAATTGTTACATGATTAGACTAAACAAAAGCTATTTATACCTAAGGACTAAATAAGGCTAATAAGCAACTTTGACTTTCTCACAAGACTTAATACATTGACTTTGACTTTGACAATAATATTAAATCTTGAAGACATATTTAGACCTAACAATTGGATAAGAGCATTAATCTAGAATCAGTGAAGATTCGTAGTGTGGGCTCTGGACAATGAGAAATGATTGGCTTATTGTCAGGTCGTAGTCATGGAACCGGGTTTAACCCGTTATCAAAGGATGGTTACGCTTGTGGTAAGAAAAAGGGTAAACCAGGTTTGTTATGCCTTGTTTACATTGATTTGTACAAATATTATTTTGAAACCGAATGTTCTCACTAGGCGTTAGCCTAATCGTTTCAAATGATGTTTTCTTACCAGGTACTATCTCGGGAAAATAAAGGGATGTGGGACGAGAGCTTTTGGATTAGCGGAGAAGTTAATTAATACTAAAGTTTTGATAGATTGCTTAGATAATCTAGTTAATCTGATTATAGTGACATGATTAGATTAATAGGTTATTTGAAGAATTCTATATTTGTAAATATGATCCTCAAGATTAAATCTCCGCTTATGTATAAAGTTTAGAAAGTTTATGTTAAATCTGGTTATAAATTGAGGTTTAAATTAACCCTGATTTTAGGGTGTTACAATATGGTATCAGAGCTTTAGTTTAAGTGAACTAGGTATGCTAAGTGAGATACCTTGACTTAAGCTGAGATGAATTAAGATATGATTCGTAAGAGATGGGTAGAAGCACTAAGGCGGGATAGTCTTAGAGTCGACGGAATACGTGAAATTAGTACGGTAACGATGGTAACGAGAATTCTCATGTATAATATATTCACAATCTCAATTAGCTACTGTTATTATGAATATATTACTACACGAGTATACTTGTTTATAAATTGTTAGAGTGACTAATGATCGGTAAAATATGTTTCGTATGTCTAGATATGTGTAACCATTTCTTATGGTTATTTCTTTGTGTTATATCAGAATACGATGGTGAATACGTCACCAAGGTCCTCTAATTCTTCGGAGGACAGAACAGTAATTGATTGGGGGTTGGAAGGACAACCTGGAATTGGCGGGACCCATGAAAGTCCGCCGAGACAACCTCTAATAAGTGGATCGGAAAGTCAAACGCATAGAACGAGTACTGGTACTTCTGGTTCGGTAATGACGGAATCTACTATGGAGTCTCGTATAATGGAAAATGTTGCGGGTCATGAATGTTGCATTGACTCAACAACAGGAGATGTTTACAAAAATGTTGAATGATCGTATCGATGAGTTACAAAGACCAGAGGTGAGTACCGGTGTTGTAATTCCACATGTTAATCCAATGTCAAATACTGATGATAGAATAGAAGAAGTTTATGCTGGAAATAGGGTTGAAATAACTCAAGTGGGAGAGAAAAGAAAGTGGGAAGATAGATCAGAACCTTGCCAGAAGTCGGAAACTTTTACTAAGAATCATTGTATTGAATTCCGACAAGAAACTAAATTATATGTGAAATGCTTTAAGTGCGGAGAAGCTGGCCACACGATTAAAAACTTCCATATTCAAGGGTCAACTTGCTATGTATGCAAGAAACCTGGTCATTATCGGAGGGATTGTCCAAAGTTGAAAAATAGCGGAAATCAAGAGAAGAAATCCAACATTTCAAGATCAACAGGATGAATGTTTCGTAGGACGGTGGAGATTGTTAAGGAATGAGTGGGTGTAATTTATGATACATTCCTTGTTTAAAATATATAAGTGTGGGTATTATGTAATGGTAGTACTAATTTGTCTTTTGTACTACAATCTTTTGTTAGAAAGCTAGCTATACCAGTTACTATTTTTGGAAGATATTTTGTAAGTCGAGCTAACAAATGAAAGTGTACAACCTTTGGAAATTTCTGAGTGAAAGTGGGATAACTTAGCCATTATCCACTTATTTCATTAGTTAGTTGAATGTGTACAATTGGTAAGACTAATTTAACAACAATGGTTTCTTGAATTTAAGAGCCAAAGACAGTAGGTGATTTAAAAGTATACAAGAAAGTTCGAAAAGAGAAAAGGTGATGGAAAAGGAGATATTGATGCAAAGTTGTAAAGAGGAATGGGTTAAACCCTAAGTTATCTATGATGATCATAGGTAGAAGATTTAAGAATTGAAGAGTAAATCCTTCAAGTTTGGTGCTGTGAGAAGTGACAGATTCACTAAAGTAAGTTTAAAAATTTGTATAAAATTAACCATTTGTCCAAATGAGGTGTTATTTATATCGATGGAAAGGTCTGGGAGTGTAGCACATTTTTGTAGTTTACACTGAAGTCTAGTTCGGACTGTAGATGGCTTGAAATCACTGTTTTTCCAGATCTGTTTTGCAAACATTCAAATTTGCACAAGGTTAGTTTAAATTGTGTAGAAAATAGAGCAGAGCTCCATTTTATGTGAATCCAGTTGGTATGAAACCCTAAGAGGTATAAGTACATTTTTTATTTTGACAAGAAAGATTGGTTCTGCCTCTAAGCATGAGAAAAGGACTTAAACTTTTGGTATAAAGAAGCTGTTAGCTACTGTTTGGAAGTGTGAAATTTGGACTTTTGCAAATGTTGTTAAAATCCTAATAATTGTGTGAAGTGTTCATCAAGTGACATAAGGTTATTTTAAGTATGTTTGAAGGTTTGTAGGTTTGTAGGCTCTTTTAACGTATAAAGGCTTGTAGGAACATGAAGTCAATGTGAGTTATTACCGAAAATTGTCTAAAATCATTTTATTGGTAATTATAGGTAATCGAAGGGATAGAATTGTTCCTAAGCCTCAAATTTCATGTGATCAATTATAAAACATTCCCAAGGTAAGAATATCTAATTCGTTTCAATGCGTGGATAATCATTTGTGGTGATTATCTATTCCGAGAAATCCTGATCATGGCTTACAATCACAAAGTGGAGGTTATCGAGTTGTTATCCGGAGTTCTTTTATGTTTTATGTGATGTTTGGTTTAACAATTTATGAATTTAAGAAATTCGAACCATTACCGGTATGTTTTAATATTTATGGCCGATTATTTGAATTGGAATCCTCAAAGATTTTATTAGTCCTGTTTTAAATGGTTACTTATTGGTTTGACTAATAGAGTTTGCGTTATTGAATTAATTTTGAATAGGCTCAATACTCGGGGCACGAGTGTTGTGATTTTTTTTAAATGGCCAAACCGGGAGATGACGATGTTATGAACATAAAAGAATTTTTTAAGTATTGCACGACAAATGCGTGTCATTTGGTTAGTAAGTTGAAATCCTTAGACGGAATTTACTAGTATGAAGATGTGTTCATGGCAATGAACCGGTATCAAATAGAGGATATTATGGGTAATCACATCCCATTATTGATTTAAGTCATAAGCTTAATTGCAATGGTGATGGTGACCTAATCCGATTTTAGATTAGTTTGTCTCCTAGTAACCGTGTCTTAATTCAATTGCGGATGAAAAGATAGAAATTAGACGGATGGAATTGATAATGTACGAGCTATGAACCGAAAGAGTATGGATGATCCAAGAAGGTCTCTTAGTGTCATGTTATGGTTGAGCTTTTATAGTATGTTAGAGCTTCAACGGCACACTTATGAATAACCTTGCCCGGTAGTGGAATTTAGACTTTTAATCAAAGGAGACCGATAGAATTTTAGGTCATTTTCAAGTTGGGGAGCGAGTAATGTTGAAGGATATAAGATCCAGAAAATGTGGAAAGTTGAGTCCTTGTTCTTCCTAGACTTTTAATTGTGATTAAACATATAAGACTTGAAATTGAAGGAATACGCGACTTATTTCATGTCGGTATGATGTGATTCCATTTACTGAAGTGAGAGTAGATGATAAGAGTCGTTGTGTGGAAGAACCAGAGGCAATTTTGGAAAGATCGGTTAGAAAATTACGTAGTTATAAGGAAGTAGTAATGTTGAAGGTACAATGGAAACACCATCGACGTGCTAATATGACTTTAGAGTCGGAAGAGGATATGAAGATTAGATATCCTCATTTGTTTATCTAACTTTGATTTCGGGGACGAATTCATTTTCAAGTTGAGGAGTATTGTAACATCTCGATTTTCTATATAATGGTTTACGTTTGATTATTAAATAATTGAGTATAATTATTTAGTAAGTTATGATCGGTTAAATTGATGGGTTATTTTTAGAGTTTATCCCCGATTAAGTTACGTTAAATTATTTTGTGGAATTATAAGTTAAGGGGTAAACTTTAATTTTAATTTATAAGCTAAAGGGTATTAATTTCCAAGTGTTGGTAGTTGAGGGGGCTGTTTGGTGAGGTGATGAAAACCTACACCAACACCACCGCCTCTTTCTTGCAATAAGAAACAAAAGTGAAGCTTTTCACTTTTCATCTTATTTTTGTGTGTGTGTGTGTGTTTGACGGTACAAGAGAGAAAGAGAGAAAGAAATAGAGAAAGAAAGAAAGAAAGAAAGAAGAAGAAAGCAGAATCATTTCAGCTGGGATTTTAGGAGCAAACTGAAGAAACAAAGAATCATTGATAGCTGTTTGGAGTCTTGAATCTTTGAAGATTGATTGTGCAAGAGAAGTGGGTTTTTCTCCATTAAAGGTGAGTTCATTCCACTTTTCTGATGTAAACTGTTTTAAGCATGAAATTAATGTTTGGATTATGTTAGAAAACTTATTTACAAAGTACTGGTATGTTTGGTTTGGAAGAAATGGGTTTAAATCGATATCTGGCTATAAATTTTAGGAATCAGATCGAAGTTTCCGGACAGACTTGAAGGTGTCCGGTAGTTTCTCTTTGTTGGTATCCGGTAGATGAAACATCCGGAAACCCCTGTGTTAAGGCATCCGGACAAGGCAAAGTTACCCGGTAAGTTTCTTATTTTAGTAGTTACCGGACGGTATCCGGACTAAATACGTATCCGGTGAGAATTGTATCCGGAAAGTTGTATATCTGGTAAGTATTCGGAAAGGCTTATTTATCCAGAAAGATAGTGTATCCGGAAAGATTTGTGTATCCGGTAAGTTATGAATATCCGGAAAGTTGTATCATTCGGATAGTTTGAGGCGTCCGGAAACTTTGGTTGTCCGGTCACTTATGAGTACCCCGTAACTTTAGGTTTTGCTAACTTCTGGATGGGTACAATTTAGGAATTGAAATACAATCCTAGTAGCTTGAACATACTTACAGTGGAATGGTAGTGTGTTAGGTTTAAAGATTGTTTTAGTTTGATATTATTCAGGTTGAATAATTAAATAGGCAAAGTAGAGTTGCTATTTGTATTTGAAATGTGGAAATATGAATTAGATGAAGTGTAAGTGTTATTTCCTATGTTTCCGGTGGATTAAAAATAGGCAATATATAATTGCTATTTCTGTTTCTATTCCAAGAAGAAAGTATGGTAATTGAATGTAAGTCTTAGGCTTGACCGATAAATAGAAGCTGTAATGATTCATGGTTGACTGTTGGACATGATGATATGATTTTCTAAATGATAATCATACTCATGGGATTGAGTATGATTTGGTAATTATGAGTCAAGAACAAGTATGGTAAGAATGAGAGATTTATAAATGTGATTTACTCATACCGATTGCTATGAGGAATCTATGTGGTGTAAATGTGATTTGCTCATACCGATTGCTATGAGGAAACTATATTAAGTGTAATGGATTCATAGGCACTAGTGTTTTATAATTACATGGAATAGGCGTGTGGTACTAATCGTTATTCCAGTGTGTGTGGGAAATCGTGGAATAGACGTAGATTTATTCGGAATTCCCGATTTCTAAGGAAGAAAAAGGGATTGACATGAGTGATTGTAATCTCTACTTCCTTTCCAATAAATGGGCATGTGTTATTGCGATTTATTGGATAAGAGCATTAATCTAGAATCAGTGAAGATTCGTAGTGTGGGCTCTAGACCATAAGAAAAAGGGTAAACCAGGTTTGTTATGCCTTGTTTACATTGATTTGTACAAATATTATTTTGAAACCGAATGTTCTCACTAGGCGTTAGCCTAATCGTTTCAAATGATGTTTTCTTACTAGGTACTAGCTCGGGAAAATAAAGGGATGTGGGACGAGAGCTTTTGGATTAGCGGAGAAGTTAATTAATACTGAAGTTTTGATAGATTGCTTAGATAATCTAGTTAATCTGATTATAGTGACATGATTAGATGAATAGGTTATTTGAAGAATTCTATATTTGTAAATATGATCCCCAAGATTAAATCTATGCTTATGTATAAAGTTTAGAAAGTTTATGTTAAATCTGGTTATAAATTGAGGTTTAAATTAGCCCTGATTTTAGGGTGTTACAACATCGCTAGACCGGTGAGCCAAATCTTCAGATCAGACAATGCAAGGATATCCCAGTTCTTCCTAGGCTTTCTAGCTATCGATTTGCAACGCATATAAGGGAGAAAGAGTCGTACCTTAAATAGACGCTCTAATCCTCGAAACACTAAATCGATTCAAGATTTTGCAGGTTTAGGGATGGATTCGCTGAAAGGAGGCAAAGATCGAAGAAAGAAATTCGCTCTAAGAGTTTCTGAAAGTGTAAAATGGAGAAGATCCGCTGAAGGTCTCTATTTATGTAAATGACCGTGTTAGATCGAGTCCTTCGATGATCGACACGTGTCCATGTCTTTTCGAAAAACTCGACAGCTCGTCAACACCTGGCATCCACAGCTGTCAAGCATGATCCCACGTCAGCATGACGTCACGATCTTATCCTCTTTTCAACTTCCCATTCAGTTGGAATTGGACCGATTCAGTTCCCAGGCAACTGAAACGACTTTCGACACGTGTCACGACCCCATAATTTTTTCTGACAAAAATTCAAAATTTGAAATTGCCTCTTCATTTTAAATTTTGGGGGCAAACTGTTTGGGTAAAAATTTATTAGACTCGACCACGACAGAAAAAGGAAAAGACACTCCTTACACGACGTATTTCATGATAAAGATAAAATCATACACACTCGACAACTTTACCATCCGACCTAATTTCAGGTCGAGGGTTACTCACGACACTCGACCATGATGTCGTCCAACTCACACGACCATCGTAGGATATCTGGTAGACACGATTAAACTAACGTACGACATGACTGTTATTTTTTCTTTGTTTAATGCATGATCAAAGCTATTAATGACCAACGACTATAACTGACGAAGATCATTATGAGCATTAAACTCAGAAACCGTTACAACCGTTACACAACTTTATGAGGATCATTTAAAGTTACGAAGGCTATATAAACAAGGATCCCAACCTCATTTGCGGAGATCTAAACTCAATATCATCTACGACATAAGCAAAAACACTCGAAGCAAAAAGTTCTCTCCCGAACAAACGACGCACGACGCATTATTTTTACGCACGACGCAATTGTTTACTTTACGAATTAAGTTATTTCTGATATTTGTATTGTAATCGTTTTACTCTCGATGCTTGAAACACAAGGACGTCGCCCCTGATTGGCGACCATAGTACAACGACGACCTTCACTGTCGCCCGCGGGTTTTTTCCTCGTTGAGGTTTTTCCCGCGTCACCAAAATTCTCTCGTCTCCTTTTACTTTCTGTCTTTGTCGCACTGTTTGTCGAACGATTTCTATTCTTTAGTTGTTAAGCTCCACATCAACCTTAAATTGTATTTTTGGACTATTTTCGGCATTAACAGGGGGGGGGGGGTTGAATACAAACACAGATTTTTATCTTTCTAAATTGTTTATTGATTTATATCAAACAATTTATAGTTTGTTGCGGAATACGATCAAGTATAAAACCTAATCGAAACAAACTATGAGAAACACACAGATTTCTTGCACTAGAAAAAGATAAGAGAAAAAGTAAGAAAACCTAAGGAGATATTTTCATTCACTAAGAGATTCAGCGAGGAAAGGCTAGGCTCTTCAAAAATGAAGAAGAGTTTCCTATTTATACTGCATGCATTAAATGCAAGTCAGTACAACTTTACACCTGGCAGCGTCGGGTTGGTTGCATCAATTTGACTTTAGCAAACATCCTAGTGGTCGCATGTGTAGTTGGCAGAGTGGTTTGTACGATCCTGGACAAAGGGATGTCCTTCTGAAAAATCGTACAAAGGCGTGTAAGGAGATAAGACAAAAGTAACTTGTAAAACAGGCTTCATGATCAGCGCTCGCTGAATGGATCTTTATCAGCGAATGATAAAGTTTAGCGTTCACTGAAGTCTGCTACTTGAAACTTCGCGTAAAATAGACAAGTCTTGTCTTCGCTGATATCCGCATCAGGTCACTAGTAGACTTAGTCACTTGTTCGTCAACTTGGTCTTTGATTTCAGCTTTGAACTCAGTTGTCGCGAATCTTGTCTTCAGGGATCATAAGCAAACAATTACAAATGAAACTATCAGCGATCATCAGTAAGGCTGAACAAGCTCAAGGCTCACTGGTGTACACGCATCGCTGAAGTATAAATTAAAGCATGTGTTTTCCATCAGCGATACTAAATAGACTTAGTATATTTTCTTAGATGGTGAAACACTGATACATATTGTTTACCTACAATTTTCACTAAGTAGTTTTGAGAGTCATTATCAAATCACTGAAGGGTTTGAATCAACAATCTCCCCTATTTGATGATGACAAAGCAATAAAAGGAAATTGCTAAGTTAAAAACATAAGGATAAAAAGGACTCATAAAGTGTGTGTCCCATTTACTATTTTCAGGGATCTTTTCTAGTATTGATGGAGTAAAGTACTTCACTGAAATTTTTCAATACTTCGTAAATACAAGATTACAAGGAAAGTTAAAAAACTACAAGTACAGTGAAGGATAATTACAAGTACAAAAGTTTACAAGCTGATAAAATAGAAGAATACAAAAGGTGATCTTCTGACCTATTCAGGTTCTTCCTTGAAGAGAAGTTCATCAAGGGTGTTAGTCTGTGGAATCATTGTTAGATCTAGAGTTTTGTCAAAAACACAACTGTTAAGATCTAATCTGAAGAATCAGAGTTCTGAGTAAGAAGACTCAGAAGTTCTGATCAGAGAATAATGAAAAGATTACAAGTATGGAAGTTGCTCAGAAGACTCAGAAGTTCTGAGTGAGAAATCTCAAAAAGATTCTAAGTGTTGGATTCTGACTAGAAGGTTCAGAGTTCTGAGTAGGAGACTCAGAACTTCTGACTATGAAGACAAATGTTCTGAAGCGCTTATTCAGAAGTATGTTCAGAAGTTCTGAACAACATGTTCAGAACTTATGACTTGGATATTCTGTTACATTCAGGACACGTGTAATTGTTCTATTAGTCTGTTTCTTATATGTACTGTAGCTTTAGCTATTCTCTACAGTATATATAGGAGTTAGCAACTGTAGCTAACTGAATCTTTGGCTAATCTTTAAAGAATCTTTGATATAATCTTTGGTGAATCCATTTAGAGAAATTCATTGTAATATCTTGTAATTCACAGATTGTTAATAGATCATATGACCAGTTGCTGTTAATACGATCTTAATTGTTCATATTTGATTGTAAGAGTGTATCCTGAAACTTTCAATCATCCAATCAGGGACTGATACTCCTTGATCCCGTCTTCATTTGGCTTCACGATAGATCTGGGGCTTGATGAATCTTCCAAGGAATGAGCGATCACACCAATGCAAGAGATCTCTGAGTTGTTCGATAGGAGCGATGGGTAACTCAGATATGCGTTGAAAGCATTGGCGACCATAGTAGTCAAGAAAGAATATGCCATAAGGTTCACCGACTACCTTTCCAGCTTCGAAATCTTCAGCGAGATGCAGTGAGATGTCAAGTCCTGAAAGATCAGCATCTGGACCAAGTACAACTTCACGAGAAAAGTCAACACCAGTCTCATTCCGTATGACAGGGCCTGAAGATGGCGGAGGCTTTTTCTTTGGAGCGCTTCGTTTTGGTTTGATGGATGGAATGGGCAGATCAACAGTTGAGGAGACTTGGTCGATTAGCTTATTAATAACGTTTTCAACACAAGACTTGTAGGTTGATCGAGATCGCTGAATTGCGACCCGAATTTCTAACCATTCGTTGAGCCCAAGTTTTTGCAGCTCTGAGATATAGCAAGTTCTTGACACTCCGTTTTCTCTGATCATCTGGACATCGACAATGGCAGAATCTCGAACAGCCCTTCCTTTCAGGTTTACATATTTTATTCTTGCTAGCAACAACCTGAAGTGAAGTTTCTTCTTGCACCAGGCCAATGTGGTGTCGCTAACCTTTGTCTTCTCTGTCTTTTTCATGCCAGCGTCTTTGAGTAGTTGTTGCTGGACCTTGAAAGGAAATTTATTCAAGTGAGGATCCATTACTGAACGTTTAGCAATTTCAAGAGCGAAGTTTTTATCAGTGAGCTCACTCTTATGTTGTTCAACGAGGATCTTCTCTGCCTTGAGGCCTTCAGCGATTTCCTTCGGAGTTAGGCAGCTGAGATGTGCAGGGATGAAACGCTGACTTTCGATCTTCTGGATCATCGCTTCTTTCCTTCTTTGTTCATCTTCAACTGACCTTTGACAAGGCAGAGAAGGTCTTCTGGGATGGGAAAGCAGTTCTTCTTCAGCTTGTACTTCAGTCTCATCCAGAATGGAGACTGGGACTATTTGATCTTCAGCTTGGAGAGCTGGGATTATTTGTAGCGTTGTTGATGGAGGAGCTTTAGCGGTAGCCTAAAGCAGGGGAGAGGACTAGCTGAAACAAAATGATTAAATGAGTTAGATCATTTGAAGGTAGAAGAAGATAAAGAAAGAATTGGCTCAGTGTTTAGAGGTTTTAGAAGGAGTAGGGTAGAAATTGAGAATGTGTTGTTGGTCCCGAAGGGTTATACAAGTTTGTAGAAGGGGGGGCTGAATACAAACACACAGATTTTACTTTTCTAAATTGTTTATTGATAAATCATTAACAATTTACAGCTTGTTGCAGAAACAAGATTAAGGATAAATCCTAAATCTAAACAAGTTGGAACACTCTTGCACTAAGAAGGAGAAGGAAATTACTAATAATAACTTATCTCAAGATAAGAAGGATGAACTTGTCCAGAGTTAGCAAGTTACTTCAAAATGAAGTGAGTTCTTCTTCTTATATACTGCATGCATTTAATGCATTGCAGTTTACACTTTACACGTGGCAGCAGCTGATTGGTTACATGTCATTGACCTTTGTTGACAACCTTAGTAGCCGCATGTTGAACAGTGTAGTATCAGAGTGGTTGTACGATTTCAGACAATAAGGAGGTTCTGTTCTGACATATCGTACGGAGTCGTGCAAGGGTGGATGAGACAAAAAGTACTTTGTACGGAAGACTTCATGATCAACTTTTCGATGATTCAGCGATCTATCATTCTTTATCAGCGAATGATAGAGTTCAGCGATAGCTGAAGTCTTGTACTTGATACTTCACGTTGAGTGGACAAATCTGAGTCTTCGCTGATCCGCATCAGTTCATTAGGAGACTTGTCGCTGGTTCTTGAGCTTGATCTTCGACTTCAGCGTAGAACCTATGTTGACGTGAAACTTGTCTTCAGGGATCATAAGTAAACAACTAACTTATCAGCGATCACCATAAGTACTGAACAGACTCAGAGTATTATGGTGAACAGTTTCGCTGAATGTTTAATCTAAAGAGCGAGAGTTCCTATCAGCGGTACTGGAAGATCTTAGTACTCACCAGCGATAGTTAAACTCTGATACATATTGTTTACTTACAATTTTCACTAAGTATATAAGAGAGGGTCATTATCAAATCACTGAGGGTTTGGATCAACAATCTCCCCCTATTTGATTATGACATAGCAACAGAGAAAATTGCTATATAATGAAAACATAAGGATAAAAAGAACTCATAAAATATTTGTCCCTTTTACTGTTTTCTGGGATCTTTTCTGTACTGATGGAGTAAAGTACGTTCGCTGAAAATTTTCTTTAAACTTTGTAAAGATTACAGAGGGAAGTGGAAAAAGTACAAGTACAGCGAATAAAATTACAAGTACAAAAGATGTAGACAGATAAGGATAGAAATAATTTCAAGGCGATCCTATCCGTCAAAAGGTTCTTCCTTAATGAGTTGTTCATCAAGGGTCATTGATGTGGCAATCATCCAATCAGGGACATCTACTCCTTGATTCTTTTTCTTCAGAGCTTCTTCAAAAATCAAAGGCTTCAGGTGTTTAGCTTTGATGTCGCGTCTGACTTCACACCAGTATAAGAGATCTCTGAGTTGTTCGATGGGAGCGAGGTGGAGCTCAGATATACGTTGAAAGTGATGGTTTCCATCGTAGTCTAGAAAGAATATACCATATGGATCACTTACAACTGTGCCAGGAATGAATGTTTCTCCAGGTGGTAGGGAGGTGTCAAGCGCTGAGAGATCAGCATCAGGGCCAAGAACTTCAGTACGAGAAAAACCAATACCTGTTTCATTCCGTATAGGAGGACCTGAATCAGAGACTTTCTTTTTCTTAGTAGATACTTTTCTTTGTTGAGGAAGAGGAGGAATATCCACAGCAGAAGAAAGCAGGTCGATCTGTTTGTTTAAGATCTTCTCGACATGGCTTTTGTACTTTGAGCGCGATCCCTGAATGACTAATTTTGTTTCTAACCATTCAGAGAGACCAAACTTTTCTAAGGTAGCAGCATAGAAAGTTTGCTTGGTTTTGTCATCTCTGTAGACATCCACTTCAACAACAGGAACGTCGGCGTACAGTTTTCCTCTGATGTTTGCTCTGAGGATTTTGGATGGTCTAGATCGATAGGTCATCATTTGTTTAGCCCATTCCAAGGTCGTGTCAGAGACCTTAGTCTTTTCTCTAACGATCTTTTGAGCATCATCCCATAGCTGACGTTGAACATCAAGGGGAACTCTTTTCAGCTTGGGGTCTTTTATTGATCGTTGAGTAAGTTTGATGGCGTATTCTCTATCTTTTTCTTCAGCTTCCTTTCTTTCAGCGATTAAGCGTTCAACTCTGAGGTGTTCCTTGTATTCCTTTTGGGAAACTCTGAACTTTGGAGGAACGGAAGGAAAATGATCACGCTTCAGAATGATTCGCTGATCTTCGAGTCTCTTGATCATTGCATCTCTCTTTTCTTTATCCTCTTCACTTAGCTTTTGAGGAGCCAAGGAAGGTCTGTTTTTGTGAGAGAGAGTCTGTTCTTCAGGTTCATCAGTCTCAGAGATCAATTCCAAGACTGGGATTATTTCTTCAGCGTTGAGAGCTGGGATTGTTGTTGAAGTCGTAGCTGTAGGAACTTCAGCGATATCCTCAAACAGGGGAGAGGACTAGCTGAAACGCAGCGATCTTACAAGTAAGAACAGAGATGGAAAGAATGGGATTGTGTATAGAGTTTTGCGGAGGTAGAGAACTGATAAAGTGTATAGAGGAGGGATGTTGTGTAGGATTAATGTACCAGATAAACCGGCTTGTTAAGCAAGATCATCAGATTTTCATCTTCAGCGACACCTTTTCCTTTGCCTTTGTCAGCTTCAGATGCTGATGGCTTTGTCTTTGTCCGCTCCCCTAAAGGTTCATTTATCAGAATCCCTTTAAGAGCTTTAGTTCTCTGAGCAGGCTTGACGATAAAAGAATCATCATCATCGTCATCTTCGTCATCATCATTCTTTGGAGAAGAGGATGGTTCAGCATCAGACAAATCGATGGCTTCTTCATCTTCAGCTTCAGACTCAGTTTCTTCAGCTTCTTCTTCGAGTTGCTCCCCCTCAGATACAGAGGTGAGCTTCTCGGTTCCCTCTGGGTTTTTATCTCCCTGAGGTCCAACGGCTGCTTCAGCTTCAATTTTCTTCTCACCCTCTTCAGTGAAGGTGAGGTCTTCAGTCTTCTCTCCCCTGATAGATTCATCATGGGAAAGGTCTTCAGCGCTCTTCTCCCCCTCTTTATCATGATGACTGTGGGAGGTCTTCTTGGCCAGGGATCCCTATATACATTTCAATCGCTGATAATCTGTTTTCCATGTCAGAAATACCAGGATTGATCTTCACAAGTTCAGCACGATCCGCCGTAGTAAAAGATGGAGGTGCAGGGGAAGGTGCAGGGGCGGTCGTGTTGGTCAGAATCTGCTTCAACAAGTTATGAATTGAAGAGATGTCATTCTTCATCGTGTTGACATCAGTCTTCACAGAACTCATATCAGTTTTTACTGAACTGACATCAGTCTTTACAGCAGACATATCACCTTCGAGTGTGCCAACCGATGTCTTCAGCGTTGTGACTTCGCCGGACATGGTGTCTACAGATTTCTTGATGTCGAGGTAGTCTGTGTAGATGTCAGCGAGAACTTTGGCAAAGTTGCTCAGTGATTGATCAACCTTCTCCATGTCAGCTTTGGAGGCATTCTTTCCGACTTCGGTTGTAAGTTTTAAGAGATTTTCTCCAGCGGTTGTTACAGCTGAAGAGTTGCCAGAAAGAGTAGACGTGAGACCAGTCAGCGTTGTCTCTACTGTCTTCAGAGACGTGTTGATGTCTCTCAAATTAGGACATGTAACATATAAAAACTTGTGAACAGATGAAAGCTCAGAAGTTTGGGGTTTAGTAACAGTGTATAGGGATTGGTGAGTACCTGCAGGAGGATTGGTGAATTCATCAAAATCACGGGTTCCTGAGTAAAGTTCCATATCGTCAGCGAGAGTACGTGGACGTATGGACAGCTCTGCAGGTCCTACTTCCGTCGTTCCTTTAGCTCCTGGAGGAATGACAGATGCAGCTGTGATAACTGGAGTGGGGTCCAAATGAGTGGAGGGAGAAGCGAAGGGTAAGAAAGGAGGTTGGTTACCGAGTTCAGCGTTGGAATCGCTGAAAATCACTTCATCAGTCTTTTGAGAGACTGAGGGAGGTTGGGTAGTTTCCAAGTTTGTAACCTCAACGTTTGGAGATGCTGAGGTCGGGATTAAAGGGATGGCTTGTTCAGGTGTGGCAGAGCGTACCACTGAACTTTCCTTCAGCTCAACAGGAGGAGCTGAGGAGTTTTTAGCAGGAGATTGCTTGGGTTGCTCCTTGGTCTTCTTAGTTCTTTTAGAACCAAGGTGGGTGTCAGAATGTTTCCTTTTAAGAGGAATGGAGGTAGCAGCTGGGGTATCAGCGGTGGGTTTGTCCGCTGAAGGAGCTGCTGAAGTAGAAGAAGTAGTAGGGTTAAGAAGAGTCAAGAGTGTAGAAAGACGTACCTCATTCGCCACTGGTTTGAAGTCGAGTATTTTAGGGCCGACCTGAGAGAGATTCAGGTCACCCTCTTCTGGGTAGCTGTCTTTCAAGCCTCTTTGGAAAATAGCGCTGATGAACAGAGGATATGGAACCCATGGAGGTCTGTCAGCGACGGTGTCCACTCTGAGAACCAGGTCATCATAGATAATCGATGCCCAGTCTATGTTGAGACCTTTAAGCAAAGCATATCCCATTGCTTGCTGAGGCTTAGCGACTTGGTCAGAGGAGCCGCTCTTTGCAGTCATGCAGCTGATCAAATAGGCGAAGATGAAATTCATCTCGCTGGGCATTTTCGATTTCTTGATAATCGTCAGCTTCTTCTCGGGCTTCATGTCTTTGCCGATTTCCCATACATAGCCCATTGCATCGAAAAATGCAATGATGGCTTCCCTGTCTGAGTTTTTCTTGGGGTCAGGGAGGGGAACAAAGGGTTTTTTCTTGGTGGCGATGGGAAGGCTGAGAGCTTTGAGAATTATGGCAGGGGTAATCTTCATGGTGCCATATTCGATATCGCAGAGGATGCAATCGATTGTTTTGGAGGGGTCTTTGGCTGAGGGTAGCTGAGAGTGTCTGGCTGAGTACCAGAATTGTGAGAGCAAAAGCTGATGTGCAGGAGGTGTTATGGTCAGGGCTGTGGAGATGCAGCAATTCTTTAGGAAGTTAACAGCATCAGCTAGATGTGTGACTTGCTTTCGAGGAGGAAACTCGAGAAGCGCATAGAGGTTGTTCACCTTAGTCCAATCCAGTTTGTCAAGGGCAAATTTGACTTGAGGAGCCTTGAAGATGTCCATTTCCTCAGCAGTGTCATCAGCAGAAGTGTTTTCAGCGTTGGTGTTCTTGGGAATGTCAGAAGATGCCATTTTCTGTATTATCAGTTCAACCAAAGGATTAACAAATAAGAATAATCTTAATGTGGAAAGATTTTCCAATAAGATGGTTCGAATTTTGTCCATTTCCTTCAGACAAAATGTCTTAATGAAGATTAGGTTTTTTTTAAACGAAATTTCAAACCCAATAAAAATCTTGTTTTCCAGTTTCCTTTGAAGATAGGGATTCTGGAAAAACGAATGTGTGAAGAACAAGTTTAAGATTTTTGCAATTAAACTTGAAGAACAACCATGAAATGGTTGTGTTCTTAAAACCATGAAAGAAAATGATTTTATTTTTAAGAAGTTCTTTTGTTTGATCTTATTAAAACAAAGAGAAGATCAGAAACAAGTTATTTGCATTTGGTAAATAATAAGAACATATTAACCTTTGATGTTTGAAGAAGATGAACAGTTGTTCTTGAAAAATCGAGAGCCAAATGCAACAGTGAATTCTTTCTTTGCTTGGAGGAGAAGTTCGCGTAAGAGAAAAATATAAACGAAGAATTTGTTTATATAGAGAGATTTTAGAAAGAGAAAATCTTGAGCGGGAAAAGATTTTCATCATGACACGGACACGTGTTTGCATTTGATTGGCAAGTAAACGAAACGTGCAAACGTGTGTCAGAAAGAAGAACGTGTCTGGGTTTATCCGTTGTAATGACGTCACAACTGTCCTTTCATATTCTTGGTTGTCTCTGAGGTTTTGAAAAACTCAGGGACACTTTTGAAAACATGAAGCACTGAATAGAAATATCAGTGTTGGTTTTAAGAAATTTCAAAATATCGCTGATAAGGAAGAGATATTCAGCGATGAGATTTGTTTTGAAATCTTGCATTTACATGCGATTTGTCAGAGAGAAAAACATACCTTGATATCAGCGAATCAGGATAGAGAGGAGGATAGAATGGGTTATACAAGTTGATTTTATCCTATCGCTGATCAAATGTGAACTACTGAAGATTTTATCCTTCAAAGTTCAGCATTCCAAGCTCGCTGATGAGAAAGTTGAATCTTGTCTCATCAAGAGGTTTGGTGAACAGATCAGCTAACTGATAATCAGTTGGGATAAAGTGAAGTTCTATATCACCATTCATCACATGATCTCTGATAAAGTGATACCTGATTTCGATGTGTTTTGTCTTTGAGTGTAGCACTGGATTATTAGCTATAGCGATGGCACTTGTGCTGTCGCAATAGATTGGAATATTTGAGAGTTGAAGGTCATAGTCCAGTAGTTGATTTCTCATCCACAAGACCTGAGAACAACAGCTTCCAGCGGCTACATACTCAGCTTCAGCTGTGGAAGTGGACACTGAGTTTTGCTTTTTACTTGTCCAACTTACCAGCTTTCCACCCAGGAGCTGACATCCTCCTATGGTGCTTTTTCCTATCCATTCTGCAACCTGCAAAATCACTATCTGAATAGGCGATTAAATCGAATCCTGAGTCTTTGGGATACCAAAGACCTAGATTCGCTGTTCCCTTAAGATATCGAAAAATTCGCTTTACAGCTTTCATATGAGATATCTTAGGTTCAGCTTGATATCGTGCACACAAGCATGTTGCAAACATAATATCGGGTCGGATAGCTGTAAGATACAATAGTGAGCCGATCATCCTACGGTACAACGTGACATTGACAGGAACACCCTTAGTGTCCTTATCAAGTGTCAGCGGTGGTGCCATAGGGGTTTTCATAGCTGAACTTTCAGTTAAGTCGAATTTCTTCAGCATATCTTTAACATACTTTCTGTAACGTCCCAAAAATTACAATAAATTTTAACTTTAAAAATAGGCATTTTAATAAATAAAACCTTATTAAATATCCAACACCGTTTCGTTTGCAAATTCAATAATAAATATTCTCAGTAATAATAAACAGCGGAAATTAAATCGTTTAATAATAACTCTAATCTCATGATTATAAAAACTCTTCACGCGCGCCAGTGTGTACCCGTCACGCCTTGGAGCCACAAGCACCTGAAACCACATTAAAATAGGAAAGGGTAAGCACAAGTCTTAGTGAATTCCATCACATGCGCAGGTAGAAATTATATACACATCACTCCTATTCGCACATGAGCAACAACACCACAATTACATAATGTAAGTAAACACATACAAGTAATTATGTACCCAACTCCTCGGTCCCACCGAGTTCCCGGTCCCACCGAGTTCACACAAAGTTTCCATCCACTTCCTCGGTCCCACCGAGTCCTCGGTCCCACCGAGTTGTATTGTAACACACTCGTCCCACCGAGTTCCCACAACATTTCTATCCACTTCCTCGGTCCCACCGAGTCCTCGGTCCCACCGAGTCCTCGGTCCCACCGAGTTGTATTGTAACACACTCGTCCCACCGAGTTCCCACAACATTTCTATCCACTTCCTCGGTCCCACCGAGATGTAATGTAACACACATTTATACTAAGCATTTAACCCAAGCAAATATTACACACCACAAACAACTAGTTCACACCACAAGTACAGTAGTACATACAAACTACCATAACATGCATACAATTCCTATCTACACAGTGAGAGAACTCACCTCAAAAGCAAAGTAGATATCCTCATCAGCAACACGAGTCGGCCAACTCCAACTCACCTTTTCCCACCTAAATAAGTGATATCAAACGTCAAAGCGAAGTCCTAGCCCAAGGTCGCAACTACAAGCTTAAACGTGAAAATTCCAACTTTTACTCTAAAAATTACCGGTCTGTTCGGGACCTGTTTGGCCCCTCTTAAACTCATCAACCCAGAATTAATTTTCCATAGCTAGAAAGTTCCATGTCTTAGGGTTCCAGGGACATATCGCACGCGTTCTAAAGATGTTTCTACCATCCTATATGAATTTTACAAAACCGACTCGCAGAACAGTGAAAAATAGGACCTGTCAGTACAAAACGATGATTTGACCCTAGCTAGAGACCGAACTGACTTTTCCGCAAAACATACAAAACTTAATAGACTCAAAATGGGAGATTTTAGCACTGGTTTCACCCCGATCCTATACTCCTAGAAAGAGATACGGGTTTTACAAAACAGGGGCAGAAACGACACTTTCCACATGAAATGATAATTTTAGCCTACACTTTCGTTAAGCCGTGACTTAACACCAACAGACCCGAACTCAGCTGTGACTTATTGAATAAAGCTAATAGGGCTGTGCAAACCGAGCACCACCCACTGCCACCTTCGGCAATGGTGGTCGTTGGCGGCGGCGGCGGTTACAGGTTAATATTTTCCGGCGAAACCGCTCGAAACCACCCACCCCGCCTCACACACCTACGCACAAACGAACACACACACACCCACACACACGCACACCCGCTGCTGCCATGCGGCGGCGCACGGCGGCGGACATACCGCCGGCAGCCATGGTTGCGGCGGCGGTGGTGGTGGTTCATGACGTTCCGACAACAAAACGATAACGAAAAGAAAAAGGAGAACGGGACTACCTCGACGCGACCTCTCCTCCCTCCTTTTTCCGGCAGAAACGGCGAAAACGGCGGCGGCGGCGGTCTCTCTCCCGGCTGCTCCTTCTTCCTCTCGACAGCCTCTCTCTCTCTCTCACTCGACCGCCCCTCTCTCTCTCTCTCTCTTTCTTTCTCTCTCGGCGATGGCAACACAAGAAAAGGGATGGGGAGGGTGACTAAGGGTTTTTGGTGGTATTGCTAAGGTGAAACCGAAGGGGAAGGGGAAGGGGAGGGGGTGTCTCTTGGCCGATCCCTTGACAAACTTTGGTGAAATGCCCCAATTAGCCCCTCAACTTTCCTTTCCTTGCAAAAACCCAAAAAGGTTGACTCATTTAACTTTTTGGTCTGATTCGACTAACCCCGCTAAATAAATTCGCTAAATAAACATTATAAATAATTAAATAAAATGTATATCGGGACACGGGCTTTACACTTTCCCTGATTAATGAAAGTTCCTTTTTCATTTTTTTTTATCTGTAGACCAAGGAAATATGTTAGTTCACCCATCATGCTCATTTTATACTCTTCTTTCATTCTATCAGCGAAACGAGTACAGAGATCAGGGTTAGTCGAGCCAAATATAATATCATCAACATATATTTGAACAAGAATGATATGACCTTTTACTTTCCTGAAAAATAGAGTTTTGTCTATTTTGCCTCGCTCAAATTTTTCAATATGGAGATAAGTGGAAAGAGTCTCATACCATGCACGTGGAGCTTGCTTTAAGCCATAAAGTGCCTTATCCAGTTTATAAACATAAGCTGGATGCTTAGGATCTGAGAATCCTGGAGGTTGTTCCACATAGACTTCTTCATTCAGCTTTCCATTTAGAAACGTTGACTTAACATCCATCTGATATACTTTGAAGTCTTTGTGTACAGCGTATGCTAAGAATAGACGAATAGATTCTAATCTTGCTACTGGAGCAAATGTTTCGTCATAATCTATGCCTTCCTCTTGTATGTATCCCTGAGCAACAAGACGAGCCTTGTTGTGGGTTACAGTTTCATGTTCGTCCAACTTGTTTCAATAAACCCATTTAGTGCCTATCACTGTTTTGTCAGTTGGTCTTCGAACAAGTTTCCAAACTTTGTTTCTTTCGAATTCTGTCAGCTCTTCTTGCATGGTGCTGACCCAGTTTGGATCTTTGAGTGCATCATCTACTTTCTTTGGTTCAGTTAGTGAAATAAAATTTACAAATAAACAAATATTACCTGCACTTCGTCGAGTCTGAATACCAGCGTTTGGATCACCAAGAATTTGATCAATTGGGTGATTTATAGTCCATCGCTGAGCCGGAGCGTGAGACGCTGACTCAACCTGAACTGGAGGAGCTGAAGATGAAGCTTCAGCGACGTCTGGAGTATCAGCCAAGAGAGGAATGGATGCAGTTGTCATTATATTCACTGATTGCTGAGAAGTGGATGGAATATCTGAGATATTGGTTTCAGAAGCAGGTATAGTGTTTATAGGAATAGCTGAGACCCATGATGTTTCAGCTTCACTATTCTGCATATTTGGAATGATAGTTGGACCATCATCTTCAACTGTGTGAGCACGAGGAGTGGGAACATCTTCTGAATCACCAAGATGAGAAAACATCCATTGATTCAGTTCTTCAGTATCAGCGGACGGTTTAGAGTTCGCTGAACGGGACTCGTCAAACGTGACGTGAATTGTTTCTTCAACAGTTTGTCTTCTTCGATTAAAGACTCTGAAGGCTTTGGAAACTGAGGAGTATCCAAGAAAGATTCCATCATCAGCCTTAGGATCAACTTTCCAAGGGCATCTCTGTTGTTCAGTATGAAACACTGACATCCAAAGATGTGAAGAAAGCTGATTGAAGGCTTTCTCCCATGAAATAGTTCATAGGCTGTTTTATTGAATCTTTTGACAATCAGCGACCTGTTTTGCGTAAAACAAGCAGTGTTGACAGCTTCTGCCCAAAACTGAGTAGGCAGGTGAGAATCGCTGAGCATTGAACGTGCAGCTTCAATAATTGTTCTATTTCTTCTTTCAGCGACTCCATTTTGTTGTGGTGTTCTCACTGAAGAAAAGTTGTGAGAAATACCCTTGCTCTCAAAGAAGGAATCAAGAGAACTGTTTTTGAATTCAGTCCCATGATCACTCCTTATTGAGCGAACGGTCAAATTGTTCAGGGTTTCCATCTTCCGAACAAAGGTGATGAGTTATTCACGGGTGTCACTCTTGGAACGGAGAAACATAACCCATGTATAACGAGAGAATTCATCAACTATGACCAGTGTGTATTTCTTTCCAGCGATGGATTGTTTGTTAACAGGGCCAAACAAATCCATATGGAGTAGTTGTAGAGGAGATGACACTGAGGAGACTTGCTTTGATTTAAAGCTTGCTTTGGTCTGCTTCCCTTTCTCACATGCTGAACATAAAGACTCTTTGGCATATGAGTGTTGAGGTAAACCAGTAACTAACTCTTTTGAAGAAAGAGAGTTCATTGTCTTGAAATTCAGATGAGAGAGCCTCTTATGCCATAGCCAGTTGACATCAGATGAGGCTTTTGAGAAGAAACAGGAGTTCTCAGTGGTTGTTGAGTCCATGTTTATTACATAAACATTTTCCAAACGATAACCGCTGAGAGCTATCTTCTCCTTTTTGTCAGTGACAAAGCAGGATTCTTTGGTAAAGATTACCTTGTTATCCTTGTCGCAAAGCCGACTGATGCTTAACAGATTATGCTTCAGCCCTTCAACATATGCGACTCTTCTGAAGGTGGTTGTACCATTAGAGAGTACACCAAACCCTCGGGTATGTCCTTTTCCATTTCCACCGAAAGTCACAGAGGGACCCTTCTCTTCTTTGTATTCAGCAAGCAGGCTTTTCTTTCCAGTCATGTGTCTAGAGCATCCGCTATCGAGATACCAGATACCCTTCTGAACCTGCATCACAAAGGAAGATTAGTTTTTCTTGGGTACCCACTTAACCATTTGTACACGTTTGTCAGTGGAAGCAGTTGGAATGGAAGGTTCAGCAATCTTCGCAGCATTTGAAGATTCAGCTTTGTCAGTCTTCACTTTGGTTAATTTCTTAACCTTAGTGGTCTTCTTTGCCTTGGGGGCAATCTTCACCTTAGCTATCTTATCAGCTTTGGTGGCTGTGGGGCACTTACTAGCAATATGATCAGTGAGTCCACAGTGATAACATTTCCTATAACTAAAAATAGTTCTAGGACTATTTGAATGCTGATTTTTAGATTTTGAAATAGAAGGACCAGCACCAAATAAGCTTTTGGCTTTAGAAATGGGAGGAACACTTGGTTCTTCAGATTTCTTACCAAGGATATCCACTCTGAGTCTAGGAGTAGATCGCTGAATAGACCCACGCTGAGTAGATCCAGAGATCTGATTTCTTGATCCAGAGGAATAAATCACTAAAGCTTTAGAAGCATTCAGCTTTGGTGCTAAAGTACCCTTCTGAGGATTTTGGTTCAACGCAATTCCTTTACCTTTATCTTTAAAGACAGAGGTAGGTTTTGGATAAACCATTTTCTCTTTACCTTTTGAAGAGGCAGAGATTTCCTCAGGGATAGGCGGTCTGGAGGACGAACACTGAGAGGATGAAGTGTCAGCGACTGAGGATACGAATGTTCCAAATAAGAGCATGGAACGATCAGTGGTTGGTTCTTGAGTTTCATATTTGTAACCAAGACCACGTTTATCACTCAGGGGTATCTGAGACTTAATTATCTCAGTGATCTTTATTGAAGAGTTACACCATCCTTCAACAGTAGCCTTTTCAGCTTTCAAAGCAGCGATAGCTTCTGCTCGTTCGATTTTGACTAGCTGATTTAAATGCACTTGATCTTTAAAATCTTCTTCAATTTTAGAAAGCTTTTCTATTTGAAGGTGACAGTTTTTAAGTTGTTCAGCGAGATCAAGGTTTTGGTTTTCAACTATAGTTTTGCCATTCATGGCTTCATATAAGCTTCTAGTCAAGAGATCGATTTTGCGGAGACTATCAGCTTCATCAATATTTGCAATATTTGTAAAGAAGGAAGGTGATACCTGAACAGCAGAGGTTGAAGTAGAGGGAATGTCTGAACTTTCTTCCTCATCCTCAATCTTTGCCATAAGACAGAGATTGGCTTCATCATCTTCAGAGTCAGATGATGATTCTTCTTCTTCTGAAGCAGCCCAATCATAAACCATCAGGCCTTTGCCTTTCTTCTTGAAGCTTTTCAGCTTTGCATATTTTTCTTTCAGCTTAGAATATTTGTCATCTTTATTCCTGGGAATAAAAGATTTCTTGGGAAACGCTGAGTTTCTCGATACTTTCTTAGCCATGCACTCGTTAGCGAAATGTCCAATCTTTTCGCAGTTAAAACAAGTAGCAGTAGCCTTATCAACAGTAGCTGATGATCTTGGCTTATCAGTTATAGAAAGAGGTTTGTTCTTTCTGAACATTTTCTTTTTGGCGAATCTCCTGAACTTTTTAGTTAGGAGAGCCAAAGATTCATCATCATCTGAAGAGTCAGAATCTGATGACCTTTCAGAGTTACTTTCTAACTCAGTGATAGTGACCGAGGGTCGCTGAGTAGAAGGTTCCTCTGAGATTAAAGCAACAGGGGTGCTTTTGGAATCTTTTACAAGATTCTTCTTAAGATGGCTTGATTGCTCATGATTCAACATTGTGCCATATAAGGTAGCAAGAGTCATTGATCTTAGATCTTTTGACAGCTTGAGACACATAGAATAACTGTCCCAGCTTTCAGGTAAACATTCTAGAAACTTTGTCAGCACTTCAAAGTTAGAATATTCCTTACCAACAGTTTTCAGATCTATTATTAAGCAATTAAAACGTTGGTGAACTTCAGAGAGAGTCTCATTCTTACCACAAATGAAACTTTCATACTGTCTTACCAGATTGATCTTTCGAGAGTCCTGGACTTCAGCAGTACCTTCATACTGAACACATATTGTGTCCCACATGGCTTTTGAGGATTTCAGGTTCATGACGGAATGGTAGACTTCGTCAGGAAGAGCCATGGATAGTATGGATCTGGCTTTTGTGTCGATAGCCACTTTCTTCTTATCTTCGTCAGTCCACATATGAACATCTTTGGGTACCAGCCTTTCTGGAATAGCAGGTCTATTCTCAGCGGCAGGTACTGCGGCATCAATTCTTACAGGAATAAATGGGCCGTTTTCAAGATAATAAGGCATAGTAGGGTCTACACCTTCTAGGAAGAGAGTCATCCTATTTTTCCATAGATTAAAATTATCTCTGGAGAATTTAGGAGGTTTTGCAAGAGAACCATTGTCTATATAGTTTGTGTTTGTGTTGGTGGCCATTTTCAGAAATAGCAAGGAAGAGAAATCTTAGTATAGATTAGATCTTGTTTATGAGTTTAAACAAATCCGCTCTGATACCACTTGTTGGTCCCGAAGGGTTATACAAGTTTGTAGAAGGGGGGGGGGGGTTGAATACAAACACACAGATTTTACTTTTCTAAATTGTTTATTGATAAATCATTAACAATTTACAGCTTGTTGCGGAAACAAGATTAAGGATAAATCCTAAATCTAAACAAGTTGGAACACTAAGTTTCTTGCACTAAGAAGGAGAAGGAAATTACTAATAATAACCTATCTCAAGATAAGAAGGATGAACTTGTCCAGAGTTAGCAAGTTACTTCAAAATGAAGTGAGTTCTTCTTCTTATATACTGCATGCATTTAATGCATTGCAGTTTACACTTTACACGTGGCAGCAGCTGATTGGTTGCATGTCATTGACCTTTGTTGACAACCTTAGTAGCCGCATGTTGAACAGTGTAGTATCAGAGTGGTTGTACGATTTCAGACAATAAGGAGGTTCTGTTCTGACATATCGTACGGAGTCGTGCAAGGGTGGATGAGACAAAAAGTACTTTGTACGGAAGACTTCATGATCAGCTTTTCGATGATTCAGCGATCTATCATTCTTTATCAGCGAATGATAGAGTTCAGCGATAGCTGAAGTCTTGTACTTGATACTTCACGTTGAGTGGACAAATCTGAGTCTTCGCTGATCTGCATCAGTTCATTAGGAGACTTGTCGCTGGTTCTTGAGCTTGATCTTCGACTTCAGCGTAGAACCTATGTTGACGTGAAACTTGTCTTCAGGGATCATAAGTAAACAACTAACTTATCAGCGATCACCATAAGTACTGAACAGACTCAGAGTATTATGGTGAACAGTTTCGCTGAATGTTTAATCTAAAGAGCGAGAGTTCCTATCAGCGGTACTGGAAGATCTTAGTACTCACCAGCGATAGTGAAACTCTGATACATATTGTTTACTTAAAAATTTCACTAAGTATATAAGAGAGGGTCATTATCAAATCACTGAGGGTTTGGATCAACATGGGTAGAGGAGGGAGGCAGTGTATGGAAAGAAGAGATAACATACCTGACAAGTTGGGTTTTTGAGGAGTATACCCAAGTTGTCTTCAGTAAGGCGTTTATTTTTGCCATGCTGCGTCTTCTTAAGAGATTTTGCGGCGGTCCCTCCCTTGGTTCATTAATAGAAACCCCCTTTAGAGCAGGGTCTTTGATCACCTCAGGATGGAAGAAAAAGCCATCTTCATCATCATCTTCATCATCATCATTCAGATGCTTGAATGATGGTTCTTCATCATTAATGTCGACTTCTTCTTCATCTTCTTCTTCCTCCTCATCCTCAGAGGGAATTTCCACAGTATTGTCAACTGGGGAATGAGGAGAGTCTTCGCCTCGCTCCCCTCAGAAGGAGAGGGACTTTCAGCGATTCCCTCATAATTATCATTTTCCTGAGGGTCTTCCTTTTCACTTTCTTCCTCCCCCTCAATAATTATGGGGAAGTCTTCATTGTTCTTCTCCCCCTCTTCCACCGAATGGGGGGAGGTTGCAGGTCGTCAGCGACGACCTCAGGACCCCTGTCTTCCAGGCTAGGGTGCCCTGAAGTAGAAGGTTGGTTCCGTTCAACCTTTGCCATTCTGTCTTCAAGGCCAGAAATAGCAGGGGTGGTTTCCATGATGAATTCCACAGCCATATCCAACTTTTCCCGGTTATCCTGAGAAAAGTGAGATAGAGGGACAGTGGGAGCCTCTAGTCGCTCAAGGATCTTGGTGAGCAGGGAATTTGATTCAACAACCTGTTTAGTGAGACTGCTCACCTCACCTTTGAGACCAGAGTAATCGGTCTTCAGCGTTCCAACCTCGTTGCTGAGGCTGGAGAAATTGTTAGAGAGATCGGTGATGGTGTTCTGTAGGTTAGAGAGGTTGGTGGAGATAGCGGTCTCCAGTGCATTCACTCCCCCTTGCAGAGAGGAAATGTCAGCCGATGTTGCTTTGGCTGCAAGGGAGGTAGAGATATCTTTCAACATATCCCCATCAGTAGTTATCGCTGAGGTGTTGTTGTTGATGTTGGTCTAGTGAAGTTACACCGTATCATATTTTACAGTGTGGCATCGCTTGTATCTATCTGTGAGAGAGATGGAATTAATGGAGCGATGCTAAAGGTAGGAGAGACTAAAAGAGTACTAGAAGCGATGGTTGAGAAGAGTGGGGTAGACGAATCAGCGCTGGAGACGCTGGAAAAGACCTCCACAGCGCTTTGAGGCGCTGAGGATGTTGGGTTCTCATCCAAGAAAGTTTCAGAGAACGTAGTCTCTGGAACGGTTGTAGAAGGGGTGGCTTCAGCAAATGTGGAGGAGTGGACCACGAAATCATCTAGCGTTGCCTGTGAAGAGGCCAATGCGGAGTGTTGAGCCTAGGAAGGCTGAGGTTTCTCCTTTTAGGCCTTCTTGGACTTATGGGTGCCAAGTGGAGATGATGAGGGTTTCCGCTTTTTCAGAGAGGTTGTTGTTGTAGCCTGGGTAGCAGTGGGGGGGTTGCACCGCTGCAGGGATAGCCGCAGAAGAAGAAGAAGTAGGGCGGAGAAGATAGAGAAGAGTAGAAAGACTTACATCGCCTTCGATGGATTTGAAGTCGAGTACCTTGGGGCCGACTTGGGAGAGCCTGTAGTCTCCCTTAGTGGGGTAGTGGCTGCCAAGAGCCATTTGTAGGACGACTGGGATAAACCTCGATTCGGGAACTGTTGATGAGCGTTCAGGTTGCTTTACCCGATCCATCAGGTCTTCAAAAATAAAGCGAGCATAGTCAACATGCAGGCCTTTGAGGAGTGCGTAGGCCACAACGACCTGGGGTTTGCTGTCTTGATCAGTGGAGCCAGTCTTTGCCATCATGCAGCTTATGATGTGTGCAAAGATGAAGTTTAGCTCAGAGGGTATTTTGTTCCTTAGAACCTTTGTCAGCTTCTTCTCAGGTTCCTTGTTGCGGTTAGTATCCTAGAGGTAATTCATTTGGTCAAGGAAGTTGGTCAAGGTTTGTTTACCTTCAGGGGTGTTAGGGTCAGTGAAAGGAACGAAGGGGTTGGCCTTGGTGCTTCCAGGTAGGTTCAGTGCTGATCTGAGTGCAGCAAGAGAAATAGTTCCACGACCCAGCTCGGTTTGAAACCCGATGACTGAGTATTCTTTGCCAGTCTTTTTAGAGACTGCAGTGGTGCGGTGTGAAGTATACCAGAACTGCAATAGTAAATTACGATGAGCAGTGGGGGTTATTGTCATGGCTGTTGAGAGTGGGCAGGTCTTGAGAAAACTTACAGCATCAGCTAGGTGAAGAAAAAGATGAACTTCTTAAAATGGAATTGTTTTATCCAAAATAAGGGTTTTTGAGGTTTTAGGGTTTTATAGTTTCTTTTTGAGGAAGAAATAGGAAAGAAAATAGGTTTTCTAGTTTTAGAAGAGTTTAAAACTAGTGAAAAACAATGTTTTCCAGTTTCCTTTTAAGGAAATGGATTTTGGAAAAGCATATGAATGTTTAAGTTTAAGATTTTTATTTTAAACTCAAAAGAAAATTTGTATTTCAAGTTTTGTCCATAAGATCATGAAGAAGATGATTTTATGTTTGAAAAACGTTTATTTCGATCCAATGTATCAAGAAATGATATCAAAACAAGATATATAAAAGCTTTAAGATAAGAAGATATGAACCTGTATGAGTGAAGGTTGAAGATTCGATCAACATGTTTTAATATCACAGATTCAAGAACATGGTGCTTGAAAATTTCTTGCTTGAGAGAGTTTGTGCGCGTAAAAGGTAAAAATATAAACATGAAGAGTTTATATAGTGAGTGTAGAGAGAGAAAATGATGAGCGGGAAAAGTTACTCATCATGACACGGACACGTCCCATGAAGCTTATTGGACAAGAATTCAAAACGGGCGAACGTGTAAGACAAAAATCCGTGCCAGTGGTTATCCATTTGATGACGTCATAGTCAGAAACGTCTTTTCATTTTCAACACACTTCTCTGAATGGTTCAGGGACCATTTTAAATGAAGAAACATTGAAAAGTAAAGTTTCAGTAATGGAATTGTATTTCAAAAGATCACTGGATAAAATATCAGTAAACAAATTTATTTTGAAAAAACAACATACTGAAGTGAGCTTCAGCGAAAGGGAATAGAAAAACATACCTTGGTTTCAACAAATCAATTTTGTTCAGAGATTAGATGATAAATAAGGAGATAGAATTCCATTTATTACAGACATAATGCGTAACCACTGAATATTTAATCTTCAAGGTTCAACATGCCAAGCTCGCTGATGAGAAAGTTGAATCTTGTCTCATCAAGAGGTTTGGTAAAAAGATCAGCTAATTGAAAGTCAGTATGGATAAAGTGAAGTTTTATGTCACCATTCATCACATGATCTCTAATAAAATGATACTTGATCTCGATGTGTTTAGTCTTTGAGTGTAGTACTGGATTATTGGATATATCGATGGCACTTGTGCTGTCGCAATAGATTAGAACTTTGGAGAGCTGAAGGTCGTAGTCTAATAGCCGATTTCTCATCCATAAGACCTGAGCACAACAGCTTCCAGCGGCTACGTACTCATCTTCAGTTGTAGAGGTGGACACTGAACTTTGTTTCTTACTTGTCCAACTCACCAGCTTTCCACCCAGGAGCTGACATCCTCCTGTGGTGTTTTTTCTATCCAGTTTGCAACATGCAAAGTCAATATCTGAATAGGCAGTTAGGTCAAACCCTGAATCTTTGGGATACCAAAGACCTAGGTTAGGAGTACGCTTAAGATATTTGAAAATTCGCTTTACAGCGATCAGATGAGATTCTTTGGGTTCATATTGATATCGTGCACATAAACGAGTTACATACATAATATCAGGTCAGCTAGCTGTAAGATAAAGAAGAGTGTCGATCATCCCTCGGTACGCAGTGACATTAACAGGCTTCCCTGAAGGATCTTTGTTAAGTGTCGGTGGCGGTGCCATAGGGGTTTTCATAGCTGAGCTTTGAGTTAAGTCAAACTTTTTCAGCATATCTTTGACATACTTACCTTGGTGGATAAACGTACCCTTATCAGTCTGCTTGATTTTGAGTCCAAGGAAATAAGTCAGCTCACCCATCATACTCATTTTATATTTAGATTTCATTCTTTCAACGAAACGAGTACATAGAGATGGGTTAGTAGAACGAAATATAATGTCATCAACATATATCTGAACAAGAATAATATGACCTTTTACTTTCCTGAAAAATAAAGTGTTATCGATTTTACCACACTCAAATTTTTCAATAAGGAGAAAAGAGGATAGAGTGTCATACCATGCATGTGGAGCTTGTTTCAGTCCATAGAGTTCCTTATCCAGCTTATAGACATAACTTGGATGCTTAGGATCCGAGAATCCTGGAGGTTGTTCGATATAGACTTTTTCATTCAGCCTTCCATTAAGGAATGCTGACTTAACATCCATCTGATAAACTTTGAAGTCTCTGTGAACAACGCAAGCTAGAAATAGACGAATAGCTTCGAGTCTTGCCACTGGGGCAAAAGTTTCATCATAATCTATGCCTTCTTCTTGTCTGTATCCCTGAACAACGATGAGCCTTGTTGCGGGTTACAGTTCCATGTTCATCTAACTTGTTTCGATATACCCACTTAGTGCCTATTACTGACTTGTTAGATGGTCTAGGAACGAGATTACAAACCTTGTTTCTTTCGAATTCAGTAAGCTCTTCTTGCATAGCGCTGACCCAGTTCGGATCTCTAAGGGCATCATCAACCTTCTTTGGTTCAGTTAGTGAAATAAAATTGACATATAAACAAATGTTGCCTACACTACGTCGAGTCAGAACACATGCGTTTGGATCACCAAGAATTTGATCAATTGGGTGATTTATGGTCCATCACTGAGCAGGAGCATGAGCCACTGACTCATAGTGAACTACTGGATGTGCTGAAGAAGAAGCTTCAGCGATCTCAGGTAATTCGGGCACGATAGGTTGAGGTTCAGATGAAAATTCATTAACTGATTGTTGAGAAGTAGATGGAATATCAGAGGTTGATGGTTCAGAAGCAGGCATAGTGTTGATGGGAACAGCTGAAACCCAAGATGTGGAATCAGCTTCACTTGTCTGCATGCTGGGTATGATGACAGGATCATCATCAGCGGTAGGATTGTTGACCTGAGAGTCAGGGTTAATATTAGCTTTTGAATCCCCAAAATGAGAAAACATCCACTGATTAAGTTCTTTGTTATCAACGGAGGGTCTTGAGTTCGCTGAACGGGATTCATCAAAGGTGACATGAATAGTTTCTTCTACAGTTTGTCTTCGCTTGTTGAAGACTCTGAAGTCTTTGGATATAGAAGAATATCCAAGAAATATTCCATCGTCAGCTTTGGGATCAAACTTTCCAAGAGCATCTCTGTTGTTTATGATAAAACATTGACAACCAAAGATGTGAAGAAAGCTGATGGATGGTTTTCTTCCATGAAAAAGTTCATAGGCAGTCTTTATGAATCTTTTGACAATAAGCGATCTGTTTTGCCTGAAACATGCAGTGTTGACAACTTCTGCCCAGAATTGAGTTGGAAGATGTGAATTGCTGAGCATTGAACGAGCAACTTCGATGATCGTTGGGTTTCTTCTTTCAGCGACGCCATTTTGTTGTGGAGTTCTCACTGAGGAAAAGTTATGAGAAATACCCTTACTCTCAAAGAAGTTATCAAGGGAACTGTTTTTGAATTCAGTCCCATGATCACTCCTTATTGAGCGAGCAGTGAAGTTGTTCAGGACTTCCATTTTCCTGACAAAAGATATGAGTTCTTCTGAGTTGTCACACTTAGCACGGAGAAACATCACCCAGGTGTAGCAAGAGAATTCATCTACAATGACCAGTGTATATTTCTTTCCAGCGATGGATTGAATGTTGACAGGGCCAAACAAATCCATATGGAGAAGTTGAAGAGGAGAGGTCACTGAAGATACTTGCTTGGTCTTGAAGCTTTCTTTTGTTTGTTTTCCTTTCTCACACGCTGAACATAGAGCTTCCTTAGCGTATGAGTGTTGAGGAAGACCAGAGACCAACTCTTTTGAAGAAAGAGTATTCAACGTCTTGAAGTTTAGATAAGAGAGCCTCTTATGCCAAAGCCAGTTGACATCAGATGAGGCCTTAGAAAGAAAACAAGCATTCTCAGTGGTTGTTGAGTCCATGTTTATGACGTAAACATTTTCCGACCAGTATCCACTGAGAGCAATTTTCTCCTTCTGATCAGTGATAAAGCATGCTTCTTTAGTAAAGCAAACTTTGTAGTCCCTATCACACAACTGACTGATGCTTAGAAGATTATGCTTCAGTCCGTCTACATATGCGACTCTTCGGAAGGTGGTAGTACCATTATAAAGTATACCAAACCCTCGGGTATATCCTTTGCCATTTCCACCAAAGGTCACTAAGGGACCTTTCTCTTCCTTGTATTCAGTGAACATGTTTCTTCTACCAGTCATGTGTCGAGAACATCCGCTATCGAGATACCAGATGCCCTTCAAGACCTGCAAACATAGAAAGATTAGTTTTGAATAGGAACCCATGCTACTATGGGTCCACACTTGTTAGTGGCAGAGGACGAGGAAGTGTTGGTCCCGAAAGGCCTATACAAGTTTGTAGAAGGGGGGGTTCAATACAAACACACAGATTTTACTTTTCTAAATTGTTTATTGATAAATCATTAACAATTTACAGCTTGTTGCGGAAACAAGATTAAGGATAAACCTAAATCTAAACAAGTTGGAACACTAAGGTTTCTTGCACTAAGAATGATAAGGAGATTACTAATAAAATCCTATCTTGAGAGAGATTTGAACTTGTCCAGAGTTAGCAAGTTACTTCAAATGAAGTGAGTTCATCTCTTTATATACTGCATGCATTTAATGCAAGTCAGTACATACTTTACACGTGTCATCAGCTGGTTGGTTGCATGTCATTGACCTTGGTTGACAACCTTAGTAGCCGTAAGGATGAATAGTGTAGTATCAGAGTGGTTGTACGATTTCAGATATTCGGAGGTTCTTTTCTGACATTTCGTACGGAGGCGTGCAAGGGTGGTTAAGACAAAAGTACTTTGTACGGAGGACTTCATGATCAGCTTTCGTTGATTCAGCGATTATCATTTACTATTCAACAGATGATAAAGTTCAGCGATAGCTGAAGTCTTGTACTTGATACTTCACGTTGAGTGGACAAATCTGAGTCTTCGCTGATCCGCATCAGTTCATTAGGAGACTTGTCGCTGGTTCTTGAGCTTGATCTTCGACTTCAGCGTAGAACCTATGTTGACGTGAAACTTGTCTTCAGGGATCATAAGTAAACAACTAAATTATCAGCGATCACCATAAGGACTGAACAGGCTCAGAGCATTATGGTGAACAGTGTTCGCTGAATGTTTAATCTAAAAAGCGAGAGTTCCTATCAGCGGTACTGGAAGATCTTAGTACTTATCAGCGATAGTGAAACTCTGATACATATTGTTTACTTACAATTTTCACTAAGTATAAGAGAGGGTCATTATCAAATCACTGAGGGTTTGGATCAACAATCTCCCCCTATTTGATTATGACATAGCAACAAAGAAAATTGCTATTTAATGAAAACATAAGGATAAAAAGAACTCATAAAATATTTGTCCCTTTTACTGTTTTCTGGGATCTTTTCAGTACTGATGGAGTAAAGTACATTCGCTGAAATCTTTCTTTAAAATATTGAATCAGGTTACAATGAAGAACAGAAAGATTACAAGTACAAGCGAAATAATTTACAAGTACAGAAGGATAACTGATACAATAGAGAAAAAGGAGATTATATCAGTTTTCAAAAGGTTCTTCCTTAATGAGAAGTTCATCAAGGGTCGTCTTTTCAGTGGGGATCATCCAGTCAGGGACATTTACTCCTTGATTCTTTAACTTCAGAGCAGCTTCAAAAATCAAGGGTTTTAGGTGTCTAGCTTTGATGTCGCGTCTGACTACACACCAGTATACGAGATCTCTGAGTTGTTCGATGGGAGCGATTTGGAGCTTAGAGACACGTTGAAAGTGATGATTTCCATCATAGTCTAAGAAGAATATACCATATGGATCACTTACCACTGTGCCAGGGATGAAGGTTTCTCCAGGTGGTAGGGAGGTGTCAAGCATTGAAAGATCAGCATCAGGGCCAAGAACTTCAGCACGAGAGAAACCAATACCTGTTTCATTTCGAATGATTGGACCTGAATCAGAAACTTTCTTCTTCTTAGCAAAGGCTTTCTTCGGTTGAGGAAGAGTAGGAGGGGTATCCACAGCAGATGAAAACAAGTCGATCTGTTTGTTTAAGATCATCTCAACATGGCTTTTGAATTTTGAGCGTGATCCCTGAATGGCTAATTTTGTTTCTAACCATTCAGAGAGACCAAACTTTTCTAATGAAGCAGCATAGAAGGTTTGCTTGGTTTTGTCATCTCTGTAGATATCCACTTCAACAACAGGAACATCAACGAACATTTTTCCTCCGATGTTGGCTTTGATTATCTTGGATGGTCTTGATCGATAGGTTAGCATTTGATTAGACCATTCCAAGGTTGTATCAGAGACCTTTGTCTTTTCTCTAACGATTTCTTGAGCATCATCCCAGAGCTGACGTTGAACATCAATGGGAACTCTTTTCAGTTTGGGGTCTTTGATTGATCGTTGAGTAAGCTTGATGGCGTATTCTCTGTCTCTCTCTTCAGCTTCCTTTCTTTCAGAGATGAGGCGTTCAGCTCTGAGGTGTTCCTTGTATTCAGCTTTTGAAATTCTGAACTTAGGAGGAACTGAAGGCAGTTGATCACGCCTTAGAATGATTCGCTGATCCTCGAATCGCTTTATTATTTCTTCTCTTTTCTTCTGATCCTCTTCATTCAGCTTTTGAGGAGCTGAGGAAGGTCTGTTTCTGTGCGAGAGGGGTTGTTCTTCTGGTTCATCAGTCTCAGAGATCAAATCCAAGACTGGGATTATGTCTTCAGCGGCAGCTGGAATTATTGGTGAAGTCGCAGTTGTAGAGCCTTCAGCGATATCCTCAAACAGGGGAGAGGACTAGCTAAAACGCAGCGATCTTACAAATAAGAACTGGGTAGAAGAACTTGGGTAGAAAAGATAGAAAAAGATTGTGGATGTGTAGAGAGGTTGTTGAGTAGAGAACTGATTGTGTATAGAGATGTTCAGGGAAGGAATATAAGTAAAGTTTAGTGTACCTGACAAACCGGCTTTTCAAGCAAGATCGCCAGATTTTCATCTTTAGCGAGGCCTTTGCCTTTGCTTTTCTCAGCGCCAGAGGCTGAGGGCTTTGTCTTTGTCTTCTCCCCTGAAGGTTCTTTTATTGAGATTCCCTTAAGAGCTTTGATCCTTGGGGCAGGTTTGACGATAAAGAAATCATCGTCATCTTCATCATCATCATCCTTTCTTGGAGAGAAGGATGGTTCATCTTCAGGGATGTTGATGTCTTCATCTTCTTCTGCTTCGGATTCCTCAGCATCTTCTTCGAGTTGCTCCCCCTCAGATACAGAGGCGAGCTTCTCGGTTCCCTCAGGGTTTTCATCTCCCTGAGGTCCAGCGGTTAGATCTTCATTCCTCTCTCCCCTGATAGATTCATCATGGGAAAGGTCTTCAGCGCTTTTGTTTAGATCTTCAGCGCTCTTCTCCCTGGAATGTTCAGCGCTCTTCTCCCCCTCTTTCTCATGATGACTGGGGGAGGAATGGGTAGACATAGCAGGCGTTGGTGTTATCTCTGTCTTCTGGGCCAGAGATTTTCACACAACCTTCAAGCTTTGCTATTCTGTCTTCTAGGCCAGAAATAGCAGGCGTGATTTTCTTCAGCTCTGTGCGATCCGCCGCTGTGAAAGATTCCAAAATAGGGGCAGGAGCAGGAGCTGGAGTTCTTGCCTTGTTGAGCAGCTCTTCGATCATTGTCTTCATAGAACTAACGTCGGTCTTTACAGAGCCTAAGTCAGTCTTGACCGCTGACATATCACCCTCGAGTTTTCCAACCGATGTCTTCAGCGTTGTTACTTCGCTGGACACGGTCGAAACTGAGCTTTTGAGGCTGGTGTAGTCAGTGTAGATGTCAGAGAGCACCTTGGCAAAATCGGCGAGAGTCTTATCAAGTCCCTTGATGTCTTCAGTGGAAGCTTTCTTCTCCACCACCGTTGTCAGCTTTGTCAAATTTTCTCCAGCGTTTGTTACAGCTGTAGAATTGTTGGAGAGTGTGGTGGTGAGACTGGTCAGCTTTGTTTCCACAGACTTCAGAGACTCGTTGATGTCTCCCAAATTAGGACCTGTAACACATAAGTACTTGTGAACAAAGGAAAGCTCAGAAGTTTCAGGTTTAGTTACAGTGTATATGGGTTGATTTGTACCTGCGGGAGGATTGGCGAAATCGTCAAAGTTGCGGACTCCTGAATAATGTTCCATATCCTCTTCGAAAGTTCGGTGAGGAATGGTGATCTCTGCAGGTCCTGTCTTCATCATTTGATGAGAAGTGTCAGCGGTAGCTTCTGGAAAGATGGCATCTCCAGTGTTAGCTGGAGGAGTGTCCAAAGAAGTGGAGGGAGGAGCGAAGGATAAGATTGGGATTCGGGTACTGAGTTCAGCGTTGGAATCGCTGACAATCACTTCATCAGTCTTTTGAGAGACTGAGGGAGGTTGGGTAGTTTCCAAGTTTCTAACCTCAGCGTTTAGAGACGCTGAAGTCTGGATTGGAGGGATGGCTTGCACGGGTGTGGCAGAGCGTACCACGGAACTTTCCTTCAGCTCGTCAGAATGAGCTGAGGAGTCTTCAGCATGGAATTGCTGGGGTTGCTCTTTGGTTTTCTTGATCCTTTTAGAATCAAGTTAGGTGTGAGAGGGTTTCCTTTTCTTAGAAGGAGAGGATTTTGTGGCCAGGGTATCAGCGATGGGTATTGTCGCTGAAGGAGCCACAGAAAGCGGAGAATTTAGAAGAGTGAGAAGAGTAGAGAGACGTACCTCATTGGCGACAGGCTTGAAGTCGAGAACTTTAGGGCCAATCTGAGAAAGTTTCAGATCACCCTCTTCAGGATAGCTGTCCTTTAGGCCATATTGAAAGATGGCGCTGATGAATCGTGGGTAAGGAACCGATGCTGGTCTGTCAGCAGCAGAATCGACACGTTGAATCAGGTCATCATAAATAATGGAGGCCCAGTCAATGTTTAGACCTTTCAGCAGTGCGTATCCCATGGACTGCTGAGGTTGGGCGGCTTGATCAGAAGAGCCGGACTTCGCTGTCATGCAGCTGATCAGGTGTGCGAAAACGAAGTTCATCTCGCTGGGCATCTTGGATTTCTTTATCAGCGTCAGCTTCTTCTCAGGCTTCTTGTCCCTTCCAATATCCCAGATATAACCCATTGCGTCAAGGAAAGCAATGATTTCTTCTTTGTCAGCGTGTCTCTTGTGGTCAGGGAATGGAACGAAGGGTTTTTCTTTGGTAGCATTTGGGAAGTTCAGGGCTTTTCGGATTATGGCAGGGGTTATCTTGATGGTGCCATACTCAGTATCGCTGAGTATGCAGTCAATGGTTTTGGATGCATCTTTGGCAGAGGGTAGCTCAGTGTGTCTGGCAGAGTACCAGAACTGGGATAAGAGCCGCTGACTGGCAGGAGGTGTTATGGTCAGGGCTGTGTAGATGGGGCTGTTCTTCAGAAAACTCACAGCATCGTCCAGATGTGATACTTGCTTCCGAGGAGGAAACTCGAGAAGAGTTGAGAGATTGTTGGCCTTGGTCCAATCTAGTTGATCCAGCTCGAACTTAACCTGAGGGGCTTTGACGATGTCCACTTCCTCAGAGTCAGCGGAGATGGACTCAGCAGTGACCTTAATCTTTGAAGATGCCATTTCACTGTATTATCAGTTCAACCAAAGATGTTAACAAATAAGAATTGTCTTAGTATGGAAAGAATATCCATTAAGATTTTTCGAATTTTGTCCATTTCATTCAGACAAAAATGTCTTAATGAAGATTAGGGTTTTTCATGATTTTTTGAAATGAAATGTAAAACCCATAAAGTCTTGTATTCTAGTTTCTAAAAGAAAACTGGATACGAATGAAGAACAAGTTTAAGATTTAGATTTAAAACTTGAAGAACAACCATGAAATGGTTGTGTTCATAAAACCATGAAAGAAATGATTTTATTTTACAAAGTTCTTTTGTTTGATCTTGTTAAAACAATGAGAAGATCGAAAACAAGTTATACGCATTTGATAAAAGATAAGAACATATTAACCTTGAAGTTTTGATGAAGAAGATGATGAACAGTTCTTGAGGTTTTTGAGAGCACAAATGCAACAGAGGATTCTTTTCTTGCGGAGAAAGATTGATCGCGTAAAAGACAAATATAAACCAAGAGTTGTTTATATATAGGGAGTTTTAGAGAGAGAAAACCTTGAGCGGGAAAAGGTTTTCATCATGACACGGACACGTGTTTGCATTTGATTGGAAGTTTGAACGAAACGTGCAAATGTGTGTCAGAAAGAAATCGTGCCTGGTGTTATCCGTTGCAATGACGTCACAACTGTCCTTTCACATTCTTTTAGGATGTCTCTGAGGTTTTGAAAGCTCAGGGACTCTTTTGAAAAACATGAAGCACTGAATAGAAAATATCAGTGAAGGTTTAAAGAACTTTCAAAATATCGCTGTTAAGGAAGAGATATTCAGCGATACAATTTATTTTGAAATCTTGCATTTACATGCGATTGTCAGAGAGAGAAAACATACCTGGATATCAGTTTAACCAAGTTTATTCAGAGAGAAGATGATGAAATGGATTATACAAGTTGATTTTATCCCGAAGGCTATACAAGAATTTATAAACGTATCGCTGATCAAATGTGAACCGCTGAAGATTTTACCCTTCAAAGTTTAGCATTCCAAGCTCGCTGATGAGAAAGTTGAATCTTGTCTCATCAAGAGGTTTGGTAAATAAATCAGCTAACTGATAATCAGTTGGGATAAAATGAAGTTCTATATCACCATTCATCACATGATCTCTGATAAAATGATATCTGATTTCTATGTGTTTTGTCTTTGAGTGTAGCACTGGATTGTTTGCTATAGCGATGGCACTTGTGCTGTCGCAATAGATTGGAATTTTGGAGAGCTGAAGATCATAGTCTAGTAGCTGATTTCTCATCCACAAGACCTGAGAACAACAGCTTCCAGCGGCTACATATTCAGCTTCAGCTGTGGAAGTGGACACTGAGTTTTGCTTCTTACTTGTCCAACTTACCAGCTTTCCACCCAGGAGCTGACATCCTCCTATGGTGCTTTTCCTATCCATTTTGCAACCTGCAAAATCACTGTCTGAATAGGCGGTTAGATCGAATCATGAGTCTTTGGGATACCAAAGACCTAGATTCGCTGTACCCTTAAGATATCGAAAGATTCGCTTTACAGCTTTCATATGGGATATCTTAGGTTCAGCTTGATATCGTGCGCACAGACATGTTGCAAACATAATATCGGGTCGGCTAGCTGTAAGATACAATAGTGAGCCGATCATCCCACGGTACAGCGTGACATTGACAGGAACACCCTTTGTGTCCTTATCAAGAGTCAGCGGTGGTGCCATAGGGGTTTTCATAGCTGAACTTTCAGTTAAGTCGAATTTCTTCAGCATATCTTTAACATATTTACCCTGATTTATAAAGGTTCCTTTTTCAGTTTGCTTAATCTGAAGACCAAGGAAATATGTTAGTTCACCCATCATGCTCATTTTATACTCATCTTTCATTCTATCAGCGAAACGAGTACAAAGCTCAGGGTTAGTAGAACCAAATATAATGTCATCAACATATATTTGAACTAAAATGATATGACCTTTCACTTTTCTAAAAAATAAAGTTTTGTCAATCTTTCCTCTCTCAAATTTTTCAATATGGAGATAAGTAGAGAGAGTATCATACCATGCACGAGGAGCTTGCTTTAAGCCATAAAGTGCCTTGTCCAGTTTATAAACGTAACCTGGATGCTTAGGATCTGAGAATCCTGGAGGTTGTTCCACATACACTTCTTCATTCAGCTTTCCATTTAGAAACGCTGACTTAACATCCATCTGATATACAGTGAAGTTTTTGTGTACAGCATATGCTAAGAAAAGACGAATAGATTCGAGTCTTGCTACTGGAGCAAAAGTTTCGTCATAATCTATGCCTTCCTCTTGTCTGTATCCCTGAGCAACAAGACGAGCTTTGTTGCGAGTTACAGTACCATGTTCGTCCAACTTGTTTCGATAGACCCATTTAGTGCCTATCACCGTTTTGTCAGTTGGTCTACGAACGAGTTTCCAAACTTTGTTTCTTTCGAATTCAGTCAGCTCTTCTTGCATAGCGCTGACCCAGTTTGGATCTCTGAGGGCATCATCTATTTTCTTTGGTTCAGTTAGAGAAATAAAGTTAACAAATAAACAAATATTACCTGCACTTCTACGAGTCTGAATACCAGCGTTGGGATCACCAAGAATTTGATCGATTGGGTGATTTACAGTCCATCGCTGAGCCGGAGCATACGTCGCTGACTCAGTCTGAACTGGAGAAACTGAAGATGAGGCTTCAGCTACTTCTGGATTATCAGCTAAGAGAGGAATGTTTGCATTTGTCACTTCATTCACTGATTGCTGAGAAATAGACGGAATTTCTGAGACATTTGGATCAACTGCAGGTATAGTGTTTATAGGAACAGCTGAGACCCATGATGTTTCAGCTTCACTATTCTGCATATTTGGAATGATAGTGGGACTATCATCTTCTACTGGATGAGCATGAGGAGTGGGAATATCTTCTGAATCACCAAGATGAGAAAACATCCATTGATTCAGTTCTTCTGTATCAGCGTTCGGTTTAGAGTTCGCTGAACGAGATTCGTCAAACGTGACGTGAATAGTTTCTTCTACAGTTTGTCTTCTACGGTTGAAGACTCTGAAGGCTTTGGAGACTGAGGAGTATCCAAGAAAGATTCCATCATCAGCCTTAGGATCAAATTTTCCAAGGGCATCTCTGTTGTTCAGTATGAAACACTGACATCCAAAGATGTGAAGAAAGCTGATTGAAGGCTTTCTCCCATGAAAGAGTTCATAGGCTGTCTTTTTGAATCTTTTAACTATCAGCGACCTGTTTTGCGTAAAACAAGCAGTGTTGACAGCTTCTGCCCAAAACTGAGTAGGCAGGTGAGAATCGTTGAGCATTGAACGTGCAGCTTCAATAATTGTTCTATTTCTTCTTTCAGCGACTCCATTCTGTTGCGGTGTTCTCACTGACGAAAAGTTGTGAGAAATGCCCTTACTCTCAAGGAAGGAATCAAGAGAACTGTTTTTGAATTCAGTTCCATGATCACTCCTTATTGAGCGAACAGTCATATTGTTCAGAGTTTCCATCTTCCGAACAAAGGTGATGAGTTCTTCAGGGGTGTCACTCTTAGAACGGAGAAACATTACCCATGTGTAACGAGAGAATTCATCAACTATGACCAGCGTATATTTCTTTCCAGCGATGGATTGTTTGTTTAACGGGGCCAAACAAATCCTTATGGAGTAGTTGTAGAGGAGATGACACTGAGGAGACTTGCTTTTACTTGAAGCTTGCCTTGGTCTGCTTCCCTTTTTCACACGCTGAACATAAAGACTCTTTGGCGTATGAATGCTGAGGTAGACCAGTGACTAACTCTTTGGAGGAAAGAGTATTCAGTGTCTTGAAATTTAGATGTGAGAGCCTTTTGTGCCATAGCCAGTTGACATCAGAAGATGCCTTTGAGAAGAAACAGGAGTTCTCAGTGGTTGTTGAGTCCATGTTTATTACATAAACATTTTCCAAACGATAACCGCTGAGAGCTATCTTCTCCTTTTTGTCAGAGACAAAGCAGGATTCCTTAGTGAAAATCACTTTGTTATCCATGTCGCAAAGCTGACTGATGCTCAGAAGATTATGCTTCAGCCCTTCAACATATGCGACTCTTCTGAAGGAGGTTGTACCATTTTAAAGTACACCATACCCTCGGGTGTGTCCTTTTCCATTTCCACCGAAAGTCACAGAGGGACCCTTCTCTTCCCTGTATCAGCGAGCAGGCTTTTCTTTCCAGTCATGTGTCTAGAGCATCCGCTATCGAGATACCAGATACCCTTCTTAACCTGCAATACAAAGGAAGATTAGTTTTTCTTAGGTACCCACTTAACCATGTATACACGTTTGTCAGTGGAAGTAGTTGGAATGGAAGGTTCAGCGGTCTTCGCAGCATTTGAAGATTCAGCTTTATCTTTCTTCACTTTGGTTAATTTCTTAACCTCAGTGGTAGGAGTCACCTTGACCTGATTTGCACCAGGGTTGGTCTTCTTTGCCTTGGGGGCAATCTTCACCTTAGCTATCTTTTCAGCTTTGGTGGCTGTGGGGCACTTACTAGCAATATGATCGGTAAGTCCACAGTGATAACATTTCCTATAACTAAAAGTAGTTCTAGGACCACTTGTATGCTGAGCTTTTAATTTTGAATTAGAAGTGCCAGCACCAAGTAAACTATTGGCTTTAGAAATGGGATGAACATTCAGTTCTTCAGATTTTTTACCAAGGATATCCACTCTGAGTCTAGGAGTAGATCGCTGAATAGATCCAGAGATCAGCTTTCTAGATCCATAGGGGTAGGTCACTGAGGCTTTAGAAGCATTCAGCTTTGGTACTAAGGTACCCTTCTGAGGATTTTGATAAATAACAATTTCTTTACCTTTGTCTTTAGAGACAGAGGTAGGTTTTGAATAAACCATTTTCTCCTTACCTTTTGAGGAGGTAGAAGTTTCCTCAGGGATTGGTGTAATGGACGAGGAGCACTGAGATGATGAAGTGTCAGCGACTGAGGATACGAACGTTCCAAATTTAAGCATTGAACGTTCAGTGGTTGGTTTTGGAGTATCATATTTATAACCCAGACCACGTTTATCACTCAGAGGAATCTGAGCCTTAATTATCTCAGTGATCTTTGTTGAATAATTACACCATCCTTCAACAGTAGCTTGTTCAGCTTTTAATGCAGCGATAGCTTCTGCTCGTTCGATTTTGACTAGCTGATTTAAATAGACTTGATCTTTAAAATCATTTTCAATTTTAGAAAGCTTTTCTATTTGAAGGTGACAGTTTTTAAGCTTTTCAGCGAGATCAAGATTTTGGTTTTCAACTACAGCTTTGCCTTTCATGGCTTCGTATAAACTTCTAGTCAATAGATCGATTTTACGGAGACTATCAGCTTCATCAATATTTGCAATATTGGTAAAGAAAGAAGGTGATACATGAATGGCAGATGTTGAAGTGGAGGGAATGTCTGAACTTTCTTCCTCTTCTTCAATCTTGGCCATGAGACATTGATTTGCTTCATCATCTTCAGAATCAGATGATGAGGCTTCTTCATCAGAAGCAGCCCAATCATAGTCAGCCATCAGGCCTTTTCCTTTCTTCTTAAAGCTTTTCAGCTTTGCATACTTCTCCTTCAGCTTTGAGTATTTGTCATCTTTATTCCTTGGAACAAAGGATTTCTTTGTGAAAGCTGAAGGTCTCATGATTTTCTTTGACCTGCACTCATTAGCGAAATGACCTGTCTTTTCGCAGTTGAAACAAGTAGCAGTAGCCTTATCAACAAAAGCTGATGATTTAGGCTTGTCAGCTATGGAAAGAGGTTTGTTCTTTCTAAACATTTTCTTCTTGGCGAATCTCCTGAACTTTTTAGTTAGGAGAGCCAAGGATTCATCATCATCTGAAGAATCAGAATCTGATGACCTTTCAGAGTTACTCTCTAACTTAGTGATAGTGACCGAAGGTCGCTGAGTAGAAGGTTCCTCTGAGATTAAAGCAACAGGGGTGCTTTTGGAATCTTTTACAAGATTCTTCTTAAGATGGCTAGATTGCTCATGATTCAGCAATGTGCCATATAAGGTAGCAAGGGTCATTGATCTCAGATCCTTTGACAGCTTGAGACACATGGAATAATTGTCCCAGCTTTCAGGTAAACATTCTAGAAACTTTGTCAGTACTTCAAAGTTAGAATATTCCTTACCAACAGTTTTCAGATCTATAATTAAACAATTAAAACGTTGGTGAACTTCAGAGAGAGTTTCATTCTTACCAGAAATGAAGCTTTCGTATTGTCTTACCAGGTTGATCTTTCTTGAGTCCTGGACTTCAGACGTTCCTTCATACTGAACACATATTGTGTCCCACATGGCTTTTGATGATTTCAGGTTCATGACGGAATGGTAGACTTCGTCAGGAAGGGCCATGGATAGTATGGATCTGGCTTTTGTATCTATAGCCACTTTCTTCTTATCTTCGTCGGTCCACTGATGGATTTCTTTAGGAATCAGCCTTTCTGGAATAGCAGCTCTAGTTGCAGTGGCTGGAACTAAAGGATCAATTGTTACAGGGATGTGTGGGCCGTTCTCAAGATAGTAAGGTATAGTAGGGTCTACACCTTCTAAGAAGAGTGTCATCCTATTTTTCCACAAGTTGAAGTTGTCTCTGGAAAATCTAGGGGGTTTTGCAAGAGAACCATTGTCTATATAATTTGTGTTTGTGTGGGAGGCCATTTTCAGATAATAGCAAGGAAGAGAAATATCTTAGATTAGATCTTGTTTATGAGATTAAACAAATCCGCTCTGATACCACTTGTTGGTCCCGAAAGGCCTATACAAGTTTGTAGAAGGGGGGGGGGGGGGGGGGGGGGTTGAATACAAACACACAGATTTTACTTTTCTAAATTGTTTATTGATAAATCATTAACAATTTATAGCTTGTTGCGGAAACAAGATTAAGGATAAACCTAAATCTAATCAAGTTGGAACACTAAGGTTTCTTGCACTAAGAAAGATAAGGAGATTACTAATAAAATCCTATCTTGAGAGAGATTTGAACTTGTCCAGAGTTAGCAAGTTACTTCAAATGAAGTGAGTTCATCTCTTTATATACTGCATGCATTTAATGCAAGTCAGTACATACTTTACACGTGTCATCAGCTGGTTGGTTGCATGTCATTGACCTTGGTTGACAACCTTAGTAGCCGTAAGGATGAATAGTGTAGTATCAGAGTGGTTGTACGATTTCAGATATTCGGAGGTTCTTTTCTGACATTTCGTACGGAGGCGTGCAAGGGTGGTTAAGACAAAAGTACTTTGTACGGAGGACTTCATGATCAGCTTTCGTTGATTCAGCGATTATCATTTACTATTCAGCAGATGATAAAGTTCAGCGATAGCTGAAGTCTTGTACTTGATACTTCACGTTGAGTGGACAAATCTGAGTCTTCGCTGATCCGCATCAGTTCATTAGGAGACTTGTCGCTGGTTCTTGAGCTTGATCTTCGACTTCAACGTAGAACCTATGTTGACGTGAAACTTGTCTTCAGGGATCATAAGTAAACAACTAAATTATCAGCGATCACCATAAGGACTGAACAGGCTCAGAGCATTATGGTGAACAGTGTTCGCTGAATGTTTAATCTAAAAAGCGAGAGTTCCTATCAGCGGTACTGGAAGATCTTAGTACTTATCAGCGATAGTGAAACTCTGATACATATTGTTTACTTACAATTTTCACTAAGTATAAGAGAGGGTCATTATCAAATCACTGAGGGTTTGGATCAACAGGAAGGATCAGCGGTCTTCGCAGCATTTGAAGACTCAACTTCAGTGACATTCTTCACTTTGGTTAATTTCTTAACCTCAGTGGTGGTTTTCACGTTAACCTGATTTGCACCAGGGATGGTCTTCTTCGCCTTGGGGGCATTGATCTTCACCTTAGCTAATTTCTCAGCTTTGGTGGTTGTAGGGCATTTGCTAGCAATGTGATCGGTAAGTCCGCAGTGATAACATTTCCTATAGCTAAAAGTAGCTTTAGGACCAGAGGAGTGCTTATTAGATAATTTTAAATGAGCAGGGTCAACACCGAGAATACCGTTGGCATTGGATATCAGAGGAACTATAAGTTCTTCAGATTTCTTACTAGTGACATTCACTCTTATTTTAGGAGTAGATCGTTGAACGAATTCATGGATCTTATTCCTAGAAGTGGAGGGATGGCTCGCTGAAGGCTTTGAAACTTTCAGCTTAGGTACATTGGTACCCTTCTGACGTTTTTGTCCTCAGGGATGGAAGTTTTAGAAGAAGAAGAGCACTGATAGGTAGAAGTGTCAGGGATCGAAGAGACGAACATTCCAAATTTAAGCATGGAACAATCAGTGGTTGGTTCCTCAGCCTCAACTTTGTAACCAAGTCCACTTTTGTCTTTCGCAGGGATCTGAGCACTTAGAATCTCAGTGATCTTTGTTGAGGATTTATACCATCCTTCAACAGTATCTTTCTCAGCTTTCAGTTTAGCGATAGCCTTTTCACGCTCGATATTGATGACTTGATTTACGTAGACCTGATCTTTCAAATTTTCTTCTATGTTTGAAAGCTCTTGAATTTTTAGATGACAGTTTTTATGTTGTTTAGTTAAATCTAAATTTATTTGTTCAGCTTTGGTCTTGCCATTCATGGCATCATATAAATCAATTATCAGGATATCGATAGCTCTGAATCTATCAGCTTCAGTGAGAGCAAGAGAAATAGTAGGAGAGAGATGTACCTGAGAGGTGGTGGCAGAAGTAGAGGGAATTTCAGAATGTTCTTCCTCTTCTTCATTGATTTTGTCCATTAGACAGAGATTGGCCTCATCTTCTTCCTCTGAATCTGATTCTTCATCAGACTCAGCCCAGTCACGATCTTCAGAGATCAGACCTTTGCCTTTCTTTTTGTAGCTCTTCAGCTTTTCATACTTTTCTTTGAGCCTTTGATACTTGTCATCTTTACTCCTAGGAGTAAAGGATTTCTTGTGGGATGAAGAAGAAGGTTTGAGAGATTTCTTGGACCTGCATTCACTAGCAATGTGTCCTACTTTTTGACAGTTAAGGCAGGTAGCAGTAGCCTTATCAACATGAGTAGATTTAGGCTTGTCAGTGAGGGAAAGAGGTTTAGTTCTTCTGAAGTTACTCTTTCTGGCGAATCTCCTGAAAGAATTTGTCAGGAGAGCCAGAGATTCATCAAGATTTGAAGGGTCAGATTCTGATGAGTTATCAGAGTTTGATTCCAATTCAGTGATCGTGAAAGTGGATTGCTGAGTGGGCACATACTCTGAGGAGAGTAAAGCAACAGGTGGGCTTTTGGAATCTTTTACAAGATTCTTCTTAAGTTGACACGACTGCTCATGATTGAGCATAGTGCCAATTAAGGTAGAAAGTGTCATGAATTTTAGCTCCTTTGATAGTTTGAGACACATGGTATAATTGTCCCAACTTTCAGGTAGACATTATAAGAACTTTGTCAGGATCTCAGAATTAGCATAGGTCTTACCAACGGTTTTTAAGTCTATGATTAAACAGTTAAACCGTTGATGTACTTCAGAAAGAGTTTCATTCTTACCACAAATGAAACTTTCATACTGCCTTACCAGGTTTATTCTTCTGGAATCCTGGACTTCAGTTGTACCTTCATATTGAACACATATAGTGTCCCACATGACCTTTGAACTCTTTAGATTCATGATGGAATGGTAGACTTCATCAGGAAGAGCCATGGAGATGATGGATCTAGCCTTAGTGTCGAGGACCACTTTCTTTTTGTCTTCTTCAGTCCACTGAGAGACCTCCCTAATGATTGTTCGTTCAGGAACAGAAGGAGTAGTCGCAGTGGCTGGAACAACACCATGGATCACATGAGGAATATATGGTCCATTTTCAACGTAGTAAGGTATAGTGGGATCTACACCTTCCAGGAAGAGCATCATTCGATTTTTCCAAAGATTAAAGTTATCTTTGCTAAATCAAGGAGGTTTGGCAAGAGAGCCATTATCTATAGTTAGTGTTTGTGTTGTTTGCCATATTGAAGAAATAGCAAGGAAAAGAGTATAAGCAAGATCTTGTTTATAGGATTAAACAATTTGCTCTGATACCACTTGTTGGTCCCGAAGGGTTATACAAGTTTGTAGAAGGGGGGGGGGGTGAATACAAACACATGTTTTTATCTTTCTAAATTGTTTATTGATATATGTCAAACAATTTACAGTTTGTTGCAGAATACGATCAAGTATAAAACCTAATCGAAACAAACTATGAGAAACACACAGATTTCTTACACTAGAAAAAGATATGAGAGAAAGTAAGAAAACCTAAGGAGAGATTTTCTTTCACTAAGAGATTCAGCGAGGAAAGGCTAGGTAGGCTCTTCAAAAATGAAGAAGGGTTTCCTTTTTATACGGCATGCATTAAATGCAAGTCAGTACAACTTTACACGCGGCAACGTCTGGTTGGTTGCATGAAGTTGACTTCAGCAAACATCCTAGTGGCTGCATGATGAACAGTGTAGTTAGCAGAGTGGTTGTACAATCCTGGACAAAGGGATGTCCTTCTGAAAAATCGTATAAAGGCGTGCAAGGAGATAAGACAAAAGTAACTTGTAGAACATGCTTCATGATCAGCGCTCGCTGAATGGATCTTTATCAGCGAATGATAAAGTTCAGCGTTCGCTGAAGTATGCTACTCGAAACTTCGTGTAAAATGGACAAGTCTTGTCTTTGCTGATATCCGCATCAGGTCACTAGTAGACTTAGTCACTTGTTCGTCAGCTTGGTCTTCGATTTCAGCTTTGAACTCAGTTGTCGCGAATCTTGTCTTCAGGGATCATAAGCAAACAATTACAAATGAAACTATCAGCGATCATCAGTAAGGCTGAACAAGCTCAAGGCTCACTGATGTACATGCATCGCTGAAGTATAAATTAAAGCATGTGTTTTCCATCAGCGATACTAAACAGACTTAGTATATTTTCTTAGATGGTGAAACACTGATACATATTGTTTACCTACAATTTTCACTAAGTAGTTTTGAGAGTCATTATGAAATCACTGAAGGGTTTGGATCAACAACTTTTAACGTTGCCGACATATACGAGTACCACAAAGATGATTCAGATCCTTTAGACGAGAACTCGGGGTCGAGTTCTTCCGAAGTGGAGGAGACTGATATAGAGGAAGTAGCGGCAAAGATCGAGAATCAGATCGAGAGACAAGGCGGAAAACAGAAAATCAAAAAAGTCGTTGGCGCTAGAAGCGGTGCGGGCTAAGCTGCTCCATGAGCCACGCGAAGCACTGTCGATGGCATGCATGCGGACGCTCACGCGGGTTTACTTACAGTCAAAGTAGCGCCATGTGAGGAGGTCCACATGACCATACTTCTTCATATCTATTTCCATTAAAGTCTCACGTGCCTTTTCATTCCATGTTCCTTTATTTATTTATTAATCAATATATATATTAAAAGAAGAACCAAAAGGAATTGAGGTGGCATCATGAGAGTTGAGTATTGATGTATTGGTGAATTGTGGTTGAATTTGAGATATCCCACATTGGTGAGAGCTTGAAAGGTAGGAGTAGAATGGTGTGTATAAAAAGAAATGATAGGATGTCATTTGTGTCAACTCATGGGGTTTGAGTTATAAGGCTATATAACTTAGATGACCCTATTTTTACAAAACAAATCTTATTATAAAAAAGTAAAAAATAATGTTAGTTGAGGAGAAACCACCAATAATGACTTGGCATCATGAGAGTAGAGTATTGAGGTATTGGTGAATTGTGGTTGAATTTGAGATATCCCATATTGGTGAGGGGTTAAATGATTGGGAAAAAGATAAACGAGCTCGAAAAGGAAAACGAGCTCGAAAAGGAAAACGAGCCCGAAATAGACTCGGGGTTTGGCATCGGAAAAGAAACAAGTTAAGAATTATAAACAGCAGCCGAAGCGGGTTACAAGTTAGTTGCATGTTTGCCAATTCACTTCAAAAATCACTCCCAGCGCTGTTGGTACTGTTTGGTGTCGCTGGTTCATTCCAATTCCAAGTAAACATCACGTGACATCACCCCAATTTCAAGTTACAAGTCACGTGTTCCTTTTTTGCTTTCCACATTCTTTTTTGGTTTAATTGTTAATCAGTTTATGAATTAATAAAAGTTCTTTTTAAGAGTTTTCTCTTAGTTTTCGAGTATTATGTATCATAATCTCGTTATCAAAAAGGATTTATACGCTCGTCGATCCTTCCGCAAACCCCCGCTGCGTTAAGTGGTATCAGAGCAGGATTCGCCTGTCTTTTCACCATCAATGGCAGATCAACAACTCGCTACCAAAGCAGATTTGGCTGAGTCGGATGTGGCCTTATCCACAACGCTCGTGAACCTGACAGCAGTTGTTAATAGGCTTCAACCCAACATCGTCAACGATGACCGTTGGAGAAGAGACAGGTTTGAAGGACCGGTTAGGATTCCATTTAATGGCAACCTTAACCGGGTCGATCTCTCGAGTTCCGAATCCGAAGAGGAGGAGGAAGATTCCCAGGAAAAGATCCACGTCGTACTTCAACGAATACTCCTTTCGTCAAAGGAGGAGAGCAAACACGAAGATCTTTTCCAAACGCATTGTTCGGTACACAAAAAGGTATGTAACTTAATTATCGACGATGGAAGTTGTGTGAACCTCGTGTCCCAGAAATTGGTCGATTACTTTAATCTACCCACTCAACCTCATGAAGCCCCGTATTCTCTTGGGTGGGTCAAGTATGGCTTTCAAGTTAGCGTCACGCAAACTTGCCGGGTGCCCATATCGATCGGGAAACACTATCGAGAAGAGGTCCTATGTGATGTCCTTGACATGGACGCTTGCCACATTCTATTGGGTCAACCGTGGCAATTCGATAATCATGCAACCTACAAGAGCCAAGCCGACATCATACTATTTCGTTGGGGCGACCAAAAGATTGCCATGAGACCAGTTAATAGCTTCGATGAAAGCCCCAACAAGATGAGCCACCACAATAGCCGTATTATGGGCTCGATTTCGCCCCTAGTCAATCAACCGCCCGTTCCGAAAAGACCACGGGAAAAGGAGGAAGTCTTGTTGGCCGAGGTTGGAGACAAGGTTGTTACCATCAAAACAAAGTCACAACATGAAACCTGTAACGTTCCGAAAGAGTCGGCAGCAGAATTCGGATCCCCGGCCAAAGAAACCGAAAGCAAGATACCGAAAGACATCCTCGAGCCAACAAAACCGTTGTCACAAGAGATCAAGGTCGATGATCCCAAAGGTGATGCTTCTACTATTCAAGCACCCACGATGCCGGTTCAAAGTGCAATAATTCCCGGTAACGTTAATCTAATCTCTCACCCTTACGAGTTTGATAAAATATCGCTCGTATGGAAACAATCGCGACAACCTATGTTGGATTTTAAAAACCGATCGAAAATTTTAAATTTTGAAGACCGAGTTGTGCATCCAAGCGGTTTGACGAAACGCATGTTCTACGAGCCGAGTAAAGTTGTTTTTCAAGTGAACTCGAGGACGAGTTATTTTCAAGTGAGGGTGACTGATACAGGGAGAATTCGAAGAATTCGAGAGATAATAAAGGTTTTTACAAATAATTGGGAATAAGATAAACGAGCTCGAAAAGGAAAACGAGCCCGAAATAGACTCGGGGTTTGGCATCGGAAAAGAAACAAGTTAAGAATTATAAACAGCAGTCGAAGCGGGTTACAAGTTAGTTGCATGTTTGCCAACTCACTTCAAAAGTCACTCCCAGCGCTGTCGGTACTGTTTGGTGTCGCTGGTTCATTCCAATTCCAAGTAAACATCACGTGACACTCATGTGACATCACCTCAATTTCAAGTTACAAGTCACGTGTTCCTTTTTTGCTTTCCACATTCTCTTTTGGTTTAATTAATTAATTATAGTTTCCTAGTAAAATTAGGATTAGTCTTATTTTACTAGTTATCCTTTTTCTAGTTTAGATTATAAAAAGGTTGATAGGTTTTATTGTTAATCAGTTTATGAATTAATAAAAGTTCTTCTTTTTAAGAGTTTTCTCTTAGTTTTCAAGTATTATGTTTCATAATCTCATTATCAAAAAGGATTTAGACGCTCGTCGATCCTTTCGCAAACCCCCGCTGCGTCAAGTGGTATCAGAGCAGGATTCGCCTGTCTTTTCGCCATCAATGGCAGATCAACAACTCGCTACCAAAGCAGATTTGGCTGAGTCGGATGTAGCCTTATCCACAACGCTCACGAACCTGACAGCAGTATAGGCTTCAACCCAACATCGTCAATGACGACCGTCGGAGTAGAGACAGGTTTGAAGGACCGGTTAGGATTCCATTTAATGGCAACCTTAACCGGGTCAATCTCTCGAGTTCCGAATCCGAAGAGGAGGAGGAAGATTCCCAGGAAAAGATCCACGTCGTACTTCAACGAATACTCCTTTCGTCAAAGGAGGAGAGCAAACACGAAGATCTTTTCCGAACGCATTGTTCGGTACACAAAAAGGTATGTAACTTAGTTATCGACGATGGAAGTTGTGTGAACCTCGTGTCCCAGAAATTAGTCGATTACTTTAATCTACCCGCTCAACCCCATGAAGCCCCGTATTCTCTTGGGTGGGTCAAGTATGGCTTTCAAGTTAGGGTCACGCAAACTTGTCGGGTGCCCATATCGATCGGGAAACACTATCGAGAAGAGGTCCTATGTGATGTCCTTGACATGGACGATTGCCACATTCTATTGGGTCAACCGTGGCAATTCGATAATCATGCAACCTACAAGAGCCAAGCCGATATCATAATATTTCGTTGGGGCGACCAAAAGATTGCCATGAGACCAGTTAATAGCTTCGATGAAAGCCCCAACAAGATGAGCCACCACAATAGCCGTATTATGGGCTCGGTTTCGCCCCTAGTCAATCAACCGCCCGTTCCGAAAAGACCACCGGAAAAGGAAGAAGTCTTGTCGGCCGAGGTTGGAGACAAGGTTGTTACCATCAAAACAAAGTCACAACATGAAACCTGTAACGTTCCGAAAGAGTCGGCAGCAGAATTCGGATCCCCGGCCAAAGAAACCGAAAGCAAGATACCGAAAGACATCCTCGAGCTAACAAAACCGTTGTCACAAGAGATCAAGGTCGATGATCCCAAAGGTGATGCTTCCACTATTCAAGCACCCACGACGCCGGTTCAAAGTGCAATAATTCCCGATAACGTTAATCTAATCTCTCACCTTTACGAGTTTGATAAAATATCGCTCGTATGGAAACAATCGCGACAACCTCCGTTGGATTTTAAAAACCGGTCGAAAATTTTAAATTTTGAAGACCGAGTTGTGCATCCAAGCGGTTTGACGAAACGCATGTTCTACGAGCCGAGTAAAGTTGTTTTTCAAGTGAACTCGAGGACGAGTTCTTTTCAAGTGAGGGTGACTGATACAAGGAGAATTCGAAGAATTCGAGAGATAATAAAGGTTTTTACAAATAATTGGGAAAAAGATAAACGAGCTCGAAAAGGAAAACGAGCCCGAAATAGACTCGGGGTTTGGCATCGGAAAAGAAACAAGTTAAGAATTATAAACAGCAGTCGAAGCGGGTTACAAGTTAGTTGCATGTTTGCCAACTCACTTCAAAAGTCACTTCCAGCGCTGTTGGTACTGTTTGGTGTCGCTTGTTCATTCCAATTCCAAGTAAACATCACGTGACACTCACGTGACGTCACCTCAATTTCAAGTTACAAGTCACGTGTTCCTTTTTTGCTTTCCACATTCTCTTTTGGTTTAATTAATTAATTATAGTTTCCTAGTAAAATTAGGATTAGTCTTATTTTAGTAGTTATCCTTTTCTAGTTTAGATTATAAAAAGGGTTGATAGGTTTTATTGTTAATCAGTTTATGAATTAATAAAAGTTCTTCTTTTTAAGAGTTTTCTCTTAGTTTTCGAGTATTATGTTTCATAATCTCGTTATCAAAAAGGATTTAGACGCTCGTCGATCCTTCCGCAAATCTACGATGCGTCATTAAAAGGTTGGAGTAGAGTGGTGTGTATAAAAATGAGTATTGAGGTATTGGTGAATTGTGGGTGAATTTTACATATCCCACATTGGTGAGAAGTTAAAAAGTTGGAGTAGAGTGATGTGTATAAAAAGGAATGATAGGATGTCATTTGTATCAACTCATGGGGTTTGAGTTATAAGGTTATATAACTTGGATGACCCTATTTTTGCAAAACAAATCTTATTATAAAAAAGTAAAAAAAAAATAATGTTAGTTGAGGTGACATCATGAGAGTTGAGTATTGAGGAGTTGGTTAATCCATATATAAATCAATATATATATATATATATATAGGGGTGGTATCGGGTACAAACTCGTACAAACCATACCTAGCTTCATGATTTTGTAAATTTGGCTTCATGAATGTATATATATATATATATATATATATATTTTGGCTTCGTGAATATATAATTTGGCTTCATGAATATATCATTTGACATTTTTAACTAATTTTTTTACAAAAATAAGGGTATTTTAGGGTATTTTTGTAAAAAAATTAGTTAAAAATGTCAAATGATATATTCATGAAGCCGAATTATATATTCATGAAGCCAAAATATATATATATACATTCATGAAGCCAAATTTACAAAATCATGAAGCTATGTATGGTTTGTACGAGTTTGTACAAACTAGTTGGTTTGTATTTGATACCCAGCCTATATATATATATATATATTAAAGGAGAAACCACCAAGAATGACTTGGCATCATGAGAGTTGAGTATTGAGGTATTGGTGAATTGTGGTTGAATTTGAGATATCCTACATTGGTGAGAGGTTGAAAGCATGGAGTAGAGTGGTGTGTATAAAAAGGAATGATAGGATGTCATTTGTGTCAACTCATGGGGTTTGAGTTATAAGGCTATATAACTTGGATGACTCTATTTTTGCAAAACAAATCTTATTATAAAAAGTAAAAAAATAATGGTAGTTGAGGTGGCATCATGAGAGTTGAGTATTGAGGTATTGGTTAATCAATATATCAAGGTTAATCAATATCAATCAATCATCAATATATATTAAAAGAAGAACCAAAAGGAATTGAGATGACATCATGAGAATTGAGTATTGAGGTATTGGTGAATTGTGGTTGAATTTTAGATATTCCACATTGGTGAGAGGTTGGAGTGGATTGGTATGCATAAAAACGATTGATAGGATGTCATTTGTGTCAACTCATGGAGATTAAGTTATAAGGTTATCTTATTTGGATGACCTTATTTTTGTGATACAAATCATAATATATAAAAAAGTTAGTTGTGGTTGAGGTTTAGATATTTCACATTGGTAAAAATCAATATATATATTAAAAAGAAGAACCAAGAGGAATTGAGATGGCATCATGAGAGATGAGTATTGAGGTATTGGTGAATTGTGGTTGAATTTGAGATATCCCACATTGGTGAGAGGTTGAAAGGTTGAAGTAGAGTTGCAAAACAAATCTTATTATAAAAAAAATTAAAGTTAGTTGTGGTTGGGATTTTAATATTGCACATTGGTAAAAATCAATATCAATCAATATCAGTGTATATATATATATATTAAAGGGACAACCAAGAAAAATGACTTGACACCATGAGGTTTGAGTATTCCTAAAATCTTGAAATGTGGTTAAGTTTCATCATCTCACATTGGTGAAAAGATGAAAGTTTTGAAGTAGGGAATGACTATAAAAAATGAGGGATAGATGTTTTTGTGTCAATTTTCATGTGGTTGGCTCAATTTATCTCACCCTGTTTTCGTATCATCCCACATTGGTGAGAAGATGGAAGTTTTGAAGTATGAATTGAGTATAAGAATGGAGGGGTAAATGTTTTTGTGTCAACTCATATGATTGGCTTAATTTAGCCTAACCTATTTTTGCTAATATATATATATATATATATATATATATATATATATAACAAATAATTAACATAATGTTTTTGTGAGAACTAATAAGGTTGACTCATTTTACATTACCCAATCAATCAATATATCGATATAGATCAATATCAATATATATTGAAAGAGAAACCAAGGATAATGACTTGGCATGATGTTTGAGCATTCCTCAAATCTTAAAATAAGATTGAGTTTCAGCATCCCACATTGGTGGGAAGATTATAGTATGAAATAAGATAGTGAGTATATAAAAGAGGGTGATGAAAGGTTTTGAAATCTATAAACATGGTTGGAATCATAACCAATTAAATGGTAAAAAATTAAAGTGGAAAAATAAAAAATGAAACCAATGACGATGACTTGGAACCATTATGGATTGATTATTCTTTAAATCTTGAGTAAGGTTGATTTTTATCATCCCACCTTGGTGGGAATATGATAGTTTAAAAGAAGATGATAGGTATTAAAAGAGGGATGAATGATCTGAAATCTATAAGTTGGAATCAAAACAAATATAAAAGGGTGATAGAAGGTTTTGTAATCAATAACCATGGTTGAATCATAACCAACCAAATGGTAAAAAAAAATATTGTGCAAAATAAAAAATGAAAACCGAGAATGATCACTTGGAACCATGAGGTTTGATTATTCCTTAAATCTTAAACCAAGGTTGAGTATTTATCATCCCACACCGGAGTGGGAAATATGATAGCTCGGAAGAAGATGATAGGTATTAAAAAAGAGATAGATGGTTTGAAATCTACAACCATTGTTGGATTCAAAACCAACAAAATGGTTAAAATTATAGTGCAAAGTTAAAATAAAAACCAACAATGACTTGGGACTATGAGGTTTGAGAATTCTCAAATCTTTTAATAAGGTTGAGATTATCATCTCCCTTTGTTGGTAATCCGGTTGTTTAAAATAAAATGATGGGTATAAAATTAGTGATGTAAGGTTTTGAAATCTATTACAATGGATGGAATCAAAACCAACCAAATGGAAAAATTATAGTGCAAAGTAAAAAAAAACAAGGATGATGACTTGACAATAAGAGGTTGGAGTATCCCTCGAATCTTAAAATAAGGTTAAATTTTATCATCCCACGTTGGTGGACAAATAATAGTTTGAAAGAAGTGATGGATAAAAAAAGGGATGGAAGGTTTTGAAGTTTATAACAATGGTTGGGATCAAAACTATTCAAATGGTAAATGTTATAGTGCAAATTTAAAGGAGAAACCAGATATATGACTTCGACCATTTGGTTTGGGTATTCCTTAAATCTTAAAATAAGGTTAAGTTTGTTCATCCCACATTGATGGATAAATAATAGTTTGGAAGAAGAAGATGAGTATATAAAAGAGTGATGGAAGGTCTTGAAATCTATAAGCATGTTAAACACATGTTACATTGACAATTCATAGACGTTTAATCATATATGATTAAACACAGGCACATGGCGTGTAATCATATATTATATCACACTTCTCGCCTTTTCGCATAATATTTAACTTATGATCATTCCTCTCTCTCTCTCTCTCTCTTTATATATATATATAGAGAGAGAGAGGGAGCTTCTTCAGCAACCACCACCCAAACATGAAACCAATGAAACCTAATCCAGACCGTCCTTTCCTTTGATCAACGGTCGAAAGTTTTTTGCATTTTAATTAATTAAAAAATTAAGGAAAGGGTAGTTTAGGAATAGATTTTAGGTATTTAAATTTAAAATCTATTAATTAATTTGAATTAATCTAATTATGGTTAATCTATTTCCTTAACTTTCTCAACATTTACCTCAATCTCTCTCTCTCTCTCTCTATCTATGTATCTCTCTCTCTCAAATTTCCGGCCACCATGATGATCCAAACCACCGGCGACAGAAGGTGGAGAAGGTGGAGGAAGTACAGTGATCAACCGCTACCAGCTTTTGTTTTTCCGATGAGTTTTTGTAATTTCTTTAACGAAACAGAAGAACCGTAAGAAGCACATCCACGTGAGCGCCAGTTACGACGTATCTGAAAACACCGCAAGCATCCCGGAGGTCGTGGTAACGCCATATCGATTCATATTATGGGTTTCATATCGATTTCATATCGATTCTAGGTTTCATATCGATTCGGGTTTCATATTGATTTCATATCGATTATGGGTTTCATTATGATTCATTATTCTGGGTTTCATATCGATTCTGGGTTTCATTATGATTCATGATTCTGGGTTTCATATCGATTTTTATCTACTAAAAAAACTGTTTTATGACAAAACTGTTTTTTTCTCCTATGAAACGTGAAAATTTCGAAAAAACGGTTTATGAAACTTTAAAAACTTGAAACTTATGAAAAAAACTGTTTACGAAAAAACTGTTTATGAAACTCGCAAAAATTATGAAACTCGCAGGAATTTGGGGGAGGTCGCCGGAGTGGGAGGAAGTCGCCGGATTGGAGATCGCCGGAGTGGGAGGAAGTCAAAAATTAGTTGATGAATTATGTTACATTTTAACTCATTTAATTGTCTTTAAAAATATACTATCTCCCCGTGCAACGCACGGGCCCAACACTAGTTATTTATAGTTTCTTAAATAAGGTTAGGTTTGAGTTTAATTTTCTTATTTATCTTTTTATTTGTTTAGTATTTATCTTTTATTAATTTAGAGTATAAATAGGGTTGCTAGGTTTCTTTGTTGGAATCAATTATTCAAAAAAAGTTTATCTTTAGAGAGTTTTCTCTTGAAGTTTCGAGTTTTACAATTCGTAATCTCGTTTATCAAAAGGGTTTAGACGTTTATCGATCATTTCGCAAACCTACGCTGCGTCATAAGATCTTTCATGGAATTAGTTGCTCTAACATTAAAAGTAAAGGTCAGGTAGCGTTCATCTCATTCTTCTCAAAGTCTACATCCAAATGAGATAAGAGAGTTGGTTTTGTTGGGTTTTCTTATGGTTTTCTTATGGTTTTTTTGGCCCATGAGGAAGGCCCATGTGTTTTGGCCCTCATATATATATTTCTTATTCAACACTATTTTGATTAGGGTGTGTATTTTTCAAATTAGCAGCCACATAGAGAGAGAAACAAGAAAAAGGAGAGAGAGCTCCATTTTCGTCTTTCTTAACCCAGCTGCAGAAAACTTCTGTTTCCCAGAGATTGAACGGTCGGATCATCGTGATTTTTGGTCAGAAGCTTCACGACATCTTCATCTACATTCTGGACGGTGGGATCGTGTTTTTGAGGTCCGGAGGTCAGGTTTTCTCGGGGTTCTGCACATCAGCAATTTGTGGTGATATTTTCTCCATCCTTGCTCTATTTTGGTTCCATACATCTTGATGTGCTTATTTCCAAGTGTATGATGATTTTGTATGCCTCTAGTATAATCTAGAGAAGACTTTGTATTGCTCTAATATTGGTGGTAGTGGATTTGAAGCGGCTCTAGTAGTCCCGTGGTTTTTACTCTCGATTTCGAGGGGTTTTCCACGCTAAAATTTTTGGCGTCTCATTGTGGTTGCTGATTTTATGTTGTGGAGCTGTTTTTACTTGCATTTAGAATACTCTATTTGTTTGCATCCTCAAAGGTTCATTCGGGTCGGGAAAGTTAAGCCTAACGAAGATTAATTCCGCATTTGTTGTTACCGTTAGTGGTCGTTTTTCCCATCAAATTGGTATCAGAGCTTTTGGTTATCGTTTTGAGTTTGACTTGTTTGAACGATGGAAGCTAATACAAGTAGGATGATAATTTTAAATGGTTCTAATTATCATGTTTGGAAAGGGAAGATGGAAGACCTTCTTTATGTGAAGGATTTTTACTTGCCTATTTTTTCGACCGACAAAACCTGAGAATAAAACAGATGCAGAATGGAATATTTTGCATAGACAAGTTTGTGGGTATATTCGGCAATGGGTTGATGATAATGTTTGAACCATATCAGTGGGGAGACTCATGCTCGTACTCTATGGAACAAGCTCGAGCAGTTATATGCTCGAAAGATTGGAAATAATAAGTTGTTCTTGATTAAAAAGTTGATCCAACTTAAGTACCATGATGGAACTCCTATCACTGATCATTTGAATGCATTTCAGGGAATTATTAATCAGCTTGCAGGAATGGTTATCAAGTTTGAAGATGAAATCCAAGGCTTATGGATCCTTGGTACTCTACCGGATTCATGGGAGACTTTTAGGACATCATTGTCCAACTCCGCACCCGATGGTGTTATTTCCATGGAATTGGCTAAAGGCAGTATTTTAAATGAAGAGATGAGAAGAAAGTCACAGGGTTCCTTTTCACAATCAGATGTCTTGGTCACAGAAAGGCGGGGGAGAAGTCAGAGTAGAGGTCCGAGTAACGGAGGAAATCATCGGGTAAATTCGAAAGGAAAGTTTGTTGATTTTGAGTGCTACCATTGTGGTAGGAAAGGGCACACGGTACGATTCTGCAGACAGTTGAAGAAGGAGAACAAAAGAGGCATCCACAACAATCAAAAGAACAATCATAAGAAAGATGATGGTGGTAATGACAATGCTGAAATCAATACCACTGTTGAGGAGTTCTTTCTTTGTTGTGATGATGATATGGTGAACCTTGCACATGATGATTCGAGTTGGGTTATTGACACTGGTGCTACGTGTCATGTTACATCATGAAGAGACTACTTTACATCTTACACTACAGGTGATTATGGCACTGTTAAGATGGGTAATAGTAATCTATCAAAGGTTGTTGGAATTGGCAATGTCTGTTTGAAATTTGACACTGGGATGGAATTGGTTTTACGAAATGTAAAACATGTCCCAGATATGAGACTTAATGTGATTTCTACAGGCTTACTTGATGATGATGGCTACAACAACAACTTTGGTAATGGTATATGGAAACTCACTCGTGGTTCATTAATCGTGGCAAGAGGTAAGAAATGCCCATTGTTATATGTGACACATCCGAAGATCTCCAACAACATTGTTAACGCTGTGGAGAATATTGATATGACTGATTTGTGGCATAAGAGACTCGGTCATATGAGTGAAAAGGGGATGTCTTTACTATTGAAGAAAAATGTGTTAACCGGTGTGCATGATGTTCATCTGAAGAAGTGTTCTCATTGTCTGGCAGGTAAGCAGAACAGAGTTTCGTTTAAGAGTCATCCTCCTTCTAGGAAGGAGAACATACTTGATTTGGTACATTCCGATGTTTGTGGTCCTATGAAGACTAGGACACTTGGTGGTTGCTCTTATTTTGTCACATTCATCGATGATCATTCGAGAAAGGTATGGGTATATACCTTAAAATCTAAAGATCAAGTATTTGATGTGTTTAAACAATTTCATGCCTCGGTTGAGAGACATACTGGGAGGAAGCTTAAGTGTATTCGGACAGATAATGGAGGTGAATACATTGGGCCATTTGATGCTTATTGTAGAGAACATGGTATTCGGCATCAAAAGAGTCCTCCCAAGACACCGCAATTGAATGGATTAGCAGAGCGGATGAATAGAACATTGGCCGAGCGTGTCAGATGTTTGCTGTCACATGCAGGGTTGCCGAAATCCTTTTGGGGAGAAGCTTTGAATACGGCGGTACATGTTATTAATCTAACTCCTTGTGTTCCTTTGTCTTTTGATGTTCCTGACAGGGTTTGGAGTGGAAAAGATGTTTCGTACCGTCACTTACGGGTCTTTGGATGCAAGGCTTTTATGCATATTCCCAAAGATGAAAGATCAAAGCTTGATGTGAAGACTAAGCCATGTGTGTTCCTTGGTTATGGCCAAGATGAGTTCGGTTACAGATTATATGATCCGGTTCAAAAGAAACTTATTCGAAGCCGAGATGTTATTTTCATGGAAGATCAGACTTTGAAAGATGTTGAGAAGGAAGACACTATTCCTCGACATAATGATGATCTTACTGATTTGGATCCAGCTCCTCCTAAGCATGTTGAGACACGTGATGGAGATGGTGTTCTAAATGACGAACAAGATGGCACTGATGATGTTGATGTTCCAGTGGAAATTAAGATGGATGCAGAAGTCCATCCAGAGTTACCAGTTCCAGGTATGCCATCATTTATCCCACTTAGGCGGTCAATGAGAGATCGTCATCCTTCTACACGATACTCTGCTGATGAGTATGTCTTATTCACTGATGGGGGAGAGCCGGAGTGTTATGAAGAGGCCATGGAAGATGAGCACAAGCAAGAGTGGGTTGAAGCCATGCAAGACGAGATGACTTCCTTGTATGAGAACAATACTTTTGAGTTGGTGAAGTTGCCTAAAGGCAAAAGAGCTTTGAAGAACAAGTGGGTCTACAAAGTGAAGACAGAAGAACATACTTCACGGCCCAGGTACACAGCTAGATTGGTGGTTAAAGGCTTCAGTCAAAGAAAAGGTATTGAATTTGATGAGATTTTCTCACCGGTCGTGAAGATGGGATCTATCCGAGTGGTTCTTGGTTTAGCTGCTAGCCTTGATCTTGAGGTTGAGCAGATGGATGTGAAGACATCTTTCCTTCACGGTGACTTGGACAAGGAAATCTACATGGAGCAACCTGAAGGTTTTCAGGTTAAGGGCAAAGAAGACTATGTGTGTAGACTTTAGAAAAGTCTTTATGGTTTGAAGCAAGCACCAAGACAGTGGTACAAGAAATTTGAGTCAGTCATGGGTAAGCAAGGCTACCAGAAGACTACTTCAGATCACTGTGTTTTCTTCCAGAGGTTTGGTAATGATGATTTCATTATCTTATTACTATATGTTGATGACATGTTGATTGTTGGCAAGAATGTAGAAAGAATTACCCAGCTGAAGTCAGAATTGAGCAAGTCTTTTGCTATGAAAGACTTGGGGCCAGCAAAACAGATTCTTGGCAGTCGGATTACACGAGATAGAGCTTCCAAGAAGTTACACATGTCACAAGAGCAATACATCGAGAAGGTGCTTCGCAGATTCAACATGGATAAAGCTAAAGTGGTTAGTTCACCTCTAACTACCAACTTTAAGCTAACTGATAAAGATTGTCCCTCTTCAAAGAAGGAGATTGAAGAAATGGATCGAATTCCGTATGCATCGGCTGTTGGGAGTCTGATGTATGCGATGGTATGCACACGACTTGATATTGCCTATGTAGTAGGTGTTGTTAGTCGTTTTCTGTCGAACCTATGTAAGAAGCATTGGGAAGCAGTTAAGTGGATTCTCAGATATCTACGTGGTACTTCCAAATTGGGTATAACTTTTGGAAATGGGGAGCCAATGCTTGTTGGGTACACTGATTCTGATATGGCAGGAAATAAGGACAACATGAAATCTACTTCTGGATATTTGATGACCTTTGCAGGGGGAGTTGTGTCATGGCAATCAAGGTTGCAAAAGTGTGTTGCTTTGTCTACCACTGAGGCTGAGTATATGGCGGCAACAGAAGCGTGCAAAGAACTATTGTGGCTGAAACGATTCATGCAAGAGCTCGGCTTTATGCAACAACGCTACATGGTTCTTTGTGATAATCAAAGTGCGATTCACCTTGCTAAGAATTCTATGTTTCATAATAGAACAAAACATATCGATGTGAGGTATCATTGGATTAGAGATGCTCTTGAAGACAAGATGTTTGAACTTGATAAAGTTCATACTGATGATAATGGTTCCGATATGTTGACAAAGGCTTTGGCAAGTGAAAAGCTGAAGATATGTTGCTTGATCGCCGGAATGGCGAACTGTTGGGAACTGAAGATATGCTAAGTATGGTTAGTACTGCTAAGTCTACATTACTACTGCCAGTTCTTCGTTACTACTGCTGGGAAAGATTACTACTGCTAGAAGAGATTACTACTGCTAGAAGAGATTACTACTGCTAGAAGAGATTACTACTGCTAGAAGAAGTTACTACTGCTAGAAGAAGTTACTACTGCTAGAAGAAGTTAATACTGCTAGACATGGTTAGTACTGCTGAGCTGAGTTACTACTGCTTGAAGACTGTGAAGGTTAATACTGCTGAAGGTTATTAATGCTGCTGAGCCAAATCATCATTAATACTGCTGAGTTGATAAGTTTGGGATGCGATGCTTTTGGAGACAAATAAGGAATTGATCAAGATATGTTCAACGAAGATTCAGAAAATCAATTTACTTTTGATAGTTATCTTGTAATTACTTTTGTATATATAGTATTGATAGATAGCTATTAGAAAAAGAGACGATATACGAAAACAGAAAATAGATAGTATACAGAATTCGATATTCATTCAAGAGTGAATTAACCTCAAGATCATAGATCCTATTTCTAGAGAAGTAGAAATCGTCTTGTTGAGCCTGTTCAACAAGATTGAGGTTTGGTGTAAAACTTGTGAGTAATAACTGTTTGATATATATACAGTTTATTGAATTTCTATTGATTGTTCTTTAATTGATTTAGAGTTCTATTCCGCAAGATTCTCTAAATTCTGCTTCTAAGAAGTTTAATTCTTGTTAAGAATCGATCCTGACAAGTGGTATCAGAGCGTTGGTATCTTAGAAGCTATGGACAATTCAATGGATACTCACAGTACTCCTGTTTCAAAAGTTCCCATGCTCAAATCCAATAAATTGGACATGTGGAAACTGAGAATCAAGCAGTACATTCTTCTTACTAATTATGCAATATGGGACATCATAGAAAATGGCCCATGTAATGAAGGAAAGATTGGAGAAGATGGTGAAGGCTTTGACCAATCCAAGGTTGAGTGTTTTGGAGGATCACATCAACAGGCTCCAAATGGAAACCAAAACAGAAGCTCCTCTCAAGCCCATGTTTCTCAACAAGGAATGGGATTTGATTGGAGTGATCAAGCTGAGGAAGCCTGTCAGAATCAAGCTCTTATGGCAGAAGTATCTGATATTCCCACTGAGGTACAATCTAAACTCTGTTCTCAAGCTTGCATTGATGCTGTTAAAAAATATAGGGATCACAATCAGGGTATGTGTGATGACCTCAAGAGGCTAGAGAAAGATGTGAAAGATTATGTTAGGATTGTAGAAAGGTTTGAGGAACAGATTAGAGCTTTTCAAGCTAATGAACTTCAACACCACTATGATACTAACTATTGGAAGTGGGAGAAGAATGAGTATGAGATTAAGCTGAAAGTGTCTGGGGAGGAGAATGAGAAATTAAAAGAAGAGCTTGAGAAGGTTAAACTTGATGTTGAAAAGTTTACCTGTGCTTCTAAAACCATGGATACCATCATTAAGGCTCAAATCCATGACAAGATGAAAGTAGGGATAGGATACAATGCCACACCTCCACCCTACAATAACAACTACATACCTCCCAAGTCTGATTTGTTAGAGACCAAGGATAGAAAGGAACCTGAATTAAAGATTAATATAGATCCCTGTGAAAAAGAAATAGTTGCTGAGGATGAGACTGACAAAGTAGACTCTGATGAGGAATGTGAGAGTCCATGTGTCAAGAACACTGAGATCAAAAGGAATGAAGAGAAAAAGGGAGTCCATTACAAACAGACCACAGTTGTGGCTCCCAATACCTGTAAACATTGTTCTTGTAAGAAATCTCAAGAGCTCAAGCCCCAAAAACATGATAATCAGAGGGGAAATCAAAGGAACTGGAATAACCAGTGGGCTATGAGACAAGGAGTTGACCTGAACAGAATCAACAGGCCAAAACCTTGCTTCATCTGTGGTAAGCTAAATCACTTAGCCAAACACTGTTATTTCAATCCAGTTAACCAAAGGTTTAATGCTCAAAGATATTTTCAAAAACCTGCTGGTTACAGAAAGAGTGGGGGATATAAAAAGTCTGTGAGGAAAGTTGTGGCAAAGAAACAAGTTAAAACCATAAGCCACATGAAAAAGGCAGAAACAGAAAGTGTTAGAGTATGGATGCCTAAAGGTACCAATGATAATACTGCCAACTCAGTTAGTACTGCTAACAGTGTTAGTACTGCAGGAAGCAATAATGTCACTAGCAGTGTTAGTACTGCTAACACAGTTAGTACTTCTTCAACAATTAATACTGCTTCTAGTGTTAGTACTGCCAAGTTAGTTAATACTGCTGAGAAGGCTAGTACTTCTGGAAGCAATGTTAGTGCTGCCAAAGTTAGCACTTCTACATCAGTTAGTACTGCTTCTAGACCTATCATCAAAACAAAGTACTCAAGCACTGATGTTCCTCACTTTGACAAGCTCATCAAAACAGAATGTAAGTATTTTGATGATCAAGGGAGACCCAAGACCACTATGGCTTGGGTCCCCAACAAAAACTAATTGATTTCTCAGATGTGCAGGGCAGCCAACAGCTTAAGGGAAGAAGCATTTGGCATGTTGACAGTGGTTGCTCTTGGCACATGAAAGGTAACATGGCCTGCCTTCAATATTTCAAATGAATTGGTGGAGGACATGCTACTTTTGAAAATAATCCTGCAGAAGGTAAGAGAAGTGGTAAAAGTGATGTGTAAGATGACATTTGAGGATTTGACAAGTGATGCACAGTGCAGAGTTACTACTGCCTGTGTTCTAGTAGTTAATACTGCTCAGTAGTTAATACTGCTAGTGCTCAGTTAATACTGCTCAGTAGTTAATACTGTTAGTGCTCAGTTAATACTGCTCAGTAGTTAATACTGCTCAGTAGTTAATACTGCTAGTGTTCAGTTAATACTGCTCAGTAGTTAATACTGCTAGTGCTCAGTTAATACTGCTCAGTAGTTAATACTGCTCAGTAGTTAATACTGCTAGTGTTCAGTTAATACTGCTCAGTAGTTAATACTGCTAGTGCTCAGTTAATACTGCTCAGTAGTTAATACTGCTCAGTAGTTAATACTGCTAGTGTTCAGTTAATACTGCTCAGTAGTTAATACTGCTAGTGCTCAGTTAATACTGCTCAGTAGTTAATACTGCTCAGTAGTTAATACTGCTAGTGTTCAGTTAATACTGCTCAGTAGTTAATACTGCTAGTGCTCAGTTAATATTGCTCAGTAGTTAATACTGCTAGTGCAGTTAATACTGCTAGGTAGTTAATACTGCTTGGTAGTTAATGCTGCTTGGTAGTTAATACTGCTCGGTAGTTAATACTGCTAGGTAGTTAATACTGCTTTTGATAATCAAGGGCATATAAATACCCCTGTGTGCCCGCCCAAGTTCATAACGACTCTTTGCATTTACTTCTTCTCTCTCGTTCTAACCTAGTCTCCCAGAATCTCTGTGTTTTTCTTTTAAGAATCCTCAGGAATCATGGAGTTTGTGGATGAGCACAATGAAATAGCCATGCTTCAGAAGCCGAAACAAGCTGCGGGATTCCACGATATAGTCGATTTTCTCAAATCCTCGCACATCTCCTATGCCCTAACGGTGAGCCCAACAATCTATATCGAACATCAGACACAATTTTGGGAGAATGCCACTGTTAGTGTCGAAGAAGGGCAGAAAACCATTCGAACAAGGGTCTGTGATAAACCCTTGAAAGTCACTGAAGAGGTTATTCGCATCTCTCTTCAGTTGAATGATGCTTCAGGTATATCTTCTATTCCTAATGAAGAACTATTTTCTACTTTACAAAGAATGGGGTATGAAGGTCCCATTGGTGTTTTTAAACTCTACAAGTCAAAAAATTTCAACCAATGGAGATTTCTTGTTCATACCCTGATGCACTGTATTTCCAAGAAAACTACTGGATGGAGTGAGTTCAGCAGTCCCATTGCATATGCCTTGGTCTGCTTATCCACTGCCAGAAAGTACAATTTTTCAGCAATGATCTTTAATGATCTTGTATCAAACTTGGAATCCAAAAAGACCTTTTTCATGTATCCAAGGTTTGTGCAAGAAGTTCTTAACAAGGAATTGATGGACTTACCTCAGTTTACTGAGGTATATGTACCCAAATCCCCTAAAGGGAAGGTTTTTTCAAATATGAAAAGACTTCCTAGGGACTCGGAAGGAGTTGACACACCATTGTTCTCTACAATGATGGTTGTGTCCCACCCCTCTGAAGGTATGGCATCAGGATCAAGGCCCTCATTAGATCAACCCACTGATGACCAATCCCAACCTTCCATCTCAAAAGACATCCCTCAGTCCATTCTTGAACAGCCCACTCCCACAATCACCAAAAGGTTTCAAAGAAGAAAGGTGCACAAGGCTCCTTCCCTTGATGTACCTACTCAAAGCCCTAAGCCTTTAAGCCCTCAATTGGAGCATTCTCCAATTGAGAATATCAACAGGGAAACCACAGGGGTGTCTCCCAACCCCAAGAAGGTGGTCTCTAAGGAGAAGGATGACCATATGGGTGCTAAGGCTGCCACTACTTTTGCTAGCACAGAGAAGGACAGTGGTAACATAAATAAGACCTTCCCCATGGCAACTCTAAATGAGAAATCATTAGGAGGACCCAGGTGCCAAGAAACCAAGGGGGCAGGTAGTGCTTCTGCTAGGCAGAAGGCTTCTGCTGAAACTTCCAAGGATCCTTTAAAGAAGGTAAACACTTCTAAACAAGGTGAGGATAGATATAACTATGAGGAATTGATGGAAACCATAGGGAATATCAACTTGGATGTTATGGCACAAAAGAAAGAGATTGAGCAACTTAAGACTGTGGTCACCTACCAACAGTCTCAAATTGAGAAGCTCAAAAAGATGGTCACCAAGTTGCTGAACAAAAAGAAAAAGGCAAGATTTGTGCTAAGAAGAAGAACTTCAACTGATGATGCTCCCAAAAAGGGGGAGTCAGAGTCAGAAGCAGAACTGAAACTGAAGGGTCCACAAATTGAGGGGGAGACTGTTCACATAGAGACTGAGATGGATATGGATTATGCACAGTTTAAGGGGGAGTCCAGTAAGACAGAAAAGGGGGAAGAGTGTGTTAAAGCAGCAGAAACCACAGCAGCAGAAACCACAGCAGCAGAAACCACAGCAGCAGAAACTGTTAATGCTGCTGAGTTTGAACAAGCAGCAGAAACTGTTAATGCTGCTGAAGGCCAAACAGACAAAGCAGCAGAAACTGAGCAGGAAGCAGTGACTACAACTCAAGCTGAAATAGATGAAGAAATATACTGGATTGTGAAGAACAGCATTGAAGCAGCATCATTACATGTTCTAAGAGAAGCAGTAACAGCCATAGCAGCAGAAATGGTTATTGCTGCTGAAAAACTTAAAGCAGCTGAACCAACTCCTGAAGCTGTTAAAACTCTTAAAAGAACCAAGATGATGTCAAAGAAAAGACCAAGAACCCAGCCCATAACTTCAAAGAAGAAAAATGAAAAGAAGCCAAGGGTGGAGTCATCTGCAGAAGAGGCCCAGGAGGAAACAGTGAAAGAAAAATCTGATGGAAAAGTTGCTGAAGAAGAAGTGGCAACTCCATCAGGGCAATCAGGCAATGTGAAATCACAAACGGATGCCCAATGTGATTTGTACATTACTAGTGTTGACTCTAACCCAATTCCACTTCAGGCTGAACCAATATCATCTAAGGCTCCTGAAATCATCTTTTGGGACACTTTGAAAGATGGTAGAAAGGAGTTCATTAGGATAAAAAGAGCAGATGGAAAATTTGAAGTCTTTTCTACTTGGGGAAAAATTGTCAGAACTTGCTCAAGATCAGACTTAGAAGAGATGTTCAAAGTTGGGATGAAGATATATGAAAACATGCTGACTGAGCAAGGGATGTCAATTTCTAAAATGGTACTTGAATTCTTGTGCCAAATGTTCAAACCTGAAGCAGTTCAGCATAGGTTAAACACACAGTTTCAAGCCATTACCAACTGGATGCTCTATGAAAACTGTGGAGTATATGTCATCTCCCTTGATTCTGCAACTCAAGAATACTATCTGGTGGATGAAATATACCATCACAGCATGAAGAGGCTGCAAGGAATGTTACATACCAAGCTGACCTGCAACAAGGATTCAGCAATGGGTAGATTCTTGGTAAAAAGGATTCTCAATCAGAGTCTAGGTCTAAGTCCTAATCTGTGTGTACATGATGACTAAGTTTTGGAAGCATCATCTGAAGAACTTGACTTCTTTTCCTAAAAGTCAAGTTAGGGGGAGATTGTTGGGAACTGAAGATATGCTAAGTATGGTTAGTACTGCTAAGTCTACATTACTACTGCCAGTTCTTCGTTACTACTGCTGGGAAAGATTACTACTGCTAGAAGAGATTACTACTGCTAGAAGAGATTACTACTGCTAGAAGAGATTACTACTGCTAGAAGAAGTTACTACTGCTAGAAGAAGTTACTACTGCTAGAAGAAGTTAATACTGCTAGACATGGTTAGTACTGCTGAGCTGAGTTACTACTGCTTGAAGACTGTGAAGGTTAATACTGCTGAAGGTTATTAATGCTGCTGAGCCAAATCATCATTAATACTGCTGAGTTGATAAGTTTGGGATGCGATGCTTTTGGAGACAAATAAGGAATTGATCAAGATATGTTCAACGAAGATTCAGAAGATCAATTTACTTTTGATAGTTATCTTGTAATTACTTTTGTATATATAGTATTGATAGATAGCTATTAGAAAAAGAGACGATATACGAAAACAGAAAATAGATAGTATACAGAATTCGATATTCATTCAAGAGTGAATTAACCTCAAGATCATAGATCCTATTTCTAGAGAAGTAGAAATCGTCTTGTTGAGCCTGTTCAACAAGATTGAGGTTTGGTGTAAAACTTGTGAGTAATAACTGTTTGATATATATACAGTTTATTGAATTTCTATTGATTGTTCTTTAATTGATTTAGAGTTCTATTCCGCAAGATTCTCTAAATTCTGCTTCTAAGAAGTTTAATTCTTGTTAAGAATCGATCCTGACACGAACTCTTCCTCATAGGCAAAAAGGGGGAGATTTGTTGGGTTTTCTTATGGTTTTTTTGGCCCATGAGGAAGGCCCATGTGTTTTGGCCCTCATATATATATTTCTTATTCAACACTATTTTGATTAGGGTGTGTATTTTTCAAATTAGCAGCCACATAGAGAGAGAAACAAGAAAAAAGGAGAGAGAGCTCCATTTTCGTCTTTCTTAACCCAGCTGCAGAAAACTTCTGTTTCCCGGAGATTTAACGGTCGGATCGTCGTGATTTTTGGTCAGAAGCTTCACGACATCTTCATCTACATTCTGGACAATGGGATCGTGTTTTTGAGGTCCGGAGGTCAGGTTTTCTTGGGGTTCTGCACAACAGCAATTTGTGGTGATATTTTCTCCATCCTTGCTCTATTTTGGTTCCATACATCTTGATGTGCTTATTTCCAAGTGTATGATGGTTTTGTATGCCTCTAGTATAATCTAGAGAAGACTTTGTATTTCTCTAATATTGGTGGTAGTGGATTTGAAGCGGCTCTAGTAGTCCCGTGGTTTTTACTCTCGATTTCGAGGGGTTTTCCACGCTAAAATTTTGGTGTCTCATTGTGGTTGCTGATTTTATGTTTTGGAGCTGTTTTTACTTGCATTTAGAATACTCTATTTGTTTGCATCCTCAAAGGTTCATTCGGGTCGGAAAAGTTAAGCCTAACGAAGATTAATTCCGCATTTATTGTTACCGTTAGTGGCCGTTTTTCCCATCAGGTTTGGTACACAAAGTGTAAAGTTTCTACACTTGATGCATGTATTGGAAAAAACATTGTACACACACTAATGATCATTTTAGTTTGATTTGGTTCAAGGAGTTAGGGCATCATTTATTTTCTTTGAAGGATGGTGAGCCAATGGGTATCTAGAAAAGATAAGAGGGTGTCATAGCACTGAAGTAAGCAATGGTGGATTCAGTTATCGAAAAAGGGGTAGGGTCGTCGAAGATGGCATCTGGTATCATTGGAGGTCCGTCTTAATTAATGCTATTAATTAATTAGATAATTAATGCAATTAATTAATTAGATAATTTATCAAATAAACATTTATGCATTTTTTGAAAATTCAAATTCCATACATCTCTCTTTTCTCTCCCTTCTCCCATCTACTCTCTCATCTATCCCCAACTAACACATATACACAATTAAATGTACACACTAAGGGTGCGTTTGGTAAATTGGACAGGACTGAACATAACAGAGATCAATGTCCCATGTTTAGCAGTGCTTTTATGTGGAACAGACAGGAACATAGTGGAACAAGCTGGAACATGCCTGTTCCACCCCTACCCCATGGAACAACCTGGAACAAGGTGGAACAAACTTATGTTTTACCAATATAACTCAAAATAAAATCTAATTCTCTTCTAAAACATCAAATACACATTCTATTTTATATTTTATTCATTCTTTAAATTTTATTTATTTGTATTTTATCTATTGTTATATGTTCTGTTCTGTCCAGTTCAGTCTACCAAACGCAGAACAACTGTTCTGTCTTGTCCTGTCCCGTCCTGTTCTGTTCTATCATGTATGCGTACCAAACGCACCCTAAGGGAACACATTGTAAACAATCTTAAGAAATTTCTTACTGAGATATTCATTTGTGTTCATAAGTGGTAGATTTAGATTTAGTTTTATAGATTTAGGTTTAGTCTTATAGATTTAAAATGTGTTCAGAAACTATAATAATATTTTTTAGAAAGTGCGTTCATGATATGTTCACCCTATATGCACATTGAATTGTGTATTTTTTTTTGAACGGCGGAAATATATTAAAAAAAACTAGCAAGAAGCTAGAAAAAACTATTACAAGTAAGAGATAGACATAAGAGGGTTTTGTAACCAACCCACCCAATTAATATTACACTTTCTACTCCTATTTGTAACCCAAAAGAACGACTGAGTTACAATGTTATCCCACAACGCCACTTTCTTAGGCTTAGGAAGCCTAAAAAGAGTCCCATTTCGAAAAGACCAAATAGCCCATAACGCCGTCAGAACAACCGCCTCAAAACAGGTCGACTCCGTTTTATTCAAACGCAACGATAATAACCAGCAAATCCACTCTGAATTTGACCTAAACTCCGGAATATCCAAACTCCACCATCGACCAATTTGCTTCCAAACATCCCGAGCCATTTGAAAAGAGAAAAACAAATGACCCACCGACTCAATCTCCAAATCGCAAACCGGACATAAGAGGGAATGCACATCTATTCCTCTTTTATCTAGGTTATCTCGAGTTGGAATCTTGTTCAAACTCAACCGCCAAGCAAAAACATTAATTTTGATAGGAACAAACCGATTCCATCTAGTAGGAGGAGATTCTACCACCAGAATTTTAGAATCAATGTAACTACGAGCAGAAGCCACCGAAAACTCACACAAAAATGAGAGGAGATAGAGAGAGAATGAGATGAAAAAGAATATATAGAGAGAGAGACAAAGAGTTTTTTAGTTATATTATATTTTTAACATTTTCTTTATTTAAATTAGATCTCACGAATTATTAAGTTTTAAAAAGACCCAATTATATTATCTTTTAAAAGAAAATGAGTAAAAAATTGCAGCGAATTGAAAATATCCTTGATACTCCGACTATTGCATTTTTAAACCAAAGTGCAATCTTTTTCACGTTTTAACTACCAATTTCCAATTTTCTCATAAACCACATTACATAAATCTAAAAACATTTAAATGTTTGAATGATTGTAAAACGAAAGATTATGTAATAATAGGAGTTAAGGTGAAAAGTGTAAGAGATTTAGATCTTTAATAGCTTATGATCTCAATCAACCCATAAATTACACTTTAAAAGGAATTGATCATGTACTTCCTATTAGTATCGATCTAGCGACTCTTTTTAATTATGATTAATCTAAAGACGAAAATCTCGTTTTATCATTCTTACGATAACTCTCGTTGTCACATGAACCCAACCCATAATTGCAATATAAATTACATAAACATAAAATTTATTTTATCCTTAAATCAAACTAATAAATAGAGTGAATTACACCGGTGGTTCCTGTGGTTTATCCAGATTTTGGATTTGGTCTCTAAAAAACACTATCTACGGTGGTAGTCCCTAACTTTTCAATTTACTTTCACTAGTAGTCCCTTAATCGTTAACGGCGTTAACTAAATGTTCTTACCATCCATTAGGTTAAATCAATTCAGGGTAAATCAGTCTTTTAATAAAAGCTTAATCTTTTTTCCTATTTTATAGAATTCAACGTGATCTTCAATTAAAAACAAAAGAGAGAATTTACCATTAATAAAAGATTAATCCTTATCCCTATTTTAAACAAATAACATGATCCTCAATTAAATTAGAAACATGATCTGCAATTAAAAAAGAAACATGATCTTGAACATCACGACTTGGCCGCCAAACAACACAATGTTTTCTTCATAGCGATTGCAACTTTCTGTCCCTTTCTCTTCTCATCCCTCTCTAGTTCACGAGAGATTTTACACATGGGTCGAGCTCAATGGCAAGTGTGAGAAAACTCCGATACAAACGATTATCTTGAATTATATGGTATGTACATACATGGGTTTTTTTTATCAATGTTTTTAAAAGATATGAATTTCTTTTTACGTTAGGATTTTCAATTGTTTTTTATTATCTTCAATGTAAACCACAGAGCATTATCCTACTTATATCATGTTGAAGATTCATCATGGTGGAGTGTTCACGAAGTCTCCGAGAAGGATGTATGTTATTAACGGAATATATATTGTATATTTATTTTGTGTGATTTCTTGTATATCCTTCCCTCTATTATAGGGATCTCCTTTATCTCTTCCTTGTTTACTGGAAGATTTATTTGTATTTATATGGGTATTGATTCAATGGAGAAGGAAGGCAATTATACCAATTATCATGGTATCAGAGCCCTATCAATCTGACGATTGATATGCTTCTTGGGTTGAACTCTTCCATATTCACGCATGCGCCTACAACGTCCTTGATCATATCGATGCTGAAACCCCGAAACCCACCAACATCGATGAAGCAACCTGGCAGAGACTTGATGCCGTCGTAAAACAATGGATCTACAGCACAATCTCATCCGAACTTCTTCATACGATAATGAAACCGGGGGCCAACGCTCAGGAACTGTGGAAGCGTCTTCAAGAACTCCTTCAAGACAACAAAGCCACTCGTGCCGTTTATCTTGAAGAACAATTCAATACAACCCGATTGGATTCCTTCTCCAACATCTCCGACTACTCCGCTCGCCTCAAAAGACTCTCGGACCAACTTGCCAACGTTGGAAATCCAATCTCCGAAACCAAGATGGTTTTGCAACTCGTCTCCGGCCTCACGAAAGGCGAATATGACGCCATTGCGACCTTCATCCAACAGTCTGACCTTCTTCCCAGCTTCAACAAAGCAAGGTCCCAACTGCTTCTAGAAGAGACGCGGCGCACAAAACAGGAAACTCACGCACAACACGCCCTCGCCACTCAACGAATCGACTCCCCTCACACCCCTAGTGACGCTCCGCCTCCTCGTGACATTCCCAACAATCGCCGCGGACAACCGCGGGGTGGCTGAAATTTCGGAAGGGGCCACTATCGTGGGCGATCGTCACACCCGCATCAGCCATGGTCTTCGCCTCAACAGACTTGGTACCGGCCGCCGACTTGGGCTCCCCCTCCCTGTCCCTTCCCCACAGTGTCGCCCTATGTGCAACCCGGCCTTCTTGGGCCTCGACCCACCTATCGAGCTCAGTCCACGACTCCACAGCAGGCCCAATACGCCCCTCAACAGGCCCACTTCACCACCGACACAGCCCCTACTCACGGTCACCCTATGACACCCACAGAGCTTACTGCTGCTTTTCACACCATGCATCTTCAACCTCCAGACAACTCATGGTACATGGATACCGGATCCACCTCTCACCTAACCAGCAATCCAGGTACGCTTTCCAATTTTGTTCGTTTAAACACACCGCATTATATTCTTGTCGGCAATGGTACTCGTATCCCAATCATTGGTCATGGCAATACCACCACCTCCTCTATTAACTTCCCATTCCGTCTCAACCAAGTTCACCATGTTCCTCACATCATTAAAAATCTTATTTTTGTTCGTAAGTTCTCCCGGGACAATCAAGTCTCAATAGAATTTGACCCGTATGGTTTTTCTGTGAAGGCACTCAACACGGGGAAAGTCATTACGAGATGCAATAGTACCGGCGAACTCTACCCCTTACTCAAGCTTCGCTCAACACACCGTCTCCGGTCGCTCTTCATACCGTATCTCCTACCACATGGCACAACCGTCTCGGCCACCCAAACATTTCAGTTTTTAAATTTCTTTGTAATCGTCACTCTAATTTTGATCGCACTCGTAATAATAAAATTGTGTGTGATGCTTGTTCTTTAGGAAAACATTGTCGCTTACCTTTCTCTCTGTCACATTCCATAAGATACTCTCCTTTTGACATAATTCACGCCGATATATAGACATCACCCATTACGAGTAAACTTGGTCATAAATATTACCTCGTTCTACTCGACGATTTCTCCCACTTTATTTGGACTTTTCCTCTTAAAACAAAATCCCAAGTCTTTTCTATATTCATCAACTTACAAACTTATATCCACACCCAGTTTGAAAAAAAGATAAAAACGTTCCAATGCGACAACGGTCGCGAATTTAACAACGCCACCTTTCACCAATATTGTACCACACACGGAATGCAATTTCGGTTCTCAAGCCCGTACACTTCTTCTCAAAACGGGAATGCCGAACGCATTATTCGTACGATCAATAATATGATTCGCACGCATCTTATCCAAGCCTCTCTTCCACCATCTTTTTTGAATTATGCCCTCGATACCTCCACGTATCTCCTTAATATTCTCCCTTCTACTATCACCAATCACAGCCCAACCGTAATCCTATACAATCGCACACCTTCCTACGACCACCTCCGAACATTCGGTTGCCTTTGTTACCCAAACATCTCCGCCACCACCCCATAAAAACTCGCACCACGCTCCCTTCCTTGTGTCTTTCTTGGATACCCGTCCAATCATCGGGGATACATTTTCCTTCCTTTATTCTCATCCACACCCATCATCTCTAGACACGTCACATTCCAAGAGTCTATATTCCCTTTTTCCAACCCTTCAAAATATCGAGACCAACATTACCAATTTCTAGACTCCTCCGACCCATCTCCCTACCTTGCCTACCACCAAGTAAACACCAACCATCAAACAAACACGCCAACCCCACCTGTCCAAACTCCTCCGCCCCTTCCCTCACCTACCCACACCCAAGAACCTTCTTCTACCATCCCCCCTCCACACGACCAACCTCCTCCTTCCATCCCATCCTCCTCCCATCACATGCAAACTCGCTCTAAAAGCGGGATTATCAAACCCAACTCCCGATTCACTCTCAACACTCAGACTCTCTCTCCCATTCCCACCACCCCAAAAGTCGCCATGCTAGACTAAAATTGGAAAGATGCCATGCTCACAGAATACAATGCATTGCTTAAACAACACACTTGGGAATTAGTACCCCGACCCACAGACACGAACATCATCCGATGTCATTGGCTTTTTCGACACAAATTCCGCTCGGATGGGACACTAGAAAGGTACAAAGCTCGCCTTGTTGTCAATGGTAAGTCACAAGAGGTCGGGATAGGCTTCGATGAGACTTTCAGTCCGGTTGTAAAACCTGTTGATCCAAACCCTCAGTGATTTGATAATGACCCTCTCTTTTATACTTAGTGGAAATTGTAAGTAAACAATATGTATCAGAGTTTCATTATCGCTGATAAGTACTAAGATCTTACAGTACCGCTGATAGGAACTCTCGCTCTTTAGATTAAACATTCAGCGAACATTGTTCACCATAATACTCTGAGCCTGTTCAGTCCTTATGGTGATCGCTGATAAGTTAGTTGTTTACTTATGATCCCTGAAGACAAGTTTCACGTCAACATAGGTTCTACGCTGAAGTCGAAGATCAAGCTCAAGAACCAGCGACAAGTCTCCTAATGAACTGATGCGGATCAGCGAAGACTCAGATTTGTCCACTCAACGTGATGTATCAAGTACAAGACTTCAGCTATCGCTGAACTCTATCATTCGCTGATATAGAATGATAGATCGCTGAATCAACGAAAAGCTGATCATGAAGTCCTCCGTACAAAGTACTTTTGTCTAAACCACCCTTGCACGACTCCGTACGATATGTCAGAAAAAGAACCTCCTTATTGTCTGAAATCGTACAACAACTCTAATACTACACTGTTCAAACATGCGGCTACTAAGGTTGTCAACAAAGGTCAATGACATGCAACCAATCAGCTGCTGCCACGTGTAAAGTGTAAACTGCAATGCATTTAATGCATGCAGTATATAAGAAGAAGAACTCACTTCATTTAGAAGTAACTTGCTAACTCTGGACAAGTTCATCCTTCTTATCTTGAGATAGGTTATTATTAGTAATTTCCTTCTCTTTCTTAGTGCAAGAAACTTAGTGTTCCAACTTGTTTAGATTTAGGTTTATCCTTAATCTTGTTTCCGCAACAAGCTGTAAATTGTTAATGATTTATCAATAAACAATTTAGAAAAGTAAAATTTGTGTGTTTGTATTCAACCCCCCCCCCCCTTTCTACAAACTTGTTTAGCCCTTCGGGACCAACAAGTGGTATCAGAGCAGATTTGTTTAATCTCATAAACAAAGATCTAATCTATACTAAGATTTCTCTTCCTTGCTATTTCTGAAAATGGCTACCAACACAAACACAAATTATATCGACATGGTTTTCTTGCCAAACCCCCTAGATTCTCCAGAGATAATTTTAATCTATGGAAAAATAGGATGACTCTCTTCCTAGAAGGTGTAAACCCTACTATGCCTTATTATCTTGAAAACGGCCCATTTATTCCTATAAGAATTGATGCCGCAGTACCAGCCGCTGAGAATAGACCTGCTATTCCAGAAAGGCTGGTACCCAAAGAAGTTCATACGTGGACTGACGAAGATATGAAGAAAGTGGCTATCGACACTAAATCCAGATCCATACTATCCATGGCTCTTTCTGACGAAGTCTACCATTCCGTCATGAACCTGAAATCCTCAAAAGCCATGTGGGACACAATCTGTGTTCAGTATGAAGGTACTGCTGAAGTCCAGGACTCTCGAAAGATCAACCTGGTAAGACAGTATGAAAGTTTCATTTGTGGTAAGAATGAGACTCTCTCTGAATTTCACCAACGTTTTAATTGCTTAATAATAGATCTAAAAACTGTTGGTAAGGAATATTCTAACTTTGAAGTGCTGACAAAGTTTCTAGAATGTTTACCTGAAAGTTGGGACAGTTATTCTATGTGTCTCAAGCTGTCAAAGGATCTAAGATCAATGACCCTTGCTACCTTATATGGCACGATGCTAAATCATGAGCAATCAAGCCATCTTAAGAAGAATCTTGTAAAAGATTCAAAAAGCACCCCTGTTGCTGTAATCTCAGAGGAACCCTCTACTCAGCGACCCTCGGTCACTATCACTGAGTTAGAGAGTAACTCTGAAAGGTCATCAGATTCTGACTCTTCAGATGATGATGAATCTTTGGCCCTCCTAACTAAAAAGTTCAGGAGATTCGCCAAAAAGAAAATGTTCAGAAAGAACAAACCTCTTTCTATAACTGATAAGCCAAGATCATCAGCTCTTGTTGAAAAGGCTATTGCTACTTGTTTTAACTACGAAAAGATTGGACATTTCGCTAATGAGTGCATGTCTAAGAAAGTATCGAGAAACTCAGCGTTTCCCAAGAAATCCTTTATTCCCAGGAATAAAGATGACAAATACGCTAAGCTGAAAGAAAAGTATGCGAAGCTGAAAAGCTTTAAGAAGAAAGGCAAAGGCCTGATGGCTTACGATTGGGCTGCCTTTGAAGAAGAAGAATCATCATCTGACTCTGAGGATGATGAAGCCAATCTCTGTCTTATGGCAAAGATTGAAGATGAGGAAGAAAGTTCAGACATTCCCTCCACTTCAACCTCTGCTATTCAGGTATCACCTTCCTTCTTTACAAATATTGCAAATATTGATGAAGCTGATAGTCTGCATAAAATCGATCTCTTGACTAAAAGTTTATATGAAGCCATGAATGGCAAAACAATAGTTGAAAATCAAAACCTTGATCTCGCTGAACGGCTTAAAAACTGTCACCTTCAAATAGAAAAGCTTTCTAAAATTGAAGAAGATTTTAAAGATCAAGTGCATTTAAATCAGCTAGTCAAAATCGAACGAGCAGAAGCTATAGCTGCATTGAAAGCTGAAAAAGCTACTGTTGAAGGATGGTGTAATTCTTCAACAGAGATCACTGAGATAATTAAGTCTCAGATACCCCTGAGTGATAAACGTGGTCTTGGTTACAAATATGAAACTCAAGAACCAACCACTGATCGTTCCATGCTCTTGTTTGGAACTTTCGTATCCTCAGTCGCTGATACTTCATCCTCTCAGTGTTCCTCGTCCAGACCAACTATCCCTGAGGAAATTTCTACCTCTTCAAAAGGTAAAGAGAAAATGGTTTATCCAAAACCTACCTTTGTCTTTAAAGATAAAAGTAAAGGAATTGCTTTTAACCAAAATCCTCAGAAGGGTACTTTAGTACCAAAGCTGAATGCTTCTAAAGCTTTAGTGATTTATTCCTCTGGATCAAGGAATCAGATCTCTGGATCTACTCAGCGTGGGTCTATTCAGCGATCTACTCCTAGACTCAGAGTGGATGTCCTTGGTAAGAAATCTGAAGAACTAAACGTTCCTCCCATTTCAAAAGCCAAAAGCTTATTTGGTGCTGGTCCTTCTAATTCTAAATCAAAAGCTCAGCATTCAAATGGTCCTAGAACTACTTTTAGTTATAGGAAATGTTATCACTGTGGACTCACTGATCATATTGCTGGTAAGTGTCCCACAGCCACCAAAGCTGAAAAGATAGCTAAGGTGAAGATTGCCCCCAAGGCAAAGAAGACCACTGAGGTTAAGAAATTAACCAAAGTGAAGACTGACAAAGCTGAATCTTCAAATGCTGCGAAGATTGCTGAACCTTCCATTCCAACTACTTCCACTGACAAACGTGTACACATGGTTAAGTGGGTACCCAAGAAAAACTAATCTTCCTTTGTAATGCAGGTTAAGAAGGGTATCTGGTATCTCGATAACGGATGCTCTAGACATATGACTGGAAAGAAAAGCCTGCTCGCTGAATACAAGGAAGAGAAGGGTCCCTCTGTGACTTTCGGTGGAAATGGAAAAGAACATACCCGAGGGTTTGGTGTACTCTCAAATGGTACAACAACCTTCAGAAGAGTCGCATATGTTGAAGGGCTGAAGCATAATCTGTTAAGCATCAGTCAGCTTTGCGACAAGGATAACAAGGTAATCTTTACCAAGGAATCCTGCTTTGTCACTGACAAAAAGGAGAAGATAGCTCTCAGCGGTTATCGTTTGGAAAATTTTTATGTAATAAACATGGACTCAACAACCACTGAGAACTCCTGTTTCTTCTCAAAAGCCTCATCTGATGTCAATTGGCTATGGCATAAGAGGCTCTCTCATCTAAATTTCAAGACACTGAACACTCTTTCTTCAAAAGAGTTAGTCACTGGTCTACCTCAACACTCATACGCCAAAGAGTCTTTATGTTCAGCGTGTGAGAAAGAGAAGCAGACCAAAGCAAGCTTTAAGTCAAAGCAAGTCTTCTCAGTGTCATCTCCTCTACAACTACTCCATATGGATTTGTTTGGCCCTGTTAACAAACAATCCATCGCTGGAAAGAAATATACACTGGTCATAGTTGATGAATTCTCTCGTTATACATGGGTTATGTTTCTCCGTTCTAAGAGCGACACCCCTGAAGAACTCATCACCTTTGTTCGGAAGATGGAAACTCTGAAAATTTTGACCGTTCTCTCAATAAGGAGTGATCATGGGACTGAATTCAAAAACAGTTCTCTTGATTCCTTCTTTGAGAGTAAGGGTATTTCTCACAACTTTTCATCAGTGAGAACACCGCAACAAAATGGAGTCGCTGAAAGAAGAAATAGAACAATTATTGAAGCTGCACGTTCAATGCTCAGCGATTTTCACCTGCCTACTCAGTTTTGGGCAGAAGTTGTCAACACCGCTTGTTTTACGCAAAACAGGTCGCTGATAGTCAAAAGATTCAATAAAACAGCCTATGAACTTTTTCATGGGAGAAAGCCTTCAATCAGCTTTCTTCACATCTTTGGATGTCAGTGTTTCATACTGAACAACAGAGATGCCCTTGGAAAGTTTGATCCTAAGGCTAATGATGGAATCTTTCTTGGATACTCCTCAGTCTCCAAAGCCTTCAGAGTCTTCAATCGAAGAAGACAAACTATTGAAGAAACAATTCACGTCACGTTTGACGAATCCCGTTCAGCGAACTCTAAACCGTCCGCTGATACTGAAGAACTGGATCAATGGATGTTTTCTCATTTTGGTGATTCAGAAGACATCCCCACTCCTCGTACTCATACAGTTGAAGATGATGGTCCTAATATCATTCCAAATATGCAGAATAGTGAAGCTGAAACATCATGGGTCTCAGCTGTTCCTATAAACACTATACCTGCTTCTGAACCCAATGTCTCAGACATTCCATCTACTTCTCAGCAATCAGTGAATATAATGACAACTGCACCCATTCCTCTCTTGGCTAATACTCCAGACGTCGCTGAAGCTTCATCTTCAGTTTCTCCAGTTCAGGTTGAGTCAGCGTCTCACGCTCCGGCTCAGCGATGGACTGTAAATCACCCAATTGATCAAATTCTTGGTGATCCAAACGCTGGTATTCAGACTCGACGAAGTGCATGTAATATTTGTTTATTTGTTAATTTTATTTCTCTAACTGAACCAAAGAAAGTAGATGATGCCCTCAAAGATCCAAACTGGGTCAGCGCCATGCAAGAAGAGCTGACTGAATTCGAAAGAAACAAAGTTTGGAAACTTGTTCGAAGACCAACTGACAAAACAGTGATAGACACTAAATGGGTCTATCGAAACAAGTTGGACGAACATGGAACTGTAACCCGCAACAAGGCTCGTCTTGTTGCTCAGGGATACAGACAAGAGGAAGGCATAGATTATGACGAAACTTTTTCTCCAGTAGCAAGACTAGAATCTATTCGTCTATTCTTAGCATACGCTGTACACAAAGACTTCAAGGTATATCAGATGGATGTTAAGTCAGCGTTTCTAAATGGAAAGCTGAATGAAGAAGTCTATGTGGAACAACCTCCAGGATTCTCAGATCCTAAGCGTCCAGGTTATGTTTATAAACTGGATAAGGCACTTTATGGCTTAAAGCAAGCTCCACGTGCATGGTATGACACTCTTTCTACTTATCTCCATATTGAACAATTTGAGCGAGGTAAAATCGACAAAACTCTATTTTTCAGGAAAGTAAAAGGTCATATCATTCTTGTTCAGATATATGTTGATGACATTATATTTGGTTCTACTAACCCTGATCTTTGTACTCGTTTCGCTGATAGAATGAAAGATGAGTATAAAATGAGCATGATGGGTGAACTAACATATTTCCTTGGTCTTCAGATAAAGCAAAATAAGAAAGGAACTTTCATTAATCAAGGAAAATATGTTAAAGATATGCTGAAGAAATTCGACTTAACTGAAAGTTCAGCTATGAAAACCCCTATGGCACCACCGCTGACACTAGACAAGGATTTAAAAGGAGTTCCTGTTAATGTCACGCTGTACCGTGGGATGATCGGCTCACTATTGTATCTTACAGCTAGCGGACCCGATATTATGTATGCAACATGTTTGTGTGCACGATATCAAGTTGAACCTAAGATATCTCATATGAAAGCTGTAAAGCGAATTTTCGATATCTTAAGGGTACAGCGAATCTAGGTCTTTGGTATCCCAAAGACTCAGGATTCGATCTAATCGCCTATTCAGATAGTGATTTTGCAGGTTGCAAAATGGATAAGAAAAGCACCACAGGAGGATGTCAGCTCCTGGGTGGAAAGCTGGTAAGTTGGACAAGTAAAAAGCAAAACTCAGTGTCCACCTCCACAGCTGAAGCTGAGTATGTAGCCGCTGGAAGCTGTTGTTCTCAGGTCTTGTGGATGAGAAATCAACTACTGGACTATGACCTTCAGCTCTCAAATATTCCAATCTATTGCGACAGCACAAGTGCCATCGCTATAGCAAATAATCCAGTGCTACACTCAAAGACAAAACACATCGAAATCAGGTATCACTTTATCAGAGATCATGTGATGAATGGTGATATAGAACTTCACTTTATCCCAACTGACTATCAGTTAGCTGATCTATTCACCAAACCTCTTGATGAGACAAGGTTCAACTTTCTCATCAGCGAGCTTGGAATGCTGAACTTTGAAGAGTAAAATCTTCAGCGATTCACATTTGATCAGCAATAAGATAAAATCAGCTTGTATAACCCATTCTATCATCCTCTCTCTGAATAAACTTGATTCGCTGATATCAAGGTATGTTTTCTCTCTCTGACAAATCGCATGTAAATGCAAGATTTCAAAATAAATTACATCGCTGAATATCTCTTCCTTATCAGCGATATTTTGAAATTTCTAAAACCAACTGATATTTCTATTCAGTGCTTCATATTTTCAAAAGTGTCCCTGAGTTTTCAAAACCTCAGAGACATCCAAGAATGTGAAAGGACAATTGTGACGTCATTACAACAGATAAGCCCTGGCACGTTCTTCTTTTTTACACACGTTTGCACGTTTCGTTTACTCGCCAATCAAATGCAAACACGTGTCTGTGTCATGATGAAAATCTTTTCCCGCCCAAGATTTTCTCTCTCTCAAATCTCTATATAAACTCATTCTGGGTTTATATTTTTCTTTTACGCGAACTTCCTCTCCAAGCTAAGAAAAAGAATTTACTGTTGCATTTGTGCTCTCAAGTTTTTCAAGAACTTAAGAACTTCATCTTCTTCAACGAACCAGGTTAATAATTCTTTTATTTTACCTGTTTCTTCAAACTTGTTAATGATCTTCTCTTTGTTTTCACAAGATCAAACAAAAGAACTTTTTAAAATAAAATCATTTCTTTCATGGTTTTATGAACACAACCTTTCATGGTTGTTCTTCAAGTTTAAAACGCAAAATCTTAAACTTGTTCTTCATACGTTTTTTCAGAATCCCAATCTTTAAAAGAACCTGGAAAACAAGATTTCTTTTGGGTTTGCATTTCGTTTTTCAAAAACAAGAAAAACCCTAATCTTCATCAAGACATTTTGTCTGGATGAAATGGACAAAATTCGAACCATCTTATTGGAAAATCTTTCCACATTAAGATTATTCTTATTTGTTAATATTTGGTTGAACTGATAATACAGAAAATGGCATCTTCTGACATCTCCAAGAACACCATCGCTGAGAATACTGCTGCTGATAATACTGCTGAGGAAGTGGAAATCCTCAAGGCTCCTCAGGTCAAGTTCTCTCTTGACAAACCGGATTGAACCAAGGTAAATAACCTCTATGCGCTTCTCGAGTTTCTTCCTCGAAATCAAGTCACACATCTAGATGATGCTGTGAACTTCCTGAAGAACTGTTCCATCTCCACAGCCCTGACCATAATACCTCCTGCACATCAGCTACTGCTATCCCAATTCTGGTACTCTGCCAGACACTCTCAGCTACCTTCAGCCAAAGACCCCTCAAAAACAATTGATTGCATCCTCTGCGACACTGACTTTGGCACCATGAAGATCACCCCTGCCATCATTCGCAAAGCCCTCAGCCTTCCCATCGCAACCAAAGAAAAACCCTTCGTTCCCCTCCCTAACCACAAGAAAAATTCAGACAAGGAAGTCATCATTGCATTCTTCGATGCAATGGGCTATGTATGGGAAACTGGGAGGGACAAGAAGCCCGAGAAGAAGCTGACCCTCATCAAGAAGTCCAAAATGCCCAGCGAGATGAATTTCATCTTCGCTCATTTAATCAGCTGCATGACTGCCAAGTCCGGCTCCTCTGACCAAGCCGCTCAGCCTCAGCAAGCAATGGGATACGCATTGTTGAAAGGTCTACATATAGACTGGGCATCGATTATCTATGATGACCTGGTACTCAGAGTGGACTCCGTCGCTGACAGATCTCCATGGGTTCCCTATCCTCGATTCATCAGTGCCGTATTCCAAAAAGGCCTGAAGGACAGCTACCCAACAGAGGGTGACCTGAAACTCTCTCAGGTTAGCCCGAAGGTACTCGACTTCAAACCGGTGGAAAACGAGGTACGTCTTTCTACTCTTCTAACTCTTCTAAACCCTACTTCTTCTACATCTGCAGCTCCTTCAGCGGACAAACCCACCGTTGATACCCCAGCTGCAACCTCCATTCCTTCTCTTAAAAGGAAACCCTCTGAAACCCAACTTGGTTCCAAAAGAACTAAGAAAACCAAGGAGCAACCCCAGCAATCTATTGCTAAAGACTCCTCAGCTCCTCTTGATGGGCTGAAGGAAAGTTCAGTGGTACGCTCTGCCACAGCTGAACAAGCCACCCACTCTATCCCAACTTCAGCGTCTCTAAACGCTGAGGTTACAAACTTGGAATCTACCCAACCTCCTCCAGTCTCTCAAAAGACTGATGAAGTGATTCTCAGCGAATCCAACGCTGAACTCAGTACCCAACCTCCATTCTTATCCTTCGCTTCTCCCTCTACTCATTTGGACTCTACTCCAGTTATCACTGAAGCACCTGTCATTCCTCCAGAAGCTAAAGAAAATACTCTTCAAGGAGTGATGGGCATAGGACCTGCAGAGATGACCATACGTCCACGCACTTTAGCTGACGACATGGAACTTTTCTCAAGAACCCGAGATTTTGATGAATTCACCAATCCTCCTGCAGGTATACACCAACCCCTATACACTGTTACTAAACCCCAAACTTCTGAGCTTTCCTCTGTTCACAAGTTTTTATATGTTACAGGTCATAATTTGAGAGACATCAACGCCTCTCTGAAGACAATAGAGACGACGCTGACAGGTCTCACTACTACTCTTTCCGACAACTCTTCAGCTGTAACAAACGCTGGAGAGAATCTTACAAAGCTGACGACTGTCGTCGAAAAGAATGCCTCCAAAGCTGATTTGGAAAAGGTTGATAAATCACTCACCGACTTCGTCAAAGTTCTCTCTGATATCTACACAGACTACCTCGACATCAAGAAATCAGTTGACACCATGTCCAGCGAGGTCACAACGCTGAAGACATTTGTTGGCAAACTCGAAGGTCATATGTCTGCTGTAAAGACTGATGTCAGTTCAGTAAAAACTGACATGAGTTCTGTGAAGACCGATGTCAATACGATGAAGAATGACATCACTTCAATTCAGACTTTGTTGTAGCAGATCCTGACCAACACGACCGCCCCTGCACCTCCATCTTTTACTACGACGGATCGTGCTGAACTCGTGAAGATCAATCCTGGTATTTCTGGTATAGAAAACAGATTATCAGCGATTGAAATCTGTGTGGGGATCCCTGGCCAAGAAGACAGGGAAACAACACAAGCTGCTGAATCATCACATTCCTCCCCCACTCATCATGAAAAAGAGGGGGAGAAGAGCGCTGAAGACCTCTCCAAGAGCGCTGAAGACCTTTCCCATGATGAATCTATCAGGGGAGAGAAGACTGAAGACCTCACCTTTACTGAAGAAGGTGAGAAGACAATTGAAGACGAATCAGCCGCTGGACCTCAGGGAGATGAACACCCTGAGGGAACCGAGAAGCTTACCTCTGTATCTGAGGGGGAGCAAATCGAAGAAGAAGCTGAAGAAACTGAGTCTGAAGCTGAAGATGAAGAAGCCATCCACTTGTCTGATGATGAACCATCCTCTTCTCCAAAGAATGATGATGATGAAGATGACGATGATGATGACTTTTTTATCGTCAAGCCTGCTCAGAGAACTAAAGCTCTTAAAGGGATTCTGTTAAATGAACCTACAGGGGAGCGGACAAAGACAAAGCCATCAGCATCTGAAGCTGACAAGGGCAAAGGAAAAAGTGTCGCTGAAGATGAAAATCTGATGATCTTGCTTAAAAAGCCGGTTTGTCAGGTACATTAATCTCACACTACATCCCTCCTCTATACACTTTATCAGTTCTACACTCTCCAAACCTCCATACATTTTATCCCACTCTTTCTCTCTCTCTTTTCTACCCATGTTCTTACTTGTAAGATCGTTGTGTTTCAGCTAGTCCTCTCCCTTGTTTGAGGATATCGCTGAAGTTCCTACAGCTGCGACTTCACCAACAATAATCCCAACTCCCAACGCTGAAGAAATAATCCCGGTCTTAGATTTGATCTTTGAGACTGATGAACCTGAAGAACAGATGCTCTCTCACAAAAACAGACATTCCTTGGCTTCTCAAAAGCTAAGTGAAGAGGATCAAGAAAAGAGAGATGAAATGATCAAGAGACTCGAAGATCAGCGAATCATTCTGAAGCGTGATCAACTTCCTTCCGTTCCTCCAAAGTTCAGAATTTCCCAAAAAGAATACAAGGAACACCTCAGAGCTGAACGCCTGATCGCTGAAAGAAGGGAAGCTGAAGAAAAAGACAAAGAATACGCCATCCAGCTTACTCAACGATCAGTAAAAGACCCCAAGCTGAAAAGAGCTCCCATTGATGTTCAACGTCAGCTATGGGATGTTGCTCAAAAGATCGTTAGAGAAAAGACTAAGGTCTCTGATACGACTTTGGAATGGGCTAAACAAATGCTGACCTATCGATCTAGACCATCCAAAATCATCAAAGAAAACATCAGAGGAAGACTGTACGTAGACGTTCCTGTTGTTGAAGTTGATGTCTACAGAGAAGACAAAACCAAGCAAACCTTCTATGCTGCTACCTTAGAAAAGTTTGGTCTCTCGGAATGGTTAGAAACGAAATTAGCCATTCAGGGATCGCGCTCAAAGTTCAAAAGCCATGTCGAGAAGATCTTAAACAAACAGATCGACCTGGTTTCTTCTGCTGTGGATATTCCTCCTTCTACTCTTCTTCCTCCTCAACAAAGAAAAGTCTCTGCTAAGGAAAAGAAAGTCTCAGACTCAGGTCCTCCTATACGAAATGAAACAGGTATTGGTTTCTCTCGTGCTGAAGTTCTTGGCCCTGATGCTGATCTCTCAGCGCTTGACACCTCCCTACCACCTGGAGAAACTTTCATTCCTGGCACAGTTGTAAGTGATCCTTATGGTATATTCTTTCTAGACTACGAAGGAAACCATCACTTTCAACGTATCTCTGAGCTCCACATCGCTCCCATCGAACAACTCAGAGATCTCATATACTGGTGTGAAGTCAGACGCGACATTAAAGCTAGACACCTGAAGCCCTTGATTTTTGAAGAAGCTCTGAAGAAAAAGAATCAAGGAGTAGATGTCCCTGACTGGATGATTCCCACATCAAAGACCCTCGATGAACTTCTCATCAAGGAAGAACCTTTTGACGGATAGGATCGCCTTGTAATTCTTTCTATCCTTATCTGTCTACATCTTTTGTACTTGTAATTTTATTCGCTGTACTTGTAATTTTTCCACTTCCTGCTGTAATCTTTACAAAGTTTAAAGAAAAATTTCAGCGAACGTACTTTACTCCATCAGTACAGAAAAGATCCCAGAAAACAGTAAAAGGGACAAATATTTTATGAGTTCTTTTTATCCTTATGTTTTCATTAAATAGCAATTTTCTCTTTTTGCTATGTCATAATCAAATAGGGGGAGATTGTTGATCCAAACCCTCAGTGATTTGATAATGACCCTCTCTTTTATACTTAGTGAAAATTGTAAGTAAACAATATGTATCAGAGTTTCATTATCGCTGATAAGTACTAAGATCTTACAGTACCGCTGATAGGAACTCTCGCTCTTTAGATTAAACATTCAGCGAACACTGTTCACCATAATACTCTAAGCATGTTCAGTCCTTATGGTGATCGCTGATAAGTTAGTTGTTTACTTATGATCCCTGAAGACAAGTTTCACGTCAACATAGGTTCTACGCTGAAGTCGAAGATCAAGCTCAAGAACCAGCGACAAGTCTCCTAATGAACTAATGTGGATCAGCGAAGACTCAGATTTGTCCACTCAACGTGAAGTATCAAGTACAAGACTTCAGCTATCGCTGAACTCTATCATTCGCTGATATAGAATGATAGATCGCTGAATCAACGAAAAGCTGATCATGAAGTCCTCCGTACAAAGTACTTTTGTCTAAACCATCCTTGCACGACTCCGTACGATATGTCAGAAAAAGAACCTCCTTATTGTCTGAAATCGTACAACCACTCTGATACTACACTGTTCAAACATGCGGCTACTAAGGTTGTCAACAAAGGTCAATGACATGCAACCAATCAGCTGCTGCCACGTGTAAAGTGTAAACTGCAATGCATTTAATGCATGCAGTATATAAGAAGAAGAACTCACTTCATTTAGAAGTAACTTGCTAACTCTGGACAAGTTCATCCTTCTTATCTTGAGATAGGTTATTATTAGTAATTTCCTTCTCTTTCTTAGTGCAAGAAACTTAGTGTTCCAACTTGTTTAGATTTAGGTTTATCCTTAATCTTGTTTCTGCAACAAGCTGTAAATTGTTAATGATTTATCAATAAACAATTTAGAAAAGTAAAATCTGTGTGTTTGTATTCAACCCCCCCCCCCCTTTCTACAAATTTGTATAGCCCTTCGGGACCAACAAAACCGGCTACCATTCGCACTGTTCTCAGTCTTGCTATGGGTCGAAAATGGGATATCCACCAACTAGATGTGAAAAACGCATTTCTACACGGGGATCTCAAGGAAACCGTATACATGCATCAACCCCCCGATTTCTACAACCCGTCTTACCCTGGTTATGTCTGTAAGCTTCGAAAGTCACTTTATGGCCTTAAACAGGCTCCCCGGGCTTGGTATCAAAGGTTCGCAAAATATCTTCTACATCTCGACTTTGTTTGTAGCAAAAGTGATACCTCCCTGTTCATATACAAACATGACCGAGAGATTGCCTATTTGCTCCTATATGTGGACGACATCGTCCTCGCCACCTCTTCGTCGAATCTCAAACAACAGCTCATCGGCGCTCGGAAAAATGAATTCGACATGACCGACCTAGGCCCGTTGACCTACTTTTTGGGCATTTCGGTTACTCGCACGTCTAATCATATGTTCCTAAGTCAACGCAAATACACCGAGTCAATCATCAAACGGGCCAACATGGAGAATTGCAAACCTGTTGCCACCCTAGTAGACACAAACTCCAAACTTAGTCTCTCTGATGGTAAACCAGTCGATGACATGTCGCTCTATCGAAGCTTGGCAGGTGCCTTACAATATCCCACGTTCACCCGCCCGGATATGTCATATGTCGTGCAACAAATATGCCTATTCATGCATGTGCCTCGGGAACCACACTTTCATATGCTCAAGCGCATCATCCGCTACCTACAAGGGACACCCGACCTCGGCCTACATCTATATCCGACCGCCCCCACCCAAATCATTTCATACACCGATGCTGACTGGGGCGGCTGCCCCGACACACGATGGTCAACCTCCGGATACTGTGTTTTCTTAGGCGATAATCGCATATCCTGGTCTGCAAAACGTCAACCTACTCTCTCTCGCTCCAGTGCCGAGGCCGAATACCGAGGAGTAGCCAATGTCGTTGCTTAGGCATGTTGGCTTCAGAATCTTCTTCTAGAACTTCATGTTCCAATTCGATGTGCCACCTTGGTCTACTGCGATAACGTTTCAGCCGTCTACCTCTCCGGCAACCCTGTTCAACACCAACGCACTAAACACATCGAAATGGACATCCATTTCGTGCGGGAAAAGGTTGCCATTGGCCATGTTCGCATTCTTCACGTCCCATCCTCCTACCAATACGCCGACATCTTTACGAAAGGCCTTCCACGTCAACTTTTCCTCGACTTCAGATCCAGTTTGAGCATACGGCCACCTCCCGCTCAAACTGCGGGGGCCTATTAACGGAATATATATTGTATATTTATTTTGTGTGATTTCTTGTATATCCTTCCCTCTATTATAGGGATCTCCTTTATCTCTTCCTTGTTTACTGGAAGATTTATTTGTATTTATATGGGTATTGATTCAATGGAGAAGGCAGACAATTATACCAATTATCATATGTAAACGGTGAAACTCAATACATTGATTTGGTGGACACTAATGGCTTTGGTATTCATGATTTAGATTTGATGATGATGGAAATAGGTTATAGAAAAGAAGTTCCTACTTTTTATCATTTTAGAATTCCAGATAGTGACCTTGATTTTGGTCTCCATGCTTTAGGAAATGGACAAGATGTTATAAAACTTTTAGATTATTTTCCTAAATGCAAAGTGGCTGATGATTTCATTGAAGATTTGAACACCAATCTGGATGATATAGATGTAAACAATGAGGAAGGTATGTTATACATCGGTTCGGATTCAGATGATGGAACTGAAAGTCATGAGAGTGAAATTATAGTTGATGTCAATAATAACCTGGATGGTATAGATGTAGACATGAATGACTTTATGGAAAAGATTGAAATGGAATCAGATTGGGTTGGGTTGCCAATTAACAATCAGGTCTTGGATGGATCAAATGTTGATGTGGATCCTGAGCCGTTTGATACTGAAGACTTTGAGAGCACAATAAAGGATGACGACTGTGGTAGTAAAAGACAAAAAATATTAAGGCAACTAAGAAGTAAGGAGCAAAGTATTGAGGCAACTAAGAAGTAAGGAGCAAGATGGTTTTTTTGTTGGGCAACTATTTGCCAGCAAGGCACTAATTAAAAAAGCTATTGACTCACATGCAATTGAAAGTAGAAGGCAAATCAAAGTTGTGAAAAATGAACTAACGAGGATTAGGGCTGTTTGCAAAGGAAAGATTCCTTCATTGAATAAACACAACGAAGAAAGTAGTACAAGTAGAAAGGTGAAGACAAGTGGGGCTGCTTGTCTATGGGTGTTGGTACACATAGATGCCTTCAAACAAGAGATATAGTTGTTTGTACTGCCTTTTTCTGTCTCAACAGGTCTTACCTACCCTTGTGCATAACCCAGAAATCCCCGTGAAAGCTATTCAAGTCGACCTATCACCTATCTCAAAAATTTTGAACTTCGAATTTCTGAAATGAAGTCTTTTAGAGCAAAAACAATTGCTCTCAACAAGCTAAGAGGAGATTATGAAAGTCAATATACTAGTCTCAGGGACTACATATGTGAACTTCAAAGCACAGATCAAGATACCACTGTGAAGTTGGAGTTAGAGAGTGAACCTAATGTTGCAAGTCTAACAAGACAGATCAAGAGGATTTACATTTGCCTAGGTGCTTTAAAGAATGGTTTTAAGGCTGGATTGAGAGACTTCTTGGGACTAGATGGGACATTCATGAAAGGGCCATACCCAAGGCACTTATTGACTGTAGTTGGCATTGACGGTAATCATGGAACATATCCTCTAACATATGCCATTGTTGAGGCAGAATCAACTAGTTCTTGGAGTTGGTTTTTAGAATTTCTTGGAGAAGACTTGAATTTGTATTCCAATTCCAACTTTACCTTCATCAGTGATAGACAAAAGGTATGTATACTTTTAGATTTGCTTCTTTTGGATTATACTTTTAGATTTGCTTCTTTTGTATTACGTTTTTGGATTATGTTTTCGGTCTCCATGCTTTACTTTTGTTCTATTTATTGAGTTGTTTCCAGATTATTAATGATATCTACCAATTCTTGAGTTGTTTCCATATTACTTTTGTTCTATTTATTGAGTTGTTTCTAGACTACTTTTGTTCAACTCAGCTTCATGTTGTTTTCTTGAGTAACTTTGTTTTCCAGATTACTTTGGTAGTTTATAGTTTGATACAATGCAACAATGTGGGACCCACAAAGGTCTCGTTTTGACCAGCTAAAAGGTAAAAATGTTAGAAAATAATTGCTTACGTGCTCAACATGCTGAGCAAGCTTTTCACGCAGAACATTAGTGTCTTGAGATAATTCTTCTACAAAGCATCATATACACCTGTGACCTGTAACAAATTGAAATTAACCTGTATAAACATGAACAAGTTGAAATTTCCAGGTCAAGTATATAGATTTATATCATATATATATACTTGTGTTTGTTATCAATTGAAAAGTTGTTTCCTGATTACTTTTGTTCCCTTAACTCAGCAAAGGTTCATTTGGTTGTCCCATTGATTTTATTGGTTGGTGTAAAAGTTAATTTTATAATCAAGTATCATAAAAAAAAGTAAATTACAAAAATATTAACATAGCCTAAATGATCAATTTGTAATTTGAACACAAGTTTCCCTCATACAGTGAACTGCAGGAGAACAACAAACCATCAACTCATCTCCAATAGAAACAAATAAATAACTTCTCCAAGTCATTTCAATGGATGGCAAATATCATGGAACATACTTTCTGAGGCTCTAAGAGCTGCAACTGTGTTAGTAGAGAAAAGTGGTTTTCTTGATGTTGAATTGCTCGTTGCCTGTTGTATGGTTTAGAAACCTCTGGCATACATAAGGAAGATTGCACACGTGCCCGAACACCCAACTTCTCAAACGTTGACTGGAGTAGTATGGAATTTATCATAGTTGCCATCATACTTGAAACATATGTAAAGCCATTGCTTGTCACGACCATGTACGAATGGATAAAATTATACTACAATTATTTCTATTGACGAGATCATTCCACCAGACTTTGGGTTCACTTAGAGATACATTAGTAAGCCATTGGTTGTAATGTTCAAATATTGGCTATGAGTGACAACACCCAACCAAGACAAAACTAGTTACATTCTACACTTGCTTGCTTTAATCAGTTTTCTCTAATCCATATTCCATCATAAACCATGTGCAATAGTGGCATTGAAGTACTGCCTAATGCTTATAGCTATGTGCAATTGTGCATTTATACCAAACATGCATTCAGTCTATAACTACTACAAGCATTTGTCCTCTGTAATTGCATAGCTATGACATGGGTAAAGTGTCTAAGAGATCCTAGTGATAATTCTTGGCTTTATGTAACATTTAATCAATCACATACTTCACTCTCATATTCACATCACTACATCATTTCCTCCAATTTTAATCAAATTGGAAAAATGTCTAACCTAAGACAATGCATCAATAATTGTTTCGACGATGTACTTTATGTAGATGTTAGTTTTCAGCTCAATTCTCACTTTGATGTTTCTGTTACCTAGTTTCTCACATGCTCTGGATCAAAAGACACCAGTTATCTTTGAAAAAAAGGAGATTGAACCACAGTCTGTTATTCCTCCCCATTTTTCTTCTTCAAATTTTCCAAACCCAGAGGAAGACCATCTTCGCTCCATTGAGGAATCTCTGATAAACCAGAGAGGAAAAGTTGAAATGAAATCTTACCTTCGTGGGGGAAATTTGCAAGGGTTAGCAAGACGCAAAGGCAAAAGAAATCAGCAACCGAGCAAAAAAGAGGCTGTCAATCGAGAGGGTCCATCCTCAAAAGAGTTTGTTAAGAAGAAAGTCAGAGTTGGGAGAAGCTCCAATTCAATTCGATCATCTTCTTCGTTGATGGGCAGCTCAGAAGACCCACATTTCTTACACGAAATTGGCTCTCAGTCAGGTTTTGTGTGGCAGAAAAGTGACAAGGTGGAAGAAGAAAGAGCCTGTAATGGTCAGTGAGTTTTTTCTCATTTTTATCTTGATTCATCTCCTCGTTTTTCCTTAATTCATCAAGATAATATCTTTAAATGTGAGAGGGCTCGGAGCGTGTCAAAAAGTTAGTTGGGTCAGAGAATTGGCGATTTCGATTAAGCCATTTGTTATTGGTTTACAAGAAACTAAAAGTCATTCTTGAGGTTATCCGTAAGCTATGGGGGGCGGGATGATTTTGGTTATGCCCAAGTCCCATCAAATGGTCGATGCTTACTATCTGGGATTCAAATATTTTTGTTGGGAATCATGCTATGGGGGAGGATGGTTTCTTAGTAGTGGTGGGAGAGTGGAAAGGAGTAGAAAAAGAATCTTGCAAGTCAAAGATGTTGCATCAAAAAGCAAGGATTAAGTGGATAGTAGAAGGACATGAAAATTCAAAGCTTTTCCACTCGGCAATAAGGAAGATGTGCTTAAAAAGCTGTTTAAAAGGACTTAATGGTTAATGGGTGTTGGAGAGAGGACCCAACTTCGATTAAAAAGGATGCTTTCGACTATTTCAAGCTACGATTTGAAGAGCAACATATCTCGAGACCGAAGATTCGTAGTAATAAGTTCCGTCGCATCTCCCAGGATGACGTTGTATTTTTAGAATCCCACTTTACAGAATCAGAGGTTTGTAATGCGATCAACTGTTGTGGAAGTTCAAAATCTCTTGGTCCCGATGGCTTTAACTTCATGTTTATCAAAAACTTTTGGGAAACAATCAAATCGGAAGTTATGGACGCTGTTAATTGGTTTTGGGATAAGGGAGAAATCAGTAAAGGTTGTAACGCTTCTTTTATAGCCCTTATCCCAAAATGTTCTGACCCGATCGACTTAGGGGATTATAGGCCTATTAGTTTGATCGGTTGTATTTACAAAATCATTGCAAAGACGCTTGCTAAAAGGTTCAAAAGGGTCATTGGAAAAGTTATCGGGGAAGCTCAAAATGCTTTCATCAGTGGTCGATCTATTCTTGATGGAGCCTTAATTGCAGATGAAACTCTACGATACCTCAAGCATAAAAAGAAATCGACTTTATTTTTCAAGGTTGACTTCGAGAAGGCTTTTGATTGCGTTAATTAGGATTTCATGATGGACATTATGAAGCAAATGGGATTCGGAGACAAGTGGGTGAGGTGAATTGGATGCTAGCATGTTTGGGATCAGCCACCGTCTCTGTTCTTATTAATGGGTCACCAACTCCTGAATTCCAATTGAGAAGGGGTATTCGTCAAGGGGACCCATTATCTCCGTTTCTATTTCTCATAGCTGCGGAAGGCCTAAATGTAGCTATTCATGAAGCGGTTAGCAATGGTTTATTCAAAGGAGTGAAGGTAGGTTCTTAAGGTGTCTCAACTCCTATCCTTCAATTTGCGGACGACACTATCTTTCTCGGTGATTGGAGCTTCCAAAATGTGAGAAATCTCTTGGGAATTTTGAAGTGCTTTGAATTAGCCTCGGGCCTCAAGATGAACCTACTCAAAAGTAAGCTTTATGGTATCGGCGTTGCTGACACAGAGATAGAAGAAATGGCAAATCTTTTCAATTGTAGTGCAGGTCGGCTTCCTTTTTCCTATCTTGGATTGCCAATCGGAAAATGTATGAACAAAGCATAAAGTTGGGCTCCGATTATAGAAAAATTCAAAAGTAAACTCTCTTTATGGAAAGCTCGATCGATATCGTTCGGGGGAAGACTAACTTTGATTAAATCGGTTCTTGGTAGTTTAGCTTTGTACTTCTTCTCCTTGTTTCGTGCCCCGACCCGAGTTTTGCAACTTCTTGTGAGTGCTAGAAGAGATTTCTTTTGGGGGGGGGGGGTGGGTGTGAGGATTCTCGAAAACATGGGAACGCTTCGGGCTTCAAACTGGGGCCTTCTGGGGAAATGGTGGTGGCGTTTCTGGACTGAAAGGGACTCGCTTTGGACAAGGGTTATTCGTAGTATCTATGGCATGGATGGAGGGCTTGGTGGGTCGGTATTCTCAAATGGGTAGAGGGGGTCTTATGGGAGCGTGGGGGAACATTATTCGCGTGGGAAGAGATTTGCAAGATTTGGGGATCGACTTTTCAGAGTCTTTTGGTCGGAGGGTTGGAGATGGTAGTTCTACCTTATTTTGGACAGATAAATGGGTGGGCAACTTTAGGCTTCGTGATAAATTTCCTAGGCTCTTTTTCTTGGAAAGCCTTAAGGACGCGTTTGTGAAAGATCGAGTCTCTTGGCAAGGCGAGGGGTGTCTGTGGAGTTGGGGTTGGTCGAGAGACCTTAGAGGTAGAGTTTTGAGTGATTTGGAGGAGGTAAAGGGTTTGATCCGTAATCTTCGTCGACTTTAAGAAGCTAAGGACAAGTAGGTCTGGTTACTTGATGAAGATGGGACATTCTCGGTTAAAGGTTTATCATCGTTAATTGACTCAAAAAATCTGAGGCATCCAACCCATGTAAACGGAACAAGTCGGAAAAAGTTGATCCCAAGGAAAGTTTGGATATTTTTTGGCGGCTCAAACAAGGTCGCCTTCCGGTCATATCCGTTCTTGATAACCTTGGGATTGATATGCATTCTACCTTATGCCCGAGATGTGGCGAAGCGGTGGAAACTTTCGATCATTGTTTTGTTCAATGCAAAGAATTATCTTCGGTTTGGCTAAATCTTTTCATGTGGTGGGGTTTTCAAACGCCAAGCATGGACTCCATAGCGGACTTGATTGCGTGTGAAGATTTCGTGGCTCCTTCAAATCCAAAGAAACAAGTCTGGCAGGCGATTATATGGATCGGTCTTTACGTGATTTGGAGATTTCGTAACAAAGTGATATTTTCCGGAAAAACTCAATCTCATATTGATTTAGCCTTTGAAACTCAAATGCTCGCATTCAATTGGATTTCGAACCGCTTCAAGGCTTGGAAGGTGGATTGGGTAGACTGGTGTTGCTGCCCCGAAGGTCGCTTCTAAGCCTCGTTCTCATTCTCGTCTATGGCTCCTTAGCATCGAGGTGCGCTGGATGTTTCCTGCTCCATTTTCAGATCGTTACTCTGCATCGTTATTTCGGCTCCTTCGTGCTTCTTGATGGACGGCTGCTGTCATAAAGACTGTTGTTTCTTCCTGTGTGGTTTCATTTGTTTCCATTGTTTTGCCTTGTTCTTCTTTTTCCTTGTTTTTGCTTACTTGGTTCCTTCGTTGCTGTTTTCTTCCTTTCTGTGTCTTGCAGAAATGGGTTTTTAATAAAGTTTGGCTTTTCCAAAAAAAAAAAAACTAATACTGTTATCAACTGTGGAAATGCCAATTAAAAAAGGGAGTTCGACTGTTACCTGGTACAACGGTTTAGATATGCTTCTTCTTGACCAATCTCTCAAGTTCGACCATGGTGATAATTCACATATTGTGTCGTTCGCTTAGGAGGACGATCGGTGCAAGTATAAGATTTAGAGGGACGATCGGTGCAAGTAGGTTTGGGAGGGACGATCCGTGAATTTAGGTTTAGGAGATGAAGCCAGACGTGTTTGAGACTTGAATGATTATGCTTTTATTAAATGACATTAAAAGAAGGGGTTGGATGATGCCTGCCGTTAACAAACGGTGTTAGACAATAGGGACTATGGGTGAAAGTATAATAAAAACTTAGAGACCACCACGGTAGATAATGTTATTTAGGGCCCAAATCCAAAATTTAGGTAAGCCAACCGGTGTAATTCACTCCAATAAATATAAATAAATTCAACTGAAACAAAATAAAAGTCTATTTTTGTTAAATCATAAATGACTTTTTAAATATCAATTTAGAAAATGGTTTGAATTTAAAATACAATTTTTTATTATTATAAAAACTGGCATTTAAAAGTTTTAAAAATGGAAAAACATTCCAGTAAAAATCAAACATGTTTCGTCCCGACATCTCTCTCTGTTTTTGCTTTTTATGTTTCCAGAATAAAACCTCTCCTTCTTTCTCTCTATCTCTGAGAGATTATCGGATCATATATAAATCAATCTCCAACTTTCCCTAAATCACAAACATTTTCATGATTCGTTTCATTTTGGGAATCCAAAATTACCTCCAAACCGAAAGAAAATGAGTACAATGGAGCTTCTCAATGTCGAACCTTTAGAGCTCAAATTCCCATGTAAGTTATCATCGGATCTCATCACCAATCTAACGTCATAATTTGTTTCTTCTTTTTTCCGTTTTATGTTAATTTGATTCTTCTCGTCTCCTTGATGAATTTAGTTGAATTAAAGAAACAGATCTCTTGCTCGCTACAGTTATCGAATAAGACCGAGAATTATGTAGCTTTCAAGGTACGTTTTGTTAATTTCGTTACGATCAATATGAGGGATTTTGTTTAGGGATTTCCTTCATCATTGATGTGAGGTGGTTTTAGAGAGATTGTTTTGAAATTGCAAATGTAGGAGTGTTTGTATGTTATTATGATCTTAATTTTGAGAAATTCGCTTAGGTTTTCCAAAATTTCATGAATAATTTGTAGGTGAAGACGACGAATCCAAAGAAGTATTGCGTTCGTCCGAATACCGGAGTAGTTTTGCCTCGATCAACATGTGACGTAATAGGTACATTTCTCTAATTAGGTTTTTTTCAATCATAAACTTTATCTCTTTTGTTGCTGAGGAGTCCTCTAAGAATCAGAATTTAATCCAGTTTTTTCAATTATAGAGTTTTTTTCAATTATATTTTCAAACATGAGATTGAATTTGGAATGAGTAGGAACTTTTTGAGTGATCGTCTTTTTGAACCATTGTGGTTTGTTTTTCGTTGCAACCCAATCATTGTACTTGTAAAAATGTAAAAAAACACATAAATCTCTTGCAAGAACGATAGTTACTGAACGAATTTTGGAAATGGAATGCAAAAACAACTATACCTATCAAAATTTGTTCTTAATCTCTCATTCTTGCAAATATGTTGTGTTTCTTATTTCATATTCAAAAAAAGTTTCACCACGACTATTGGTTCACCTTGAGGGAATGAGAGGAGGAGTCCATGTTTAGACTTTCTCACATAAAGACTTCATTGGAAACTGTTGCCTTACTCTTTCTTTGGGGCAGAGGTCAAGTTTGCATACATCTTACCATTTAGGCCCACCTCCGGGTGGATATATTGAGTTCGTTTGGTTTGGTTCTGATATAGATCTTTAGCCGTTCTCCCAGTATGGGTATGAGCCCATTTGAGAGGCTTTAAACCTGGATAACCCATTAAATAACCGGGGCTATTGTATGTGCATCATTAGATTTGAAGCTACCATTACTTTGATACGAACAAAAAAGTAGAAATTCGAATTTGTGGCTGCCAAGGTGCAACGAAACCAAGCATGATGGTTTGAAAAGTCATGCACTTGAACCTTGAGGGGCAACTCTAGTGACAGTTAAAGGCTAGGCCTTGGGGCTCCTCCCTAATACATCGCCAGTTCGAGTCTCCTCTGGGGATTTTCTTGACTGTTATGTTAAGGGGCTCATGGGATTAATCGAGGACTCGAGGTATGCCAGCTGGCCCATACACCATGGTTACCAAACAAAAATCAATCACTTGTAACTTTCTATATAGTTTGTGGGAAAAGCTTGAATACAAGATGTTAATTTTCATATCTTATGTTCATTTTAAGCAGAAGAAGTAAGATTTCAGATAATTTGGGGTAGAGTCAAGGTCCGCGTAGGTCCTATCCCAAGGCCCTATCCCAAGGCCCTACATTGTGTGAGATAAACTTGGTTTATTGGTTTGGTTTTTTTAATAAGAATTCAAATAGTTATGGAATTTTTAATTAGGTTCTTAATTTATTTGAACAATATGACACTCTATGCTCTCAGTATACCTTATACCACTTTTACCAAGCAAAATATCTCACAAAGAGGGTGATTTATATCCTAGATTCGTAGTAGATTCAATTGAAAGGTGAGGATAATTCCATTGGTTTTTGATTATTCTATATTGTATCTGCTCTTTGTTGAATTTGCGGTTTTCCTCCAGTAACAATGCAAGCTCAGAAGGAAGCTCCTCCTGATATGCAATGCAAGGACAAGTTTTTGCTTCAGAGTGTAGCTGCAAGCCAAGGAACAGCCCCAAAGGACATTACCCCGGAAATGGTAATTACATGCTCCATTTTTATTTATTACATGTTTTTCAAGTCCCACATCGGCTAGACTTGGACACTTTTGCCTCGATATATGTTGGCACCCCCCTTTTTTAAGTATATAACATTTATATTCGTCTTGTTTTGATGACTTGAATATTTTTACTTTGATTCTGGTTTGAGTTTACAGTTCAGTAAGAATTCAGGGCGTGTTGTGGAAGAATACAAATTGAAAGTGATATATCTTCCCCCACCCCAACCACCTTCACCCGTTCTTGAGGAACCCGATGAAGGAGTTTCACCAAAGGTGTCCTTCACGGAAAACACGACCCTCAACTCATCTCAGTCATCTGAGGTTTGTTTATGTTTATGTTTTCGTATTTCAATTATTTTCATTGAATGAATTGGTCAACTTATTTCAACCTTCCTCCTTTTGTCATGCTTGCAGGCTCCAAGACAATATGTAGATTCTCAAGATAAATTGTCAGATGTGAGTTCATCTTTATATGTACATTCAAATTATTTTAGTACCTTAAACGTAAGGATTCACCTTTCGGTTGAACACACATGAATTTGCAGGCAAGATCTATCATTTCAAAGTTGGTTGAAGAGAAGAATGCTGCTATTCAACAAAGCAGCAAACTTCAACAAGAAATGGTGAGATGTCTTTTAATCCCATATAATACCCTCTTTCAAGCTTTTTAAGCCTTTTTTCGGTTTATTGTTTGATTGTTGATTTTTCTCAAATTTCCGTTTGTAAAATACAGGAACTGTTGAAGCGTGGAAGCAACAAAAGTCAAGGGGCCGGTGTCTCGATCATGGTTGTTATCGCCATCAGCGTGATTGGTCTACTTCTGGGGTACCTCATGAAGAATTAACCAACCCATCTCAACCCTCTTTTCGAACTATAAGTTCATTAAAAACAAAAATTGATGTAGAAAAGAGAAGAAATTCATGTTTTACATTAATTATTTACCAATGATATATACATATACATATATATATATATAGTCTTGTGGGGTTAGAAGAGAACCTTGTGTAGGTGTTCTTGTCTCATATTATTTCCATTTAAATTTCATAACTATCATCTATATAGTTTCCTTTGATTTTTTGGTTTCCATGTAATAATTGGTAGGCCCTTTTTGTCAAACAAAAAGTGCATACATTCAAGGCTTGCATCAAGACACTTTAGGTTAATGTTGAGATGGGCATTTGGGACCGAAACACCGGTCCATGGCATCATTAGTATTATAGTACAAAACAGGTCAGACTGTCGGTTCTGACCAGTTTTTATCATGCTAGATATGGACCGATCCGGAGTTTTTTAAGACTATGTTAACCTGACGAAATTATTTCTTGACAGTTACATGTATGCAACTCTAGTTCCATGAGGTTCGAATGAAAGCACGGGTGTTACCGTTAACGAGTCAAGTCGAATTGTAGGTTATTCGAGCTAGGCTAAAAGAAAATATTATCAAACTCGAGCTCGGATATTTTTCCAATGTTTGAGCTTGAGTTCGGTACTCGTTTATGTGCTCGAACTTGAGATCAATTAGCTCGTTCCTTTGCACGAGTAAGAAACCGATGTATTTCCACGGGTCGGCCTCTTTCCGTATATAGCAGCCTTCGCGCCAAGCAAGACCGCCCTTGTCCCTTTCCTTTCTCCATTCCGCCTCCTTCCTTGCTTATTAGCTGATTCATCTTAATGATTTTTGTACTTTTAAATGATTTATGAACATGCTTGACTAAAAAAAGTGTATGCTTGAATGACTTAGCTTGACTAAGCTTGACACCGCTAAATTAAAGGATGTGTTGGTATTCTTCTTTATTTTACAAATAAAGAAACTTATTAGGGTTTAAAGATTCAACCCTAACAAGCCTTGCATAAAGGGTAAACTACAATTAAAAGAGAGAATTTCATACTTGGTTTTCAAGTTTAACTCCATCATAGGTTTGTCATCACGTGTGAGGGATGAAAACGACAACAAATTATAAACAATTAGAACACGAAAACAATAAATTACAAACTATAAGATAAAAACCGTAATTTAAAAAATATAAACAAGAAAATAGCATTTTTAACAAACCAAAGGAAAGCTTACTCCATTTTATAATCATAAAGATGTGTAAAAAGACCAACATTTATATGATGTCCTAAATGTGCCCAAAGTTTACAGAATAAAATTCTTATTAAAAAGTATTACAGTAAGTTGTTAGGATGAAATTTAACTTAAAAAGTATTATTATTATTATTATTATTATTATTATTATTATTATTATGAAATTACTAGAAAAGTATTAGCACAATGCAATATAGTTCTGAAAATAGAACTCGAACCTTCAATCAATGATATATATACTTTGTTTTTGTTATTCACTTATTTCTCTCTCTCGATTTTATTTTATGATCTAAAGAGAGAGCTAAAGATCGGTTAGTTATTATTTACTTTAAGATATATCAATATAGGTTTCAAACTAAATCTTATAAAATTCTATTTTTTCAGTGTAATAAATTTAATATAAAGTTTAGTTATAATTTAGATTTGAAATAAACATGTAATTATTTTAGTTTAATTGTTGGGTCACTTAAAGATTTGAGATGACCTTCCGATCTTTCATTTTTACCACATCCAATACTTAGAATTAGGGGTGCTCAAATTTCCGACCAACCCAACCCAATCCGAGGCAAAAAAACTCAAACCGAGCCAACCCGATGTATAATCGATACTATTTTTGACCAACCCGCATGTATTGGGTTGATAACGGGTTAGGCCCAAAACAAACCGACCCAACCCGACAACCCGCGACATCCCGTAAAAACATTTAAATCTAATTTTGAATGCTTGTTACTTTCATTTTTGTTTCTGTCAAAGCAATATTGTTACTATTGAACATTTATAAACAAACAATTGTTGGCCACTTGTTACTTTAGTAATCTTGTTATTAATTCTTGATGCCACATTTATAAACAAAACATTTATAAGCAATATTTTATTAGACGATTTTGTTGGTCCCAGCTATTGAGTAGCAATGGTAAACAAGTATTGTAGAAGGGGGGGTTGAATACAATACACACAATTTTTCACTTAATTTAATTCTTTTATTGAAAACTTCAAATAAGAATTACACACTAAAAACTTAAAGATTGTTGCGGAACAGAACAGATAAATCAGTTCAAACAATCTTACACACAGACACACAGAGAATAAGAACAATTGTAAAACACTAAGAAACAATGATCTTCTTGCCAGCACTTGGAAGCTTTTTTGAGTCTGAAAACTGGTTGTGTTTGCAAGGTTGAAGATGATCTCTTTATATAGTGCCTCATGCATTAAATGCATGGACACTTGTCAAGCAAAGGTAGGAAGGCAGGAAGGCAGGTCTTTGAAGGCAGGTCTTCTGAAAAGTACTGAGATGTACTTTTTGTCTTGAAGCGTCTTGAAAGAGATAAGAAAACCAAACAACCTTTTTCTGATCTTCGGATGATGTCTCCATCAGTGCAAGATATCCTGAATATATTCTGCAGATAAAGTTAATATACCTGCTGAAATTTCTTTGCCGAAGACTTCTTTGTCGAAGATATTCCTAACATGTCTTCAAGGAATTTGCCTAACATGTTATCTTCTTCAAAGATCTTGCCGAAGATATGCCTAACATGTCTTCAAGGATTTTGCCTAACATGTTATCTTCTTCAAAGATCTTGTCGAAGATATGCCTAACATGTCTTCAAGAATTTTGCCTAACATGTTATCTTCTTCAAAGATCTTGCCGAAGATATGCCTAACATGTCTTCAAGATTTTGCCTAACATGTTATCTTCTTCAAAGATCTTGCCGAAGATATGCCTAACATGTCTTCAAGGATTTTGCCTAACATGTTATCTTCTTCAAAGATCTTGCCTAACAATTCATCTTCTTCAAAGTTTTGCTTCTTCAAAATCTTGCCTAACATTTCATCTTCTTCAAAATTTTGCTTCTTCAAAATCTTGCCTAACATTTCATCTTCTTCAAAATCTTCAAGTGACCTGGCTAAGACTTTAGGAAAAGTCTTCAAGTAGCAGCTTAATCTTTGGTTGAGAAGTCTATCTTCAATCCGCTTTGAAGATATACTTCTACTTTGTTTCTTCGGTTGATCTTCGACTTCACCGAACATTTTTATACAATTAAACTGCTTGTAAAGAACCTAAAAATTATTCTAAGTATGAATTGTGTAAAATTGAGAGACTGAGGTCATCTTCAAATCTTAAGTGACCCAACAATCTCCCCCTATTTGAGGATGACATCCATACTTAGAATCTAATGAGTAAATACTGAATAATTCGTTTTGACCCTTCTTTACTCTTTTTGGGTTCTTTTCACATAGTCCATTCTTTTTGTTCTTTTTGGATTTTTTTTTCGTATCCGACATTTACAAGTAAAATAAAATAAAAGGTATAGATGTACAAACAAATGAAATAAAAAGGAAAGAAGTATAGTCAATATGAACAGAACAAAAATGTACTTGCATCTTTGGAGGGGCGAGTTGAAACTTGTGTCTGGCTTGAGGATTCTTCATTTTGATCAATGATGTGTTGGAAATCTTTGAGGGATGGTTTGAGGTGGAGTGAATCAGCTTCAGCTTTTCCTGTTCAGCATCACCATCCCTTGTCTTTGTTTTTCTCCCCCTCAGTTAGTCCAGCTGATCTTTGTGTTCCTCCCCCTCAGTTAGATCCGCCCGAACTAATGTGCTCCCCCTTAACCGGTCCGCCGATTTCCTCATTTTTCGAGTTGGACGCTGGATATGAGTAGTAGGATTGATGTTGCTCCCCCTCAGATAAATTCTCCCCCTCAGCGGCCAACGTAGGAAAAACACTAAGAGAAAGTTGGTAAATCGGCCAGAACAGAATTTTTTTTTTTTTTTTGAAGATGAATTTCGGCAGAAGCAAGGTTCGGCAGAAATAAGTTCGGCAAAAAAATGGATGGTTGAGATTGAGATGACATGGATCAAGGAAAGTAAAAAGGTTGTGTTTATAGAGATTGATAGAGATGTGGATTGATGAGGTGGAAAGATGAGTGTGTTTGTTGGGTTGAAAAAGGAGGGTTGAGGATTAAGGTTGGTTAGGATTGCTAAGGTTTCCCGAGGAGAAGGTACAGTAGGGATTGAGTCTGTCAATTCTGTGAAGAGGAGGAGAAGCACTTAGCTGATATAAGAGCAGTTGAGGAGATGTGGCCTTCTGGATCCTTGTTATTTATCTTGGCCATGAAACAGACATTTGAGGTGTCCTTCTCGCTTTCAGATGTGGGTTCATCTGCCAGATCATGAGTTTTAGCAGGCAGACCCTTTGTCTTTCTGACTAGCCTTTCATTTCTTTCTTTTTCTCTCTTGTATTTTTCTTTGTATCTTTCAGCCCGGTCAGAATCATATTTGGATCTTCCAGGTTTTGAGGAAAGTTGGCATGAGGAAGAAGATCTGGGTTTTTCAAAAGGTTTACTTCTACACTCAGAAGAAAAATGACCCTTTTTACCACAGTTAAAACATTCTTCATTAGATTTGTTTGAAGAAGAGTGCTTGGAGAGAGAAGATGAGGGTTTTCGACTAAACTTAGATTTTTCAGAAGAAAAGTGAGATTTGGATTTAGAATACCCATCCATCCTGGCCATTCCATCTGATAATTTGTCAACTGAAGTTTCCTCACATTCATCATCAGCATCACTAAGATATGCTTCTGAATGCTCATTGGGATCTCCTTGACTATCATGTTCAGAGTCAGATGGGTATGTGATTCTTGGAGTACACATAGTTCTTTTGGAAGAGTCACTTAAGAGAGCTATAGAAGAGCCATTTATATCTGTGATGACAGACTTCCTTTGCAACTTAGTCCGCTCATAGTTGAAGAGAGTTCCATAAAGAGCAGTGAGAGGCATGTGATCAAGATCCTTGGTTGTCTTTATACAAGTACAGATGTTTTCCCAAAAATTAGGAAGACAATCCATAAACTTGCATAGGACTTCCTCATTATCATACATGCGACCCAACAATTTAAGATCATTAAGAAGACTGTTAAAACGGTTATACTAGTCTGAAAGAGATTCTCCTTTCTCATAAGAGAATAGTTCATATTTTCTAACAAGAGCAATCTTTCTGCTCTTTTTCACTTCAGACGTACCTTCATAAAGAACACACAGAGTGGACCACATTTCCTTAGCAGTAGAAAAGTTTACAAGAGAATGATAAACCTCATCAGGCAAAGAGAGGACAATGATGGCTCTTGTGACACCCTAAAAACAGGGTCAACAAAAACTTCCATAAAACGAAAGAGTGATATATACAATGCCATTGCACGAGCTATTAAAAAGGGATTATACATATGCCTGTTTACAAACAAGATGTAATATTGACTACTAAATGACAACCGGCTAATCTAATCTCTACTATAGAAATAAGATTACAAAAGGTGTCATAATTAGTCCGGTTTGATCTTCTATCTTTGGCATCTCAAAATATCCCCATGCTCACAAGTCCCCAACTATGCCTTCTTAAAGACGGCACCACTAGAACCTGTGATACACATTAGACAAGCAACAAGTGTTAGGCTTTGAATGCCTAGTGAGTCAATTATATATAATAAGATCTGCAATTATTTCATATAACAAATATCAACATGATCATTCACAATTTGGATTCTAAGGGGAAGACCCAAACACCAACCCGAGTTACACCGTAATTGAAGATATACCTTAACGTCTACCTCCAAGGTAACGCCTCAAGGCCCGGCACATCGGGACTACCTATAAAGTATAATCCCGAAGGCGTGGATCGATACACAAACCTCCAAGGTAGGTGCCCAAGACTATATCTTCCTAGTGCCTACTTAGGGACTCATCCAATTTGTGAATACCATCATACAACTACTCCAAGCAGTTCACAACACCATATATTACTTCCATGAAACAGTCCAACTATCTCATTAAGCATATAATTCCTACATTCAAGTAGTACTCCAATTAACCACATACATACAAGTGATAATATAAGTTTTGTCATCTAGTACAGAAACATACAGCAATTTGCATATTTAGTTATTTTCATCATGGAGTTATAATTCTTCTATTAAGACACAGCTTAATCCATTAAGCTCCAAACCCTAATATTTAGGTCTAACAAATCCCAATTGAATACTATCATAAACTGTACAAATCCAAGTAGGGTGAGATGTTTCCTAACCTTTATCTTACCCTTAAGCTCCTTTAAATCTCCTCTTTAGAGGTATGAGAGCTTAATGGTCCAAATTCCACTTTTAAGATAAAATCATTAGAACAATCAAATAATAGTGTGATTCATGTGTCAAGTATACTTTTAAGTTTAGTTTACTCACCTTAGAAGATTTGTGGTATAATCCCAAACCCTAGATGGAGTGAGTGTAGCTGATTCTTGAAAAGAAGGTATAATCATGCCCTTGAGAAGGAATAAAATCCACCGCCAAACTGTTTCCGTGTTCACAAAACAAGCTATCAACCCGTAACCCCCTTTTTATACCAAACAGGCCCCCGGCGATTGTGACATCGCGATAGTGACACTGTCACTATCGCCGGGGCATTCTCGCCAAACTCCCCCCAACTCTCGGTACCAATCGAGCGAAAGTGACCTGGCGATAGTGACAGTGTCACTATCGCCTAAGGCATATTCGCCCAAAATCCCTGAAGCCTGAAATTCGAACTTGCGGTACACTTTGAGCGAGAGTGACACCCGCGATAGTGACATGGGCACTCTCGCCGGTCACTATCGCCTAAGAGGTACCGAGCCTCATTTGGTCCTCTTTTCAGCCCTTGATCAGATCCTAACAAACCCCAATTCAAGGTAAATTGATAAAATACTTGAACATGTACAATAACTACATATTTAACTTATAACAAAAATTCGGGGTGTTACAATTCTCCCCAACTTGGACCAAATTTCGTCCTCGAAATTTAAGGTTGTACGAATAAATGCGGATAACGGCGTCTCATGTCTTCTTCCGGTTCCCAAGTCACGTTGGTACCTCGATGGTGCTTCCACTGCACTTTGACCTTGGCTACTTCTTTGTGTCGGAGTTTCGTAACTACTCTGTCCAAAATAGCTTCGGGTCCTTCGATACATCGGTTGTCATCCACCCGGATTTCCGATAAAGGTATCACGCTCTCTCCTTCCGCTAAGCATTTTCGTAGATAACACACATGGAACGTTGGATGGATTCCATCCATTTCCGGAGGTAAATCTAATTTGTAGGCTTGCGAACCCACACGTTCTAGAATAGTGAACGGTCCAAGGAAACGGGGACTTAACTTCTCACGCTTTCCAAAACGAATTAATCCCTTCCAAGGGGATACTTTCAACATCACTCTATCTCCTACATGGAATTCTATTGGTTTTCGCCTCTTGTCAGCGTAGCTCTTTTGTCGATCTTGGGCCGCTTTCAAACGTTCTCTAATGATTTTAACCTTCTCGGCCGTTTCTTGTACAATCTCCGGCCCGGCAAATTGCTTTTATCCCGCCTCTAACCAACACGCGGGAGTCCTACACTTTCTCCCTTACAAGGCTTTGAACGGTGCCGCCTTCAAGCTCGAGTGATAACTATTATTGTAAGCGAACTCTACTAACGGTAGGTGAGCATCCCAGTTGCCCCCAAAATCGATTACGCACGCCCTCAACATATCCTCCAAAGTCTGAATGGTCCTTTCGCTTTGACCGTTTGTTTGTCGGTGGTATGATGTGCTCAAATTCACCCTCGTACCAAGTTCTTCTTGTAACGCTTGCCAAAATCTTGATGTGAATCGACTATCCCGATCGGAGACTATAGACACGGGCACTCCATGTCGCGAAACCACCTCATCAATGTAAAGTTTTGCCAATTTGTCCATTGGTAAAGTTTCTCGCATAGCCAAGAAATGTGCGCTCTTCGTCAATCGATCCACTATCACCCAAATGGTGTAGTGGCCCTTCATAGTCCTTGGCAATTTAGTCACAAAATCCATTGTGATCTTCTCCCATTTCCACTCGGGAACTTCCAAAGGTTTCAACTCACCATAGGGTAATTGATGTTGAGCTTTTACCTGAGAACAAGTCGTGCACTGTCCCACATACCACGCCACATCTAGCTTCATGACCGGCCACCAATATTGCAGCTTCAAATCCCTATACATTTTGGTACTTCCGGGATGAATGGAGTACTTGGATTTATGAACCTCATCCATGAGTAGCTCTCGATTCCAACCGATCTTAGGCACCCACACTCGCCCATTGAACAACTTAACTCCACGACTATCTTCGGTTAACTGTTGTTTTTGTTTCACCATTACTTCATCCTTAAGGTTTTCTTCTTTTAGGGCCTCGGATTGTTCTACTCTAACCCATTCCACTAAACTTGACACTATGTCTATCCTCGAGAAGTTGGCGCGTAAACTTCCGCTATACTCTTTTCGGCTTAAGGCGTTGGCGACCACATTAGCTTTACCCGGATGGTAAAGCAGTTCACAGTCGTAATCTTTGAGTAACTCCAACCATCTTCGTTGTCTCGTGTTCAGCTCCTTTTGGTCGAATACATGTTTCAAACTCTTGTGATCCGTGTACAACGTGCATTTCGTGTCGTATAAATAATGACGCCACAACTTCAATGCAAATACCACCGCGACCAATTCTAAATCGTGCGTAGGGTAGTTCTTTTCGTGCACCTTAAGTTGTCTCGAGGCATAAGCGATCACCTTTACCCGTTGCATTAACACACATCCTAAGCCCAACTTGGATGCGTCGCTATAGACTACAAAATCTTCCGATCCTTCGGGTAAGGATAGGATTGGTGCTTCACACAATTTCTTTTGGAGAGTACGGAATGCCTTCTCTTGTACATCGGTCCAAACAAAGTTCACATTCTTCCGCGTCAACGCCGTCAATGAAGAAGCAATCTTGGAAAAATATTGAATGAACCTTCGATAGTAACCCGCCAATCCCAAGAAACTTCGGATTTCTCCCGAACTCTTGGGCGGTTCCCAATTCACCATTGCCTCGATTTTGGACGGGTCCACTTTCACTCCATCCCGAGTAATTACATGTCCCAGAAATTGGACCTCCTTCAACCAAAAGTCGCACTTAGAGAATTTTGCGTAAAGCTTTTCTTTCCTCAATACTTCTAACACTTCTCGTAGGTGCAGCTCGTGTTCTACTTCATTCTTGGAGTACACCAAAATATCATCTATGAAGACAATTACTGTCTTGTCAATAAAAGGTCGGCACACTCGATTCATCAAATCCATGAATACTGCTGGTGTGTTCGTCAGTCCAAACGGCATTACTAAGAATTCATAATGGCTATAGCGTGTTCGGAACGCTGCCTTTGGGACGTCGTCTTCCTTAACTTTCACTTGATGATAGCCCGAACGTAAGTCGATCTTTGAGAAGCATCCCGCCCCATGAAGTTGGTCAAACAAGTCATCGATTCTAGGAAATGGATATTTGTTCTTCACGGTTACCTTATTCAACTCCCGGTAGTCTATACACATGCGCATTGTGCCATCTTTCTTCTTTACAAATAGAACTGGTGCTCCCCATGGAGATGAACTCGGCCTTACGAACCCCTTCTCCAAGAGTTCCTGAAGTTGCGTCATTATTTCTTGCATCTCGGACGGAGCCAAACGATAGGGAGCTCTAGCTATTGGAGCCGCCCCCGGTACCAAGTCTATCTTAAATTCCACTTGGCGGTCCGGTGGTAAACCCGGTAAGTCTTCCGGAAACACGTCAGGAAATTCACGTACCACTTTTACATCTTCAACCTTCCTTTTCTCCAACTTGGCATCGATAACATAAGAAATGAAGGATGCACACCCTTTGACCAAGCATTTCCGGGCCTTCATCATTGAAATAATTGTTATATCCCCCTTCTTTCGTTCCCCATAAATAATTACGTGACTCCCGTCCGGAGATGGTATACGAATCAGTTTCTTTGCACACAAGATTTCGGCTTGGTTTTCGGATAACCAATCCATTCCGACCACCACGTCAAATCCTCCGATCACTATTGGCATTAAGTCGATTAAGAATTTCCCCCCTTCGATTTCTAATATGCAACCCCGTAAAATATCACAAACTGAAACTTGACTACCAACAGCTATTTCTACCACTAGGGCTTCGTTTAAACATTTAGTGGGCATAGACAACTTTTGACAAAAAGACCTCGACACAAAAAAAAACTTGCACCCGAATCGAATAATACCCGCGTAGGTACGGAGTTTAGAAGAAACGTACCGGACACTACGTCCGTCGAAGTCTTTGCCTCCTCGGTTATCATCTGAAAAGCTCTCCCCTTTACCTTCGGTGACTCCGCCTTGGATCCCCCACTTCCACTTGACTTTAACTTTGGGCAATCCTTCTTTATATGACCCGTTTCACGACATTCGAAACAAGTCAGTCCCTTCGTGGGACAATCCCGACCATAATGTCCACTTTTTCCACCCTTGTAACACCCTTGCGAGTTCAAGTGTGATTGGGTATTACATGGGCCAACATGGTGTTTCCTGCATCGGTTACACCACCTTGCCTCACGGCGGTTATCCCCACTTCGATTTCCGGTAAACTGCCTTTGTTGTCGAACGGGTCCGGATGGTCCTTCCCACTTTCTTTTCTCACCTGTATGCCCACTTTCCAACTTTCCCTGTGTCAAATCGTCTTCTACCAACAACGATTCTTCAATTGCTTCCTGTACAGTTGTCACTTTGGCGTTCCTCACGGCCGTCTTCATCTCGGCTGGCAATCCCCGTTGGTACGCCTTTATTTTCATTTTCTCATCGGGAGCCATATGCTCCACCAAACTTAACTTTTCAAGAAACTCCTTTGAGTAGTCGATCATGGTCATATTCCCTTTCTTCAATCCCCGAAACTCCTCTTCAATCTTGTCTAGAGCCCTCTCACTACAATACTTGTCGAGAATTTTCTTCTTGAACAGTGGCCACGTGAGTTTGGCCAATACTTCGGGCGTGAGAGATGAACGGGTGAGATTCCACCAAGTAAGGGCCTCTCCCTTGAGAAGATGAGAAGCAAATTTAACTCGTTGGGAGTCTTCGCATTCACTAGCCTCGAACGCCATTTCCATCTCCCGGATCCAATACATACACCGAACTGGGTCGGTAGTTCCGGCGAATTCCGGTGGTTTGCAACCAAGGAAAGTCTTATACGAACACCCCCTTTCTCTCCTCCCGTCACGCACGTTTGCTTGCTCTTGTGCAACGGCTCCATTCCCAAGACCGCCTGACCCAATTCCTGCATTATCCGCCACTGTCTCAATGCGTCGATGACTGTGGTCCCGGTCCTCCAACAATTTCATGAACATTTCTTGCTGTTGAGCCATGGCAGAGGTCATAACCTGAAGCACACTATCTTTCAGTCGGTTCTTGAGGGCATTATCCTCTATTACAGGATTGGAGGTTCCGATGTGGGTTCTTGGTATATGTTCCGGTCCTCCACCTAGGACAGGTGGCCTCGGAGGACGTCCGGCCGCTGCTTGATTAGCCATTTGGTCGGCCGTAGATTCGGTCGCGGCGTGACCGTCCAGTGCTGATTGAAGTTGACCTCGCGTGTTCACCATCTTAGTCTGTCAACATGCGAGAATAATGGTAAGGAATAGACTAAAGTTGCATACTCATACATTCATTAATCATCACAATAATAGTAGTCAAGCATACTTACGTAACAACGCATTCATAATAGCATTAGCTAGTTGAAATTATGAACATGTTACATACAAGCATTCTCGTTACCGTCATCATAATTCTCAACAAATGTAATTCCACAATTCCTAACACTCTCCCATCCTAGGATGTCTACCCAATGTAGTGAATGTCGATGACTCTTTCTCAGCTTAAGTCTAGGCATACTACAGTCAATACCTAGTTCACATAAACTAGAGCTCTGATACCAACTTGTGACACCCTAAAAACAGGGTCAACAAAAACTTCCATAAAACGGAAGAGTGATATATACAATGCCATTGCACGAGCTATTAAAAAGGGATTATACATATGCCTGTTTACAAACAAGATGTAATATTGACTACTAAATGACAACCGGCTAATCTAATCTCTACTATAGAAATAAGATTACAAAAGGTGTCATAATTAGTCCGGTTTGATCTTCTATCTTTGGCATCTCAAAATATCCCCATGCTCACAAGTCCCCAACTATGCCTTCTTAAAGACGGCACCACTAGAACCTGTGATACACATTAGACAAGCAACAAGTGTTAGGCTTTGAATGCCTAGTGAGTCAATTATATATAATAAGATCTGCAATTATTTCATATAACAAATATCAACATGATCATTCACAATTTGTATTCTAAGGGGAAGACCCAAACACCAACCCGAGTTACACCGTAATTGAAGATATACCTTAGCGTCTACCTCCAAGGTAACGCCTCAAGGCCCGGCACATCGGGACTACCTATAAGGTATAATCCCGAAGGCGTGGATCGATACACAAACCTCCAAGGTAGGTGCCCAAGACTATATCTTCCTAGTGCCTACTTAGGGACTCATCCAATTTGTGAATACCATCATGCAACTACTCCAAGCAGTTCACAACACCATATATTACTTCCATGAAACAGTCCAACTATCTCATTAAGCATATAATTCCTACATTCAAGTAGTACTCCAATTAACCACATACATACAAGTGATAATATAAGTTTTGTCATCTAGTACAGAAACATACACCAATTTGCATATTTAGTTATTTTCATCATGGAGTTATAATTCTTCCATTAAGACACAACTTAATCCATTAAGCTCCAAACCCTAATATTTAGGTCTAACAAATCCCAATTGAATACTATCGTAAATTGTACAAATCCAAGTAGGGTGAGATGTTTCCTAACCTTTATCTTACCCTTAAGCTCCTTTAAATCTCCTCTTTAGAGGTATGCGAGCTTAATGGTCCAAATTCCACTTTTAAGATAAAATCATTAGAACAATCAAATAATAGTGTGATTCATGTGTCAAGTATACTTTTAAGTTTAGTTTACTCACCTTAGAAGATTTGTGGTATAATCCCAAACCCTAGATGGAGTGAGTGTAGCTGATTCTTGAAGAGAAGGTATAATCATGCCCTTGAGAAGGAATAAAATCCACCGCCAAACTGTTTCCGTGTTCACAAAACAAGCTATCAACCCGTAACCCCCTTTTTATACCAAACAGGCCCCCGGCGATTGTGACATCGCGATTGTGACACTGTCACTATCGCCGGGGCATTCTCGCCAAACTCCCCCCAACTCTCGGTACCAATCGAGCGAAAGTGACCTGGCGATAGTGACAGTGTCACTATCGCCTAAGGCATATTCGCCCAAAATCCCTGAAGCCTGAAATTCGAACTTGCGGTACACTTTGAGCGAGAGTGACACCCGCGATAGTGACATGGGCACTCTCGCCGGTCACTATCGCCTAAGAGGTACCGAGCCTCATTTGGTCCTCTTTTCAGCCCTTGATCAGATCCTAACAAACCCCAATTCAAGGTAAATTGATAAAATACTTGAACATGTACAATAACTACATATTTAACTTATAACGAAAATTCGGGGTGTTACAGCTCTGACTTTAGTGTCAAGAGCTACAAGACGTTTATCTTTATCATTGTATTTACTGGGGTCCTTTACAATGTATCTCCCAGTAGCAGGTGTTCGTTCTTCCTCATCAGAAGAAGACTCATCACCATCCTCATGTTTATTTTTGGCATTAAAACGATCCCAAACTCTTGGGACAATAGGTCCTTCATGGAGTATAGTAGGATATCTGCTGTCAACTCCTTCTAGAAAGAGCATCATACGACTTTTCCACAGAGAGAAGTTATTAGGGTTAAACTTTGGTGGTTTGGCTATGGAGCCATTTTCATATGATCCAGCATTTGAGTTTTGAGAAGAAACATTGTTTAAAGAAGAGGATGAAGCCATTGCAGATCAGATCAAGCTTATTAGATTAAGCTGACCGCTCTGATACCACTTGTTGGTCCCAGCTATTGAGTAGCAATGGTAAACAAGTATTGTAGAAGAGGGGGTTGAATACAATACACACAATTTTTCACTTAATTTAATTCTTTTATTGAAAACTTCAAATAAGAATTACACACAGAAAACTTAAAGATTGTTGCGGAACAGAACAGATAAAACAGTTCAAACAATCTTACACACAGACACACAGAGAATAAGAACAATTGTAAAACACTAAGAAACAATGATCTTCTTGCCAGCACTTGGAAGCTTTTTTGAGTCTGAAAATTGGTTGTGTTTGCAAGGTTGAAGATGATCTCTTTATATAGTGCCTCATGCATTAAATGCATGGACACTTGTCAAACAAAGGTAGGAAGGCAAGAAGGCAGGTCTTTGAAGGCAGGTCTTCTGAAAAGTACTGAGATGTACTTTTTGTCTTGAAGCGTCTTGAAAGAGATAAGAAAACCAAACAACCTTTTTTTGATCTTCGGATGATGTCTCCATCAGTGCAAGATATCCTGAATATATTCTGCAGATAAAGTTAATATACCTGCTGAAATTTCTTTGCCGAAGACTTCTTTGCCGAAGATATTCCTAACATGTCTTCAAGGAATTTGCCTAACATGTTATCTTCTTCAAAGATCTTGCCGAAGATATGCCTAACATGTCTTCAAGGATTTTGCCTAACATGTTATCTTCTTCAAAGATCTTGCCGAAGATATGCCTAACATGTCTTCAAGAATTTTGCCTAACATGTTATCTTCTTCAAAGATCTTGCCGAAGATATGCCTAACATGTCTTCAAGATTTTGCCTAACATGTTATCTTCTTCAAAGATCTTGCCGAAGATATGCCTAACATGTCTTCAAGGATTTTGCCTAACATGTTATCTTCTTCAAAGATCTTGCCTAACAATTCATCTTCTTCAAAGTTTTGCTTCTTCAAAATCTTGCCTAACATTTCATCTTCTTCAAAATTTTGCTTCTTCAAAATCTTGCCTAACATTTCATCTTCTTCAAAATCTTCAAGTGACCTGGCTAAGACTTTAGGAAAAGTCTTCAAGTAGCAGCTTAATCTTTGGTTGAGAATTCTATCTTCAATCCGCTTTGAAGATATACTTCTACTTTGTTTCTTCGGTTGATCTTCGACTTCACCGAACATTTTTATACAATTAAACTGCTTGTAAAGAACCTAAAAATTATTCTAAGTATGAACTGTGTAAAACTGAGAGACTGAGGTCATCTTCAAATCTTAAGTGACCCAACATATTTAGTAATATGTTGAACATTTAGATATTTAGAAACATGTAGCAATTTGTTTAGACACGATAACTTAGTTAAATGGTGAAAGGAACAATAAAAGTTTCAACCCGACCAACCCAATTCAACCCGAACGGTTTGGGTTGGGTTGGGTTGGGTTGCACTTTTGATTGGGTTGGGTTGGGTTGAGATTTTTCTAACCGCAATGATTGGGTTGGGTTGTTAAAGTGCCTTCAACCCGGCCAACCCAACCCGTGAGCACCCCTACTTAGAATATTGTAGGTTCTTTATAGTAGCTTAGTTATACATCAATGTTCGGTGAAGTCAACGATCAGCCGAAAAGCAAAGAAGAAGTGTACCTGTCAAAGCGGATTGAAGATGGACTTCTCATCCATAAACTAAGTTGCCCCTGCCGATCTAGATGAACCCATCGGCCATGATGGGATTGGCCATAGAGGTGCCGATCTCACATCTTCATTTGAAGATGTGTGCGCCGATGAAAGGTAATGTGCTGATATGCTCTTCATTTTTCTTCACCAACTTGTCTTTGATGATTTGGTGAGAATTTTCTTCGGCACATGCATCTGTACTTTTCCTGCAAAAGTTTATTTATGATATCTTGCAATGATGGGGATATTCTCTAGGAGATCAGAAAAAGGTTGTTTTGGTTTTTACATCATTTTCAGGAAAGGTCCACACCGTCGTCTACAGGTCAACACTCCAAGACAAAAGATACATCCAGTACTTTACAAGAGAACCTGCTCTGCTATCCATGCTTGACAAGTGTCCCATGTCTTTAATGCATATGAGACTATATAAAGAGAAAGACCCCTTCATGCAAAGATTACATGTTCACAAGTTCAAAAGGTTTACTAAGTGATCAATCGACAGACAACTCTCTTCTCTCTCTCAAGAACTTCATAGCTTTGTCTTAGTGTTCAAGTTGTGTTAAGTTTTCTGTATACTTTGTGAAAGATTGTTAGGATAGATTTTATCTGTTCTTTTCTGCAACAGTGTCTAATTCTTGATTTTTTATCAATAAAGAATTAAATTAAAGTGAAATTTTAAGTATTGTTAATGATATAGTATTTTGTTAGTGTTCAAGGATCGTTTAATTTAAATGATATTTATATCAGTGATATTTTACATTTAAAATAAAAAAACTAATACATTTTAATAAAAAAAATAAAAATGAGGCGTTTTACGTCGTATTTGCTTGTATTTATCGGTTAGTTATATGAGTTTTAACATTTATCCTAAACATAAATATATATGGGTTTCAAGTTAAAATTATGAAAATTTTAATTTATGGTTTAATTTAAACTTTTATAATTAAACGTAATTTATTTTAGTTTCAATTATGATGTTTTATAAAGATAACGATAGAGTATTTTGTTAGGGCTCAAAGATCGTTTAATTTAAATGTTAGCTACATTTAAAAATAAATGAATAATATATTTTAATAAATAAAAAATAGGTGTTTTAACCCTTTATCCTATATTTATTAATTTTATCTGCAATTAGTTATACAAATTCACATATAGATCTAGCTTTAATAAACTAGATTTATGTTTCATCAACCTGTAATCTTAAATTTTAAGTAATATGCATCGATAAAAAGCAATTGATGCATTAAAAATAGTTTCAAAGGCTTCACTTTAAATGTTTTATAACATACTACACATAAGATATTATAACGAAATAAATAAACTAGAGTAAATTACATGATTGGTTAAAATAATTATGAAAAACGTACTTATGGTTTATATTTTCACACGTCTTTGGTCCATGTGCCTTAACACCGTTAATTTTCTTTTGAGAGGAAAAACTCCAAGCACATATATTAAACCTCCATCTCCCAAGGCCATCATCTCTGGCCGACCACACCACCCCTAATCGATGGAGACCTTCACTCTCTCCCTCTTTCGTCACTGTAAAACTTCCACATAAGCCATCATCTGGGGATGATGTTCCAACCCCATTGTTGCCGAGAAACCACTAAAAGATTATTGGACTGCCCTTGGATGCCCGATACCGTCGGGGAGGCGTGCGTGCGTGTGTTCGTGGTAGTTGGTCGAAAGGATCGATGCCGCTATGCCTTTCAAAAAAAATAAATATGGATGCTTTCCATAATTATTTTGATTTAGGGACGCAGAATGCAATTTTGTGTAAACCACATGAACCAATCATGTAATATTTATATAAATTGCAATGAGGCTTCTTTCCATCTCTCCGGCAACCCTTAGGTCACCATCTTCAGTGAATACCTTCTTCTTCCGTGTCTTCATCTCCATATCCCTGGTTAGTACATCAATTAATAAAACACAATAAATGAATAAAATAGTATGATAAAAAATTAAAATTCATCCAAAAACTTTATTAAAAACCATTTTTAACCCCTTCCCTTCAAGAATAAATTGTACAATCTGAGAACCAACTTCTCAAAGTTTAGAGAGTTTAATGAGATGGATTAAGAATGTTGTATAACAGTTCTGGATGAACAGATCGAGATGAAACATATATGGATGAACTTATCGAGATGATAACAACATAACAATAAAAACCCTAAATCCAAACAATGATAAATTTGTGCAAATCCATACAAAATTTATGTAAATCAAGCACCCTAAATCTGAACTAAACAATCAAAAATCCTAAATAAAAATATAAAAATGCATACACTAATGATTTCTCATCGATCAATTCAATTTCGTCAATCTGCTAAGCTCCATTTTCACAATATGCTATTGTTGCATCTGGTGGTGTAGGCGGAAGAAGGGGATGAAGAGAGGAGAATGGTAGATGTTGATTCTAGTGCCATGTGTAGGGGAGGAAGGAGATGGTGTTTGGGGGCGACGAGGGGTACATGAAATATGTGATAGGGGAAGAAAGGTAGGTTGGAATCGAGGGTACACTGGAGTCAGGGAGGGGGATACCAGAAGTATATCGTCAGCAGTGTGGATTGATGGAGATATGGGGAAATAGATCGTGAGGTAGCGATCGGAGAAGGTACACATCTCGCCGGAATCTTCTTGGGGGATTTCATCGAAAAAAGGAACGAGGTCACAAGTTGGGGTAGTCATATGGTGGAGATGTTGGCTTTCGTGGTGGTTGGACTTGGAGGCCAAAGTGAGTCCGTCGATTAGGGGTGGGCTCTCAGATGTGCCTCCATCGTCCTTGTCAAGTCTTATGTGTGTATGTATATATATATATATATATATATATATTTATATCATAAAATCAAATATTATATAATATAATGAGATATTTTTATTTATTTTTGTAAAGGAAAAATACAAAAGAGGTGAAAAGACCAAACTAACCCCTTAATTAACAGACTTTTTGACGGTGTTGGGGAAAAGGAACCAAAGGCGTGTGAAAATGTAAACCACATGGACATTTTCTATAATTATTTTGATTTAGGGACGCACAATATTTTGTGTAAACCATATGGACCAATCATGTAATTTACAACCACAAGGGTTGGGGCGTAGTGGTTAAGGCACTTGGGAATGTGGTGGAATATCTCATCTGCCTAGGGTTCGAATTCAGGCGTAGACAACATTTGTGGTCACTAAATTTAATCAGGGCTGATGTCTTGCAGTCATAATTTGCCAAAAGATTAGTCCAGATATAGCCTTGGACAACCTTCCAAAAAAATCATGTAATTTACTCAATAAACTAATATAAATCAAGAAATAAATCATACTATTATACTCTATACTATGTTATAAAGCATTTGATACAAAATCTTAAAAACAACTTTTTAAGTATTATGCACTACTATTTAATGCTAAATCACTTAATTTTCAACTTTATAAGTAAATGATGCATGTGGGTACAACGTTTTAAAATTGAATGTTTGAATTTATAACTAACTGATCAACATAATCAAATAACGGATAAACAACTCATTTTAAATATAAAGAATCTAAAATATAATTACGATAATCATTGAATGGTAACATAATACTTAATTATTATTTTTATAAAAAAAATATTTTTAAATCTAAAACAAATTATATCATTATTAAACCTAAATTAAATTAAAATAAAAAATTAAGCTAATTTATAAACAACATATATTATTGTTCTCTCAAATTCATACAAAACCGTATTATAACATTGACAACGACAAAAAACAAAATAAAACATTAAAATCATGATATATCAAGATGTATTACAGAAGTATAGTTGTAGTTTAAGTATAAGACTATCAGCATCCAACCCCATCTAACCCACACTTTTTCACTGCCACATCAGCGCCACATCATTTTTCCCTTCCAACCCATTCTAACCCACAAACCCCCACATCCATCACACACCACCATCCCATCTTTTATTTATTTTTATTTTTATTTTTGTTACAAGTATATTAATTTAAATAATTTAAATTTTATAAATAATTTATAATTTAATATAAGATAAAACAATTAATAAAATATTTCATAAATTGAAACTACAATTTTAACCTTACATAACCAAATTAAAAACATAAAAAAATACATAATTTCAAATTAAAAAACTACAAATTTCACCAACCATATAGTTGTCGAAGCAACTCTTTGTGGGCTAAAACCGCATTTAACGCGCTACCCGTGAGATGATCATATGGTCTGATGTAAAACTCGAGATCTTTCCGCATTTCTCTTTGTTTCAAAGCTTCCGCATTTCTCTTTGTTTCAAAGCTTCCGCTTTTGTCTTTGTCGCCTCGGCTTTGTCCCTCGCGGTTAATATTTTATATATTTAATAAATGAATTAATATTGAGAGAGTAGAATGAAGTTGGGAAGATGGGAGAGATTGAGAGTAAATTTGTAGAGAGATTGAGAGTAGAATGAAGTGTGTGAAAAAATAAGTAGGAAGTATATTAGTATTTATAGGAGAAATAAAAAATTAAAAAAAAAACCCAACGTTCCAGCATCCAACGGATAGATTTTCAAAAAAAAATTAAATTTTGGTAATTAACTCAACCCAGCTCGGGTTGCCCAACCCCATCCAACCCCAAGGGGTGTGATGGTGTTCACTTCCATCCCCATCCAACCCGGGTGAACCCAATTGCCCCGATGCGGACGGTCTAAGATGTTTCTTAAAAAGTTAACTTTTGTTATACTAAGGTTTTCCAGCCATATACATATTGTCCCACAATCATCATATTAACTCCAACAACTTTTATTATTTTAATCAAATTAATTAATATGAATAGTTAGGCCATCCACACACGTGCAATTCATTTACACTTTCAATTGTGCCACATCAGCTTTTACAATTACCATCCACACACCTGCAATTCATTTACACTTTCAATTGGTCCCCACCACAACATTTATTAATTACTTTATAAATTATTATATATATTATAATTATTTTTTATTAATAAATATATAATATAATAATATAAAGTAAAACTTTGACCCCACATGGGACCACTATGAATTGCAAATGCAATTGCAATATCTGCAAGTGTTTGCTGAGGTGGCATGCTCTTTTTCTTTTGCAATTGTGTTTGCAATTGTGTTTGCAAGTGTGTGTGGATGCTCTTAGTTCGGGACGAGATAAAATTTTCAAGAGTTATGTGTATGTCATGGTGTAAATTTATTGCCTCTTCAAGGGACGAAATTGACACAACTTGATTTACTTGTGGTGATCGAAGTTTCTTTGGGCAATTCTTTTTATGACTTTGCTTCTAGTTCGGCTAGAGGTAGATCCAATGGTACTTTGTCTTTTTGGATAGTACTTTATTTAAAAAGTATCGTGTTTTTTCTTCGGATTATTTTGTAGCTATAGAGGGAGCGTGGGTGCCTAATGCCCTATCTTTGTTGGTTATCCCGGTGTACGTGCCTTAAGATATGGGTCTTAAAAATAATTTATGATTTATGATTTTGGGTATGATTAGTAGATGGCAGGGGACTCTTCCGAACGATTTGGATCGGTCTTTCAGGCTAACGTCGCAAATAAATTTAATGCTTTCATTCTTGATTCTGACCTTCACGACCTTCCTCTTGGTGGGTATTCTTTTACATGGACAAATAAATGGGCTTATAAATTGAGTAAGCGTGACTGTTCCTGTTAGGGGTGCTCAAATTTCCGAAACCCGACCAACCCGGCCAACCCAAGCCAACCCGAGGCAAAAAAAACTCAAACCGAGCCAACCCGATGTATAATCGATATTATTTTTGACTAACCCGCATATATTGGGTTGATAACGGGTTAGGCCCAAAACAAACCGACCCAACCCGACAACCCGTGAAAAACATTTAAATCTAATTTTGAATTCATGTTATTGTCTGAACATTTATAAACACACAATTGTTGGCCACTTGTTACTTTAGTAATGTTGTTATTGATTCTTGATGTCACATTTATAAACAGAACATTTATAAGCAATCTTTTATTAGACAATTTAGGTACATTTAAATATTTAGAAACATTTAGTAATTTGTTTAGACACGATAACTTAGTTAAATGATGAAATGATCGATAAAAGTGTAACGTCCCAAAAATTACAAGGAATTTATAATTTTTAAAGTAACCCTTCATTAATAAAAACGCATTTAATAATTAAATCGTTTCATTCGCAAACCACTAAATAAAATTATTACGAACAATAAACAGCGGAATAATTGTTTTAAATATTAAGATCATAAAATAGTCAGCTCTTCCCGCGCGCCAGTGTGTACTCGTCACGCCTTGGAGCTACTTGCACCTGAAACAATGATTTATTGGGAAAGGGTAAGCACGAAGCTTAGTGAATTCAACCACTATAGATAACACAGTTATTCCACATTACCCCTATAACAGATAGATACACATAAACAAGCATACCAGTCTACGAACAAATCATAAACATGCATACCCACCCCTACGCCACCCGCGTATAACACCTTGGGCCCCACCGAGATTCTACGCCACCCGCGTATACAATCTTCGGTCCCGTCGAGTTTCTATGCCACCCGCGTATACAACGTCGGCCCGAGTCCCTACGCCACCCGCGTATACATGTCAACGCCACCCGCGTATACATGTCAACGCCACCCGCGCATACATGTCAGTAAAGGTCCACAAGTCACCCCACTATCTAGCCCCACATCACAATAAATAGGCTATCGCACACGAGCTACAGTAATGTAAAACAACTAATATTAAATATAGTGAGAGAACTCATCTCGTAAGATCACTTCCCGACACCTAGACGAACGTTAAAATGTATTAACACGAGACCCGGACCCTAAAATACGACGCACGCTTAAGCCGTCACTTAAACGACTTTTCGGTCTAACCAAACAGGTCTGTTCGGGACCTGATCCGACCTCTTTAAACCCAGAAAATCCTCGATTAAAATACATAACTAGAAAGTACTCTGAGATAGGGTTCCAAGGACATATTATACACCTCCTAACGATTTTTCTACATTTTATTACGGAATTTAAAAGAACAGTTCGCAGAACAGTGAAAAACCAGCACCTTTCAGTATAAAACGACGATTTGGCCTATGCTACGTTCCGAACTGGATTTCGCACGAAACACAGAAAAGTTACTGGACTCGGAAAGGGAACAAATCAATAGGGAATCTCGCACCCAAGATTTCCAGGGTACACCCACGACACACTACAGCAACCGTCAAGGTTCTAACATCAGCAACCTCCACCATAAGTGGACAACTTAACCGTCCTACACTATGACCCAAAAGCTCGCTAAAAGTATAAGACACGAGATAATGAGTAGCCCCGCTATCTAACATCACTACAGCAGACACCGAGTTTCTAAGAACACACTTAATCACACAGTTTAATCCAAAAATGCAACAACATACAACGACCAATAAAAGGAACAAATGACGAATTATACCTGCCGCCACTTTAGGCGTAGTCTGTGCTTCCTCCACCGTCAGCTGATGCACTCTACCTCGGGCTGCCTCGATTCCAGCCTGGCCTATACGACCGTCTGTAATACGCAAAGGGGCAGCCGCAGGAGCCCCCTGTGCCACATTCCCATCAGCTACCCTTGGGTTCGGGCAATTGGCCTTCACATGGCCCGTCTGCTGGCAGTTAAAGCAGACCATAAATGGCATCTTACAATCCCGGCTGAAATGACCGGACTGCCCACACTTGTAACATCCATCGGTCCTCTTCCCACTAGTCTCCCTGGGCATAAACCCACCGCTCCTTGAACTATCGCGTGAATCCGTGAACCTTGACTTCTTCAGTACCGTAGAGATTGGCGTCACCGCCTGTGCCGTCTTTCTCTTCTTCGCCTGTGTTTCCAACTCAAGTTCCCGTCTACGGGCAGCCTCCATCAATGCAGTAAGAGAAGCATACTGCGCCGTGCTCACAAACTCTCTAATCTCGGTACGTAACATATCCTTGTACCGAGACATCTTCATGTCCTCAGAAGCCGCATACTGAGGGCAGAACAGCGCCAACCCGGTGAACTTCCGGTTCATCTCCTTCACCGTCTCCGTCGTCTGTGTGAGCTCTAGAAACTCCTTAGCAATCCGCTCTATCTCTACCGGAGGTACGTATTCTGCACGGAATCGAATGACGAACTCCTCCCAAGTCAAAGTAGTACGCTCAGCCAGCGTCAACGCCGTAGCACACCAATCCTTCGCCCCGTCACGAAGTAAGTTCACCGCAAAGCGAACCTTCAGGTTGTCGGGGCAGCCACAAGTCAGAAATGCGCACTCCATATCCGATATCCACCGCATGCTGATAATCAGATTCGGGTCTCCCTTGAACTCAGGCGAAGAACAAGCAGAGAGGTCCCGATACTGGAACTCCCTCGCACGCGGCTGTCCGCCCGCCAGTGGTGGAATCGCCGCTATGCGTTCCTCCATCAGTACTACCACCTCGTCGCGGATGGCAGTGATAATCTCGGGGATCGCCTCCCCGATCGCGTATGCTACCTCAGTAGCAATCATCTCTCTAATCTGTTCCTCAGTGATCCCGGCCTCAGCCCGCGGTTCAGCCGCGTTGTTTCTTCTAGTGTTGACCATTCTAGGAGAAGAAATTACAACGAGTCATTAGCACATAATAACTCACTCTACTACGCTCACGCTCGACTCCTTGGATTCCTCGTGACTTTCCCCGACTCGAGCACAGATCCTGTGCTTCAGATAGTAGGAGCTCTACTACTACCTTCCACACCTATCCTCACTCGTTTCGAGTCCCGTCCCGAAGTGCCCAAGTAGTTCCTTGCCGAAAACTATACACATATGCCCGCACCGGCATATGTACACACTCTTCCTAGCTCCCTAGGAATTCCACCCAACTCCACTACCCTTGCTATGACGAAATCCCCACTAGTCATGACGAGTCGCCTCACGAATGCACAGTCGCACACAGTGTAAAACCAGATAGACTTTCGAATATAAGATTCTATCCTACAACGGTTGGACTCAAACAAGAGCTGCGCAATAGAACTAAATCCGACATTCTAAGGCTATTCGGTTCCTACCGCATACAACCTATAGTGCATTCACTTAACAACCTATCAAGGCTAGCATAAACTCCTATTAGCAAGCAACAAACATGCAGTACAGTGTAATAAGCACCAAGCAATCTAGCATACATACTCCTATGTTCTAGAAAGCAATCTCGCATACATACTCATATGTAAACACTCTTCCCAGCTCACTAGGAATTTCATCTCATCCCACTACCCTTGCTACAACGGAATCCCTATTAGCCATAACGAGTTGCCTCGCGAATACCCAGTTGCATGCAGCGTGAATCAAATAGACATTCGAATACAAGATTCTATCCTAGAACGGTTGGACTCAAACAAGAGCTGCGCAATAGAACTAAATCAAATATTCTAAGGCTATGTGATTCTTACTGCATACAACCTATAGGGCCTTCGCTTAACAACCTATTATAACTAGCATTAATTCCCACTAGCAAGCAATCATCATACAGTACAGTGTAAACCACATAGGCAATCTAGCATGCATACCCTATGATCTAGAAAGCGATAAATACACTAAGTACTGTACCTTTCCCCTTTGGCTCCGGCTGACTGTACACACTGCGCCCTCGATCACCGTTTCTCCAACGGGTTTTTCCCTTTCTTTTTATTTCCCAAAAACTTTAAAGAAAATTTTATAGCCGCAAACTTGAGATCAAACACACCGAAATGCGTTTGATTCACTCAAGCCGTGCTCTGATACCAAGTTGTAACGTCCCAAAAATTACAAGGAATTTATAATTTTTAAAGTAACCCTTCATTAATAAAAACGCATTTAATAATTAAATCGTTTCATTCGCAAACCACTAAATAAAATTATTACGAACAATAAACAGCAGAATAATTGTTTTAAATATTAAGATCATAAAATAGTCAGCTCTTCCCGCGCGCCAGTGTGTACCCGTCACGCCTTGGAGCTACTCGCACCTGAAACAATGATTTATTGGGAAAGGGTAAGCACGAAGCTTAGTGAATTCAACCACTATAGATAACACAGTTATTCCACATTACCCCTATAACAGATAGATACACATAAACAAGCATACCAGTCTACGAACAAATCATAAACATGCATACCCACCCCTACGCCACCCGCGTATAACACCTTGGGCCCCACCGAGATTATACGCCACCCGCGTATACAATCTTCGGTCCCGCCGAGTTTCTACGCCACCCGCGTATACAACGTCGGCCCGAGTCCCTACGCCACCCGCGTATACATGACAACGCCACCCGCGTATACATGTCAACGCCACCCGCGTATACATGTCAACGCCACCCGCGCATACATGTCAGTAAAGGTCCACAAGTCACCCCACTATCTAGCCCCACATCACAATAAATAGGCTATCGCACACGAGCTACAGTAATGTAAAACAACTAATATTAAATATAGTGAGAGAACTCACCTCGTAAGCGCGCCTAGCTCACAATTAATAATTCAAGCTCCACAAATCCAAGATCACTTACCGACACCTAGACGAACGTTAAAATGTAATAACACGAGACCCGGACCCTAAAATACGACGCACGCTTAAGCCGTCACTTAAACGACTTTTCGGTCTAACCAAACAGGTCTGTTCGGGACCTGATCCGACCTCTTTAAACCCAGAAAATCCTCGATTAAAATACATAACTAGAAAGTACTCTGAGATAGGGTTCCAAGGACATATTATACACCTCCTAACGATTTTTCTACATTTTATTACGGAATTTATAAGAACAGTTCACAGAACAGTGAAAAACCAGCACCTTTCAGTATAAAACGACGATTTGGCCTATGCTACGTTCCGAACTGGATTTCGCACGAAACAAAGAAAAGTTACTGGACTCGGAAAGGGAACTTTTGGTACTGGTTTCACCCCAATCCGAGTTACGAGTAAAGAGTTATGGCTAACGCAAGACAGGGGCAGAAACTGCAGTTTTTTTACATAAAATGATAACTCTATAAAACGGTTTACGCGTTCGGTTTATACGATTCGGGTTTGGCTAATCAGGTTCAGGTCTTAGGTAGTCACGGCTGGACTACTACCATCACCACCCACTGCCACCCCCGGCAGCGGGGCACGGCGGCGGCGGCGATGGCGTCGCGGTGGTTGTTTTGCCGGAAAAAGAAAAGAAAAGGAAACGAGACGAAGGAAACGACTTACCTCGTTGCAACACCGCACACCCGCACCTGCTCCTCTCTCCCTCGAAATCTCCGACGAACAGCAGTGATGGCGGTGGTCTCCGGCGACAACAGCGGCGAACGACAGCAATTTCCGGCGACTACCCAACGCTCTTCTCTCTCTCTACCACACTCTCTCTCGCGCTGTTCTCTCTCTCTCCGGCCAAAACCAGCAGCGGCGCTGGTTGTGGTGGTGGTCGGTTTCACGGCAGCAACACACAAGGAAGAGAAAGATGTTAGGGTTGGTGTGGTTCACGTGAGAAGAAAACGAGAAGGGAAGGGGAGTCTCCGGCCGACGAACACAAGGAGAAGAACGAAGGGGTGCCGTAGGGTTTGCTTTCTATTCTTTGATTCATCCTCAAGGCAACAACAACACCAACTAAAAAATATGGGTCTCGACATGAATCTGCATGGGCCGAAACCCAATGAGGGTTTTTGGCCCCTTTGACACAATTAGCCCCTCAACTTACATTCCTCTCGCAACTTAGCCAAAAATTTCAATACTTAACGATTTGACCCAACTCGACTAACCCCGTTTACGGAAACCACAATAATCGAACTTAAAAGAAATAGTTAAGACTAATAAATTCCATACCGGGATACGGGCTTTACAAAAAGTTTCAACCCAACCAACCCGACCAACCCAACCCAACCCGAACGAGTTGGGTTGGGTTGGGTTGGGTTGCACTTTCGATTGGGTTGGGTTGGGTTGAGATTTTTCAAACCGCAATGATTGGGTTGGGTTGTTAAAGTGCCTTCAACCCGGCCAACCCAACCTGTGAGCACCCCTAGTTCCTGTTGTCCGATGGTCTTTTTTATTACATGCCCAACATTACGGGTTTGGTGCTTGATCGTAAGCTTTCTGAACACATGCCTATTATTTTCAAGGAGTTATCCTTTGATTACGGTCCTATGTCATTCTGTCTTTTTCATTATTGGTTCGATATGCCCGACTTCGACCAAATTGTAAAAAAGTCATGGTGTGATGATAGTGTCAAAGATTATGATGGTATGATTGCTTTTAAAAAGAAGCTTCAACTATTAAAGAAAAATATTCGCATGCGGATCTGTGATTAAAGAAAGAGTGATATGGAGGTTAAAAATGACATAAAACCAAGTATTAGGTACATTGACGCCCGAATTTTGTCCGTGTAACGCTTCTATATTGGATATGGAATCTCGTATTCAGTTCATGAAGACTTTTGTCTCTTTAAGAGATGAAATTGACACAACTTGATTTACTTGGTGATCGAAGTTTTTTTGGGCAATTGTTTTTGACTTTGCTTCTAGTTCGGCTAGAGGTAGATCTGGTGGTATTTTATGCCTTTTGGGATAATACTTTATTTAAAAAGTACCATATTTTTTCTTCGGATTATTTAGTGGCTATAGAGGGAGCGTGGGTGCCTAATGCCCTATTGTTGTTGGTTATCTCAATGTACATGCCTAAGATATGGGTCTTAAAACAGTTTATGGTCTACGATTTTAGGTATGATTAGTAGATGGCATGGGGAGGTCATTGTGATGGGTGATTTTAATGAGGTCCGCGACTCTTCCGAACGATTTGGATCGGTCTTTCAGGCTAACGTCGCGGATAGATCCAATGCTTTCATTTGTGATTCCGACCTTCACGACCTTCCTCTTGGTGGGTATTCTTTTATGTGGACAAATAAATGGGCTTCTAAAATGAGTAAGCTTGACTGGTTCCTATTGTCTGGTGGGTCTTTTTTATTACATGCCCAACATTACGGGTTTGGTGCTTTATCGTAAGCTTTCCGACCATAGGCCTATTATTTTCAAGGAGTTATCCTTCGATTACGATCCTAAGTCGTTTCGTCTTTTTCATTATTGGTTCGATATGCCCGACTTCGACCAAATTGTAAAAAACTTATGGTGTGATGATAACGTCAGATATTCTAATAATATGATTGCTTTAAAAAGAAGTTTCAACTATTAAAGAAATATCTTCGCATGTGGATTGGTGATAAAAGAAAGAGTGATATGGAGGTTAAAAAAGACATAAAACCAAGTATTAGGTACATTGATGCTCGGATTGATTCGGGTAACACTTCTATATTGGATATGGAATGTCGTATTCAGTTCATGAAGACTTTTGTCTCTTCAAGAGACGAAATTGACACAACTTGATTTACTTGTGGTGATCGAAGTTTCTTTGGGACAATTCTACTTTTGACTTTGCTTCTAGTTCGGCTAGAGGTAGGTCTAGTGGTATTTTCTTTTGGGATAGTACTTTATTTAAAATCTATCGTATTTTTTCTTCGGATTATTTTTTAGCTATAGAGGGAGTGTGGGTGCCTAATGCCCTATCTTTGTTGGTTATCTCAGTGTACGTGCCTCAAGATATGGGTCTTAAAAATAACTTATGGTTTATGATTAGTAGATGGCATGGGGGGTCATTGTGATGAGTGATTTTAATGAGGTCCGCGACTCTTTCGTTGGTTCGATCTTTCAGGCTAACGTCGCAGATAGATTCAATGCTTTCATTCGTGATTCCGACCTTCCTCTTGGTGGGTATTCTTTTACGTGGAAAAATAAATGGGCTTCTAAAATAAGTAAGCTTGATTGGTTCTGTTGTGCGATGGTCCTTTTTTATTACATGCCCAACATTACGGGTTTGGTGCTTGATCGTAATCTTTCTGACCACATGCCTATTATTTTCAAGGAGTTATCCTTTAATTACTGGCCTAAGTCGTTCCGTCTTTTTCATTATTGGTTCGATATGCCCGACTTCGACCCAATTGTAAAAAATCATGGTGTGATGATAGCGTTATAGATTCTAATGGTATGATTGCTTTAAAAAAACTTCAACTATTAAAGAAAAATCTTCCCATGTGGATTGGTGATAAAAGAAAGAGTGATATAGAGGTTAAAAATGACATAAAACCAAGTATTAGGTACATTGACGCTCAGATTGATCAGGGTACTGCTTCCAGATTGGATATGGAATCTTGTATTCAGTTCATGAATACTTTTGGTGACTTAGAAAGGGTAGAAAATTTGGATGTGGTGCAAAAAGCTAAGATCCGTTGGGGAGTTGAAGGAGATGAGAATTCCAAATTTTTCCATGGAATACTTAAAAAGAAAAGACGTCAATTAGCCATTCGAGGAGCTGTGATTGATGACGATTGGGTTATGGAACCGGTCAAGATCAAAGATGAGTTTTATTCCCATTTTCAAGATTGGTTCAACTCATGTGGGGGGGGGGGGGGGGTCAATTAACTTTAGAGGTGGAGTTCCTGAACGTTTTGTCTTAGGATCAAGCGTCCTTTCTTGAGGAGCCTTTTTTACGAGATGAAATTAAAAAAGCTGTTCAGGATTATGGAGCAGACAGAGCACCGAGACCGGATGGTTTTACACTGTTTTTTTTTTAAATTTTGGCCCCTCATTGAAGATGATGTGGTGAAATTGGTGGGTGATTTTCTTTGAGTGTAGTCATTTCTCGAAATCTTGTAACGCTTCTTTCATTGCTCTTATTCTGAAAGTCCAAAACCCTAAATTTGATAAATATTATAGGTCGATTTAGTCCTATAGGTTGGCAATATAAAATTATTAGCAAAATTTTTGTAATTGGCTTAATATGGTTATTGGGGATATCGTTAGTAGTGAGCAAGCTGTTTTCTCAAATGGGCGCCAGATTCTTGAATGAAGCTATGCACTGGTATAAAAAATTTGGTCTGAACTTTTGTCATAGCTTGGCATGGGCGAATTCATGGATGCCTTGAGGGTTCGATAGGGTCGGTTCTCGTTAATGGCTCTTCGACTAAGGAATTTTATATTCGTAGAGGCTTAAGGCAATGAGATCCTCTTTCTTCTTTACTCTTCGTCTTAGCCATGGAAGGATTATATGTTGTTAGCCTCAACCATCAGATTTGTAAATAATACACATAGACATCCGACCAGTAAACACTTAGAGAAAAACTCTTGACTTTTGCCACAAAAACAGTCTAATCCGAAAAGACTCTTTCCATCGGATTGGAGATTTAATAAGGTGTAAATATGATGTATCCTAAAAAGGAACAATCTTAAACCATCAGATCAAGACCATCAGATTGATTACCTTGAATAAGGTTGTAATTCGATAGAAGCTCTTAGCCTCTGTCGAATTACATTTACTCATTTGACTTATTCTAAGTGCTCATCTGACAGATTGTACTTCATAAATGTGTATAACTGGAAACTGTTGTATATCTTATACTTTAGAATAGACCAACTATGATTTTTACTTTTAAAAGTCTTGTAACTATCTGTATTAATCCAAAGTGTAAAGAGCCTTTAGCAAGTCGAAGATTAGTTAAAGAGTAGCCAAGATAGTTACCAAAGCGGATTGGTTTGTCATGTAGCCAAAAGAAGATCAATACAAGATATAGTCAGTATGTAGTCTAACAAATACTACTACTGGCAAGCCAAAATTCGAAGTACAAACTTGTGTAGCAAGTTTGGTTCACCAACGCCCCCAAACCCTCATCCTAGTATGGGAACATGGAAAGGCATGCCAACCAAAGTATGTTCTAAAGCATTATTTAATTAGTGTCAGTCATACTTTACTTTTCCTTCTGCATACGAAGGGATGAGATGGGTTAACAAGTGTCTACATCAACTCAAAAGCGGAATTGAAAAATACAAGCACGCATGGATCAACAAATCCGATGATGACACGTGTTAAAGTTGAAAGAGAACATTTAATGCAGTGGAGGCTATAAAATGTCTTCACCGTGTTAGTTTTCAAATCACCCGTTTTCAAAGAACTTAAGTAAATTCGGTGTCAATATCTAAGAGCTATCTTAGTCTCTCAGATCTGAAAGAGAACTTTCTTCTTCATTCTTTAAACGTAAGTAAATTTGTCACCCTCATATAGTTTAGGATAAAGGTCTTGCCTTATAGCTTCCGCAATATATCTGTAACTTTATGTTTGAATAAAAAGTGAAATTAAAAAGTGAAATTCATTGTATTTGTATTCAACCCCTCCCTTCTACAAACACTTTTTGTGTGAGTCATTGTGGTGCAGGACCAACACATGTCATTATTCAAGTTGCGGTTTCGATTTTTTTTCCGGGGTGCTTCTATTGGTAAAATCGATACCCTCTTTCCCACCTTTTTTATGTGGATGAAGCAAACTTTGGGTGAATGGTCTTTATCGAATTCTAGGAATATTATTCGTATTCTTAGATGTTTTTTCCTTGTCTCGGGTCTCAAAATCAATCTCATAAAGCAAACTTTTTGGTATGGGGCGATATCGCAAGAAATCGAGCATACGACCTCTTGTGTTGGGTGTGGTGGATCGAAACTTTCTTTTTCGTATTCAGATTTACCCGTTGGGGGCAATATGTCTAAAATGGAGGGTTGGAAGGCGGTATTCGATAAATTCTTGCCCAAACTCTCCAATTGGAATGTTAAAACCCTTTCGATTGGTGGTCGGGTTACCCTTTTAAAGTCGATTTTGGGGGAGCCTTCCAATTTACTTCTTGTCTACTTACAAAATCCCAAGGTCGGTTGAATAAAGCTTGGAATCTTTGCGTAATAGATTCTTTATTGGTGGTGATGTGGAGTAAAAGAAAAATGTCTTGGGTCAAGTGGAAAAAAAGTTATGGCTAGTCTCAACTTCGGAGGATTTGGTATTGGTAGCATCATGGCGTTTAACCGGGCTTTGCTTTTCAAGTGGATTTGGCGGTTTTGGTTGGAGGATGAGGCACTTTGGGTTAGAATTATTAAATCCATCCATGGAGAGAAGGGTCTAATTGCTTCGAATTTTCCTAGGCAAATTTCTAACTCCACATGAGTCTTTATTATAAAATCAACCAACTCTTTAACGGATGTCATTGATCTTTTTTTCTTTCTGTAAGAAAAAGGTGAGCGATGGTGTTTTTACAGTGTTATGTGATGATGTTTGGCTTGGGGATGCTCCTTTTAAAATTCAATTTCCTAGAGTTTATGCTTTAGAATTGGATAAATCGGCGAATGTCAAGTCTCGTTTGGAGTTAAGGTGTTGGGATTTGTGTTTTCGAAGGGTGCCAAGAGGTTGGTTAGAGGTTGTCCAATTCTGCGAACTACAACAAACTTTGTCTTCCTTTGTGCCATCGGGTCAAAAGGATAGATATGTGTGATTGTTAGACGAGTCAAGCGATTATTCAGTAGCTTCGGCTAGGCATTTTATTGATTCTCGTCATTTGGAGGTGGATTATCATCCTACTAGATGAAATAAACTTGTTCCCATCAAGCTAGTTAACGTGTTTGCGTAGCGATTGTGTCTCAATTGGCTCCCTACTCGGCTAAATTTGGATAAAGAGGTACCGACGTTTCGTCTATTTTATGTCCTAAGTGTGATATGGTCATACGGGGTGGAGGACTGTAGTCATGTTTTCTTTTTGTGTCCCGTCGCTAAAGACTTATGGTTTCTTATTGATCGATGGTGGCAAATGGATATACCGAATCTCTGCTCTTACTCGGATTGAGTTCTCTTGGATTGATTCAATTCGGTTGAAGGAGATTTTTTGGTGCTTCGAGGCCGTTATGCTTACCACTTTGTGGTTTTATGGGTTTTTCAGAATGGTATTCTCTTTAGCAACCCGAAGCCAAAGAAGGTGACAATCTTAGAGAACTTTATAACCCATGCTTATTTTTGGATAAATCATAGTGGCAAATTGTGTATTAATTGGGTTGGTTGGCTTGGAAATCATTCCCTTGCCACTCTTTCTATGTAATTGTATATTTTTCTAGCATCTTGTTAATTTTATAAAATTTTGTCATTCTAAAAAAATGTAAATATATATAGGGTGAAAATTTTATGTATTTTTTCTTAACAAACCGAAATTGTAGTTGGTTATTCTTAAGTCTTTCAACATAACAAAAGGATATGATTTAAGAGCATCCATGTGTCTTGCAAGACTATCTAGAACTTGCTAATTATGCAAGGCCTTTCAACCATTAAAATATATTAAACAAAACATTTATTAATTTAATTAGTTATTATTAATATGTTTGTTTAAATATTAATTATTATTAATATGTTTATTAAATTTAATTCATTTATTAGTTTATTTGAACATTATTTTTTTTAATATTTTTATAAAAATTTCTTACTCACGCTTTATTTTAAGAAAACAAAAGTAAAATTTTAGTTATCTATATTTTATAATTAATTTATTAGTTATATTATAATTATCTATATTATAATTATATTATAATTTATTAGTTTAGAAAGGAGTTTGCTCTTGCATGTGTGTGGAAGGTGTTATTGCAAAGCTGATGTGGCACTTGTGAAAGGAGTATGATCTTGCAGGTGTACAGATGGTCTAAATATAATATTGGTATGTTCTTCGTGAGTTATTAAGAATGTATCAATAATTGACGACAAAAGTTCTACTCTTCGGGTGAGGTTTCTAGAAATTATCACATCAAATTAATTCGGGTATCCAAATTTTGCGTTTGGAAGTATTAAAAACACAAAAGCTATAAATATCATAAATTAAAAGATAAAAATAGAATACTTGCTATAAACGAGATTCAAACCCACACCTTTTCGTCGTTAAAAACTTTTGTTATTAGCTTAATTAGTTCTTAAGAAATATAGGGACACGCATTGACGCTAGGAATGCGCGGAACGGATCGACAAGCGTCAAATCCAAAAGATGAATGAGTCTACAAGCGTAGAACCTGTAAAATAATGAGAAAACTCTCAAACTAGAGATAAAACTCTAAAATATAACTTTATTAATCAATAATACTTGAATTGGAAAACAATGAAACCTAATAGTCATATTTATACTAAAACTAATTAAGATAACTATGGAAACTAAATTCAAACTAATCTTAATTCTAAACCAACTAGGAAAGTAATTAAATAATTAATAAAAGAAACTAAATAATAATCCTAATATAATTATAAAGATGATAAAATAATAACTAAAACTTAAGTAATTATCCTAAGGAAAATCAAGGAACGATAACCACTACTATAAATATGACTTTTATAAACGGTTGTTTTGAGCTTTATACGCGGTTTTGAAACCGCGTGTATGGCCAGTGTTTGTAAAAGTATCGGCCTTTATACACGGTTCCAAAATCGCGTATAAAACTCAACTTTTATACACGGTTTTACAACCGTTTAGAAAATGAATATTAACCGTGTATAAAAGTCACAATCTTAAACGGTTTTTAGATGAAACCGTTTAAAGAAGTCCTACCAACCGTTTATAAAAGTGTCTATCTTACACATTTTTTTGCTAAACCCGTTTACAATTGTAATAATTTTTCACGGTTTTCATTACAAAACCGTTTATAAATGTAGCAATTTATAAAAAAAATGCAGACATTTGTACACGGTTTTTTCACTAGAACCATGTATAATGAGTTATATTTATAATTTTAATATTTTCCTCGATTTTGTTACCATCCATTATTCCAAATGTTGGTGAAGCTGCATTATATACGATAAGCTACATTTCCAAATACAATTCCAATTGGAATAATGAAACATTTCAAACACAATTCCAAATAAGTACAAAAATCAGCTAGACAGGTAAATGTAGCATCTCAAAGTAACCATTAACCATTAAACTTTAAACATCGTCAACGTAAATGTAACATCTCCGAGTAACCAAACATTCTAATACTTTTTATCGTGTAATCAAGTTTAATAATTCTTAAAACAATCCCCCCATTTATTATCACATTTTACCATCTTTCATGCGCCTCAAAGTAAACGATCTCGCGATAATGCAAGTCATCTCTTCTACTTGTGTAATTGCGAAAGGAGTCGTCGTCCATGTGTCCTATATATAAGTTTTGTACAACATAAGTTTTGAAAGTAGGTGTTATTATAAACAAAATAAAGTGTTTTGTACAATATATAAATAAAATGAAAGGAATTTAAGAAACACATACCTTGAAAGCATATTGTTCATGCATCACAAATTGAAAGATTTGCTTCACTACATAGTAACCACACTCCCAACCATCTTGTTGTTGATTACACTAAAGTGTAAAAAAAGAGTAGTGGTTAAACAAATTATAGTACAAAATAAATTGTTACGATATATGAATTATACCTTGTTTAATCTCCATGTAACCAAAGTGTTCGCTTGAGAAGACCCTATGGCACACGATGGTAGTCTGAAATAGCCTTAAATGAAAAATAACAAAACATTTGTGTTATTAGTCAATTAACTATATAAATAAACAACAACAGTATATTAAAGTGATACATTACTTACGTGTCAATTAGACCTTTGATCTCGTAAGTTTCTGCATTGTGCTTTTGCTTTTCTAACTTTTTACCTTTCCAACACTCCAATAAGCCGCTGACAGATTGTGGCGTGCCTGCAGGTCTGTGTGGAGGGGGTGGCTGTCCCCATTAAGCCGCTGTTGGTCCCGAAGGGCTATACAAGTTTGTAGAAGGGGGGGGGGGGGTGAATACAAACACACAGATTTTACTTTTCTAAATTGTTTATTGATAAATCATTAACAATTTACAGCTTGTTGCGGAAACTTAAAGGATAAACCTAAATCTAAACAAGTTGGAACACTAAGTTTCTTGAACTAAGAAAGATAAGGAAATTACTAATAATAACCTATCTCAAGATAAGAAGATGAACTTGACCATAGTTAGCAAGTTACTTCAAAATGAAGTGAGTTATTCTTCTTATATAATGCATGCATTTAATGCATGGCAATATACACTTTACACGTGGCAGCAACTCATTGGTTGTATGTCATTGACCTTTGTAGACAACCTTAGTAGCCGCATGTATGAACAGTGTAGTATCAGAGTGGTTGTACGATTTCAGACAATAAAGAGGTTCTTTTTCTGACATCTCGTACGGAGTCGTGCAAGGGTGGTTAAGACAAAAGTACTTTGTACGGAGGACTTCATGATCAGCTTTTCGTTGATTCAACGCTTCATCATTGTTTATCAGCGAATGATAAAGTTCAGCGATAGCTGAAGTCTTGTACTTGATACTTCACGTTGAGTGGACAAATCTGAGTCTTCGCTGATCCGCATCAGTTCATTAGGAGACTTGTCGCTGGTTCTTGAGCTTGATCTTCGACTTCAGCGTAGAACCTATGTTGACGTGAAACTTGTCTTCAGAGATCATAAGTAAACAACTAACTTATCAGCGATCACCATAAGGACTGAACAGACTCAGAGCATTATGGTGAACAGTGTTCGCTGAATGTTTAATCTAAAGAGCGAGAGTTCCTATCAGCGGTACTGTAAGATCTTAGTACTTATCAGCGATAGTGAAACTCTGATACATATTGTTTACTTACAATTTTCACTAAGTATTAAGAGAGGGTCATTATCAAATCACTAAGGGTTTGGATCAACAATCTCCCCCTATTTGATTATGACATAGCAACAGAGAAAATTGCTATTTAATGAAAACATAAGGATAAAAAGAACTCATAAAATATTTGTCCCTTTTACTGTTTTCTGGGATCTTTTCTGTACTGATGGAGTAAAGTACATACGCTGAAATGTTTCTTTAAACTTCGTAAAGATTACAGAGGGAAGTGGAAAAATTACAAGTACAGCGAATACAAATTACAAGTACAAAAGAATAACTGATACAATAGAGAAAAAGGCGATCCTATCAGTTTATAAGGGTTCTTCCTTAATGAGAAGTTCATCAAGGGTCTTTGATGTGGGGATCATCCAGTCAGGGACTTTTACTCCTTGATTTCTTTTGTTCAGAGCTTCTTAAAAAATCAAGGGTTTTAGATGCCGTGCCTGAATGTCGTTTTTGAAGTTACACCAGTAGATGAGATCTTTCAGCTGTTCGATGGGAGTGATGGGAAGTTCAGAGATACATTGAAAACGCTTTCGTCCATCATAGTCAATGAAGAATATCCCATAGGGTTCGCTTATGACTTTCCCAGGGATGAAAGTCTCACCAAGAGGAAGAGATGTGTCAAGTGCAGAAAGGTCAGGTTCAGGACCAAGGACTTCATCCATAGAAAAACCAATACCTGTTTCATTCCGTATACGAGGACCATCGGCTGAAGATTTAGACTTTTTCTTTGCAGAGGCCCTTCTTTTCTAACTTTCGAGAGGAGGTGGAGGAGGAATATCCACACAAGAAGAGACTAAGTCGATCTGTTTGTTTATCAGCTTTTCAACATGATCCTTGTACTTAGACTGAGACTTCTGGATGGCTAATCTGATCTCCAACCATTCAGAGAGACCGTACTTCGTAATGGCTTCAGCATAGAATTTTTCGTACTGTCTATTCTCTCTGAATATCTCGATTTCAGCGATTGAAACTTTGAGGGTTGATCTTCCAGCGATGAGTACTTTGATGATTCTTGAAGGTCGATGTCTGAAGTATACCTTTTCTTTGCACCAGTTTAAGGTAGATTGAAACACAGTTCTCTTTTCTTCAGTGATCTTCTTGGCTTCTTCCCAGAGCTGACGTTGAACTTCGATTGGAGCTCTTTTCAGCTTGGGGTCTTTCACTGATTGTTGAGTAAGCTGGATGACGAGTTCTCTGTCTTTTTCTTCAGCTTCTCTTCTTTCAGCGATTAACCTTTCAGCTCTGAGGTGATCCTTGTATTCCTTTTGTGAAAGTTTGAACTTTGGAGGAACGGAAGGAAGTTGATCACGCTTCAGAATGATTCGCTGAGCTTCAAATCTCTTTATCATCTCTTCTCTTCTTATCTGATCCTCTTCACTTGGTTTTTGAGGAACCAAGGAAGGTCTGCTTGTATGAGAGAGCAGCTGTTCTTCAGGTTCATCAGTCTCATAGATCAAATCCAAGACTGGGATTATTTCTTCAGAGTTGGGAGTTGGGATTATTGTTGGTAAAGTCGCAGTTGTACAAACTTCAGCGATATCCTCAAACAGGGGAGAGGACTAGCTGAAACGCAGCGATCTTACAAGTAAGAACTTGGGTAGAACAGAGATAGAGAAATTGGTTTAAGTGTATAGGCTGTGGAGAGTGGAACTGATAAAGTGTATAGATAGAGGAGGGATGTAGTATAAGGAAGATTTAGTGTACCTGACAAACCGGCTTTTTAAGCAAGATCGTCAGATTGTCATCTTCATCGACGCCTTTGTTTTTGCCTTTGTCAGCTTCAGACGCTGCAGGCTTTGTCTTGGTCCGCTCCCCTGAAGGTTCATTTATCGAGATTCCTTTAAGAGCTTTAGTCCTCTGAACAGGCTTGACGATAAAGGAGTCATCATCATCATCATCATCATCATCATCATTCTTTGGAGAAGAGGATGGTTCATCATCAGATAAGTCGATGGCTTCTTCATCTTTAGCTTCAGATTCTTCAGCATCTTCTTCGAGTTGCTCCCCCTCAGATACAGAAGTAAGCTTCTCGGTTCCCTCAAGATTTTCATCTCCCTGAGGTTCAGCAACGGCTTCTTCAGCTGTCTTCTCACCCTCTTCAGTAAGGGTAAGGTCTTCAGTCTTCTCCTCAGTCTTCTCCCCCTCGATAGATTCATATCGGGGAAGGTCTTCAGAGTTCTTCTCCGCCCTTCCTCATGATGAATGGGGGAGGAATGCGACGACTCAGCGGCTGTTGTTGGTTCCCAGTCTTCTTGGCCAGGGATTCCCATATAATCTTCAATCGCTGCTACTCTGTCTTCAAGGCCAGAGATAGCAGGACTGATCTTCAGAAGTTCAGCACGATCCGCCGTAGTAAAGTGCTCAGGTTCAGGGGTAGGGGCGATCATGTGATTCAGGATCTGCTGCATCATCGTCTTCATTGAACCAACGTTAGTCTTTATAGAACTTACGTCAGTCTTCAGTGAACTTACGTCAGTCTTTAAGGAGCTAACGTCAGTCTTTACAGCGGACACGTCTCCCTCGAGTTGTCCAACCGATGTCTTCAGCGTTGTGACCTCGCTGGACATGGATTGAACTGAAGCTTTGAGAGATGTGTAGTCTATGTAGATGTCAGCGAGAACTGTTGCGAAGTCGCTGAGAGTTTTATCAACCTTCTCCAAGTCAGCTTTGGAGGCTTGTTGTTCCACCACTGTTGTTAGCTTGTTGAGATTCTCTCCAGCGTTTGTTACAACTGAAGAGTTGTCTGATAATGTAGTGGTGAGACCTGTAAGATTTGTATCCAGGTTCTTCAGAGAAGCGTTGATGTCTCCCAAAATAGGACATGTAACAGATAAGTACTTGTGAACAAAGGAAAGCTCAGAAGTTTCGGGTTTAGTTACAGTGTATATGGGTTGGTGTTTACCTGCAGGAGGATTTGTAAATTCATCAAAACCTCGATGTCCTGAGAAGAGTTCCATGTCGTCAGCTAGAGTGCGTGTACGCATGGGTTCTGCAGGTCCTGTATGTAACACCCTCAAATTTGGAACGAGCAACTAAATAAAATTTCAATAAATTTCCCAACAAGATAAAATCATTTCTACAATTCACTCCTTAATATACATCAGAATTTAAACATTATAATTCCCAAATAGAATAACTTAAACGGGTGTTACTTAACACAACACAAGTTGCTAATTCCAAGTACGTGCGGAAGACTTCACTACTCAAGTTACCTCTCGTGCACTCTACTATCACTCGCCACTTCACAATGTAGCTAGAGCTGCCCCAACCTGAGCCTGTTGCACATGCCGACAAATAAAAAGGGTTAGGCTTACGCCTAGTGAGTTCAAGCATTTTATCATGACTGTATAAAAACATAAATCAGAGATTAGTGGTTTTAGTCATGATTCAACAAATCTTTAATGAAAGTTTGCGACAAAGGTTATCCTTTCCAAAGAGTTCTCAAAATAGACATAAATGACTCATTTTCCAACGCACCCAAATCCATGGGAATCTTCCCCAAAAGTGTAAAGCGTTTTCCAAAAATGAGTTACGAACCCCAACCCACTCAAATACGTGAATAAATCTAGTTTTAGGCAAAACCTACAAATACGGTTGACAATACATACTCAACCCGTAAAACATGGAAACCATCCATTTAAATATATTCTTTCGTTGGAAACTTAATACGAAGCAAAACTCACACAACGTAAAATGTATTAAAATCCAAATACCATAGAATAAAACTCCAGCAGTTAAAACGTCCAATAAGAATGTAACATAAATCCGTCCATCAATCATGGAAAACAATCCATATGCATGTAATATAACCTCAACAATGTGAATAGATAAATTACCCAAAATCAACACCCTTCGGTGACGGGGGAGACCCGATCTCATCAGATGTGGCAAACACATAAATTAAACCACGATTAAATAAATGTAAGTAAGCTTCTTGGATGTGAAAAACGGATGACATCAACCATACTAGGTCTTTAGTAAATCCTTGGCATCAATCATACTAGATCTTTAGCCCATCTTAGACATCAACCATACTAGGTCTTTAGTCCATCTCAGACATCAACCATACTAGGTCTTTAGTCCGTCTTCGGCATCAACCATACTAGGTCTTTAGCCCCTCTTAGACATCAACCATACTAGGTCTTTAGTCCAAGCCCTCAAGTTCAACCATACTAGGTCTTTACCTTGGAAAACCCACCATCCAAAACAAGCTTACTTTACTTAAAATTCATACATGACCTCAAAAGAATAACTAATGCATTCAAACTCATGTAAATCTCAAACATAATGCAACTCATGCAATGCAAACCCCAAGCCCACGCCGAGCTTAATAAAACCGGGCGAATGCCATCAAGACTCAATCGAGTCCAAAACCGAGCCCTCTGCTCAAAGATCTAATGATCATTTATCAACATCAAATCATGCAAATGAAATACAATTAAGCATATAACACATTCTAGACTCCACCCCGAGCATGTAAATATCAACAACGTGCAATAATATGAAACACGGTGCAATAAAAGCAACCCGTAAATAAGACTCCACATCGAGCCATTTAAACCGGACAATTGTCCCAAGACTATCTCAAAGTCAAAACCGAGCAAAGTGCTCCAAGCTTGCTAGACCCATAATGTCGGTCATCATCGCATAAAACGCGTTTAAACATTGTTTGAGCAAACACGTATCCCAAAATCATCATTAACCCCAAAACTCAACACGGGTTAAACAAAAGGGTTTTCCCAAAGGACTCACACCCTTAATATCCTCAAAATGACTCATAACACTAAAGTGCATTTTCCCAAATGGTTTAATTAAAATCATTTACACTAACATGATTAAACCATCAAATAAACCTCATTTTGAGCAATGAATCTTTTAAAGACAAAACATGGTTTCTAACCATCCAATTAACCAAAAGCCCCAAATATGGGTGTTTTACACATTTATGAAGATAGACACTTCAAAAGAGTTAAACCATTCAAATAACTCAACCACATATATTTTCAAGTAAAACACATAAGTATTTGGAAAATACTATTTTGGCATGTACAAAGTTTTCGCAAAGTAACTTGAACTCACCTTTGCTAGATTAAGCTAAATCTAGAGTTTCTCCAACGTATGCTCCTTTGATGAAGTTTGCATCCTCAAGCCAAAACTTCCAAAACCTAGGTTTATGAATTTCCAACCATCAATACTCAAGCCTAACCATAAGGAATCATCATCCATTCTACATATACCAAAATACCCAATTTATACCAAACCTTAGTTTCATTCATGAAGAGGATGAAAATTATTTCAACCATCCACCATCAAAATCGTCCAACAACATCCCAAAGTAGAAGAAAGATGAAATCAACAACAATAACAACCATTGAGTAGGGAGAGATTACCTTAACCATTCGAATCTTCCAAAAACGAGCTCATACTCTCCACAAAAGTTCCAAGCTCCCAAATGTCCATCAATGGAGGAAGAGGGTTTTATTTGGTGAAGAAATGAGGAAGGAGAGGGGAGGGGTTCTAAGGCTTTTAGTGAGAGGGGCGATTTTTAGAGAGATATATGGAATAGATAATGAAAGAAAGCTGCAAGCCGTGGGTTTAAAACCCTCTGAGCCCGACGGCGAGAGTGACAGGCGAGATTGCCACTGTCACTCTCGCGGGGCACTCTTGCCCGCTACCCAAAATGCTCACGGTACACTTTCGGCGAAAGTGACACTGCGAAAGTGACCATGTCACTCTCGCGAGTGTCATACTCGCTGGACCTCCCAAAACCCTCGGTACGTTCTTGGTGAAAGTGACACTGCAAAAGTGACCATGTCACTCTCGCGAGTGTCATACTCGCTGGACTTGTACCGAGTCCAAACTTGGCCAATTTGTCGAGAGATCCAATTAGCATCACGTGTTCCACACTCCAAAGCGAAACCTTGTCCTTTTAATACTTCTAGACGGAATTATTTTCAATTGGAGTTAGGATTTTCGGGGTGTTACAATCCTCCCAACCTTAAAGAGATTTCGTCCTCGAAATCCAGTTCTCACGCAACCAATGGCCACCACGCCCAACACATTCCACTTTAAGACCTAATTTACTAGAATGGCTTCCGACCACCAGACTTAAGTTGTCTCCCAACCTTAAGTGATCCATACTATTCCAACGGCGGATTCGAACTCCCCAATCATGCCACAATTACATGTCCTCAGATTTTCTCTCTAGCCCAACTCAACGTTTAACTACTACCAACATCAACCAAAACTTCAGAATCCCTCAAAATCCCGCTACTGAATTGACATTCGCTCTCAGCGGTTTCCATCGATTTAACACCAACGGTATTCATTGATTCGTCAATTACACAATCCCAAAGGTGTGTCTAATCATCAATCATACAATCGACAGGTTTTCGTACCACACAAGAAAAGTCATTTCACTAAAACCTATTATCACAATCGAGCATCTTAAGGATATTACAACCATTACCAACATTTCTTTAAAATCGGACTACAATTCCCCGATTACACTAACGGTGCTTGGCCTTAAGCCCAAAAGTCGACACCTAACGTACCACCAAGTCGAATCACCACAGACTCTACGCACGAGCTTCACTCATCGAGTATTCCCAACAAGATCAAAATTATCAATGCGACGTCTAAAGGGTCTCACATACGAAAGTTGACCAAGACCCCAAAGTAAGATCCCCAACCAGAAAGGTTACCGACAATCTCAATATAAACCGTTGCGAATCAATTCTCTTAATTACAAAGTGCATCATCCGCTCAACCGATGTCATTCGGTCTACAGTACTACCACGCGTGAAATAACCAACCTTCCACCGCCAAAGTGTAACACACACACTTACCCTTAACTGGGTTACTTACCATTTCCAAGGTCCTAATGAGTTCAAGGTTCACAAGTGCGTTATTCGATAAATATGCCAATCAACAAAACATTCACAAAATTTCAACGTAAGGATTTTCATATCAAATAAATCGTACGCATAGAAAAGCTACTATCATCAATTCGATTGTTACGCATGATAATGCCGTTTCACGACATTATTTTGATCCCGAAATCGGTCAGTTAGTTGTAAGTTTCCAAGTAAAAAAGTAGAATTTAATGGTTTTGATGAGGAAATACAGGTCTTTATGAAAGGACGATGAAGGAAGAGTTTTGAGATCAAATGGAGCAAGTTGACAACAGTCTGGAGCGAAATCGAGAAAATCAGAATTTTTGGACCAAACAGAGCTGTGCGCGCCTCTAGGCGCGTTTTCACACGCGCCCACATCCGTGCAGTTTACACTTGTTGCAACTTTCCAGTGCGATGCGCGCCTCTCTGCGCGTTTCCACACGCGCCGCCAGACGCGCTGAAGACCTGAGCGTTTTTATTCTATTTATCTGCTAGGGTTGAGGGGACTATTCATCAGTTACGGCTTGGGACTCTTCCTGGGCGATTTTGGGAGCACAAGGGCGATTTTTGAAGGCGAATAGAAGGCAAGAAACATCAATTAACAAGGATCGGAAGGCGAATCGAGTACGTTCATCGGCGGCTTAGACTTTTCAGGGAGTTCTTAGATTTCATTTCTTAGTTAAAAGCATGTTTACTTTCATTTTCATCTTTTCATTTCAGAGTTTTGAAACCCCCAATATGAACTAACCCGTTCATGTTGGGGGGTTGGTTTGAATCATGGTTGGATGATTATTTAGTTTTATAGTAGATACGATCGATTTGATTTTTATGGATGAAACATGTGGGTTTGTTCTTAATGCTTGTAATAGTCCGATCAACTATTATTTGATTTAATGAATCTAACGTTTGAGAAAAGTTTTGAGGTTTTTCTAATCCTTCATGTCTTAGTCGAATTTGAGATAGAAATATGATAATTCGTGCTTTGTGGGTTGTTAATCACTGTTGTTCAATTACCTTTGTTGAGATCGAATGATGATACAAATTGTTGAATGAATATTGCTATAGCTTGAATAAGTATAGTGATGGAATGTGATTATGCCTGTCATCTTGAAGTTATGTCAATCGTGTCAGATCTGTGAGTTAAATGATTGTCTACCTGAGGAATCCAACCCTCCAGCTTTTTATCTTATCTGAATTAATTAAGTTTTAATCCGTGTTTTTAATACACAACAATCCAACTCAATTTGCGTTAGTCTAGTTAATAATCTATACAGTCATTGTGGTACTTGACACCTGGTTCCTTTGGTTCGATACTCGTACTTTATAAGTACTATTACTTGATTCGACCCGTACACTTGCGGTAGATTTAGGGGGGTGTAAACCCGCCTATCAAGTTTTTGGCGCCGTTGCCGGGGAACCTGTTTTGTGTTGATATCACTACCAGCTGTTGAAATTATTACATTAGACACCATGTTTTATTTTTTTTATCTTACTTTGAAAGTGCATATATTTTTGGGTTTTGAGATTCTATATTCTCTGTTTCAGGTTACCTCTTGGTTTATTCCAAGAAGAAGACTGTTTCGGGAATTACTACCGATTGACCCGGAAATAGAACGGACCGCCAGAGACCTAAGAAGACAAGCACGGAGCAGAATGGCCGACAACAACATCAATGTCGGGGAAGATTGGGGAGAGGGGTTGCCCATGGGTAATGGTCAACCAATTCCAAATGCAAATGCAAACAATGTTCCTCCTCCTAATAATCAGAACAATCAGAACCACAACAATGCCAATGCCAACCACAACGTTAATCATGGCGTCAACAACAATGGTGGTAACAATGGGGCTAATAATGGTAACAATCACAATGTCCATCATCCACCACCGCCACCACAAAGGGTACCAATGAGGAATTTCGCCAACCCGAACATGGGCGCTGCACAACGAGGACCATACGCACCACCGATAGCTGCCAACAACTTTGAAATCAAGCTTGGCACTATCCAATTGGTGCAATCGAACATGTTTGGAGGTGCAGCAACTGAAGATCCTCATGCACATTTGCGCTCATTTGAAAAGATATGCAATACCTTCAAGGTAAATGGGGCGGATCAAGACTCGATCAAGATACGGTTGTTCCCATTTTCATTGAGGGATCGAGCCACTACTTGGGAAGAGAATCTACCACCGGGGTCGATTCGAACATGGAATGATATGGTGACGGCTTTTCTCAACAAGTTCTTTCCACCGGGGTGAACGGCCCAACTGTTATCCGACATCACACATTTCTCGCAATGGGATCAGGAGTCGTTGTATGAAGCATGGGAAAGATATAAAGCGATGCTCAAAAAGTGTCCACATCATGGGTTACAAGAGTGGATGGTTATACAAACATTCTATGTGGGATTGAACCCTCAATTTAAGAATGACCTCACAGCTGCTGCAGGTGGAGCATTAATGAACAAATCCTATGAAGAAGCGGTTGAGTTGATAGAAAATTTGGCAGAACATAGCTATTCCACTCCAAGATCCGCTGTTAGAAAAGTTGCAAGCGTGCAAGAAACAGAAGAGTTGAAGGCTATAAAGGCACAGTTGACTGCGTTGACTAATCAGATGAGAGGAGCGACTATGCAACCGAATGTTCAGAATGACATGGGTGGTCAAGACCAATTCATGAATCATCAAGATAGTCAATCACCTGAACAAGTTCAATTCATTCAGAATCAGAACCGGAACAATCGACCGAGGAATGATCCATTCTCTAACACTTATAACGAAGGATGGAAACGACATCCTAACTTTGCTTGGAGTCAACCTCAACAAGGCCCGGGCAAGGAAACGATGGGGCAACAGCAACAACAGCAACAACAGTATGGTAACAATTCTAACTCTTCCAATTCTTTTCAGCCTAACAATGTCTATCGTCCCCCAGGTTACAATCAGAGGAAACATGATGAGGGGCAATCATCAGAAAAGAAACCGGGTTTGGAAGACATGATGATGAAATTCATGTCAAAGATGGAAGGTGCGGTAGAAGGATTAGCGGGTACAGTGAACACTGTGAAATCCACCACGGATCAGAATACCGCTTCAATCCGAATGCTGGAAAGACAGATGGGCCAGATTTCTGAGGCTTTACAAACCCGACCTCCCGGGCAATTTCCAAGTCAACCCGAGAAGAAGGGTAGAGAAGAATGTAAAGCCATAAGCTTGAGGAGTGGTAAACAACTCACTATAGACCCCACGAGAGATCCTTTGCTGGAAGGAGATAACACCAACGTGAGTGATATTGAGCCAGAGGATGAGGAGGAAGAAAAAGTGGATGAAGAAGTGGAGATGGAGAAGACGGAAAGCGAGAGAAGAAAGGAGAGTGCGACTGCTTCCAAGAAAATGCCTCCTAAGCCAGTCACATCATCGGTACCATATCCCAGTAGGCTAAAAGCTTACAAGGATGATGCAAACTTTGCTAAATTTTTAGAGGTGTTTAAAAAACTGCATATTAACATTCCTTTTGCAGATGCTTTAGCACAGATGCCATCCTATGTAAAATTTCTGAAGGATATTCTCTCCAACAAGAGAAAAATCGAGGAGCATGCCACTGTTGCACTTACTGAAGAATGTAGTGCTATCATTCAGCACAAGCTTCCCCCGAAGCTTAAGGATCCAGGGGGTTTTACTATCCCTGTTCAAATAGGCAATTCTGAATTCGGTAAAGCTTTGTGTGATCTTGGTGCGAGTATCAATCTAATGCCATTGTCTATTTTCAGGAGACTCGGACTGGGAGAGGTACAACCGACCAGAGTGACACTGCAACTTGCGGACAGATCAATCAAATACCCGTATGGTGTAATTGAAGATGTGCTGGTCAAAGTGGATAAATTTTATCTCCCAGTCGACTTCGTGATCCTCGATATGGAGGAGGATAAAGAGATACCTTTGATCATGGGTCGACCATTTCTAGCCACAGGAGGGGCGTTGATAGATGTGAAAGGAGGAAAGCTCACGTTGAGGGTAGGAGAAGAAAAAGCGGTTTTTGACGTATTCCGAGCAGCAAAACAGCCAATGCAGTACAATGAATGCTACCGGATTGATGTCTTGGAATCCCCGATTAGAGAATCATGTGAATTTCAGTTGGGTCAAGATCAATTGGAAAGTGCATTAATGGGTACGATAGATAGTGCAGAAACTGAAAGTGTGATGCAGCTGAATGCATTACCAAGTCAAAGAGGCCCAAGAAGACCGAAAGTTGAGGATTTGGGTGAGCCAATACCCAAGTCTCAACCATCATCTCACACTCCACCTAAGCTCGAGCTGAAACAGTTACCATCCCATCTCGAATATGCATTTTTGGGGGAAAAGGAGACACTTCCGGTCATCATTTCATCCAAGTTGGAAACCGAGGACAAAGAGAAGTTATTGAGGGTCCTACGTGAGCACCGAACTGCCATTGGTTGGACGATAGCCGATTTAAAAGGCTTAAGTCCAACTTTCTGCACACACCGCATAAACCTTGAAGAGGAACACCGGCCGGTGGTACAACCTCAACGAAGACTTAATCCCAACATGAAAGAAGTGGTTCGGAAAGAGATCCTAAAGTTATTGGATGCTGGAATCATCTATCCAGTACCCGATAGCCCATGGGTCAGTCCAGTCCAAGTAGTGCCAAAGAAAGGAGGTGTCACAGTCGTTCGAAATAACAACAATGAACTCATCCCCTCTCGGACTGTCACGGGGTGGAGAGTTTGCATTAATTATAGAAGGTTGAACGACGCCACCCGGAAAGACCATTTTCCATTGCCATTCATTGATCAGATGATAGAGAGACTAGCGGGGCACGAGTATTACTGCTTCTTAGACGGGTATTCGGGATACAATCAAATACCGATTGCTCCCGAGGATCAAGATAAGACCACATTTACATGTCCTTATGGAACATTTGCCTATAGGAGGATGCCGTTTGGGTTATGTAACGCTCCCGCAACATTTCAGAGGTGTATGATGGTGATCTTCTCAGATATGGTGGAGCGCACTATGGAAATCTTTATGGACGATTTCTCGGTATTTGGCCCATCATTTGACTCTTGTTTGTCTCATCTGGAGACTGTTTTGAAAAGATGCAAGGAGACGAGCTTGGTTTAAATTGGGAGAAGTGTCACTTTATGGTGACGGAAGGAATAGTGCTTGGACACAAGGTGTCAAAAGAGGGGATAGAAGTGGATAAGGCCAAGGTTGCAGTGATAGAGAACTTACCGTATCCGAATTCCGTCAAGGGGATTCGAAGCTTTTTAGGCCATGCCGGCTTTTACCGACGGTTTATAAAAGACTTTTCTAAAATCACTAAACCCTTATGTTCTTTACTCCTTAAAGATACCAAATTTGATTTTACTGATGATTGTGTTGTGGCATTTGACAGGTTAAAGAAGGAGTTGATCTCGGCACCTATTCTTACAGCACCTGATTGGAGTCTTCCCTTCATAGTGATGTGTGATGCAAGCGATAGAGCAGTCGGAGCGGTCTTGGGGCAAAAGAAAGACAAGAGAATGCACGTTATCTATTATGCCAGCAAGACTTTAGACGAAGCTCAAGTTAACTATGCCACAACAGAGAAGGAGTTATTAGCGGTGGTCTATGCGTGTGAGAAGTTCAGATCGTACCTGGTGGGAGCAAAGGTAATCGTATACACAGATCATTCAGCCTTGAAGTATCTGATGGCTAAGAAAGATGCAAAACCGAGACTCATCAGATGGGTACTACTGCTCCAAGAGTTTGATTTGGAGATCTTGGACAAAAAGGGGACAGAAAACACGGTTGCAGATCACTTGTCAAGGCTTGAGGGTAATGAGGAAGAGAAGATGGATAAACATCTATCAATGACACATTCCCGGATGAGCAATTATTTAAAGTTAGTCATTCCGAACCGTGGTATGCAGATTTGGTTAATTTCTTGGTAGGAGGAGTGGTGCCCTACAACATGAACTCACATCAAAAGAAGAGATTTCTCTTTGAGGCCAAGCGGTATTATTGGGATGAACCGCACTTGTATAAGATGTGTGCGGATGGGATGATTCGGAAATGTGTACCGGATGAAGAAAAGACCGACATTCTTACTCATTGCCATACATTAGAATGTGGGGGTCATTTCAGTGCTGATAGAACAGTGGCCAAGGTTTTACAATCCGGATTCTTCTGGCCATCAATGTTCAAGGAAACAAGGGAATTCATCTCCAAATGTGACCGGTGTCAAAGGACAGGCAACATAACGAAGAAGGATGAAATGCCCTTGAAGATCTTCATGGAGGTGGAACTATTTGATGTATGGGGAATAGACTTCATGGGACCGTTCCCGAACTCATACGGGAACGAGTACGTTTTAGTTGCAGTTGATTATGTGTCGAGATGGGTTGAAGCAATCGCAACGCCATCGAACGATTCCAAGGTCGTGATCAAATTTCTAAAGAAGCATATCTTCTCACGTTTTGGGGTTCCACGGGCCTTAATCAGTGATGGGGGCAGCCACTTCTGCAACCGGTATCTTGATGCGGTCCTCAAGAAATACTCGGTCAAGCATCGAGTAACTACACCATATCACCCGCAAGCAAATGGGCTAGCCGAAGTCTCCAACAGAGAGCTGAAACACATTTTAGAGAGAACGGTAAATTCTTCACGTAAGGATTGGTCGCTGAAGCTTGATGACGCTCTGTGGGCATACCGGACTGCATATAAGACACCTTTGGGGACTACACCATACCGGCTAGTTTATGGGAAATCATGCCACTTGCCCGTGGAATTGGAGTGTCGAGCATTCTGGGCAATTAAGCAATTGAACATGGAGTTAGATGCAGCCGGAAAAAAGAGATTATTGCAGTTGGTTGAGCTTGAGAAACTCAGACTTGATGCATTCGAAAATGCCTTGATCTACAAAGAGAGGACTAAGAAGTTCCACGACCGGAACATTCGTGAGAAGGTAATCACTCCAGGTATGAATGTTCTGTTATTTAACTCACGATTACGTTTGTTCCCAGGTAAGTTAAAGTCCAGATGGTCCGGCCCGTTCAAAGTGACAGAAGTATTCCCATACGGAGCAATGGAGTTAGAAGGAGTTGATGGGCAGAGATTCAAGGTGAACGGACAACGAGTCAAACCGTACCTAGGAGGGGAGATTCCGAGAATTGCAAGCATATATCTGGACGAGCCGCGAGAGTAAGTGAATGGAGACGTCGTGCCACGACAGAAAATACGGCGCTAGGTGGGAGGCAACCCACCATAGGTTAATTAGCAATTTTGGTTTTGTTTTATTTTCTTGTGTATGCATTTTCTTTTGTTTTTGTGTGTTTCGATTTTTGTGTGTTTTAGGAGTAATCTTGCACCCTGAGAGCGCACGGGATGATGCCTGAAAGAAAGAGGAAAACAAAATCGAAAAAACGGAAACAATGCCCAGCGCGTTTCTAGGCGCCCCTCCAAACGCGCCCGGATCCGAGCAGAGCACTGGAATCTTTAACATTTTTTAACTGCGCGGTTGCCTGAGCGTCTACATCCACGCCCACAAACGCGCCGAAACATGAAAGCGTATACTCCAGTGCGCTGCGCGCCTCTACGCGCGTTTCCATACGCGCCTCCATCCGCGCCGACAGTCTGCAGGTATTAAAACCCTATTTTCAGCTCACTCTCTCATTTTGGAAAACCCTAACTTTCTCTGCAGCCGAATTTCACTCAAAAAAAATCACCCTTGTGCCGATTTGCTTCCATCTCACCAAGAATCATAAATCCTTTCTACAATTCTATCATCCTTCAAGATCAAAAGGTATGATTTCTTGCATAGTTCTTAATAGGTTGGGGTTTTGCACATCAGTTTGAGGTATTCGTCTTCTATGAGCTTTCTTGCTGATTTTTTTCTCAAGTATACATGAGTTTATGTGCTAATAATGTGAAAACAAAAAAAAGACTCTGCTGATTTTTGTTATGGGCATGAATGATTTCGAGTTTTTGTGGGTAAGTTGTGAGTACGTTGTTTTGAGAGTAAAATCATGGTTTTTGTTTCAAGTTTCTGGATGATTGTGGTATGATGTTGATTTTGTTCAAGATAAACCAAACTTAGGTTTCACCAAGGTTTGGGGTTCTTGTATCTTTGTTAGAGAAATACCAAGTGCTAAGAGTTGGGTTATCATTGTGCTTAATATGTGTTGATGTGCTTGTTAATGTGTTTGTCCTTGATAATGTGTTGAGGATTTGTGCTAGAAATTTTCTGTGGGGAATGATTTGTGGCGGTTTACTGTTTAGAATGACTAATCAAACTCTAGTTTGGGGCGTCAAGTTCTCACCATTCACACAACTCTATCGTTACAAGCCTTGGTCTCACCAAGGTTTGGGGTTCCTGATTTCACCTGAAGCTTTTTGTTATCTGTTTCTTTGTGTGGAAACAAACCTAATCCAAAGATTAGGTTTGGGGTGACATTGTCAATTCACTATATCTAATGAATGTACCTTTTCAGGAACCATGGTGCGAACTGAGCCTAATAGAGCTAGACGTTTCTTCGCCTACCAAAATCTGCAACCGGCGGAAAGGGAAGCTCTAACTGAGCGCGTGAACGGCCGAGTGGTGCAAAGAAGACATCAATTTAGAAACCGACAAATCTGGTCGGAGAGAGGGCTGAGATTAGATGAGATACCGAACAACAGAGCCAGAGAGATTGCTATGGAGCGTAATTGGACCACATATGTGCGTGATCCGGAACCGTATGATGAAGAGCTGGTCCTAGATTTTTATGCTGCCATGATACCACCAGCGTTTAACGAATTTTCTTCGGTGGTAGTACGTGACAGAGTTGTGCGGATGCCAGCAGAAGCTATTTGCGCCCACTATGGGGTGCCTCGCCCCAATAACTTGGATGCCACTTTTGGTTTGACCCCGATTGACGGTGTCTGCAACGACAACCATCTCAGCACGGTCCTATCCTCAAGCTTAAGAAGGAGTGGCAAAGAAATATGGGTTCCCCATCATCATGACATAAAAAAATATGAGCTGCGACCCGAAATTGCCATATGGATGAAATTCTTGAAGTGCAGTCTGGCACCATCTTCGCATGATAACACATTTGACGCCTATTTTGCCAAGATCCTCTACCATATACAGTTCAACCTTCCAATGGACATAGGCCACATCATCAAGCTTCATCTGATAGACGCCGCGTCAAACACCAACAATGTTGGCATTTTACCATTTCCTTGTTTGATAACTCGGTTTTACAGGGAAGCTGGATGTGACGTGGGTGTTACGACCCCGCCATCGCCACCGTTCGATCGACACACCTATAGAGCACAGGTCCGTGCAGCAGAGCGATTTGATTTTAAGGAAGCTGCTAATCGGGAGAGCGGTCGTATGCGCATTCCAGCGGGAGTGGATGACATGGAGGTAGATGATGCTGATGATGCTGATTACAACCCGGCTACTGATATGGAAGGAGTAGAACTGGGGTCTGACATAGCAGGGCTAGCGCTGCAGATGCACCACATGGAGATTCGGCTGAATCGGAGGTTCGACGCACTAGAAGAAGGAAGGAGGTATGATGGGAACTCGCAGGCACCGACCACTTCAAATCAAGATGAAGCGGCCCCATCAAACCCAAGGAGAAGAAGGAGGCATCAATAGGGGGCACCAACCTTTCGAGCATTACGCGGTGGGGTAAAGTTTTTGGTTCTTTCTTAGTTTTTGAACGTTTTGTTTGTGAACTGTTTTTATTTTTGTTTATCGTTCTTTTCTGCTTTGGTTGGATGACTGTACTGATTCGCTATTTCGTTTTTCTTTCTTTTATATGTTATTTGGTCCATTGGGGACAATGGTTGTGTCTGGTTTGGGGTGGTTTGTCGATTATATCATTTGTTGATCTCAGTGGATTGAGCAACTACCTTGTTTTTAGTGATGAATGTGCAACCTTCCTAGTGTGATTTAGTGTGAGTTTTCGAGGACACTAATTTTGGGGAAAAGAGTTAAAAGGGATAATGTAGCATGAGGGTGGATCTAGGTGAATGCATACATAGAGACATTAATGGAGACCACCCGTGAGTTGTTGAGCCTTATACGTACTAACTTCGATTCTGAGAGACTACACACTACTCGATACACCTTTCATTAGTCCTTTGATCGTTGTTGTAGCTGATCTCACTATAACGTGCATCCATTATCAAAGACATCCATAGGAATAGAAGTAAAGCTTCTGCCTATCTTTGTGAACAACCCATGTGAGAACCCATAAAGCTTATTGGTTGCTGCTAATCCCACTGCTTTTCACTACTCAAGGTTCTCAAAAGAAAACCCGTTGTAATCCCCTCAAAAAAAAACTGCAAACCCAGTAAATCAGTCATAAAGGGTTTTGCCAAAAAAAAAGAGAGCTAGCTAAATAAAACTGAGGGGTCAGTTTAAAGAATTTGAGAGAAGTGTTAGGAAACTTGAACGAAAGAAAGAAGGGAGGTTCATCAAATACCATCATAAATCCTTTGACCTCCACCCAGAAGTAGCAACCATACCCATTTAAAGATCCGAATTCATCATGGAGAGTTTGTAAGGAGTGGCGAAGCAACGTTTCTATGTCCTAGTCTTGATAAAGGATTCCTTCTGAGATCAATTTGTGTACAACTGTGCGTTATTGTTTAATTGTTGTTCATGCAAGCTTTGTGAATTCTTGTACCCAACTTCTGAAAGCATGACAACATGTGTGAAACCTAGGGCTCGAGTGAAGAGAGAAAACCGTGAGGTAGGGTCAAGGCGAAATCCTCTCTAAGTGTGTGTTTAGTTAGGTACACTCAAATGCGGTGTGGTCCTTGATAACTCTTTGTCCCAAAGTTGTGCTGTTTAGAATTCCATAGCTAGGTCTGCTGGGGGGGTGTCCATCTCACAGGTAATTCGTAGTGGTTGTTGAGCCAGCTAGAGATCTAAATGATATCCTCGACAACACGAAAATTGCGATTGTTTGAGTTGTGTTTAAATGCTTATTTTTGTCGCTATTTTGCTTGGGGACAAGCAACGCTCGGTTTGGGGTTGTTGATAATGCCGTTTCACGACATTATTTTGATCCCGAAATCGGTCAGTTAGTTGTAAGTTTCCAAGTAAAAAAGTAGAATTTAATGGTTTTGATGAGGAAATACAGGTCTTTATGAAAGGACGATGAAGGAAGAGTTTTGAGATCAAATGGAGCAAGTTGACAACAGTCTGGAGCGAAATCGAGAAAATCAGAATTTTTGGACCAAACAGAGCTGTGCGCGCCTCTAGGCGCGTTTCCACACGCGCCCACATCCGCGCAGTTTACACTTGTTGCAACTTTCTAGTGCGCTGCGCGCCTCTCTGCGCGTTTCCACACGCGCCGCCAGACGCGCTGAAGACCTGAGCGTTTTTATTCTATTTATCTGCTAGGGTTGAGGGGACTATTCATCAGTTACGACTTGGGACTCTTCCTGGGCGATTTTGGGAGCACAAGGGCGATTTTTGAAGGCGAATAGAAGGCAAGAAACATCAATTAACAAGGATCGGAAGGCGAATCGAGTACGTTCATCGGCGGCTTAGACTTTTCAGGGAGTTCTTAGATTTCATTTCTTAGTTAAAAGCATGTTTACTTTCATTTTCATCTTTTCATTTCAGAGTTTTGAAACCCCCAATATGAACTAACCCGTTCATGTTGGGGGGTTGGTTTGAATCATGGTTGGATGATTATTTAGTTTTATAGTAGATACGATCGATTTGATTTTTATGGATGAAACATGTGGGTTTGTTCTTAATGCTTGTAATAGTCCGATCAACTATTATTTGATTTAATGAATCTTTTAACGTTTGAGAAAAGTTTTGAGGTTTTTCTAATCCTTCATGTCTTAGCCGAATTTGAGATAGAAATATGATAATTCGTGCTTTGTGGGTTGTTAATCACTGTTGTTCAATTACCTTTGTTGAGATCGAATGATGATACAAATTGTTGAATGAATATTGCTATAGCTTGAATAAGTATAGTGATGGAATGTGATTATGCCTGTCATCTTGAAGTTATGTCAATCGTGTCAGATCTGTGAGTTAAATGATTATCTACCTGAGGAATCCAACCCTCCAACTTTTTATCTTATCTGAATTAATTAAGTTTTAATCCGTGTTTTTAATACACAACAATCCAACTCAATTTGCGTTAGTCTAGTTAATAATCTATACAGTCATTGTGGTACTTGACACCTGGTTCCTTTGGTTCGATACTCGTACTTTATATGTACTATTACTTGATTCGACCCGTACACTTGCGGTAGATTTAGGGGGGTGTAAACCCGCCTATCAACGCAAAACGGACACGCTCGTCCCAAATATGAAAATCATGTTGAGAATTATTCCATCACAGTTCAGTTTATTCACAAAACGCAAAAGCGTAATAAACAACTTCTTTTAAAATGAAACGTCACAGCTCTAGTATGGATTGACTTGTAACATGCACGTAAAGTAACTGCTCGACTTTAAACATGGTGCAACAAAAGACGTGCACGTATTTCAAAAGAAGTCCCACGACATTTGACTCCAAAATTTCTCCTTTAACCATAAAATGGCATGGAACACGGATCACCAACAAAATGTGTGTGCGTCAGTTTCTTATACAAAATAATGAAACGGTTTGCACATACACCTTAGTCAACACAAAATGGCTTGTGCAATTTCCATATTTAAAACAAAACTCATACGTTCCAATCACTTGAAAATATCGACTAAAACATCATAAAACCACAAATTGGGGTAGGCATGCAAGCTCGTAACGCTTTCTTAGAAATTTCTTGTAATGACACACTCATGTACCAATTAACTCACCCCAAAATTTCAAAGATGGGATTCTTTAAATTGATTTCCAAAATTTTCTCAAATGGTCACATAACGACACACGAGCAAAACGTTTCCGACAAAACTGCACACAACGATGTGTTTTCCAAAAATATATGAGGAAATAAGTGTTAATAAAATAAACACCCAAAAAGGATTCCGACCGACTTTAAGTCTTGAATTGCACCAATAGTGTGCGTCTATGTTTAAAACATGAGAAATTCCACGCCCCATAGTTTTATGCAAAAATTTTCTAAAATCCTCATCACAAAGCATTTTCCTCAAAGTTACGTATTTAGAATCTAAAACGAAAAACATCAATGCAAAAATGTATTTGTTAAAATACTCAAAACGCACATTTCCTCTAAAACCAAAAGGTTTTCAATTTTCCAAAATATTCGGCAAATCGCAAATTGACCAATGTCAATGACTCATACATTCGTGTTTTTTTTTCAAATATCATGCATCGTAAACCATTCGTGATCCCCACACCACTAAAACATGCTTTGACCCAACGGTCCTTCATTTAAACAATGAGTTAGCAAAATAGTTTCACTCACGATTCGTTAATCAAAGTGTCGAAAAAACAATGGTTACCAAGCTATGCATACCCCTAAGTCGATATAACGTCTTTACATGAAATGGTACTAAAACATTTAACTGACCGAAAGCGCACCAAACAAGTCATCATGAAATGTCCCCAAAATATTATTTCATGCATCACTTAAGCCACGTATAAGTCAATCCATACACTGAACTATATGCAACGAAATATTTAGTAACACAAACCTTTTGAAAGAAAAGTTACACGACACTAGAGCTCCAAACTCGTCTCTTTTTAGTCGCCTTATGGCATAAAATTAATTTTTTCTCAACACAACTCGAGTGGGACAAAATACCCACACAACTTATAAACCTTTCACATAAGTAACTAAAGCATGCACCTTGTGAAATTATACTCACACGACTCAACATGTCGTGAAACAAACTCTATGAACCTCAACGAACTCAATGACTCCAAGTCAATAAAACGACGCTAAACATCATGCTTTCAAGGCCAAATTGCCATAAGCAAAATCATAAATGAGACGCCAAAATTCCAAAAATCCCCTTCCATGGTAATACTATATAAACAACGTTGTTTAACAACTCACATTAAACCAATTCTCCAAAATAACTGTACATAGACATAATGGAAAATAACTTTCCGTCCAAACTCTAACATATGTGGAGAAGATCCAATGTTAAAGTCACAAGCCGTAGTTATTGCCCAACATCATAAAATATGATTATCATTATATCCAAAACAAATGTTGAACAACAATGAAATAAGGCAAAACAAATCCCGGCGGAGTTTGCAACTCCCGCAATAAAATGGTTTCATGCACGTTCAAAACCATGATTTGAAATCTTGTGTGTGTGCTAAACATTTCTCAAAATTCATAACACAATCCAAATAAGGATTTGAAACACAAGAAATAATTGATGCAATTTATTTTCAAATTAAACTTTGTGCATGACTTAGTCGGCATTCAACGTCTCAACTCATAGCCTTCTAAATCCCTCCGGTCCACTATTGTCATCCGGATGCTTTAACCTCTTAAGGTAAGTTGAGAATTACATCAATTAACCTTACGGTTTTTCCTCGAATCAAAGTCGGCTCAATAAGCCTATGGTTCTAGTTCAACCATCAATCTTGACCCGAAACGGTCTACTTAAAGCAAATATCATGCTCATCGTCACTCCAAGTGACTAATACTAGAATCGTCCATCTATTCCAACGACTACTAGCTTAGAACCTCCTTCACTACCCCAACGATCATCACATGAAAGCAATTCAAGTATGCACATGTACTAGTAGGTTCACCATGACACTGGCCAGGTGTCACTATGAACGCACCGTACATGCTTATCCTTGCTACTCTCAACATGATTCTTGTTTCTAAAAGCTCCATCAACTTCAAAACATCCTATCTTACAGTGCCTAAAGGTGAATTTCACTCTCATTTACTTAAACAAACGCTAGTTTGAGTCTAGGTATCCAAAATCAACACCTAAATCTCTCAAACTTATGCTCTGATACCAACTTGTAACACCCTCAAATTTGGAACGAGCAACTAAATAAAATTTCAATAAATTTCCCAACAAGATAAAATCATTTCTACAATTCACTCCTTAATATACCTCGGAATTTAAACATTATAATTCCCAAATAGAATAACTTAAACGGGTGTTACTTAACACAACACAAGTTGCTAATTCCAAGTACGTGCGGAAGACTTCACTACTCAAGTTACCTCTCGTGCACTCTACTATCACTCGCCACTTCACAATGTAGCTAGAGCTACCCCAACCTGAGCCTGTTGCACATGCCGACAAATAAAAAGGGTTAGGCTTACGCCTAGTGAGTTCAAGCATTTTATCATGACTGTATAAAAACATAAATGAGGGATTAGTGGTTTTAGTCATGATTCAACAAATCTTTAATGAAAGTTTGCGACAAAGGTTATCCTTTCCAAAGAGTTCTCAAAATAGACATAAATGACTCATTTTCCAACGCACCCAAATCCATGGGAATCTTCTCCAAAAGTGTAAAGCGTTTTCCAAAAATGAGTTACGAACCCCAACCCACTCAAATACGTGAATAAATCTAGTTTTAGGCAAAACCTTCAAATACGGTTGACAATACATACTCAACCCGTAAAACATGGAAACCATCCATTTAAATATATTCTTTCGTTGGAAACTTAATACGAAGCAAAACTCACGCAACGTAAAATGTATTAAAATCCAAATACCATAGAATAAAACTCCAGCAGTTAAAACGTCCAATAAGAATGTAACATAAATTCGTCCATCAATCATGGAAAACAATCCATATGCATGTAATATAACCTCAACAATGTGAATAGATAAATTACCCAAAATCAACGCCCTTCGGTGACGGGGGAGACCCGATCTCATCAGATGTGGCAAACACATAAATTAAACCACGATTAAATAAATGTATGTAAGCTTTTTGGATGTGGAAAACGGATGACATCAACCATACTAGGTCTTTAGTAAATCCTTGGCATCAATCATACTAGATCTTTAGCCCATCTTAGACATCAACCATACTAGGTCTTTAGTCCATCTCAGACATCAACCATACTAGGTCTTTAGTCCGTCTTCGGCATCAACCATACTAGGTCTTTAGCCCCTCTTAGACATCAACCATACTAGGTCTTTAGTCCAAGCCCTCAAGTTCAACCATACTAGGTCTTTACCTTGGAAAACCCACCATCCAAAACAAGCTTACTTTACTTAAAAATTCATACATGACCTCAAAAGAATAACTAATGCATTCAAACTCATGTAAATATCAAACATAATGCAACTCATGCAATGCAAACCCCAAGCCCACGCCGAGCTTAATAAAACCGGGCGAATGCCATCAAGACTTAATCGAGTCCAAAACCGAGCCCTCTGCTCAAAGATCTAATGATCATTTATCAACATCAAATCATGCAAATGAAATGCAATTAAGCATATAACACATCCTAGACTCCACCCCGAGCATGCAAATATCAACAACGTGCAATAATATGCAACACGGTGCAATAAAAGCAACCCGTAAATAAGACTCCACATCGAGCCATTTAAACCGGACAATTGTCCCAAGACTATCTCAAAGTCAAAACCGAGCAAAGTGCTCCAAGCTTGCTAGACCCATAATGTCGGTCATCATCGCATAAAACGCGTTTAAACATTGTTTAAGCAAACACGTATCCCAAAATCATCATTAACCCCAAAACTCAACACGGGTTAAACAAAAGGGTTTTCCCAAAGGACTCACACCCTTAATATCCTCAAAATGACTCATAACACTAAAGTGCATTTTCCCAAATGGTTTAATTAAAATCATTTACACTAACATGATTAAACCATCAAATAAACCTCATTTTGAGCAATTAATCTTTTAAAGACAAAACATGGTTTCTAACCATCCAATTAACCAAAAGCCCCAAATATGGGTGTTTTACACATTTATGAAGATAGACACTTCAAAAGAGTTAAACCATTCAAATAACTCAACCACATATATTTTAAAGTAAAACACATAAGTATTTGGAAAATACTATTTTGGCATGTACAAAGTTTTCGCAAAGTAACTTGAACTCACATTTGCTAGATTAAGCTAAATCTAGAGTTTCTCCAACGTGTGCTCCTTTGATGAAGTTTGCATCCTCAAGCCAAAACTTTCAAAACCTAGGTTTATGAATTTCCAACCATCAATACTCAAGTCTAACCATAAGGAATCATCATCCATTCAACATATACCAAAATACCCAATTTATACCAAACCCTAGTTTCATTCATGAAGAGGATGAAGATTATTTCAACCATACACAATCAAAATCGTCCAACAACATCCCAAAGTAGAAGAAAGATGAAATCAACAACAATAACAACCATTGAGTAGGGAGAGATTACCTTAACCATTCGAATCTTCCAAAAACGAGCTCCTACTCTCCACAAAAGTTCCAAGCTCCCAAATGTCCATCAATAGAGGAAGAGGGTTTGATTTGGTGAAGAAATGAGGAAGAAGAGGGGAGGGGTTCTAGGGTTTTTAGTGAGAGGGGCGATTTTTAGAGAGATAGTTGGAATAGATAATGAAAGAAAGCTGCAAGCCGTGGGTTTAAAACCCTCTGAGCCCGACGGCGAGAGTGACAGGCGAGATTGCCACTGTCACTCTCGCGGGACACTCTCGCCCGCTACCCAAAATGCTCACGGTACACTTTCGGCGAAAGTGACACTGCGAAAGTGACCATGTCACTCTCGCGAGTGTCATACTCGCTGGACCTCCCAAAACCCTCGGTACGTTATTGGCGAAAGTGACACTGCAAAAGTGACCATGTCACTCTCGCGAGTGTCATACTCGCTGGACTTGTACCGAGTCCAAACTTGGCCAATTTCTCGAGAGATCCAATTAGCATCACGTGTTCCACACTCCAAAGCGAAACCTTGTCCTTTTAATACTTCTAGACGGAGTTATTTACAATTGGAGTTAGGATTTTCGGGGTGTTACAATCCTCCCAACCTTAAAGAGATTTCGTCCTCGAAATCCAGTTCTCACGCAACCAATGGCCACCACGCCCAACACATTCCACTTTAAGACCTAATTTACTAGAATGGCTTCCGACCACCAGACTTAAGTTGTCTCCCAACCTTAAGTGATCCATACTATTCCAACGGCGGATTCGAACTCCCCAATCATGCCACAATCACATGTCCTCAGATTTTCTCTCTAGACCAACTCAACGTTTAACTACTACCAACATCAACCAAAACTTCAGAATCCCCCAAAATCCCGCTACTGAATTGACATTCGCTCTCAGCGGTTTCCATCGATTCAACACCAACGGCCTTCATTGACTCGTCAATTACACAATCCCAAAGGTGTGTCTAATCATCAATCATACAATCGACAGGTTTTCGTACCACACAAGAAAAGTCATTTCACTAAAACCTCTTATCACAATCGAGCATCTTAAGGATATTACAACCATTACCATCATTTCTTTAAAATCGGACTACAATTCCCCGATTACACTAACGGTGCTTGGCCTTAAGCCCAAAATTCGACACCTAACGTACCACCAAGTCGAATCACCACAGACTCTACGCACGAGCTTCACTCATCGAGTATTCCCGACAAGATCAAAATTATCAATACGACGTCTAAAGGGTCTCACATACGAATGTTGACCAAGACCCCAAAGTAAGATCCCCAACCAGAAAGGTTACCGACAACCTCAATATAAACCGCTGCGAATCAATTCTCTTAATTACAAAGTGCATCATCCGCTCAACCGATGTCATTCGGTCTACAGTACTACCACGCGTGAAATAACCAACCTTCCACCGCCAAAGTGTTACACACACACTTACCCTTAACCGGGTTACTTACCATTTCCAAGGTCCTAATGAGTTCAAGGTTCACAAGTGTGTTATTCGATAAATATGCCAATCAACAAAACCTTTCACAAAATTTCAACGTAAGGATTTTCATATCAAATAAATCGTACGCATAGAAAAGCTACTATCATCAATTCGATTGTTACGCAAAACGGACACGCTCGTCCCAAATATGAAAATCATGTTGAGAATTATTCCATCACAGTTCAGTTTATTCACAAAACGCAAAAGCGTAATAAACAACTTCTTTTAAAATGAATCGTCACAGCTCTAGTATGGATTGACTTGTAACATGCACGTAAAGTAACTGCTCGACTTTAAACATGGTGCAACAAAAGACGTGCACGTATTTCAAAAGAAGTCCCACGACATTTGACTCCAAAATTTCTCCTTTAACCATAAAATGGCATGGAACACGGATCACCAACAAAATGTGCGCGCGTCAGTTTCTTATACAAAATAATGAAACGGTTTGCACATACACTTTAGTCAACACAAAATGGCTTGTGCAATTTCCATATTTAAAACAAAACTCATACGTTCCCATCACTTGAAAATATCGACTAAAACATCATAAAACCACAAATTGGGGTAGGCATGCAAGCTCGTAACGCTTTCTTAGAAATTTCTTGTAAAGACACACTCATGTACCAATTAATTCACCCCAAAATTTCAAAGATGGGATTCTTTAAATTGATTTCCAAAATTTCCTCAAATGGTCACATAACGACACACGAGCAAAACGTTTCCGACAAAACTGCATACAACGATGTGTTTTCCAAAAATATATGAGGAAATAAGTGTTAATAAAATAAACACCCAAAAAGGATTCCGACCGACTTTAAGTCTTGAATTGCACCAATAGTGTGCGTCTACGTTTAAAACATGAGAAATTCCACGCCCCATAGTTTTATGCAAAAAATTTCTAAAATCCTCATCACAAGGCATTTTCCTCAAAGTTACGTATTTGGAATCTAAAACGTCAAACATCAATGCAAAAATGTATTTGTTAAAATACTCAAAACGCACATTTCCTCCAAAACCAAAAGGTTTTCAAATTTCCAAAATATTCGGCAAATCGCAAATTGACCAATGTCAATGACTCATACATTCGTGTTTTTTTTTTTCAAATATCATGCATCGTAAACCATTCGTGATCCCCACACCACTAAAACATGCTTTGACCCAACGGTCCTTCATTTAAACAATGAGTTAGCAAAATAGTTTCACTCACGATTCGTTTAATCAAAGTGTCGAAAAAACAATGGTTACCAAGCTATGCATACCCCTAAGTCGATATAACGTCTTTACATGAAATGGTACTAAAACATTTAACTGACCGAAAGCGCACCAAACAAGTCATCATGAAATGTCCCCAAAATATTCTTTCATGCATCACTTAAGCCACGTATAAGTCAATCCATACACTGAACTATATGCAACGAAATATTTAGTAACACAAACCTTTTGAAAGAAAAGTTACACGACACTAGAGCTCCAAACTCGTCTCTTTTTAGTCGCCTTATGGCATAAAATTAATTTTTTCTCAACACAACTCGAGTGGGACAAAATACCCACACAACTTATAAACCTTTCACATAAGTAACTAAAGCATGCACCTTGTGAAATTATAAACGTGTTTGGAAGACGGCGCTGATAAATCTTGGGTATGGAATCTATGGTGTTCGGTCAGCGGCAGAGTCTACTCGGAGCACAATGTCATCGTAGATTATCGATGCCCAGTCTATATGTAGACCTTTCAGCAATGCATATCCCATTGCTTGCTGAGGTTGAGCGGCTTGGTCAGAGGAGCCGGTCTTTGCAGTCATGCAGCTGATCAAATGTGCGAAGATGAAGTTCATCTCGCTGGGCATTTTAGATTTCTTGATGAGGGTCAGCTTCTTCTCAGGCTTCTTATCCCTCCCAGTTTCCCATACATAGCCCATTGCATCGAAGAATGCAGTGATGGCTTCCCTGTCTGAATTTTTCTTGTGGTCAGGGAGAGGAACAAAAGGTTTTTCTTTTGTGGCGATGGGAAGGTTCAGGGCATTGCGAATGATGGCAGGGGTGATTTTTATTGTGCCATAGTCAGTATCACAGAGGATGCAATCAATTGTCTTTGAGGGATATTTGGCTGATGGTAGCTGAGAGTGTCTGGCAGAATACCAGAACTGAGAAAGTAGTAGCTGATGTGCAGGAGGTGTTATGGTCAGGGCTGTTGAGAGGCAACAGTTCTTCTGGAAATTCACAGCAACATTCAGATGTGTGACTTGCTTTCGAGGAGGAAACTCGAAAAGCGCATAAAGGTTGTTTGACTTTGTCCAATCAAGTTCTTCTAGAGTGAACTTGACCTGAGGAGCCTTGATGATTTCCAATTCCTCAGCGGCAGCAGCAACAATGTTCTCAGCGGTAGGAATGTCAGCAGATGCCATATCTGTATTATCAGTTCAACCAAAGATTTAACAAATAAGAATAATCTTAATGTGGAAAGATTTTCCAATAAGATGGTTCGAATTTTGTCCATTTCATTCAGACAAAAATGTCTTAATGAAGATTAGGGTTTTTCTTGGTTTTGAAAAAGAAATGCAAACCTAAAAAAATCTTGTTTTCCAGTTTCCTTTGAGGATAAGGATTCTGGAAACGAATGTATGAAGAACAAGTTTAAGATTTTGCGTTTAAACTTGAAGAACAACCATGAAAGGTTGTGTTCATAAAACCATGAAAGAAATGATTTCATTTTTGAAAAAGTTCTTTTGTTTGATCTTTTTAAAAACAAAGAATAAGATCATAAACAAGTTATACGCAATAGGTAAATAATAAGAACATATTAACCTTTGATGTTGAAGAAGAAGATGATGAACAGTTGTTCTGGAAAATATGATAGCTCGAAATGCAACAGTGAATTCTTTTCTTGAAGAAGAAGTTGTTCGCGTAAAAGGAAAATATAAACCCAAAAAGTGTTTATATAGTGAGATTAGAGAGAGAAAATCTTGAGCGGGAAAATATTTTCATCATGACACGGACACGTGTATGCATTTGATTGGTAGGTAAACGAAATGTGCAAACGTGTGTTAGAAAAAGAACTTGTCAGGGCTTATCCGTTGCAATGACGTCACAATTGTCCTTTCATATTCTAGGATGTCTCTGAGGTTTTGAAAGCTCAGGGACACTTTTGAAAACATGAAGCACTGAATAGAAATATCAGTGTTGGTTTTAGAAATTTCAAAGTATCGCTGATTAAGAAAGAGATATTCAGCGATGCGATTTGTTTTGAAATCTTGCATTTACATGCGATTTTCAGTGAGATAAAAACATACCTTGACATCAGCGAATCAAGTTTATTCAGAGAGAAGATGATAGAATAGGTTATACAAGTTCATTGATCCCGAGAACTATACAAGTTTGTATAATTGTATCGCTGATCAAATGTGAACCGCTGAAGATTTTACTCTTCAAAGTTCAGCATTCCAAGCTCGCTGATGAGAAAGTTGAATCTTATCTCATCAAGAGGTTTGGTAAACAGATCAGCTAACTGATAATCAGTTGGGACAAAATGAAGTTCTATATCACCATTCATCACGTGATTTCTGATAAAATGATATCTGATTTCGATGTGTTTTGTCTTTGAGTGTAGCACTGGATTGTTGGCTATAGCGATGGCACTTGTGTTGTCGCAATAGATTGGAATTTTTGAGAACTGAAGGTCATAGTCTAGTAGTTGATTTCTCATCCACAAGACCTGAGAACAACAGCTTCCAGCAGCAACATATTCAGCTTCAGCTGTGGAGGTGGACACTGAGTTTTGCTTTTTACTTGTCCAACTCACCAGCTTTCCACCCAGGAGCTGACAACCTCCTGTGGTGCTTTTCCTATCCATTTTGCAACCTGCAAAATCACTATCTGAATAGGCGATTAGATCAAATCCTGAGTCTTTGGGATACCAAAGACCTAGATTTGCAGTACCCTTAAGGTATCGAAAAATTCGCTTTACAGCGATCATATGAGATTCCTTAGGTTCAACTTGATATCGTGCACACAAACAGGTTGCGTACATAATATCGGGTCAGCTAGCTGTAAGATACAAGAGAGAGCCGATCATCCCACGGTACAGCGTGACATTAACAGGTATTCCTGAGGGATCCTTGTTTAGTGTCAGCGGTGGTGCCATAGGAGTTTTCATAGCTGAACTCTGAGTTAAATCGAATTTCTTGATCATATCTTTAACATACTTTCCCTGATTAATGAAAGTTCCTTTTTCATTTTGCTTTATCTGAAGACCAAGGAAATATGTTAGTTCACCCATCATGCTCATTTTATACTCTTCTTTCATTCTATCAGCGAAACGAGTACAAAGATCAGGGTTAGTAGAACCAAATATAATGTCATCAACATATATCTGAACAAGAATGATATGACCTTTCACTATTATGAAAATTAGAGTTTTGTCGATTTTACCTCGCTCAAATTTTTCAATATGGAGATAAGTAGAGAGAGTGTCATACCATGCACGAGGAGCTTTCTTCAAGACATAAAGTGCCTTATCCAGTTTATAAACATAACCTGGACGCTTAGGATCTGAGAATCCTGGAGGTTGTTCCACATAGACTTCTTCATTCAGCTTTCCATTTAGAAATGCTGACTTAACATCCACCTGATATACTTTGAAGTCTTTGTGTACAGCGTATGCTAAGAATAGACGAATAGATTCTAGTCTTGCTACTGGAGCAAATGTTTCGTCGTAATCTATGCATTCCTCTTGTCTGTATCCCTGAGCAACAAGACGAGCCTTGTTGCGGGTTACAGTTCCATGTTTGTCCAACTTGTTTCGATAGACCCATTTAGTGCTTATCACTGTTTTGTCAGTTGGTCTTCGAACAAGTTTCCAAACTTTATTTCTTTCGAATTCAGTCAGCTCTTCTTGCATGGTGCTGACCCAGTTTGGATCTTTGAGGGCATCATCTATTTTCTTTGGTTCAATCAGAGAAATAAAGTTAACAAATAAACAAATATTACCTGCACTTCGTCGAGTCTGAACACCAGCGTTTGGATCACCAAGAATTTGATCAATTGGGTGATTTACAGTCCATCGCTGAGCTGGAGCGTAAGTCGCTGACTCAATCTGAACTGGAGGAGCTGAAGATGAGGCTTCAGCAACTTCTGGAGTATCAGCCAAGAGAGGAGTTGCAGTTGTCATTATGTTCATTGATTGCTGAGAAGTAGATGGAATGTCTGAGACATTTGGTTCAGAAGCAGGTATAGTGTTTAAAGGAACCGCTGAGACCCATGATGTTTCAGCTTCACTATTCTGCATATTTGGAATGATAGTAGGACTATCATCTTCAACTGTATGAGTATGAGGAGTGGGAATATCTTCTGAATCACCAAGATGTGAAAACATCCATTGATTCAGTTCTTCAGTATCAGCGGACGGTTTAGAGTTCGCTGAACGGGATTCGTCAAACGTGACATGAATTGTTTCTTCTACAGTTTGTCTTCTACGATTGAAGACTCTAAAGGCTTTGGAGATTGAAGAATATCCAAGAAAGATTCCATCATCAGCCTTAGGATCAAACTTTCCAAGGGCATCTCTGTTATTCAGTATGAAACACTGACATCCAAAGATGTGAAGAAAGCTAATTGAAGGCTTTCTCCCATGAAAAGGTTCATAGGCTGTCTTATTGAATCTTTTAACTATCAGCGACCTGTTTTGCATAAAACAAGCAGTGTTGACATCTTCTGCCCAAAACTGAGTAGGCAGGTGAGAATCGCTGAGCATTGAACGTGCAGCTTCAATAATAGTTCTATTTCTTCTTTCAGCGACTCTATTTTGTTGTGGTGTTCTCACTGATGAAAAGTTGTGAGAAATACCCTTGCTCTCAAAGAAGGAATCAAGAGAATTGTTTTTGAATTCAGTCCCATGATCACTCCTTATTGAGCGAACGGTCAAGTTGTTCAGGGTTTCCATCTTCCGAACAAAGGTGATGAGTTCTTCAGGGGTGTCACTCTTAGAACGGAGAAACATAACCCATGTATATCGAGAGAATTCATCAACTATGACCAGCGTATATTTCTTTCCAGCGATGGATTGTTTGTTAACAGGGCCAAACAAATCCATATGGAGAAGTTGTAGAGGAGATGACACTGAGGAGACTTGATTTGACTTAAAGTTTGCTTTGGTGTGCTTCCCTTTTTCACACGCTGAACATAAAGACTCTTTGGCGTATGAGTGTTGAGGTAGACCAGTGACTAATTCTTTTGAAGAAAGAGTATTCAGTGTCTTGAAATTCAGATGAGAGAGCCTCTTATGCCATAGCCAGTTGACATCAGATGAGGCTTTTGAGAAGAAACAGGTGTTCTCAGTGGTTGTTGAGTCCATGTTTATTACATAAACATTTTCCAAACGATAACCGCTGAGAGCTATCTTCTCCTTTTTGTCAGTGACAAAGCAGGATTCCTTAGTAAAGATTACTTTGTTATCCTTGTCGCAAAGCTGACTGATGCTTAGAAGATTATGCTTCAGCCCTTCAACATATGCGACTCTTCTGAAGGTTGTTGTACCATTTGAGAGTACACCAAACCCTCGGGTATGTCCTTTTCCATTTCCACCAAAAGTCACAGAGGGACCCTTCTCTTCCTTGTATTCAGCGAGAAGGCTTTTCTTTCCAGTCATGTGTCTAGAGCATCCGCTATCGAGATACCAGATACCCTTCTTAACCTGCATTACAAAGAAATATTATTTTTTCTTGGGTACCCACTTAACCATGTGTACACGTTTGTCAGTGAAAGTAGTTGGAATGGAAGGTTCAGCAGACTTCGCAGCATTTGAAGATTCAGCTTTGTCAGTCTTCACTTTGGTTAATTTCTTAACCTCAGTGGTCTTCTTTGCCTTGGGGGCAATGATCTTCACCTTAGCTATCTTTTCAGCTTTGGTGGCTGTGGGGCACTTACTAGCAATATGATCAGTAAGTCCACAGTGATAACATTTCCTAAAACTAAAAGTAGTTCTAGGACCATTTGAATGCTGAGCTTTTGATTTTGAATTAGAAGGACCAGCACCAAATAAGCTATTGGCTTTAGAAATGGGAGAAACATTCAGTTCTTCGGATTTCTTACGAAGGACATCCACTCTGAGTCTAGGAGTAGATCGCTGAATAGATCCACGCTGAGTAGATCCAGAGATCTGATTCCTTGATCCAGAGGGATAGGTCACTGAAGCTTTAGAAGCATTCAGCTTAGGTACTAAGGTACCCTTCTGAGGATTTTGGTTAAAAGCAATTCCTTTACCTTTATCTTTAAAGACAGAGGTAGGTTTTGGATAAACCATTTTCTCTTTACCTTTTGAAAAGGTAGGAGTTTCCTCAGGGATTGGCGGTCTAGAGGACGAACACTGAGAGGATAAAGTATCAGCGACTGAGGGTATGAAAGTTCCAAATAAGAGCATGGAACGATCAGTGGTTGGTTCTTGAGTATCAGCTTTGTAACCAAGACCACGTTTATCACTCAGGGGAATCTGAGACTTAATTATCTCAGTGATCTTTGTTGAGGAATTATACCATCCATCAACAGTAGCTTTTTCAGCTCTTAATGCAGCGATAGCTTCTTCGCGCTCGATTTTGACTAGCTGATTTAGGTGAACTTGATCCTTAATATCTTCTTCAATTTTAGAAAGATTTTCTATTTGAAGGTGACAGTTTTTAAGCTGTTCAGCGAGATCAAGGTTTTGATTTTCAACTATTGTTTTGCCATTCATGGCTTCATATAAACTTCTAGTCAAGAGATCGATCTTTCGAAGACTTTCAGCTTCATCGATATTTGCAATATTTGTAAAGAAGGAAGGTGATACCTGAATTGCAGAGGTTGAAGTGGAGGGAATGTCTGAACTTTCTTCCTCATCTTCAATCTTGGCCATAAGACAGAGATTGGCTTCATCATCTTCAGAGTCAGATGATGATTCTTCTTCTTCAGAAGTAGCCCAATCATAGTTAGCCATCAGGCCTTTGCCTTTCTTCTTAAAGCTTTTCAGCTTTGCATACTTTTCTTTCAGCTTGGCGTATTTGTCATCTTTATTCCTGGGAATAAAGTTTTTCTTGGGAAACGCTGAGTTTCTCGAAACTTTCTTAGACCTGCACTCGTTAGCGAAATGTCCTATCTTTTCACAGTTAAAACAAGTAGCAGTAGCCTTATCAACAAGAGCTGATGATCTTGGCTTGTCAGTTATGGAAAGAGGTTTATTCTTTCTGAACATTTTCTTTTTGGCGAATCTCCTGAACTTTTTAGTTAGGAGAGCCAAAGATTCATCATCATCTGAAGAGTCAGAATCTGATGACCTTTCAGAGTTATTCTCCAACTCAGTGATAGTGACCGAGGGTCGCTGAGTGGAAGGTTCCTCTGAGATTAAAGCAACAGGGGTGCTTTTGGAATCTTTTACAAGATTCTTCTTAAGATGACTCGATTGCTCATGATTCAGCATCGTGCCATATAAGGTAGAAAGGGTCATTGATTTTAGATCATTTGACAGCTTGAGACACATAGAATAACTGTCCCAGCTTTCAGGTAAACATTCTAAAAACTTTGTCAGCACTTCAAAGTTAGAATATTCCTTACCAACAGTTTTCAGATCTATTATTAAACAGTTAAAACGTTGGTGTACTTCAGAGAGAGTTTCATTCTTCCACAAATGAAGCTTTCATACTGTCTTACCAGGTTGATCTTTCGAGAGTCCTGGACTTCAACAGTACCTTCATACTGAACACAGATTGTGTCCCACATAGCTTTTGAGGTTTTCAGGTTCATGACGGAATGGTAGACTTCGTCAGGAAGAGCCATGAAGAGTATGGATCTGGCTTTGGTGTCGATCGGCACTTTCTTCTTATCTTCGTCAGTCCACATATGAATTTCTTTAGGAATCAGCCTTTCTGGAATAGCAGGTCTATTCTCAGCGGCTGGAACTGCAGCATCAATTCTTACAGGGATATATGGGCCGTTTTCAAGATAATAAGGCATAGTAGGGTCTACACCTTCTAAGAAGAGAATCATCCTATTTTTCCATAGATTAAAATTATCTCTGGAGAATCTAGGGGGTTTTGCAAGAGATCCATTGTCAATATAGTTTGTGTTTGTGTTGGTAGCCATTTTCAGAAATAGCAAGGAAGAGAAATCTTAGTATAGATTAGATCTTGTTTATGAGATTAAACAAATTCGCTCTGATACCACTTGTTGGTCCCGAAGGGCTATACAAGTTTGTAGAAGGGGGGGTTGAATACAAACACACATATTTTACTTTTCTAAATTGTTTTTATTGATAAATCATTAACAATTTACAGCTTGTTGCGGAAACAAGATTAAGGATAAACCTAAATCTAAACAAGTTGGAACACTAAGTTTCTTGCACTAAGAAAGATAAGGAAATTACTAATAATAACCTATCTCAAGATAAGAAGATGAACTTGACCAGAGTTAGCAAATTACTTCAAAATGAAGTGAGTTCTTCTTCTTATATACTGCATGCATTTAATGCATGGCAATATACACTTTACACGTGGCAGCAGCTCATTGGTTGTATGTCATTGACCTTTGTAGACAACCTTAGTAGCCGCATGTATGAACAGTGTAGTATCAGAGTGGTTGTACGATTTCAGACAATAAGGAGGTTCTTTTTCTGACATCTCGTACGGAGTCGTGCAAGGGTGGTTAAGACAAAAGTACTTTGTACGGAGGACTTCATGATCAGCTTTTCGTTGATTCAGCGCTTCATCATTGTTTATCAGCGAATGATAAAGTTCAGCGATAGCTGAAGTCTTGTACTTGATACTTCACGTTGAGTGGACAAATCTGAGTCTTCGTTGATCCACATCAGTTCATTAGGAGACTTGTCGCTGGTTCTTGAGCTTGATCTTCGACTTCAGCGTAGAACCTATGTTGACGTGAAACTTGTCTTCAGAGATCATAAGTAAACAACTAACTTATCAGCGATCACCATAAGGACTGAACAGACTCAGAGCATTATGGTGAACAGTGTTCGCTGAATGTTTAATCTAAAGAGCGAGAGTTCCTATCAGCGGTACTGTAAGATCTTAGTACTTATCAGCGATAGTGAAACTCTGATACATATTGTTTACTTACAATTTTCACTAAGTATTAAGAGAGGGTCATTATCAAATCACTGAAGGTTTGGATCAACAGCCGCTGACATATTCTTCATTTCAGGCGTGACCCTAACAGCAAGTTTAGACAGAGGGCTGTTCTGATTAAGACATGGGGGCTGCCCAGGTGATTTGCTCCTCGCAAACAGGGTGGCGTTGCTCGCCCACATGGCTCTGGTCGTGATTTATAGTTTCAGCTCTTGTGTTTGCTGCTGTTTTGAATTCTGTTTGGTGTTTTTGGTCCTCATTTTGGTAATAAAATTTATCTCTTGCCGTGCAAAAAAAATGTTTGCTTAATAATTCAAACTTCAAAGCACATGGCTGATAGTTATATCACTTTTAAGATTAAATTATTGGTTATCATTTTGTCATGTTCATAATTCAAACTTCAAAGCACATGTTCATAATACCACAAAAAGGTTCATCAATTACCACATAAGCTACTGATCATAATCATATGGCCAGAGTTAATTATTCAATTTTGAGACACTAGAAAAGCTGTGGCTATTAAGTCATGGTTCTCAACTTTGATAAACATCTATTATGTACGTCAACTTGGCAATCCATCTTCTCAACGAACCATGGGTCACAACTACAGTCCACTTCCAGCAAGAAGTGAAATCATTGAAACTAGGTTCATTAATATATAAAAGTAAATGTAAACAACTATAGTTGCATCCTAGTTGTATATAACGTCAACCAAAGGTCCTTTGAGAAGATGGATTACATCCTATCAATTACCACATAAGCTACTGTTAATAATCATATCAATTACATCCTATATCTGAAAAAAAATGCACATTATGAAATCGATCCAGAAGATCAAAAAGTACGCAATCTAATAGATTCAATATAGATATGTGTTCCACAAATCCCCTAACTAAACAAAAATCAAGACCTGGCATCGAAGAGTACGAGCAATCGAGACTTAGGGTTTTAAGAATCATACATGGCATTGAAGATGTATTCTCTGCTTCTTCAACGGAGATATCATCGTCGGAAGTATATTCTTCAATAGAGATATCATCGTTCGTCGTCATTGCTCGCCGGAGGAAAAAGGGAAAGAGACAGCCGGAGAAGAAAGTCGATCGTGGAAAACGAAAGAGAGAGCCAGAGGAGAAAGCGTGCCGATCGTGGGTTTAGGGAAAACGTGGGTTTAGCGCGAAGGTTAGGGAAATCGATGAAAAGGCGCTATTTGGAATTAGGGAAATCGATTTGGCGCTATTTGGATTTTGGAATTAGGGAAATCGCTATTTGGAAGGCGCTATTTGAAAACGTGGGTTTACTGTTGTTGTTGTTGTTGTTGTTGTTGTTGTTGTTGTTGTTGTTGTTGTTGTTGTTGTTGTTGTTCTTCTTCTTATTATTTTATTATTATTATTATTGGTTATTATTATTATTATTATTACGTACTGTTATTATTATTGATTATTATTATTACTGTTGTTGAAGAATAATGCCAAAAGTCACCAAAAACCTCTCAAAAACACCAAAAATTGCAAAAAAGTATGTTTTATTTTTCGAGAGTGTGCCGCATTGGGCAAAAAAAACGGCACATTCCTTATATTTATAGGGAAAACCTAAGTAAGGAGTTTTATACGCGGTTGTGTGTAAATAACCGCATACAAAGGTTACCTTTTATACGCGGTTGTGTGTTAAAACCGCGTACAAAGGTTACCTTTTACACACGGTTTGTACGCGGTTTTTAACACACAACCGCGTACAAATGAGTTACTTTTATACGTGGTTTCTTGCTCAAAACCGTATGTAAATGTGCCTTTTACAAACGCTTTTTTACATACGACCGCGTATAAAAGTAACCCCTTTGTACGCGATTTTTTAACACACAACCGCGTATAAAATGTAACTTTTGTACGCGGTTATTTCGATGCAACCGTTTCTAATTGTCCAGTACCTTTTATACACGGTTGTTAATTTAGAACCGCGTATAAAATCTTAGTTTTAGCAACGGTTCAGCCTTAACCGTGTAAAAAGGGTTCATATCTGTCCTTTATACACGGTTTTTGTAAAAACAACAAAAACCGCGTATAATTAAGCGCGTATAAAAGTCATATTTGTAGTAGTGATGATCAGGCACGCGCGGTTTGGCCCGCGACTTCAAGTCGCGTGGCTAGCCGCACAAGTCACTGTTTGATTCTTTTTCGATGCCAAATTCCAAGCCTTTTCCGAGCTCGTTTTCTTCGTTTTCCAAGATAGAAGAAACACCTTGATAGCTCTTGAATTCTCCCTATATCACACATCGAAACGTTACGATTACACCTATAAAGACCACATTTAGTTGGTCGTATCATGTTGTCTTGTTTATATATATATAAGTGAAACGTCGGTTTTCTATGTCGGCCAGTACCCTTATAAAGGAAAAATCAAATACAAACCCAAATAAATATTACAAACTAACTACAATTTTGTTTTTATATGTTATTTCGTATTATATAAAACTAGATATGTACTTGTGCGCGATGCGGCGCGAAGTATCTCGAATCTAAAACCGAGAATTCGAAAAAATAAGTTTGTTTCATGTTCATATTTATTCGCTTTTAAATCGCATATTAAATATATAAAATTAAAAGTCAATATGGTTAATTGGTCAAAAAATGAAAAATATTCGTTCGATAGTGAACTCATAACATTTGTGCTCATTTTGAAGGTTTTGATGAACGGTTATAATGGTATAATTTATAAAAAAAGAAAAACATATTTGTTTAATGTATTGTAGTTTATGTCTGTTGATATGATAAGGATGTAAAATGAAAAATGAAAAATGAAAGGAGAATGGATATAAAGTAAATTAAATAACTAATTATAATGGTATAAAGTGTAATTTAAAAATAAAAAATAATTATATTTTTAATTATCATGTTGAACGTTGGAGGTTTTAAAGTTTTTAAACTCGTACATGATGTATTGAAATTTGTACTTCTTAAAAATTCAAGAATAACCGTAACTGGAATTATTTTTAAAGAAGTATAATAGATAAATATAGATAAGAGCGTAAAATATACAAGTTTAAAAAAAATCTCTGTACGTCATTCTTGAAAAATCTTGATACGTATTTATGATATTTCACAATATTATTAAGTTAAAAAGAATTCAATAATAAACTTATTTTGAAATTATTGACGATAATATTGTAATAATATAATTTGTAAAAAAATGCATTTATTAATATGTTTTAGTTAAACATTATGTATTTTTAATATTATAAGGGTGTAAAATGAAAATGAATAATGTAAGAATATATAAAACAAATTAATTCGTACATGTTCATGATATTTAATAATATGATTAAATCCAAAAATATTCAATATTGGGCTCATTTTGAAGGTATTGACGAGACGATTACAATGGTGTAATTTATAAAAAAAGAAATGTATTTTTTAATGCATTTTAGTTCATATACATTATTTATGTTTATATGATAAGAGTCTAAAATAAAAAATAAAAAAGTAAGGGATTAAAATTAACTACATATCTAATTATAAGGGTATTAAATGTAACGTATAAATTAAAAAAATTGAATTAAGGAGAGATTTAAGGAGGAGTGAATGTGGGTGTGCTAATTGAACTTATAATGTAAACTGTGTCCAGATACATATTTAGACGAGAAAATACTGAAGTCGGTTCACCAGAAGTCGACACGTGGCATGCTAGTTACTTATTTATTATATGTATAGATATGGACCCAGATAAGTCTAACTACTTTTGGTTAGATCTGGGCCCTTTAAATTCAATCCATCTTTAAATCAGGGTCGTTTAAATTCAATAAGCCCTTCACTCAGCCATCTTAATCGTCCCTCTCCCTTAACAGTCTCCTACAGGTTCGCCTGATTATCTTCAACCTCTGCTCCCACGTCTCCTCAAAACCGTTTCTCTCCTCTCCAAAAACCCTAATTTCTCTCCTACACGACGCCTGATTATCTTCAACCTCCTCCATGTTCCTGACGTAACTCCCCCACGATTTACATATAATGGCAGCTATAAATGGTGGGTAAAGCACAATTTTCATTGTCATTTCTTCCTTCTGCAATTCTCAAATCGCTTCCATCTCTCTCATTTCTTATGTGATAGACCACGAACTCCGGTGGGTCCCACTGCAGCATTTTCCACTCTGAGTATATGCCCGGGTGCATTTGCTGATCTACAACCCTAACTGTAGGAACAAATTCCTTCTGTGCAGCTCCAAAGCAGCATATCAGAGGAGGGTCCTCGTAAGGGAAATCAACTCCATCATCAAAATACTCTAACTCTTTGATACAGGTGTAACTAAAGTGGTTAGAAATGTGAGTGGAACGACAATAGTGTTGAAGTCTGTATGGAATGTAACAGCTGTATAAATACTGACAGCAAAGCAAATTGATGAATATGAAAAAAATACAATTTCTCTCATTTCTCTCTATATTCTTTCTCTATATTCTCTCTTCTCCTTCTACTGTTTTCCCTGATTACTCATTAAGGGAATTGTGAATCACCCTTAACATTGGTATCAGAGCAAAGATCCCGTGTTTTTTTAGTTGTGCGATAAAGCAGCAAGTCTGGCTCCTCCGATAACAAGAAAATCGGCAGGGATGGAAGAACAAATCAAAACCCTAGAGAAGAAAATTGAAGATCAAAACAGACGATTTGAAGATCAGAGCAAGAAATTTGAAGAAATGATTCACATGATGCGTGAGATGAGAGGATTGCGTCAGTCAGAATCTTCTTCTGATCACCCAAGAATTAACGACAATGGAGGATTCAATTCGAATCGAGTTCTAGGGTACGTACCAAAAGTGGATTTTCCAAGATTTGATGGTTCTAATCCAAGAATTTGGATAAAGAAGTGTTGTAAGTACTTCTCACTCTGTAAAATACCAGAAGATCAGAGAGTTGACCTAGCTTCATTGAACATGGTAGACAAGGCAGAAAACTGCGTTTCTAGCTATCTGTCCGTAAGAAGAAATGTGGATTGGAACGATTTCGTTATTGATTTAACAGCCCGATTCAAAGATGAATGTGGAATGAACGTGGTTGAACAATTCAACAAGCTTCAACAACATGATTCCCTGGAAACTTATATTGATGAATTTGAAAATTTAAGAGCCATAATGTTGCAAAACAATCATGTTTTGCCAGATTCCTATGTTCTGGATAGTTTCATTGGAGGCTTAAAACCGGCGGTTAAACCGATCGTGAGGGCGTTTAAACCGACATCGTTGGCCGGGGCAGTAGAGTTTGCAAGGTTACAAGAAGAGTCTTTGAGTTTCATTAATCCACAGTTTAAATCCAGTACTAAGCCAAACTTTGTTTCTCCTAAACCAATATCCTCTGTACCCATGCTGGCAAACGATAAACCACCCTTGTTAGCAACACCCACAAACAAGATAATGCCTCTTTCTGTGACTAAACCAAGTGGCAAACCTGTCAAAAATTTCAAATACATTCCAGCGGATGTAAGGGCAGAAAAGATTGCAAAAGGATTGTGCTATTATTGTGACCAACCGTACGATAGGCAGCATAAATGTCAATTCAGGGAACATCAATTGTTCACGGTGGAAATTCCCGGAAATGAAGAAGGAGACGATGGTGCAAATGAAAATAACTCAGAAGAGTGGTTCAATGAAATATTGGAACCTTGTATTTCGGTAAATGCTCTTACAGGAAATCAGAATTTCCACACTATGAAAGTTAGAGGCATGGTGGATAAGAAGCCTCTACACATCATGGTGGATTCACGAAGTACACATAATTTCTTGGATTTGTCGGTAGCCAAGAAATTAGGGTGTAGGTTGCAGTCAATACCTATTCAAGCTATAACGGTGGCGGGTGGTACTCATTTGCGATGCCAACAAATCTGTAGGAATTTTAAGTGGGAAATGCAAGGAAAACCTTTTGAAGCTGATGTGATGCTCATTTCATTGGGAAGTTGTGACATGGTTCTTGGGGTACAATGGCTCAGTTCGTTGGGACCGATAAACTGGGATTTCAGTAAGTTGTTGATGGAGTTTACATGGGGGGGTCAACAATTCACTCTGAGAGGGGTTCCACCACAAAAGTTAAAGGTAGTGGAAGGGGAACCAGCAGTTAAACTAGTGGAGACAGACGCTCAGTTATGTCTATTGCAAGTGAGAGAGGTATCAGATCCACATCACCAGCTGAATGTTCATGAACCAGTTCAACCAAAAGTGGAGGAGTTGAAAGAAAGGTATAAAAGTGTGTTAGTATTCTTTGATGATATCCTTGTATATAGCAAGACAGTCGATGATCATTGGATGCATTTAACGGAGGTTTTTGAACTCATGAAGAAGAATAAGATGTTCGCCAAAGCAAGTAAATGTACATTTGCCATTAAAAGGGTGGAGTACTTGGGTCATTTCATCTCAGAAAATGGAGTGGAAACAAATCCCCAGAAGATATCAGCAGTTGATAGCTGGCCAGTACCTAAATGCGTAAAAGAATTAAGAAGTTTTTTAGGCTTAGCTGGATATTACAGGAAGTTGGTAAAAGATTATGTTGTTCTGAGCAAGCCTTTAACCGAGTTACTTAAACAAGGGGCTTTTATGTGGAATGACAGAATGCAGAAAACTTTCGAAACATTGAAACGTGCTCTGGTAACCGCACCTGTGTTGGCTGTTCCAAATTTCTCGAAAACGTTCATAATTGAAACCGATGTTTCTAAAAATGGTATTGGGGCTGTATTAATGCAAGACCATCATCCGTTGGCTTTTATCAGTAGGTCTTTGGGGTCTAAATGGCAGAAATTGTCTGTATACGAAAAGGAGTTGTTAGCTATAGTATTTGCTGTTCAGAAGTGGGTGCAGTATTTGGTTCAATGGGAGGACTCTCCTGCTCATGAAGCCTCCTGGGAAGTGGCTACTGAGTTTGTGAAACAGTTTCCAGATTTTAGAACAGACTTGGGGACAAGTCTTTAAAGGGGGGGAAGTTGTGATACAGGTGTAACTAAAGTGGTTAGAAATGTGAGTGGAACGACAATAGTGTTGAAGTCTGTATGGAATGTAACAGCTGTATAAATACTGACAGCAAAGCAAATTGATGAATATGAAAAAAATACAATTTCTCTCATTTCTCTCTATATTCTTTCTCTATATTCTCTCTTCTCCTTCTACTGTTTTCCCTGATTACTCATTAAGGGAATTGTGAATCACCCTTAACACTCTTCGTCTTCTTCTTCTTTTTCAGAATTGTTTACTTGTGTTTCTGATTTCTTCGTGTGACTGGAACTTTTAGTGGGAGGAGTTGTTGATTTCTTCGTGTGACTTGAATTAAAATTCAAGTCTTTTACTTTTTAAATTTAAATAGTTGGGCTTTTGATTTGATCATACTTTTTGTTGTAGATGAAATTCTGGTGTGTTCTGATGATACTAATACATCTTATTGTTAATTCTTCTTTGTTTGGGGATTATGAGATTATTATATGTTGTTTGCTTGCTTGCAATCTCAGTTGTTGATAGTTTTATCATCTTCAAATCTATGATTGCGTCTTATCAGTTTCCTGTTTTGGGGTATTTTAGTTTCTGAATACAAAGATCTGTGACGGTTTATGAAAAAGTATGACAGTTGTGTATATGTAATGTTTGCTAATCTGGATTGATGAAGCGATTGACATTCATTAGGGAACTGGATCTTCTCACTGCTGTACTAGAAGGATTTTAAGTAATGGTTATTATCTTATTGTTTGTAATCAAAGCTCTAAATCTTTAGCAATTGTATGCCTGCCCTAATAACAAACTATTGAAGCTCGATTTAGGATTTATTGTTAGCTTTTATTATCCATGTCATGTTCTAACCATATATATGCTTAGATACAATTTAGTTTTTGTTTTTGATGGAGATTTTTTTTCCTGTTATTTGTTGTTGCAGGTTTTAGGTAACCTATTTGAAAGTCTAAAGTTACAATGAGGTTTAAAAATGGTAGCAAAGTTGAGGTTATGAACAAAGAGGTGCCTGCATCATGGCATGTTGCTGAAATCATCTCTGAAAATGGTCATGCTTACCCATGAAATGAGTGTCTACAAAAAAATACATCAGGGCTCGACAGTCCTGGCGTGATGATCAGTGGATTCCAGTTGGGAAGGTAATTCTTTTTGGTTTCCTTTTTTAGCTGTATGAGTGATTCTCATCTACGATCCTAATCTTTTTGCTTTTCTGCTGGCTACTATATATAGATTTCGGGAAGCTATGAAGATGTGACATTTGGAAAAGCGGTTGAACCAAAATGTTCCGTGAAGAAGGGCATCCAGGTACCGCTAGCTGGTTCAAAGATCTGTCAGGAAGAGGATGATTGCTTACCTGTCTACAATGATGCTAGATTACAGGAATCTCATGTTGTATCTAAGAAGCTAAAGAGAAGTTCCCCTTTTTGCTCGTCTCTTCTAGAAGGTTCTGGGAAAGCTAAGAAATTCAAAGCTGCTGAGAAAGGGTGCAGTCAAAGACATGTTTCAGGCCATTCATTCAATCAGGTAGATGCTTTTGCTTATCCAGGAGATAATCTGGGTAACAAGTACGTGCAAGACTCCTTTAACAATAGTAATCTTTGCTCATTTCTTCATTCGATTTCATCTTTTTACAGTAATTTTTGCTCATTTCTTGATTTGATTTCATGTTTTTTTTTTTACTTTAACTTTTGGTCATTTCTTGATTCAGTTTTATATACACGGAGAAGATGGAACATCACTACGTTTGGAGTTAAGTCGGTAGGGATCTTCAGGTAACTTTGTAGTATGATTAATTGTGGTATGATTAGAACAGGATAGTGGTAACCTGTGATTGTCATGGAGGTATAAAGATGTCGATTTTCGTAAGTCACAATCAATGAAGGAGGAGCTCGAGAAAGAAGTATATGAGAAGTAAGGTGAATAGTGTGGGTTAAGTGTGCGAATGATGGGAATAGGTTCTTTTCCCATTGATCGTTTGGTTGGTAATCGACTTTTCTCCTCGGAATTTCCATATGTTACTGTTGCCGGAAATGGGTGAAATGAGAAGTTGGGAGGAAGGATATGGCTATAGGATAATGGTCCGGACAACTTATCCTTTAAGAATTTTTAGAGAGAATGTTGGATGATCTTGGTAAAGGTTAAGCAAATTGGGCTGTTATTTTTTAATTCAAGTTATTGGAGAGCAACTTTTTATGGCAGTCCTATAGGGTACAAGACTCCAAGTACACATATTTAATTATATATATATATATATGTTCAACATTAATTAATTTGTGTTTTAATTAAATACATGCATGCATGATCATCTGTGCAACTGGTGCTTGTAGCTACAAGGGTTATGGAAGCACCATCAAGTGAGGTGAGTGGAGTCTCTAGGGTCTTCAAGAATGGCACTGGGTGTGGAGCATGTAATCAGGTAATTTCATTAATGGGATTTTGCAAAAAGGGTATATATGTTTCTTTATATGGGTCAAGGTCAATAAAATCGGGTTTATAGGACAAAACAATTGTGTCATATGTAAAGGCGTTGCAATAAGTCTATAATACGCCTTTGGGGTCTTAACAAGTTTTTTTTTATGATAATTTTGAAGTAAAGCATCATAATAATTTTTTATATGTCATTATTTGAAAAAACGTATTATAATAACAATTGTTATATTAAAAGATGTGTTTATAGGACACACTCTCAAATTTGTCTTGTAAAAACAACTAATAGGACATGCACCTTATTTCAGAATGTGTCATAAAAATTTATTTAAGACGCATAAAAGCGTTCTATAAACTTATTACACCACTTTTAGAGAGGTTGTTGCGTGTTGGTGTTACATTTAGAATGCACTCCATTGCATTCGAACATGAAACACAATTTCTTTGACATCAAAGGTCAAACCTTTTGGAGTGGACCCAACTAATGTAAGTGTTCCATTGCTAAATTTGGTAGATAAGGTATTTCAACTTAACAAAAGAGGCTGATTAAGGTTAGTTGTTTTCTGCTAATTCTAGATGCATCTTTTCAATCATCCTGCTTTGTTCACTGTTTTTTTTTTCTTGGAAAAAAAGAGGTTTCTGCGAATTTGAAGTACAAACTAATGGATTTGCTTTCAACTTTGATGACAAACATATTAATACAACCATGAAACGAAGGTTTTTGGTGAGCAAACTTCCTTTACTTAGTAGGGTGTATTGTTCTTCACCCTGTTTTTACGACGTTTATGTTGCTCTGCAGAAAGCTCTTTTGTTGACCAAGTTGCGGTGGCAATAGTTACGAAGAAGGAATGTGTTGATCCTATCACCCATGCTTTTGATCAGATGAAGTTCACACTTGCTAGATCAGTGCCTATCTAATTCTTTAGAGGGTGAAAAATCTGTCTATATGTTTGAAAGACTTTGCAAGCGTTGAGTTCATGAAGGAAGAAATTAATGAAGTTGTGGCATTTTTACCAGCGTCATGTATAAAATAAGTTTAAAGTAGATTTTTAAAATATGAGTCTTCTTTATATTTTCCAAAAAAATATTATTTTTGTCCTAATACTTTTTTATTAGGGAACCAATCACATACTAAGAAAAGGCCCTTGGACTGAGAACAAGAAACATAAATAGATGTGTTGGTTGTGTACACATACCATATGCATGAAACGTTGTTGCCTTAGACTATATGCATAAATGTAATTAGTCATCTTTGTGGCGATTTAGACCATTTGCTTATATAGATCAGGATGACACTCTAACTCATTTTTGGCATGTTGTACACCCGACCAACGGATCGGTATATCGGATTTTAGAAACGTTCTTTTCATGCGCAATTGATATCGGATTTTAACTTAAATGAATCGATAATCAATCTGCATTTTCACCCGGTTCGCTTGAAAAACTCGAGTTTGAGATCATGAAAATCGAGAAAGGGTAATCCGATTGCGATCGCTTCTTTGCCTATGATATGTTATGAAAGATACGGAAGGACCCTTCAAGCCAAAGGGTACCTAACCCATAGTCAAAGGCACTGGAAAACGGTTATAGCTTGACTAAACTTCTTGCGATTGAAAAACAAATTCAACAATGATGAAAAGAGTGACCAATCAAATACATGAATCTAAATTATACCCGACCAACGGACGGGTATAACACTAGTTTAAAATGACAAATATAAACATGCACTATTGTATCATATATGAAATATTGATAATTGTTTTTCGTTTGAGAAAAAAACAAGAAAATACGTTCATAAAACACACAGGAAAAAGAACTATTTGCATTTAATTATTTGACCACCCTTATATAACTTACCTAATATATATAAGAAAATATTTCATTAATTGTGTATGACATATATTCTGGCATGATAATGTTATGGGGTCATGGTTCACATAATTCCATCACATTGATGTTAACAGCAATTTCAAGGAAGTTTCCTAAATCAACAATCAAAACAAACACCTGTCTAATCTAACTTTCAACTTCATATGATTTATACATAGTCTTGTATAAAATAGGGTTGGGTTTTGTTAAGAAAAAGAGTATGCATAAAAGGATTCTAGACTTTTGGAGTTGGATCAAACATAATTGAAGATCAACATCAATAAAATACAACGGATCAATTCTTGAAGACCCTATTATTAAACGATTTTTTAGTATTTTTTTGACCAATTGATTATATTGTCTTTTAATTTTATACATCCAACATGCGATGTAAAAATATATAAAACTATAAAATTATCATCATGTAATAGAAAATTAAATTGAACATGAAACAAAATTGTTATCCTTTCAAATAAAATGTAGGTGTCTAATTAAATTAAAAGAGCGGATGAGTACGGAATTACGGATAGAACCTCCATGACTTCACATCTTCTATCCCTATCACATATTCAACTTTTTTCATTAACTGTTCAGAATGAAATTAGAGTGCTGAATGGTTAAGGAAGACCCAAGATACAAAAACATTCTGAGGGTTTTAGAACCATTAAGAGACAATTTTTCTTTTACCAAATAAGATTCACCTCTTTATGATCCAGATGTTGCCTTTTAATGGAACTATTAAGAGGTAAACAAACAACCCCCTCTCGATTCTCCCTAAACTTTTTACTAGGGACGTTCCATTTTTTAAAGGTTATATTATACTAAAAGCTTTTAATTATACAGTAAAATAAGATAACATGTTAATCACATAAAAGAGCTTAATAACTTAACAATCTTAATTTAATCTTAAACCTACCTAATAATTTGAACAATTAACAATTTAAACCTAAATGAGACTTTATATAGGTTGATGAAAGCTCCAAAAACATATAATCCCACAATTAACAAGTTAAGGAACGACTATGTCTTTTATATATAAATAATTATAATTATAACTATAGCGTAAATAAGGCTTTGCATAGGTATGAAAGTTCCCAACAGAAAAACCCATCCAAATCGTTAGATTAAGATGATCCAACGAATGTGGTTAAAAAAATCATTATAACAACCTTTTCTAAAAATAAAAATATACCCACTATTTTTTAATTAAAAATAGCAAATTACAGGAAAAAAAAACAATCATTTTATTATCTATAATTTGACATCCATGTTAATATATTTTCTTTCATTCGTTTACCGTGATTCTTTCGTTTTTCTGGGTTCTCCTTATATACATGCATATTATACATACAAGGTCAGGTTCATGGGAAAACCACGAAAAAACGGATGAAAAAGTATATCAATATGGATGTCAAATTAACGAGAAAAATATAGTCGTTTATTTGGTGTAATTTATTTCGCTCGAAATTTGTTTATTTTTCGTCTTTTTTCGAATAAAAATAGAGGGGTGAAGTTTTTTAATTTAGTTAATATTGTTGTAACCGCATGTTTAATCACATCCATCAGATCATTAAATCTAACGGTCGATAATGTGTTTTTTAGTTTTTCATTTATTTAAGGTTTTTTCCAGAACCTCCCTTTATTTATATATATATATATATATATATATAACTATACGTATATATAAACACTCTGAGACATCATTTTCCAACATCGATCCATCATATCATCCATTCAATAGTCTTGGATCCTTTCTTCCAGTTGGTAGGTAGCTACTAGCTACACATATCAAATTCAGAATTGAAATTAAAGAAATGCCTTTGCACTTATTAATGCTTGTGGCAAAGATTCATAAATTTAGTGCTACTCCAATACTGGCGAGCTTAATATGGCCATTTTGTATGAAACTCGTGCTCACTTTGAGACCTATCAAAGACATCGTTCGAAGCATGGCTTACGATTCCAACGTTTTGGTGTTTCAATTGACCCAAATAATCACTTCCCATGAAGATCATCGCAGAAGATGGCATCGAGTTGTCCATTTGGTTCATCAACGCATGGTTAGGGCAACACGATCCACCATGGCTTATGCAAATCATGCCGATGATAGCTTGCATACTCTTACTATGGTCGCCCTTTAATCAACTTCAAGGTAATTTCAATTGCTTCAATCGTATACGTATATGTATACATACACGCGTCTATATGTATACATTTACACACACACACACACTTGTAAGTTTGGATTGTAAGTGCATGAACAAAATCATGATTAGATACCGACATGGGCGAATTCAGAATTTTTGCATAGTAGGGGCATTTTTAAGGTAGGTTAAAGGTCCGTAAGGGTGTTTGGTGTATTTTAGCCTAATTCTACGATTTCGAGAGATTTTTGAAGTTTTTCGGTTGATTTTGAGAGTTTTTTAAGTTTTTTTCGTCGATTTCAAGGGACTTTTTCGTTTTTTGGTTGATTTCAAAAGACTTTTTAGTTTTTTGATTGATTTTGAGGTACACTCTTTGATTTTTTAAGTTAGTGGGGGACATGCAAAAAATCACCGGGAGAAAACCATGCTATAACGTTATTTTTTTTTGTTTTTACACTAAAAAAATCATGTTTTTTTTATTTTAGTGGGGGGATGGGACCCCACCTTTTTGCAACTCCATCCGCCCCTGGATACCGATGTAGTAACTAGATCGATTGGGGATCGTGAACAAAATCAGTGTCCTTAAGTAATATTTTGATCTTATTGTAGTCTTTAGAAATTACGAAATTTACTCGCGAATAATCTAAATACACACTCTAGACTTGTAGGCAAAATCCAAACTAAAAAAAACATGTAGGGGCGAACCTAGCAAGGACTAGCTCAATTTTATTTTGTAAAGAATTTTATTTTAGAATAGAGTTAAATGCAGATTTGGTCCTTGTGGTTTACAAAAATTAATGACTAAGGTCCCTTGAAGAAATTTTTAACTAATAAGGTTCCTCTACTTTCAGTTTTCATAACACATAAGGTCCCTCCTATTAACGACATTATATAAAATGAAGTTAAGAAGGGGCAATTTGGTCCATTCACTTTTCCATCCCTTTAAATAAGGAGTTAAATTTATACTTGGTCCTTTTGGTTTACAAAAAATAGCAAGTAACATCCCTAAAAAAACATGGACATAATGCATCATTTGATTAAAGAAAATAAAAACTCATATTAAATATTCAATCAACAAAACCCAAAATTTAATATGTTGAATGGTTACACTCACTTATAGTCCTAAGAGTTTTTGGATATGTCCCGCGAGTAAATCATCGTACTTAAACTAGTATGTTTGAACCAAATATTATATATATCATCAGTTAAGTTTTGGGTTACCATCCAACATTTTTTTAAGTTTTGGGTTTTGGTGTAGATTAGATAATCAATATGAGTGTTTTTTAATCAAATGAAGCATTGTATCAATATTTATATCCATATTTTTTTAAGGACGTTACTTGCTATTTTTTGTAAACCACAAGAACCAAGTATAAATTTAACTCCTTATTTAAAGGGATGAGAAAAGTGAATGGACCAAATTGCCCCTTATTAACTTCATTTTATTTAATGGTATTAATAGGAATGACCTTATGTGTTATGAAAACTGAAAGTAGAGGGACCTTATTAGTTAAAAATTCATTCGAGGGACCTTAGTCATTAATTTTTGTAAACCACAAGGACCAAATTTGCATTTAACTCTTTAGAATATAAAAGGTCTACTTGTTAAATTTTTAACGGATGCAAACTGAATTAGATTCTTTGTGAATAAATGATGTAGGAGCTGTTTGTTTACCTCTTAGTAGTTCCATTAAGAAGCAAAATCGTGAATCTTGTTTGGCAAAAAAATATGTCTCTGAATGATTTTGTATCTTGAATCTCCTTTAACCATTAAACATCCTAATTCTACTTTGACAATTACTAAATAATTATATATTATATCACAAGAGTCTCTTAACGATAATGACCATTAATTATTCTACACCAGATCATTCAGTAACTGTCTGTTAATAAATGTTTTCATAATATGTAATATTTGTCTTATATAATCATTATATATTTCGTTGTTGTCCCTTAATTCAAAAAGAATTGCTACGTACCAATCATTTTAAGACATGTTATTCATTTTTCTTTTTTCTCTAATTAGTATTAACATTCTTTTTCATTAAAAATAATACCAATATATACATGTTAAATAAATTAATCATGCGTTTTACAATAATTCCTTTCATTAATAAACTAGCGACAACAGATCCTTTTTTTCCGGAATTATTGTGATGTCTTCAAACTGTCATTTTTCTTCAAAATTAAGAGGTTTTTTTGGTTATATTATCTTTTTTCCTGACAAAAACAGTTTTTTTTTTTTAACAGATCGATCAAGTTATGGCTCGTTTTTTGTTGAGTTTATTGGTGCATATATACGCACGTTCGTGGACCTTAACATCGTTAGATTTGAGATTATTCTTGCCGAGTTACTTGTATAAATATTTATTTTAAGTTAATTACTTGTATAATTTTTTATATTACCTTGAGGGTTATCTTTTACCTATGTTAATTGAAATATTTTTCCAATTTTTTTTTAGAATATAAATTATTTGGTTAAAATACAAAATCAAGAACAAAACCATAATCCAAACAAATCTTATGTCCTTTAATTTAAAATTTAATCATACTCATTTAATTAATAAATTTATTCTTGAGAGTTTAAGTATTTAATAAATTTCCTCTTAAACAAATAAATTTCATTTATACCAAAATTTGAATTTCTATGAGTCCTATGAAAATTTGAATTTCTTCCAAAATATGATGTATAATATATATGATGCATGATGAATGAAACCATGCTGAGTTGATATATACCTCTCGTATGTCTTTTGTTTTGGTCGGACTTTGATTTATTGCCTAATATTCCATGAATGACAATATATGTTGTCTTCATGCAAAACTATAAACTTGACAATTTGGCATAAGAACCATCCATGAAGCTTCCTATAGGACCATATATATATATATATATATATATATATATAGAGAGAGAGAGGTGAGTTCAAACGAGAATAGAATCTATTTAAAAAATAAAGGAATAAATGTGAACCAATCATAACTATAAAATTAATATTTTTTTTAATTTATTAGATTAATATGATTAAAAGGATAAAAATGTAAATTAACATCCAATTTAATTTAGGATAGCCTCTATCTAATTAATTGGACGTGATCTTCTCCATTATTTTAGATTTCCCAGATTTTTTTTGAGAGTCCATGTTCACGTCCATATCCAGATTGATTGAAAATCACACTTCTTCGCTTCCATATCTAGATTGATTGAAAAATCTCTCACTTCTTCACTTCTTCACTTCTTCATCGTCCATATGCAGACTGAAACTCAAGATATTCAACATATTTCAGAATCAACGAGAAGACCAAACATTAAATATATTCAAAATCATCAGTGATTAACATACTCAAGATATTCAATACATTCAAAATCAATAGTGATTAACATATCCAATGAAAAACCCACCATATTACCCTATTTAAAATCAACAGTGATTAACATGCTCAAGATATTCAATACATTCAAAATCAACAGTGATTAACATATCCAACGATTAGCAAAAAAATTCAATACGTATTTAAAATCAACAGTGATTGACATACTCAAGATTTTCAATACATTTAAAATCAATAGTGATTAACATACTTAATATATTCAATATCTTCAAAATCAATAGTGATTAACACATACTCAAGTTCCTGTGTTTTACTTGGTTCCTTCTTCAACCTTCGATTCTTCATCAACGTCAGTTTAATAGAGAGAAAATGGATCTTTTACCGGAAAACGAGACACCCATGGTATCATAGAGAGAAAATGGATCTTTTACCGGAAAACGACTGCGAGGATGAAGGTAAAACCAGATCTTGCTTATGAGGATGAAGGTAAAACCAGGAACCAGATCTTGCTTATGAGGATGAAGGTAAAACTAAATCTTGCTTATGAGGATGAAGGTAAAACGAGATCATCGGCGGCAGAACCCTTAAATTATTGTTATCAGATCTGGTTTATGAGGATGAAGGTAAAACCAGATCATCAGCGGCATCACCCTCATCGGCGGCAGCACCCTTAACCTCTCTCTCTCTCGGCGGCAGCACCCTCATCGACGGCAGCACCCTCAACCTCTCTCTCTCCCCTTCTTGCTTTCACCCACAATATAATAGAGAGAAAATAGGAAGTGATGATATTTGATTCTGATAATCACATCCTTGATATTCGCACCCCAAATCACGTGAGATTATGATTCTCTTTTTCTTCCAATTTTACCCTTCTAATAATATGCCCTTGTATATAAAATTGTTTAATATTGTTCATATTTACAGAATATGCCATTCCTTACTTTAACCCTTGATCTCATTCAATCAATGGATGAGATTCATCCCTTTATTCTTTTAAACATGTTCTATTCTCGTATGATCCTCCCTATATATATATATATATAGAGAGAGAGAGGACTAAAACAGAATAGTAACTATTTAAAAGAACACGAGAATGAACAAAATCATTAGGGATTTTACATTAACGCACTAAAAAGCCGCACGGACCTGAAGTCGCGGCCAAAGTCCATTTTTCGTGCGTTAATGTAAATCACTAATGATTTTGTTCGTTCTCGTGTTTTTTTAAATAGTTATTGTTCTCGTTTGAACCCGACTCTATCTTTTTCAAAAGATCACTCCCATATATATATAGGGGTGGTATATTTTGAAACCCTTAAAAAATATTGCAACCCTTGAAACCCATGATCTAACCATTGATTATATTATAAATGGTCTAGATTAGTTCCTACCTTTTTAACAAAAAAAACTGTATTTATTTCAATTATATTTCCATAAATAAGGCGGCAAAGGGTAATTTGGTCAATTTGATTACTTCAGAAAATCGGATAATGATGGAAACTAAGATTCCGCAGAATGATAATTGCGAAAATCACTCCCATACCTCGATGCCTGGTAGTCTTCAACCTCCAGCCACCTCGATCCTTCTGTGGGAGAAATGTTCTCATAGTTTCTGAATAAAAAAAATACTAAAGTAATTCCTTCTTGTTTACTTTCTTCTACTTCAAAACCTGGATGACCAAATCCTTCCCATTGGCCTTTCGCAATCAAGTGAAATCCCCCATCTCTGTCTTCTATAATCACTCTACAATCATCCAAACTGTTGAAACTTGATATGGTCCTTTTTTCTTCTATCAATCTCTTCCTCTTTATGATCGATGAAATCATTCCCAATGCCGCACCTTCACTTAAACCAGATGGTGTGTTTTACCAATTTTTTTTGGAAGAAAGTTGCGATTAGAACAGGAAATAAATAAATTATTACATTTTAATATGCTTGATGTTTGCAAAATCATGATTTCGTACATTATGAATACAGATGCATGATTAAATTAAACATCATATATGTGAAATTGCAAAAAACATATTTCATGTTCACATTTTACTAAATAGTCAAATGAATTTTTTGGAACAATGTCAGGGAACATAAAAAATGTCAGTAAATTATCAATGTAATCATATCATGCTAATTCATTCATATTTGTAAAACAATCTAGGACCATCAACAAATTGTATACATGATTAATCCATTCATGTTTCAAAACTCCATGGACATGCAGGAGAGAAATGCTATCCCCACTCGGACCAAGACAGAACTTTTACTTGTTCAAATAACAATTAAGGTGAAGCAGGGTCAGGAACGACGAATCTCTTTATGATAAACAGATCCGTTTTGCAAGTTCGTTATTACGGGTAGTTCCTACAAAGGATCAGACTAATGACGTATACAATACTTGAATTCTCGGTGTAGATGCTACATAGGCCAATGATTGTGAAAGAAAAAAATATAGTACATGATTATTCCATTCATGATTATTACAACTGTTTGTTTACGGAAGTAGCGATGTTGATTACCGATTCAATTGAAGCTGTATTGTGCCTTCAATCATGAATTCAAAAATAGATTGAAAGTATTTTAACCTCAATTAGTATTTTAAAAATAAGTTGCATGAAATTCTTATAATTCCCTACATAAATTTAATCCGTTATTTTCTAAAAGGGATGAAGAATAATATTTGTTTATAAACGCCATTAAAATATGAGAATAAAATATCCACTAATTCAAAAAAATTCAATTGTGATTATGCTTGCCATAAATATCGGGATCATTATCTTTGGTATGTTTGATAAACCGTCGGTTATAAAAAAAAAGAAATTTAAACAATTATGAAATACCTTAATTACCCTTTAACAATTTAGGAACAATGAATTAGTAATAAAAACCAATCTAATGAGATCAACGGTTATGATGAAGGTTGCAAAGGTTGTAACATATTTAAGGGTTGCAAAATAGTCTCCCTCTATATATATATATATATGGATGAGTTCAAATGAAAACTCATTTTTCATTGTGCACGTGAACATCTGTAACATCCCAAAAATACAACAGGACATAAATAGCATTAAATCATAACATTTACAAAATGGGGTCCCAAAATTTTCTTTACATCCATCTCAAACTAAGGTTGGCGGAAACAACCTATACACAACTGAGAATATTCTAGCTTCTATGGGTGGCACTTGCACTGTCTCTAGCTGCATCTGTACTCTATCTTGCTCTTGCTCACTTACTTGAGCCTCTTACTACTTGCTTACCTGAAAATGGTTTAGTTTTGAAAAGCGAGGGTTAGACCAAAAGGTCTAGTGAATTCCCTCCGAAAACAACATATATAAACAGTGGGAAAATCGTTTATAAAATTCATCATCAAACTTCACATAATGTCAAACATGGTACTGCACCGTGATGAGGACCGCATAAACTAACCACGATCGGGGCCCAAGCAGACTCCCCTCTCGCCACGATCGGGGCCCAAGCAGACTCCCCTATCGCCTCGTATTGGGGCCCAAGCAGACTCCCCTCTACCCGAATAGGAGGGAAACGGATTCCAACCTATCGGCTCATCACCCATGTCCAAGGGATCATCGGATCCCGAAACATACCGATCCCACGGTGCAGACCGACTCCACGTAGCATACACATAACATGTCACACATCATACAACTTGGAATCTCGTAAACCATATAATCATTTCATCATGCTAAATATTCTTTGAATAAAGTATGAGCTTTCGTGTAAAAACATGCATATCGATTTGGTAAACATTTCGTGCTCAAAGTGAACCATTATCAGTTAAAAGAACAATTAACACACTGCGTCGTAAATAGGTTTAGGGAACTCACCTTGCGATGGTATTGAACGCACTCTCGTTCTACTCTCGAGTTACCCAAGCTTGGCACCTAAAAGATCAGACGTTCAACAATCAGTTACCGGTATCCGGACACTACCATCCGCTCACTGGACTTTCCGGACACACACCTTACCGGGTACCCGGACTTACCGGGTACTACCCCTCTAACCGGATACAAAACTTACCGGGTACAAGGACATTCCGGACACCACACCTCTTACCGGGTACCATGCACCCGGTAACCCAACTTACCCGGTAAGACTAAATGTTCGGTAACTCCACTAGAATTTCTACCCGGAAACACACAACTTACCCGATAACCATTGAAACACCCGGGAAGATCCCTTCATCCGGTAACCACGAACTGGACGAAAACCCAGTTTCCCAAAAGCGATTAAAAACGATTTTCTGCTATAAGATCGATTAGACAAACACCAGGGTTCATCCACCAATCATAAACACTCATTTATCCCGATTCCTTACCTCTAAACCGATGCATAAGAATCAAATCCCCAAAATCCCCTTTTAAAGACATTAAGGTGGAGGACACAGTGAACTTAAGGTTTTTCATCCAAAATCTTAGACAATACAGAAAATAGATCACAAGTAACAAGGAGAAGAGTTCTAGATGAATTTACCTTCTAAGATTTCTTCCACCAATCTGATTTCTCCAATAGGTTTCTTCTTCTCTTCCCCTTTCTTCTTCTAGCCGCCAAACACCACACACACACACACACAAGATATGCTTCTAGGGTTTTGTGCCCTTTTGTGGGTTTTTATATCTTTCACAAATTGCACAAAGGCCCCTTAACTTAACTTTAGATTCTTAGACTTTAGCCACTAAACTTACAATACATATTAGAAATTCGGGTTGTTACAACATCAATCTTAGACATTGATCAAAATTTAGAAAACTAATCAATGATTAAAACATAATAAGATTAATTAGGAAATGATTAGGGACAAAACTGGAAGTTTAGGATGAAATATACAAAATTCAGGATGAATAATAACGAATTCATGAATCGTGTATTACTCACCCTGAATGTTGTATTATTAATTCTGAATGATACATTATTCATGATGAATAATACATGAATGACACGTGAAGGTGTGGAGATGTGGCGCTCTCTTTTGTTCCCCTGTTCACAACCGAAACTCGATAGATTCTTGATTCGTATCGATAGGTGTTGGGATAGGGTGATGAAGAACGCGATGCCTTACGACGTTGAAGAAAGTGTTGAAAAAGGTGATGTCGAGTTACATACTTAAGGTGTCGAGCTGTTGTACACACTTGAACGTACATAAATATTCATAATGAATATAACACATATATAGCATTTCACCTAAAAAACGGTTATAACAAAAAAAAACTATATCGAGATGGATGTCATATCGAAGAGCACAAAATTCTCGTTTTTTATGTAATTTGTTTGATTAAAGTATTAGTAATTTTTAAGATAATTTATTTTAAACTTTAAGGGGATAAATTTTTTAATTAAAAAAGAAAATAAAAAGTCAAATATGATAGACGTGAGTTTAAATTATCTTCCCTTTGTACCTCTAATTACCTTAATTAATAGTTTTAATTAAAAACTCTATTAAAAACTCTTTCTCTCTCTCTCTCTCTCTCTCTCTCTCTCTATATATATATATATATATATATATATATATATATATATATATATATATATATATATATATATATATATATATATATATAGGGGTGGTTTCAATTGCAAACCCGATAATTCTAACAAACTTGGCAAACTAATCTAGTCCCTCCATTTTGTTGATCTACGACTCATCTTGATTCAGTGGCATAATGTAACGCCCGTAATTTTCGGATAAGTACAATTTCGAATCAGTGTAGAATCGATTTTCTAAGATAAATATGGAAAATAGGATTTTGGATTAAATCCTAGATTTTATGGTCTTGTTGGATGGGGAATTCGAATACGAGTCCAACGGTTCTTTCCGGAGCGAAAACAGAGCTAAAACGAAGAAGTTACGACCGAAACAGTATCTGACCCAAAATGGGGCCGCGCGACCTTGAGCCGCAGCCCAAGCCGCGTAACTCTCTGAGTCCGCATCTGAAGTATTAAGTCGCGAATTTTCAGCCTCATTCTTTATTCCTTCATAACTTTTGCATCCCAACTCCGATTTTGATGATTCAAGTTGCTATGGTTTCGTGTTTGGGAGCTCTTCAAGGATCTAGAAAAAGTTTTGAAGTATGTTGGATGATCCAAGAGTATTTGGTGGTGGTTGAGGTAAGCTTCTCACTTTTCTCTATCTAAGAAGTTAGGGTTTGGTATTTGTGGTGGTTTTGGATGATTTATGTTGGGGGAATCGTATATAAGTGTTTGAGGATGATTATTTATGGTTGGAAACTTGTGGATCTAGGTTTTTGGAAGATTGGGGTTGAAGATCCAATTTTCTTCAAAGGAGCTCAAGTTGGGGAAAAATCTAGATTTAGCCTAAATCTAGCAAGGTGATTTCAAGTTGATTTGTGAAAACGTTGTACATGCCAAAATGTCATTTTTAAAGTGATTATGTGTTTACATGAAAATTATCCTTTGTGGAGCTATTTGGTGGGTTTTGATTATGAAAGTGTTTAACTTTACAAAATCGTATAAAACACCCACTTTTGGGATTTTGGGCACTTTGTTAAGAAAATCATGATTGAAAGCGTTTGTTTAACTTATTTTCACAAATAGAGGTTGTTGGGTAAAACGTGCTTTAGTGTTGTCTTGATTTCGCATAAACTATGATACGGTACGTTTTGGAAAATACAAATGTGTGAATTGTTAGAGTTGGTCAATCTCGACTTTATGGACATTTGTGAATTGTAAATCTTTTAGATTTGGTCCGATGGCCAAATGTGTTTTATGAGATAAAGATTTGAGTAAAGATATGTTTTGGTGTATATAACCATATGGGCTCGTGTAGTTAGCCAAACGTTGTTTTGCCTTTCTAGGCTTGAACCATACTTAAATGAGTCTCGGGCCTCTTGCTCAGTTTTAATAGCTCGAGATGGAACTTTGGTTGTGTTACACATTCATTGCATCTTAATTGGAAGTTACATGTTTTGAATGCATTAGTTCATTCGTTTTGATTCATGTAACGTTTTAGACTGTAATGCATTGGATCCATATGCATGTAAGTCAGTCATACTTAATAGTGATGAGTCTTGATATTCTTACTTTGAGGCTTATGCCGAACTAGCATTGTTGATGTCTCGTTCCTTTTGTGGATAGGAACCGTTATGGGTTGTACTCCGGGATCATGAGTTATTTTGGTGTCTATCTGTAACACCCTGCTTACCACGACACAATATTGTCCGCTTTGCCCCACTGGCTTACGGCTTTGTTCTTGGCGACCTGGCAAGGACTTCCCAGGAGGTCACCCATCCTGGTACTACTCCCACCCAAGCACGCTTAACCACAGAGTTCCCAAGGAACCCGCATGCTTGTGGCCTCAAAACGCGTTGTGTCTGGTAAGGCCAAGGTTTACTAATATACCCAGCATCTCTCCTGCCCTCTAAAGGATGTGGGATTTGCCTATGTGTTAGGCAATGGGGTAGTAACCCTAAGATGCTCAATTGTGATGAGCGATTTTGGTGGAATAACCTTCGTGTATGGTTAAAGTACTTGTCGGTTTTATGATTGTTTTTGGGATGGATTCTTGGAGTCTGAAACTGAAATCGATAAGTATGGAACGTTTTAAGGTTGGGAGACAACCGAAGTAGTCCGATCTGGGGTTACCTCAGTGAAAGAAGTATTCACCCGAGCGGAAGTACAATGTACTTGAGAGGATGTTGTTGGTAATAATTGGTTGAGGAATTATCTTTATAGACTGTGTGGGGGAAATTTAGATTCCAGTTAGGAATTGATGAATTATGGTCGACGTTAAGTCGGTTAGCTTTGGGTTGTAAAGGATATAGATTTCGAGGACGAAATCGTTTTAAGGTTGGGAGGATTGTAACACCCGTAATTTCGGTAAATAAATACCACCCAAATGTTTTGCATCTTGAAAATGGTGGGATTTATGTTTGGAAGACATTACGTAAAGTCTCTAAGAGTATCGGGAGTTTTGGCGTTGAAAAGTTGAGTTTCGGGGTTCGGTACGTCTTGTGCGACTATGACCAGCGACAATGACCATGTCATTGTCGCGGTGTCATTGTCGCGATGGAGGGGCAAATCGAGAAATCAAACAGAAAGGTGACAGGGGGTCGCGACTATGCCCCAACGACAATGCCAAGGGCATTGTCGCCCTGTCAATGTCGCGCCAGGGTGCTGGAGGGCTGTTTCAGATCGGGTTTTAAAGGGGTTCAGCTAGCTTCTTTCTCATTTATCATCCAAGATTGATTCCTCTCAACTCTCTCTCTAAATATCGGTTTCTCTCACTAGAAACCCTAGAACCCCTATCCTCTTCATCTTCTCTACCCAACATAACCCATTTCCTCTATTGTTGAACACTTGAAGGTTTGAAGCTTTTTGGGAGTTTAGGAGCCAACTTTTGGAGGAGTCAAGTGTTAAAGGTTTTGGAAGTTTTGAGCTTGAGGATGCAAACTTCATCAAAGGAGCTTACGTTGGAAAAACTCTAGATTTAGCTTAAATCTAGCAAGGCGAGTTCAAGTTACTTTGCGAAAACTTTGTACATGCCAAAAATAATATTTTCCAAATATTTGTGTCTTTTACTTGAAAATATATGCGGTTGAGTTATTTGGATAGTTTAACTATTTTGAAGTGTTTATCTTCATAATTGTGTAAAACACCCATATTTGGGGCTTTTGGATATTTGGATGGTTAGAAACCATAATTTGTCTTTAAAAGATTAATTGCTCAAAATGATGTCTATTTGATGGTTTAATCATATATGTGTAAATGATTTCAATGAACCATTTGGGAAATGAACTTTTAGTGTTATGGGTTATTTTGAGAATATTAAGAGTGTGAGTCCTCTTTGGAAATGAGGGTTATCCCGATCCAAGGTTTTATTTCGGGTTTTCATAGAATTGAGGTATTAACCGGCATATGGTGTGTGTTGTTATATTTGGTGTCATTTCATGACTTTTCATAATCTATCTTTCGAGTTAGTTGAGCTTATGGCTCGGTATTGATTTTATTAAGTCTTGGGGACATTTGTCCAGTTTTGATAGCTCAAAGTTGAGTTTTGATCATGAATTACGTTATTGGGGAATTGCATGTTTTGAATGCATTTGTTTATTCATTTGGGGTTGTGTAATATTTAGACCTTGTTAGCTATGGATCCATAGGCATTTGAGTTTCCCTTAGTCTCGCGGGCAAGAGGTCGGAATTGATTGAGCCCAGTTTACGAGACGTTAGTTTCTTTTGTAGCACGGAATAGGCATCGGGAACCATGATAGGTAAGGCGTGGACCTAGATGGTCGGGCGTCGTCTCATGGACAGTAAGGTGTTATTCCATATATGTGCTTAGCACGGGATAGGCATCGAGTCCCATGATAGGTAAGGCGTGGACCTGGAGGGTCGAACGTCGTCTCATGGGCAGTAAGGTGTAATCCGTAATGTGATGTTGTGGATTTGGTGACTCAACGTATAGACCTAGAGTGGTTGAGGTTGGGGGCATCCTAGTCTCGTGGGCAATAGATCTGGAGTGATTGAGATCAGTTTTACGAGAGTAATCCACGTGGGTGTTTTATTACATAGTAAGTGACCCACTTTAGTGTTCCGTCACGTACAATGTATACGGGTCTCCCCCATCACCGAAAGGTGTTGTTTCGGGTATTTGTTTCTACTCATGTTTTCGGTGACGTGTATTATTTATATGAATTATTTCCATGGTACGTAAGTGGTAGGTTATATCTTACTCGCGAGTAATGTTTTGGGTATTTGTGCTTATCCACGTTTTCGGTAGTGTGTTATACTTATGAGAATTGCTCTCAACGTATATGAGTCGTGGATTATGTTTCATCCATGCTTGGGATGTTTTGGGATAATGGCAAATAATTTATAAGTTTAATTGTTTTGAATGACAAATACTATTTCACATTTTCGTTGACTTTGTGAATAAGCCTATTTTTGAGAAATCATGTTTTAATAAAGATTTTAACATGGGAATCGTGTGAGTTGGAAAAATGGGTGATTTGTATTTGAATTAAACTCTTTTGAAATCATGACTAAAACTATTACTCGTTCGATTTATGTTTTTATATAGTCATGATAAAATGCTTGAACTCAGTAGGCGTAAGCCTAACCCTTTTTATTTGTCGGCATGTGCAACAGGTCTCAAGTTGGGAATAGTTCTAGTGACACATGTGAAAGGTCGTGTGCTAGTAGAGTGCTCGCGAGGTGATTTGATTTAGTGAAGTCTTCCGCACGTCCTTGGAATTAGCAACTTGTGTTGTGTTAAGTAACCCGTTTAAGTTATTTTATTGAGGGAATTATAATGTTTTAATTTCCGAGGTATTTTAAGGATTGAATTGTAGAAATGATTCTTATCTCTTTGTGTACTTTATTGAAATTTTATTTTAGTTGCTCGTTCCAAATTTAAGGGTGTTACAAGTTGGTATCAGAGCCACTCCTGTGCCGTTCGGGATGGTGGGGCAAACCTCATCGAGGACGATGAGTCCTTAAGGGGGGTGTGTGTAACACCTTAGGCATATCCCACGTCCTTTAGAGGGCAGGAGAGATGCTGGGTATATTAGTAAACCTTGGCCTTACCAGATACAACGCGTTTTGGGGCCACAAGCATGCGGGTTCCTTGGGAACTCTGTGGTTAAGCGTGCTTGGGTGGGAGTAGTACCAGGATGGGTGACCTCTTGGGAAGTCCTTGCGAAGTCTTTGCCAGGTCGCCAAGAACAAATCCGTGAGCCAGTGGGGCAAAGCGGACAATATTGTGTCGTGGTAAGCGGGGTGTTACACTATCTCTTTGTGCACGAGGAGTGGACTATTGGAACGCATGGCTATATGCGGTAGGCCGTTTGGGGCCTCTAGCGAGTAGGTAATGGGGGACATTGAAGTCCTTGAGGTGTAACTCGTCTAGATTGAATAGGCAATATGGTCCCATAAGTCCTGAGGTGTAACTCGACGAAGTAGGCAATAAAGGCATGTATATGGTTTGAGGTTGTGATGTCTTTATGGCATAGGAACTAAAACCGGGACTTGAGGTGTAATCCAATAACATCATATGTGACCTAACTTTGTGTGCCCGTCACGTTCGATGGAGCCGAGTCTCCCCTGTCACCGGAAGGTGTTGTTTTTGGGTATTTACTTTTATCCATATTTTTGGTGACGTATTTTATTTACATGAATTGTTTTCCATGGTTTATGGGTGGAGTACTATGCCTCATCCTTATTGGTTGTTTTGAATATTGGAGTTTATTTCACGTTTATATTACTTGGGATATTTAACGTCAAGCACATTTTGAGTGAGTTGTGGAGTAAGTTTATTTTTGGAAAATGTTTCATATGAAAGCTTTCGGCTCAAGATTTGTGTGTGTTGGGAAAATGAGTTGTTTACATAATTGTTATAATTTTTTTTTGGGCAAATTATGTTTTCAAGCTACATCCTCCTCGTTTATTGATTTATGCAATCATGATAAAACTCTTGAACTCAGTAGGCGTTAGCCTAACCTTTTTATTTGTCGGCATGTGCAACAGGTTCAGGTTGGGATTAATTCTAGTGACACTGTGAAGAGATGAGTTCTAGTAGTGTACTCGTGGAGTGGAGCGCTTAGTTAAGTCTTCCGCATTTATTATGGGAATAGCAGCTTGTATTTGTGTTAAGTAATACCCGTCTTTATTTGGTCTTATTGTAAGACTTAGATTATGAATAATGTTGGAGTTGTGACATTTTAAATTTTTGAGGTGATTTCATGGATGGCTCGTAGTAAGAATTTCATCTCCTTTTGTCTATTTAATCGAAGTTTTTATTTAGTTGATCTTCCAATTTTGAGGGTGTTACACATAAGTAGTAAATAAGCTTAAAATCTGATTTAATTTCAATAACTAAGCGCACCCATAGGGGTAATTTTGGAATCAAAAACCAATTTGAATCAATTCATATTCTCCCAAATATTCCGGAAATCTTATCCCAAAATACATTCTGACTACATTGACGGTTTTCGATTGAACATATCATTGCCATTTGGGATTAGATGTGCAATCTTCATCAGAGATGAATCCAACAGAAAGAGGGTAGTCATTCATCTACAATAATACGGATTTCGATTCAGTTCATGTTGTTCACGTTAGGTTTTTCCGGTTTCCTCAGTTCGCAGACGACGTCAAAGAATCATGATGAAAAGCGTTTTCGAACTTCAAAACCACTGCAAAAAACCCAGTCTTACTAGATGAAGAAGACGACAATGATTCACCACCTGTCATACCAGATACAAAATAACCGAAGTAGAACACAACAACAGGTACAAGAAGAGGCGTTGGTGAGAAGAATTTATAAACAAGTAGCATTACAAAATGGATTCTTGAATGGGATTTGATGTTAAATGTTAATATGGGTTAATTATTGCTTTCCATGAACGAATTGTGTTGCTAATTAACCTGCTGTGGTATATGAGCAAATTATAGTAAAATCTATCAACTACAACCATGACTCAAGATTGGGATTTGATGTGAATATGAATTTATTGTTTGTATACATGAATTAGTTCTGATTTTTATGATTATGTTATGATGTGTATTTACGGTTGGCCTTCATGAATCGATGATTGCCTTCATGAATAGATGATTGCTGAGAGTTTTCAGATAACAAGATTAAACACAATTAGAACATAGATTGAGAGAGAATTGAAGAAGATGAGATTTTAGCCCTAATCCTCTCTCTAGAGGTTCATGCCTCTTTCACACACACCCCTTTAGTATTCACTATTGTGTGCTCTCTCACCTAGCTACTCCTCACACAACCCTTACAATTGGGTTTATATACCTTTGACCAAACCTAATTGATACTTGACTTTGACTAATATTGACTAATTACAATTAGCCCTAAATCTTGGATATATTGTGTACTAACAATCTCCACCTATGGATTTAAGATTTAGAAAAATTATGACGATAGTCTTCAGCTCTTTAATCTTCAGATAAGCTTTATCTTCAAGAATTCACTTTGGCAGCTTTAATCTTCATTTAGGCTCTTCAAAAAAAAATAGTCACAAAGTCTTGAAACACGAACTTCAAATCTGTGTAGTGTTGATCAAGGTCTTCAAAACAAAATCTTTATATCTTGGAATCACTGATCTTTGCAGCTTTAATCTTTGACAAATTCTTCAGTCTTTGAACAATGAACGTGATTTGAGGTTTTAACGGGCTTTGAGCGTTAAGACATTCTTGAATAATCTTTAAGCACGAACTGTCTTTGTATCTTCACACATTTGATCATCTTGAACAAACTGTCTTGAACTTATCTTCTTTTGAACATCTTGAACTTCTTCGACTTTGGCAAATATCTCCTTGACTCTCGGAAATTGAAATCTTCGACTTTGAAATCTTCAAAAATATCTCAGCCTTTTCTTCTGTTTAATATTTCTCCCCCATTTTGATGATTGTGAGCATCATGATCATCAAAATTCTTGTTCAATTTCAGCATTCTCTGAATACTAGAAACAATCTCCTCCTTTTGATCTGTTTAAGCGTCAATTCCAAAAATGTTTATCCGAATCTTTTCAAATTCAGATAATATGAAAATTGTAACCCTGAATCAACGAATGAGACAGTTAAAATACCTGTAAGTTGCACAAAGCCACTTAGTACAACGAATGCACTTTGAAAAGGAGCTTTTTGATGTTCACTCCTCCAGGGCTTCCATTCAATCATCGAAAATCTCTAAGGAATTTCTATAAACGTTATGACAAGAAAACATATTCCTTGTATGTACGTGTAAGTGTAGAAATGATTGAAGCAACTTATGCTTGAATAATAGGCTCAAATTGTGTAAACTGTTGAGACGGCAACAAGTTTTCCACGGACTCAATGTGCATGATTGAAGTGCGAAGGTGGGGCAAACTTCCTTCTTTTCAATATCCAAACCTTCCGAGTGAAGATTAGATAGATAATATGATGCATCCCTAAGAAAATTGAAACATTTCTTTGTTGAGAAAGAAATGAGTAGCTGGTAGGGTTAAAGCAAGAGTTGGCATGGGCTAATTGCCTGTTTCAATGATGGTCACCAAAGAATGTGAATCAATCAGTAATGTGGCTGCCCGGCTAAGAAATTGGTTGGTTCAAAGTTCTCGTATTCTTTTAACTCTGTTCTCACACCCTCTTTTTGTTTTTAATTCGCTCACTTCTAACCAAACTCTCTTTTTCATTTTACCTCAGCACAATGAGATTACTCAACCGGATGAGTTATCTCCTCCACGCTTTGATTTCGACCCCTCACCCCTCAATCACTCAAGGATAACTTCTTGGGTAGGAAACACTGGTTAACGTGGATCCATAGAAGTTCTTTTAAGCTCTCACACTGATTCCCATGAAATGTTGTCCTAAAAGATGTGTTGTTCAACAGTTTAGCTGGAACAATTATAAATCTCAGCTTTTTGAATAACATTATCATCAGAATGTATGCTCCTCAAAAATATTCATGAAATATTTGGGCATTTGAACGTTGAAGATTTCTCAAAACAAGGATATTGAATGAATGAAATGAATTCGAAAGACTTGTTTGAGAATCTGACAATATATCAATCAAATCAAATATGAAGGATAATCATAAATGGATAGGGTATCAAAGAATTGAATGCTGTTTATATGAACAAATATAAACAATCTTTGAATGAAACGTTTAAGTTCTCACGCTGAATGAATGTGATGCTCAACAAACTTTGAATTACAAACGGGAGTATTACCATCGAAAAATTGTTTTATTTTTGAGACATGGTAATAACAAAGTCAATAAGAAGCTGAATCGGTGTGTATGAATATTTGAAAGTGTATAAAAGATAATACACAAGTATGAATCGGTCAGAAACAATGATGTAATAATCCGAGATATACATGAAAAACAGTTAAAAAACACACTTCTAAATTTAATAAATCCTTTTGAAATAGAGAAGTGGTTTGAACATTTAAGAACACATTTTTCATGCTTGAAAGTCGTCCTTCTTTCAAACAATCTTAGATTAAGTTCAGAAGATACTTACTGTTGAATGTTTAAGCTCCCCCTCAAATTATGATCGACTGATTAAACATCGGATAAGCTCCCCCTCAAAATCTGCAAAAAATCTTAATGAAAGAAGATTAGTAGATGTAACAATCAAAGTCTATTTTTTTTAAAGATTAAGAACGAGTCCTGATCTGAAATGATCAGAAGTCAAAACTTGTAAGCTCGGGTTCTAAACAGAGGTGTTTAGAAACCATAAACATCATTGAAGTGCGGGTTCTGAACTGAATTATTCAGAAACCATAAACTCATTGAAATCCGGGTTCTAAACTGATGTGTTTAGAAACCATTACTATGTATGCTCCCCCTACAAAGAAACATACATAAAGATATATCAATAAGCACAAATATAAACCAAAAAGTTTAAAATTTTCTCCCCCTGAAATTATGCATATGGTTTCAGCACAGGTACTCTTCTTCAAATTGCACACTTCTCTTCTATTTTCCAGTCATGTGTTTGGTAGTAATTGGACATTCAGCACTACACATGATAAACCTGCAAAACAGATTAAGTAGATTTTGGTACCCAACGGAACTTGGCTCCTGACTTGTTATGTGCAGTTTGTAATAACCGGGTACATTACTGGTTTATTTAATTTTTATTATTTTAGTTAAGGTAGATTTGGGTTAGTTTTATAAGTTTAAATTTCGTTATGGTTTTATGGAGTTATAAGTTAAGGGGTAAACTTTTATGTTAATTTATAACTTGGAGGGTTATTCTTGCCAAGTGCTGATAGTTGAGGGTTAGATTGGTTAAAATGGTGAAAGTACAACACCACCACCGCCTGATTTTAACAAAAGAGATAAGAGGGATGAGATATTTCATTTAGTATCTTGAGTGTATGTGTGTGTGGGTTTATTACGGCAAGAGAGAGAAGAGAGAAAAAGAGAGAGAATTGAGAGAGAAAAGTAAAGAAGAGGAAGAAGAAAGCTGATTTCCTTCAGCTGGGTTTCAGATACAAATTGAAGAAACAAAGGTAATTATTCTATACAATTCTTCCTTTTATGTTCATGAGTTTGCTAAATGGGTTATAAATGGGTTTTGATTATTTTAGAAGGATATGAGAAATCTGGGTTTAGAATAGTGTTCTAAAAGTAGTCTTAAACGTATCTGCATAATTACAGAATCATTCATGGTTTAAATCGAGATCTGGGTAGGAATTTTTATGAACAGATCGAAGTGTCCGGACAAAACATGATAGTGTCCGGTAATTCTTTTGAGGGTGTCCGGTAGTTGGAGTGTCCGGAAACCTCTGTGTAAAGGTATTCCGACGACGCAAAACATCCGGTAAGTATTGTTTATTCTGTAGTGTCCGGAAGAATTAGATACCGGATGGTATCCGGATTACCTTGGTTTCCGGATGTCATCCGGATTAAACGTATTGCCCGGAAAGCTATATTGTCCGGATTGTTTATGGTATCCGGAAAGTTTTGTTATCCGGATAAGTCTGGTGTCCGGTAAGTTAGAATGCCCGGACAGTTTATGGTATCCGAAAACATTGGTTGTTTGGTCACTTTTGAGGATAAGAGTTAGATAGATTTATCTAGAGTTCTTAGCCTGCTAATAAGTCTTATGTGTTCGATTAGTAAAGAGATAATTGTATTTAAATTGTTTCAGATTCTGAGAATTTTGGGTAAAAGATCGGATAGCTTGGAGAAAAGCTGGGAAGGATTTTTGATAAGCAATCAGGTGAGTTTTACTTTAAAATGTTTTCAAACTGGAATACATATACGTGGATTGAGAATGTGATATAGAGTGTGCTTATGTGCTTATGTTTGAAATATAATATATTGAGACGTATATTATATTTATATGAGCATTACACTACACGAGTACACGTTGGCCGGGCTTAGGACCGGTGGAGTTTGGCTGTACGGAGGGACAGCGGAGTTGGCTGTTGATACGGGGTTTTGACACCCCGCGAACCTTACCGCAAGTGTACGGGTCGAAGTCAAGTAATAGTACTTGAGAAAGTACGAGTATCGAATCACGGGGAACTAGGAACTAAGTATCACAATTACTATAAGCTCGATTAACTGGACTGTTGAAATTGGAAGATGGGTTTTAAAACTAATTACTAGCAAATCACAACCTAAACGTAAACGGAACAAAGAACAAATTAAGAACTTCGATAGAGAGAAAAGTCGAGGGTTGGAAATCCTCCGGTTCTACACATGCACACAAACAACTCAACAATTACCAGTTTATCCCCTTAATGATTCCCAAATCTTTTAAAGTCACCGTTGTCTCTTTCAAGCCACAACGGGTTTTATTTTGAAAAGGATAAGTTTAATCTCTCGATCTCACCTATGGATCTCAAAACACATTAAGTACTCGATTTATATTTAACTTGGCTAGATTTTCTCTCGAAATCAACCTAACGGGTTAATTGGGACTAAGACTTATTCAGTATATCTCTATCACTGATTTATCGTCTTAGGCATGCAATTCCTAGTTCTATTTAACAGTTAATTCTCTCGAACTCAACTGAAAATAATAAATCAATTAAAAGCTAGCTAGACTTTCAAAGGCATTAAACACAAAATCACATGCTTCATTAATCAAGGAAAAACCAATAAAAGTTCAAATCATCTGGTTACATGCTTTATAAACCGAATTCATTCCAACCCCCAACACGAACCGGTTAGTTCATGTCGGTGGTGGATTCAAACACAAGAGAGAAAGATGAAACCACGTATGTAAACATGGTAACGCGAAAGATTAAAAACATGAAAAATAACGTGATGAACTCCCTTCAATCGTGCTTGTATCTACGTTCCGTGATGATTGTCTCTGTGATCGGCCCTCTAACGTGACTCCGAAAGCTCCGTAAAGTCGCCAGAAATCGCCCCAAAATCGCCCCTCGTCGTCTGCCGAAAGTTGGATTCCGAAAACAATGACCTAAAATCGGGTTTAAAGCTGAAAGTCGCGAAACAGAGGGTTACGCGACCTGCCACGCGACTTGCAAGTCGCGTGGTAAGTCGCGCGTGTCTTAAATGCTGCTTGGGTCGATTTCTGGTTCGCAGGTCGGGTCCTGGTTCGGTCGCGGGTCTTGGGCTTGGCTTTTAGGCTTCCGTTAGGCTTCGTTTGGAATCGTTTTGGGCTCTTTTTAGCTTCTTTTCTCGAGGAATGCCGCCTTTTAGATAACTTGTGTAAATCACTAGATAAACCGTAAAATACACGTCTTTTTACTTCAATACAAGCCAATCTCATTGGTTTGAGAACTGAAAATAACGCCAAAAAGTGGCGTTATCAACAACCCCAAACCGAGCGTTGCTTGTCCCCAAGCAAATTAGCGATAAAACAGAATTAAAGCACATATCAGTGAAAATATAATAACTACACAATTTCCAATCGGTACCAAGTGATGCATCGGTGATTTCCCATACCCGTGAATATCTATCTCACTCTCGCCTAATTCTCATTTCGTTTGACCTATGACCTTCCATTGGGAGTTGAACTCGTGACTGTTCCGATCACATCAGGGTTAGACTAAGTCTGAACATACTAGGGAAAACATTTCGCCTCGACCCTACCTCACAGATACTCTCGTTTCGCTCTCGAACCTAGGTTATCGCTCGTGTTGTCATGTTTATGGAAGTTATGTACAATAATACTCGAAATATTCCATGACAACTCTAAAGAAAGACGCACAAATGTCCAAACTTTTGATCTCAGGAGGAATCAAATAACAAGACAAGGAATATCGGTAAAGGTGGTCATAGACTCTAATCACGTTTTCCAGAAGATCATCCAGGTCTTTATAACGGTTGTAACGGGGCTAAGGTTAAGGCTAAGAAACGAAGGGTAAAAGGATAAAAAATCCTCGGCGTGTCAATCATTTGCAATTCTGAACTCTCGTTGCCTCACATTCGCTCACTTGGTCCTTTCTCGTCACTATTGGAGTCGCTTTGACTCACTTATTATGCAGCTCTACTAGAGACTATCTAACTAACGGTATATTTTTTTTTAATGGGACTTCATTGGTCCTCTTTATTTGATTGGGGCATCATTGGTCCTCTTTTCTATTTCTTGACTGGCCTGATTTCTTTCTTTTCCGCTCTATCTCTCTAAGTTCATTACTTCTTCCGATTGACACACTTTCGGATTGGGTTGGCTAAGACTTATGGCTAAGGGTTTAATGATGGGTTTAGAAACGAAGAGGTGAGTGTTTGGCTGCAAAGGGGTTAAGGGTACACGCAGAAGGGTAAAAGGTACGATAGCTAAAAACAGGTTAAATAAAACACACAATGCCTGGAATCATATCTTAAGGTCCACATGATATGGTCTACTATACCCTTACCTAATATCCCGATGTTCGTCTTTGCTACTCAATGCAATAATGTAGCGAGATCATTCTACATTCACGACAAGGAACTCGACAAAGTGTATATGAATTTAGTGTATGAATCCCTCAAAATGAAAAACGTCTTTTCAAGGCTCAGAACTCACTATTGGGTGGTCTCCACTAATGTCCCTAGTCATGTCCTTTCCCGGTCTTTCCCTAACGGTCACGTCACTATCACAAGATTCTTCCCACAATGGTCGGTCTCAATCATTCAAAACAAAAAATTTAGCTACTTTGATCTTGACACTCAGAAGTGTAGGAATTCTACGTGCATAACTTGGGCCTGATTGGGCAACCCCAAACCTTACCCACACATTGTCCCCAATGTGCAAGCAAAGTCGTAGGTGATGCGACTCAATCATTGTGCAGTTATTACAGATATAAAAAGGACGGGCAAAGCATTACATAGCAAGCAACAGAAATCCCAAAATTTCTAAAACTAGGCACCCCAAACCTAGGCCGTGGCCTAGGTTTGCCAAATAAAAGCCAAATAGAAGCCAACCCAAACCTCGGTAAAACCGAGGTTTGCACAGGGTCAAAAGCATTGAGTGTGTAGACGCGAAAGATGAGGCACCCCAAACCTAAGTGAAACTTAGGTTTGTTGCCTCTCGTTAAACTACTAAGGAATAAACATCATACACCACTCATTAAAAGCAAGGTTTAGAACGTACCTGTTTTTCCCGGCCGACTGAGATTCTCTTATAAGATTCGAGCACTTAGAGGGGATGGAGGGAGCACATGCGCACATAACAGAAATAAAAGCAAAAGACAAAAATGCAAGAAAAATTGAAACACACAAATGCAAGAAAGCAACAAAGATTTGCACGAAAAACGAACGAGAGCCAACAGGGGACTCCTGCGGTTTAGCCCGCGACTTGCAAGTCGCGTGGCAAACCGCGTAACTCTCTGTCTCAGAAAACCAACAGAGTGCCCCGCGGCTTGCAAACCGCGTGGCAAGTCGCGTATGTCCCTGTTCGTTTTTCGCTTTTTTTGATTTTTCGATTTTTATGGTTTTTCCGGAATTAAAAGCACACACAAGATAAAAGAATACTAAGAGGAAACAAACCTTGGTGGGTTGCCTCCCACCCAGCGCCGTATTTAAAGTCGTGGCACGACTATGTGGTTTCAACTCGGCTCAGTATCCGCGGGATTGTACCGTCCACCCTTATGGTTCTTTGCGGACTTCTCTACTCCTTCCTCTCTTTCACTACTTCTTCTCTCTAGCAACTTGAATCTCACGTTCTCACCGCCAACTCGGAATGTGATCTCACCCTCTTCCATGTCAATTAAAGCTCTCCCGGTGGCTAGGAATGATCGTCCCAAGATCATCGGAACCTCCTCATCCTCATCTATATCTATCATCACGAAGTCTACCGGGAAGTAGAATTTACCAACCTTAATCAGCACGTCTTCGATCACCCCGTATGGATACCTTATCGATCTGTCTGCTAGCTTGAGCGTCATGAACGTTGGACTAACCTTGCCCAATCCAAGTTTCCTGAAAATAGAGAGGGGCATTAAATTAATACTAGCTCCTAAATCACACAAAACTTTATTAAATGAAAACTTCCCGATTTGGATAGGGATAGAAAAACTCCCTGGATCATTGAGCTTCGGGGGAAGCTTGTTTTGGAAAATTGCGCTACACTCCTCAGTGAGTGCAACGGTGGATTGGTGATCAATTGCCCTCTTTTTGGATAAGATCTCTTTCATGAATTTCATGTAAGAGGGCATTTGTGCCAACGCATCTGCAAAAGGGATGTTAATGGTTAGCTTCTTAAATATATCGATAAATTTAGAAAAATTAACATCATCCTTGTTCTTTTTGAGTCTGCTCGGGTAAGGCACTCGTGGGATTTCCGGCTTGACCGGTGGTGTCACTTCTTTCTTCTTCTCATCGCTTCTCGAGTTATCTTCAATTACAGCCTCTTCATTCGCCTTCAACTCTTCTACGTCTCGCTCTTTGGGCTCGGTCTCTTTAGATGACGGTTCTCTATTCAGTCCCTTTCCACTTCTCAGATAAATGGCGTTACAGTTCTCTTGGTTCCTTTTTTCAGCCATGCTTGGAAAGGTGCCGGGTGGTCGGTTTTGTAGGGCTTCTAAAATCTGCCCACTTGCCTCTCGAGAATTCTGATTGAGGCTGTATTTTGATCAGTTGCGGCTTTCACCGTGTTGATCGTGCTCGCTAATCCCTCGACCGTGCTGTCCATTTTTGACATGAACTTCATCATCATCTCTTCTAATCCCGGTTTCTTCTCCATCGAGGGTCCTTCATTCCTTTGTTGAAAACCTGGAGGGCGGTACACATTATTAGTTTGAGCAGAATTAGAAGAGTTAGAAAAATTACCTGACTGTGGTTGACCGGGCTGATTCCATGAAAGATTGGGATGCCTTTTCCACCCCTCGTTATAAGTATTCGAGAAAGGGTCGTTTCTCGGTTGGTTCCGGTTTGACACAAATTGAACCTGATCAGGTTCTTGAGGGTTTCCTCCATTCAGCCGATTCGTGATGACGGCCAGTTGAGCTTTCAGTTCGTTCAGCTCGTTACTCTCTTGGACATTTGCAACTCGTCTTACTGCTGATCTCGGAGTGGAGAAACTGTGTTCGGCCAAGTTCTCAATCAGCTCGCACGCTTCCTCATACGACTTGTCCATTAGTGCTCCACCCGCGGCAGCAGTGATATCATTTTTAAATTGTGGGTGGAGCCCACTAAAGAAGGTCTGGATGATGACCCAGCCTTGTAGCCCATGATGAGGACACTTCTTGATCATGTCCTTGTAACGTTCCCACGCCTCATATAGCGTTTCTTGATCCCATTGAGAAAAATGGGTGATCTCCGCCATTAGTTGGGCGGTTCTGCTCGGTGGGAAAAACTTTTGGAGGAAGGCTGCTTTCAACTGTGTCCAAGTAGTAATTTGATCTGACGGTAAGCCTTCTATCCATATTTCAGCTCGACCTTTTAATGAAAAACTGAACAGCCTCAGTTTGATTGCGTTCTCCTCTATTCCGTTGATCTTGAAGGTGCTACAAATGCGCTCGAAAGCCCGAAGATGAGCGTGAGGATCTTCGGTCGGTGCTCCTCCATATTGATTTTGCTGCACCATTACGATGGTGCTCGGCTTTATCTCGAAATAGTTAGCCGCAGTGGTAGGTGGTTGAATGCCTATCCGTGCGGCCGCCACATTAGGATCGGTAAATGACCGCATCGGAACTCTTTCCGGAGGTGGTGGTGGATTGTTGCGGCGAGGTGGTCTCTCGTCGTCGGACATCTCGAATTTCAGATTCCTTTTGGCTTTCGCTTCCTTACGCAGCCGACGAGCGGTTCTTTCGATCTCCGGATCAAATTGTTCGATCTCTTTTCCTCGGGTCGTCCTTGGCATAAACCAAGTGGTACCTAAAAAGAAGACAGTAAAGTCAATAATCCAAAAACTGAAAGTGATGGAAAAATAACAAGAAAAGAAAATGCCCAATCTAATAGCGCGTATAGGTAGTAGTGCTATTAGTTACAACTAGTTCCCCGGCAACGGCGCCAAAAACTTGATACGGGGTTTTGACACCCCGCGAATCTTTCCGCAAGTGTACGGGTCGAAGTCAAGTAATAGTACTTGAGAAAGTACGAGTATCGAATCACGAGGAACAAGGAACTAAGTATCACAATTACTATAAGCTCAATTAACTAGACTGTTGAAATTGGAAGATGGGTTTTAAAACTAATTACTAGCAAATCACAACCTAAACGTAAACGGGACAAAGAACAAATTAAGAACTTCGATAGAGAGAAAAGTCGAGGGTTGGAAATCCTCCGGTTCTACACATGCACACAAACAACTCAACAATTACCAGTTTATCCCCTTAATGATTCCTAAATCTTTTAAAGTCACCGTTGTCTCTTTCAAGCCACAACGGGTTTTATTTTGAAAAGGATAAGTTTAATCTCTCGATCTCACCTATGGATCTCAAAACACATTAAGTACTCGATTTATATTTAACTTGGCTAGATTTTCTCTCGAAATCAACCTAACGGGTTAATTGGGACTAAGACTTATTCAGTATATCTCTATCACTGATTTATCGTCTTAGGCATGCAATTCCTAGTTCTATTTAACAGTTAATTCTCTCGAACTCAACTGAAAATAATAAATCAATTAAAAGCTAGCTAGACTTTCAAAGGCATTAAACACAAAATCACATGCTTCATTAATCAAGGAAAAACCAATAAAAGTTCAAATCATCTGGTTACATGCTTTATAAACCGAATTCATTCCAACCCCCAACACGAACCGGTTAGTTCATGTCGGTGGTGGATTCAAACACAAGAGAGAAAGATGAAACCACGTATGTAAACATGGTAACGCGAAAGATTAAAAACATGAAAAATAACGTGATGAACTCCCTTCAATCGTGCTTGTATCTACGTTCCGTGATGATTGTCTTCGTGATCGGCCCTCTAACGTGACTCCGAAAGCTCCGTAAAGTCGCCGGAAATCGCCCCTCGTCGTCTGTGTAAAGTCCGTGTCCCGGTATGTAATTTCATTTTATTAATTCTTTTTCTAAGATTTATGTATCGTGGTTGCCGTTAGCGGGGTTAGACGAATCGGACCTAATTGTTAAAAATGTCGGAATTTTGGTTAGTTGCGAGAGGATTGTAAGTTGAGGGACTATATGTGTCAAAGGCCAAAACCCCTTCATGGGTTCGGCCCACATGCAGGAAATGTCGAGACCCCTTTTAGTTGTTAGAATGTTGGTGCCGTGAGGAGGAATCAAAAAGAAAAAAAAAAGGAAAAGGAAAGCAACCACAAATGAACCCTACGGCATCCTTTGTGTCTTGTGTTTGCCGGCCGGAGGAAAGAACCGAGAGAAAGAGAGATAGCCACCGAGAGTAGAGAAGAGAGAGTTCGCCGGAGAAGAGGAAGTACCGCCGGAGCCTGCCGTTCGCCGGAGACTGCTGTCCGCCGGAGCCTGCGTCGCCAGAGAAGTCGAGGAGGACAGCGGTTGCGCCGTCGTGGGATCTCGCGAGGTAAGGTTTCGTCGTTTCTTTTCCTTTGTTTTTGTTTTCGTCACCGGCGAGAAGTGCCACCGCCGGCCGGCCGCCGCTGCCGCTGCCGCGCCGCCACTATGATGGTTGGGTGTCGGGTGGCGGTGGTGGTGTGAGTCGTTGGTGCACGCGGTAGGGTAATCGAGAGGGTAGTAGTCTCGCGGTGGTTTGCGGGTTGTTTTATTTCCTCGTCGATGAACCGCCGCCGGCCGCCACCGGCGACCACCACTGCCGGAGGGCAGTGGGTGGTGCGTGGCCATGTCTTACTAATAATCACCGTAGACTCCTTTAAGCCAGAACTTAATCGCTTAAGCCAAACCGATCGAACCGTTGTTTTTAGAGTCGTCATTTCTGGTGAGTAATTGTTCAGCCACTGTTTTTGCGGCGGCCATAACTTTTCTGTCGTAACTCCGATTGAGCCGAAACTGGCGCCCACGGTTCAAGCTCGGGGTCGGACACGTTTTCCGTGTTTTAGCGGAAAACTGGTTCGGCCTCTAGCTAGGTGGAAAAGTGGTCGTAAGTTCAGTGATTCGTCATTTCATGTGAAAAATTCTGGAATCTGCCATTGTCTTGGGAAAACGATAACTTTTTGCTCGTAACTCGTATCTGGGTGAGACCAGAGCCAAAAGTTCCCTTTTTGAGTCTATAAACTTTTCTGTGTTTTGTGCAAAATCCAGTTCGGAACGTAACTTAGGCCAAATCGTCGTTTTATACTGATAAGTGCTGTTTTTCGCTGTTCTGCGAGCTGATCTTATAAAATCCGTAATTAAATGTAGAAAAATCGTTAGGAGGCGTATAATATGTCTTTGAAACCCTATCTCAGAGGAATTTCTGTTCATGATTTAATATTAGGATTTTTCTGGGTTTAAAGGGGTCGAAACAGGTCCCGAACAGACCTGTTTTGTGAGAACGGAAATTAGTTTTAGTGACGGTGTAAGCGTGTGTCGTGTCATAGGGTCCGAGTCTCGTATTGACACGTTTTAACATGCGTTTAGGTGCTGGGAAGTGACCGTATTTGTGAAGCTTGAATTGTGTTGTTAAGCTAGGCGCGCATTCGAGGTGAGTTCTCTCACTATATCTAATAATAGTTGTTTTATCATTGCTGTAGTACGTGTGTGGTAGCTTTATGTGATTGTGTTGTGGAACTAGATAGTGGGGTGTCTAGTTGATACTATGTTGCCATGTTAACTCGGTGGGACCGAGGGTCCGGCGGGGCCGGAGGTTTTATACGCGGGTGGCGTAGAGACTCGGTGGGACCGAGGGTCCGGCGGGGCCGGAGGTTTTATACGCGGGTGGCGTAGAGACTCGGTGGGACCGGGGATTCGGCGGGGCCGAAGATGTTATCATGTGGTCGGTGGGACCGACTTGTGCCTCTTAGGCGGGTGGTTGTGGATATACATGTTTATGATTTGTTCGTAGACCTGTATGATCGTTTATGTGTCACTATCTGTTTTAGGGGTAGTGTGGAATAACTGTATTATTTATGGTGTTTGAATTCACTAAGCTTCGTGCTTACCCTTTCCCAATAGTTTGTGGTTTCAGGTACGGGCGGCTCCAAGGCGTGACGAGTACACACTGGCGCGCGAGGAGAGCTGGTTGCTTTATGATCTTAATAATTAAACGTTTATTCCGCTGGTTTTATTTTATAAAGATATTAATTATGTGTTTGCAAACGAAACGTTGGGATCATTAAATGAGTTGTTTTAAATGAAATGTTTATTTTAAAATTTTAAATTTGCTTGTAATTTTTGGGACGTTACAACTTGGTATCAGAGCACGGCTTGAGTGAATCAAACGCATTTCGGTGTGTTTGATCTCAAGTTTGCGGCTATAAAAATTTTCTTTAAAGTTTTTGGGAAATAAAAAGAAGGAAAAATCCGTTTGAGAAACGGTGATCGGAGGCGCAGTGTGTACAGTCAGCCGGAGCCAAAGGGGAAAGGTACATTGCTTAGTGTTTTATTGCTTTCTAGATCATAGAGTATGCATGCTAGATTGCCTGTTGTGGACACTATGATGTATGTTGTACTGCTTGCTATTAGGAATTTATGCTAATTATGATAGGTTACTAAGTGGATGCCCTCAAGGTTGTATGAAGTAAGAGATTTATAGCCTTAGAATATTTGATTTAGTTCTATTGCGCAGCTCTTGTTTGAGTCCAACCGTTCTAGGATAGAGTCTTGTATTCGACTGTCTATTTGTTTCACACTGCATATAATCGGGTATTCGCGAGGTCACCCGTTATAATTAGTAGGGATTCGGTAGTAGCAAGGGTAGTGGGATAAGAGGAAGTTCCTAGAGAGCTGGGAAGGGTGTTTATGTATGAGTACGCGTGCTAGATTGCTTTCTAGATCATAGGAGCATGTATGCTAAATTGCTTGGTGCTTATTACACTGTATGGCATGTCTGCTGCATGCTATTAGGGATTTGGCAGTAGCAAGGGTAGTGGGTTGGATGGAATTCCTAGAGAGCTAGGAAGGGTGTGTACATATGCCGGTGCGGGCATATGTGTATTGTTTCGGCGAGAAACTACTTGGACCCCTTGGGATGGAACTCGGAACGAGCGATGATAGGCGTGGAAGGTAGTAGTAGAGCTCCTACTACCGGAAGCACAGGATCAGTGCTCGAGTCGGGGAAAGTCACGAGGAATCCAAGGAGTTGAGCGTGAGTGTTGTTAGTGTGAATTATTATGTGCTATTAACGCGTTGTATTGTCTACCCAGAATAGCCATCACAAGGAGGAACAACTATAGTAAACCTACTAGTACAGGTGTGTACTCGAAGTGTTTTGAGGTGATGATCGTTGGGGGTAGTGACGAAGGTCCTAAACTAGTAGTCGTTGGAAAAGAAAGACGATTCTAATGTTAGTCACTCAGAGTGACGATAAGGATGATATTTGTTGTAAGCAGATCATTTCGGGCCAAGATGGAAGATTGTGCTAGAGTCATAGGCTCATAGAGCCGACTTTGATTTGAGAAAAACCCGTAAGATGATTTGATGTGATTTACCAACTTGCCTTAAGAGGTTTAAATGTCTGGATGACAATAGTAGACCGGAGAGTTTCGGAGTAGTAGGGGTCGAGACGTTGAATGCCGAATGAGTCATGCACGAAGTTACTTTGAAAATAAGATTGCTTTAACAAATCCTTGTGTTTCCAATCCTTTTATGGATTGTGTTTTGAAACTTTGGGAAATGTTTAGCACACCCACAAGATTTCGAATTATAGTTTTGAAAATGCTTGAAACCGTTTTATCACGGGAATGCAAACTTTGTTAGAATTTGTCTCATTTTCGTTATTTTTCCAACGGTTCTTTCGGGTACGATGTTATCCGTGTTTTGTGGTGGTTAAGATGTTGGGTAAGTGACTACAGATTGAGACTCTAACATTGGAACTCCTCCACATGTGTTAGAGTTGAGGCGGAAAGTTACATTCCACGATGTCTGTATAAAGGCTATTTTGGTGATTTGTTTAAAATGAGTTTGGAATTCCTGTGCCGCATAACTTTTCGTTCGAGAGTTTGTATTACTAAGTGTTTTATTGCAAATAGTTCAGTGTGTGGATTGATTCATGCGTGACATAAGTGATGCATGGAGGAATTTTGGTAACATTTCATAAGGAGTTGTTTTGTGCGCTTTTTAGTCAGCTAAAGGTTTTATTGACATTTCCATGAAAATGCGATTTATCGACTTAGGGGTATGCATACTGAGGTAACCTTTGTTCTCGACATTTTGATGAACGAGTCGTGCATGAAAATGTTTTAGTTACTTTTTGTCGAAATGAAAGACCATTTGATCCAAGGAGTGTTTTAATGTTGTGAACATCATGCATACGATTACAATGTGTTATATTTTGGGAATATAAATGCGTAGATTTTTGACATTCGGTTAATTTAGAATTACCGATCATTTTTTTTGGAAATTAAAAACTTTTGCTTTGGAGGAAACGGGTATTTTGAGCATTTTCGATAAATACATTTTTAAACTATAATGTTTTGACGTTATAAGTCCCAAGTACGAAACTTGAGGAAGTGTTACAAGCTTGCATGCCTGCCCCCAGTTTGAGATTTTATGAGGTTTTAGTCGATATTTCCAATTAATAGAAGCGGACTGGTTTCTGTCTTCAAGTTTGAAACTTACACGAGACAGTTGTGTTTTAACAAAAATATATTTGTAAACCGTGTCATCGTTTTGTGTGACTAGCTGACGCGCGACAAATTTGTGGCGAACCCTGTGCCACGTCATTTTATGATCAAAAAGAAGAATTTTTGAATCAATCGTCGTGAAACTTATTTTGAATTATGTGCACACCTTTGTCGGACCCTGTTTAAGGTCAAGCGGTTACTTTAAGTGCACGTCATGAGTCAATCCATACTGGGATCGAGGCGGTTCATTTTAAAGAAATTATTTGTTACGCTTTGCTTTTGTGTGAGTAAACTGAACTGCAATGGAACGATTTTCAACATGATTTTCCTATGTGGGACGAGCGTGTCCAGTTTTGCGTAACTATCGATCAGGTAGTAGTAGTTTTATTACATACGATTTTTTTTTGAGATGAAAATCCTGATGTTGAAAGCATTTTGTAAATGATTTTGTAAACCATTTGGGGAAATGTGCTTTTAAGTGTTATGTGTCATTTTGAGAATTTTAAGGGTGTGAGTCCTTTTGGAAAACTCTTTTGTGTAAACCGTGTTTAGTTTTGTGGCTAATGTTGATTTTAGAGTACTGCTTGCTTAGACTTTATTTAAACGCGTTTTTGACCGACTTATGGGTCTAGCAGGCGTGGAGCATTTTGCTCGGTTTTGACCTGGAGTTAGTCATGGGCCAATTGCCCGGTTTTAATGGCTCGATGTGGAGTCTAGTTGATGAGTTGTTTTTGTCGCACCGTTTGGCATTCTTTGCACGTTGAGTATTTACATGTTTGGGTGAGTGAGTCATTCCGGGATAGGCATGTTGTTGGTAGACTGTTTGCTTTGGATCCTTGGTCATGACAGTCAGTCGTTGGTAATGGTCGGTTGGGTATCTCGGGGTGGGACCCCGATATTCTTGTGTTATGACCTTGACTTTCTAGTAGGCACTAGGAAGATATAGTCTTGAGACGTACCTGGGAGGTAGTTCCGGTGTGCTGGGTCTTGAGGCGTTACCTGGGAGGTAGACGTCAAGGTGTATCCTCGATACGGTGTGACTTGGCTTCGTAGAGCAAGTGTGGATGATACGTCGACGGTGGAAGGTAGGTATTCCACGCGCGTTAGTACTGTAGGCCGAACATTATCGGTTAAGGGATTGATGCCCTTTGGTTATTAAGAGAATAAATGCGCATCAACCATTTCGAGGTAGGTGGTATAGTTAGGTGTCGACTTCTGGGCTTGAGGCCAAACACCTTTAGTATAATCGGAGAGTTGTAGCCGATGTTAAGATAATCATGGTGATGGTAGTAGTAACCCTGAAATGATCACTTGTGATGGATGGTTATGGTGGAATGACCTACGTGTGTGTTAGTTGATTTGGTTGATAATACCACGTCGATGTTTGTTATTGTAATCGGTTGGACCGATGTTCGGCGGGGGCCGATGTTCGTTGTTGTAATCGGTTGGACCGATGTTCGGCGGGTGGCCGATGTTTGTTATTGTAATCGGTTGGACCGATGTTCGGCGGGGGCCGATGTTCGTTGTTGTAATCGGTTGGACCGATGTTCGGCGGGTGGCCGATGTTTGTTATTGTAATCGGTTGGACCGATGTTCGGCGGGTGGCCGATGTTTGTTATGGTAATCGGTTGGACCGATGTTCGGCGGGTGGCCGATGTTTGTTATTGAAATCGGTTGGACCGATGTTCGGCGGGTGGCCGATGTTTGTTATTGTAATCGGTTGGACCGATGTTCGGCAGGGGGTCGATGTTTTGTTAATATAATTTATTGAAAATTTTTGGAGTCTATTAGAATTCGTGGAAGTTAATCGACAGTTAAGGGTAGGAATGATCGTAGTCGAGTATCCTGTAGGGTATACTATGAGCAACTTTAGAATGGTTAAAGCTTGAAAGTGGATTGAGTTTGGGATATCATCAAATGCGAGAGAATTATTAATAGATGTTTGCGGACGTAGACTTCGGGGACGAAGTCTAATCCAAGTGGGGGAGAGTTGTAAAGTCCGTGTCCCGGTATGTAATTTCATTTTATTAATTCTTTTTCTAAGATTTATGTATCGTGGTTGCCGTTAGCGGGGTTAGACGAATCGGACCTAATTGTTAAAAATGTCTGAATTTTGGTTAGTTGCGAGAGGATTGTAAGTTGAGGGACTATATGTGTCAAAGGCCAAAACCCCTTCATGGGTTCGGCCCACATGCAGGAAATGTCGAGACCCCTTTTAGTTGTTAGAATGTTGGTGCCGTGAGGAGGAATCAAAAAGAAAAAAAAAGAGGAAAAGGAAAGCAACCACAAATGAACCCTACGGCATCCTTTGTGTCTTGTGTTTGCCGGCCGGAGGAAAGAACCGAGAGAAAGAGAGATAGCCACCGAGAGTAGAGAAGAGAGAGTTCGCCGGAGAAGAGGAAGTACCGCCGGAGCCTGCCGTTCGCCGGAGACTGCTGTCCGCCGGAGCCTGCGTCGCCAGAGAAGTCGAGGAGGACAGCGGTTGCGCCGTCGTGGGATCTCGCGAGGTAAGGTTTCGTCGTTTCTTTTCCTTTGTTTTTGTTTTCGTCACCGGCGAGAAGTGCCACCGCCGGCCGGCCGCCGCTGCCGCGCCGCCACTATGATGGTTGGGTGTCGGGTGGCGGTGGTGGTGTGAGTCGTTGGTGCACGCGGTAGGGTAATCGAGAGGGTAGTGGTCTCGCGGTGGTTTGCGGGTTGTTTTATTTCCTCGTCGATGAACCGCCGCCGGCCGCCACCGGTGACCACCACTGCCGGAGGGCAGTGGGTGGTGCGTGGCCATGTCTTACTAATAATCACCGTAGACTCCTTTAAGCCAGAACTTAATCGCTTAAGCCAAACCGATCGAACCGTTGTTTTTAGAGTCGTCATTTCTGGTGAGTAATTGTTCAGACACTGTTTTTGCGGCGGCCATAACTTTTCTGTCGTAACTCCGATTGAGCCGAAACTGGCGCCCACGGTTCAAGCTCGGGGTCGGACACGTTTTCCGTGTTTTAGCGGAAAACTGGTTCGGCCTCTAGCTAGGTGGAAAAGTGGTCGTAAGTTCAGTGATTCGTCATTTCATGTGAAAAATTCTGGAATCTGCCATTGTCTTGGGAAAACCATAACTTTTTGCTCGTAACTCGTATCTGGGTGAGACCAGCGCCAAAAGTTCCCTTTTTGAGTCTATAAACTTTTCTGTGTTTTGTGCAAAATCCAGTTCGGAACGTAACTTAGGCCAAATCGTCGTTTTATACTGATAAGTGCTGTTTTTCGCTGTTCTGCGAGCTGATCTTATAAAATCCGTAATTAAATGTAGAAAAATCGCTAGGAGGCGTATAATATGTCTTTGAAACCCTATCTCAGAGGAATTTCTGGTCATGATTTAATATTAGGATTTTTCTGGGTTTAAAGGGGTCGAAACAGGTCCCGAACAGACCTGTTTTGTGAGAACGGAAATTAGTTTTAGTGACGGTGTAAGCGTGTTTCGTGTCATAGGGTCCGAGTCTCGTATTGACACGTTTTAACATGCGTTTAGGTGCTGGGAAGTGACCGTATTTGTGAAGCTTGAATTGTGTTATTAAGTTGGCGCGCATTCGAGGTGAGTTCTCTCACTATATCTAATAATAGTTGTTTTATCATTGCTGTAGTACGTGTGTGGTAGCTTTATGTGATTGTGTTGTGGAACTAGATAGTGGGGTGTCTAGTTGATACTATGTTGCCATGTTAACTCGGTGGGACCGAGGGTCCGGCGGGGCCGGAGGTTTTATACGCGGGTGGCGTAGAGACTCGGTGGGACCGAGGGTCCGGCGGGGCCGGAGGTTTTATACGCGGGTGGCGTAGAGACTCGGTGGGACCGGGGATTCGGCGGGGCCGAAGATGTTATCATGTGGTCGGTGGGACCGACTTGTGCCTCTTAGGCGGGTGGTTGTGGATATACATGTTTATGATTTGTTCGTAGACCTGTATGATCGTTTATGTGTCACTATCTGTTTTAGGGGTAGTGTGGAATAACTGTATTATTTATGGTGTTTGAATTCACTAAGCTTCGTGCTTACCCTTTCCCAATAGTTTGTGGTTTCAGGTACGGGCGGCTCCAAGGCGTGACGAGTACACACTGGCGCGCGAGGAGAGCTGGTTGCTTTATGATCTTAATAATTAAACGTTTATTCCGCTGGTTTTATTTTATAAAGATATTAATTATGTGTTTGCAAACGAAACGTTGGGATCATTTAATGAGTTGTTTTAAATGAAATGTTTATTTTAAAAATTTAAATTTGCTTGTAATTTTTGGGACGTTACAACTTGGTATCAGAGCACGACTTGAGTGAATCAAACGCATTTCGGTGTGTTTGATCTCAAGTTTGCGGCTATAAAAATTTTCTTTAAAGTTTTTGGGAAATAAAAAGAAGGAAAAATCCGTTTGAGAAACGGTGATCGGAGGCGCAGTGTGTACAGTCAGCCGGAGCCAAAGGGGAAAGGTACATTGCTTAGTGTTTTATTGCTTTCTAGATCATAGAGTATGCATGCTAGATTGCCTGTTGTGGACACTATGATGTATGTTGTACTGCTTGCTATTAGGAATTTATGCTAATTATGATAGGTTACTAAGTGGATGCCCTCAAGGTTGTATGAAGTAAGAGATTTATAGCCTTAGAATATTTGATTTAGTTCTATTGCGCAGCTCTTGTTTGAGTCCAACCGTTCTAGGATAGAGTCTTGTATTCGACTGTCTATTTGTTTCACACTGCATATAATCGGGTATTCGCGAGGTCACCCGTTATAATTAGTAGGGATTCGGTAGTAGCAAGGGTAGTGGGATAAGAGGAAGTTCCTAGAGAGCTGGGCTCGCAACCAACTAATATGGCCATGGGAATAAGACAGGAAAGTACACAATGCATGAGTCATAAATGGTATTCAAATTTGTGTTATGTATATGGTGTTTGTACAAATGATTTTAAACTGACAAGAATTTTCTCACTTAGACCATTAGGTCTAACCCTCATTTTGTTTTAAAAATATGTATTCCAAGGTCGTGGATCAAGTAAGAGCAAGTGAAAAGGGTAATCCGTGAATAGCTTTTGGAAGACTTATGTTTTTGAAGATCGTGAAGCGTTTTGTATTTATAACTTTGTTATTAGTTATGATGTAACTTAATTAACAAAAAGTTTGTAATGAAATACTTATTATGATTGTAAAGACTAAGGGACCGTACATGTTATATGATGTATCCTTTGTTATGAAACAATGTTATGTAAATATGTTATTTATTGTATGTTTGGGAACCGGGTCGTTACACAGTTCGATTTGAAGAAATATTATAAGTACCATACCAGTACTGAACATTTTCTTTCTTGACAAAATCATGAGTTCCACAATAAGAACAACATATTTGCTTTTGTGCTAACCTAATCAAATGATTTGCAGAATAAATAGGATTAGGTTTAACAAAAGACTTACTTTGATAAGCTTTGTTCTTATTGTTCACTGCAGGTAGAGGAACAGATGATTTTGGTGCATTTCTTTCAGGAGTAAAACACCACCACAATGCTAGATTTCGAAATACACAGATCTCACAGTGCCACATTATTATATATTGTTATTTCTTTTTTTTATCTATAAATTTAATTAATTATTTCAATTTTTTTTAACTTCTCAACAATGTGAGATGGCTAAAAATTAACCACCCCACCATTTGTAAAATACTCAAATTTCATGGTGTCACATCATGACCTTTAGTTCAATTATTGGTTTTTTAACATTTTTATTGATTGATATATTAATTGATTGGTTTTTTTATATAATAACATTTTTATTTGTTTTCCAAAAAATTCATCCAAAATAAAACAATCTATGAGTCATGACCCTATGGATCATGGATGGGCACAAAGGTAACACGTTCACATTTTCTATTCACATCTTTATTATAACTTTTAAACTTTTCATCAATGTGGGATAGACAATAACTCAATCAAACAATTCACTACTTGAGAATACTCATATCTCATGGCGTCATCTCATAACCTTTTGGTTCTTTTAATATACATATATATATATATATATATATATATATATAAAATTAAAAATGTCATCTAAAATAATACAATCTTATGTGTCAAAACCGATGAATAGACACAAATGTATTACATTCACCTTTCTTACACATCTTTATTCTGTTTTTCAACTTGTCACCAATGTGAGATAGCTAAAAGTAAACTACAATTCACCATTTGAGAATACTCAATTTTCATGATGCAAAAAAAGGTCATCCAAAATAGGACAACCCTATGAGAATGGACACAAAAGCATCACATCCGCCTTTTTATACACCTCTTTATTCAAAATTTCCAACTTTTCACCAATGTGGGAGAGCTAAAGCTCAACCACAATCTATCATTTGAGAATACTCTCATGATGCAATGTGAGATAGCTAAAAGTAAACTACAATTCACCATTTGATAATACTCAATTTTCATGATGCAAAAAAAGGTCATCCAAAATAAGACAACCCTATGAAAATGGACACAAAAGCATCACATCCACCTTTTCATACACCTCTTTATTCAAAATTTTCAACTTTTCACCAATGTGGAAGAGCTAAAGCTCAACCACAATCTATCATTTGAGAATACTCTCATGATGCAATGTTAGATAGCTAAAAGTAAACTACAATTCACCATTTGATAATACTCAATTTTCATGATGCAAAAAAAGGTCATCCAAAATAAGACAACCCTATGAAAATGGACACAAAAGCATCACATCCACCTTTTCATACACCTCTTTATTCAAAATTTTCAACTTTTCACCAATGTGGAAGAGCTAAAGCTCAACCACAATCTATCATTTGAGAATACTCTCATGATGCAAAATAAAGGTTATCCAAAATAAGATAACTCTATGAGAATGAAAACAAAGTCATCACATCCAACTTTCTTATACACACATATTTGTTCTAATGTTTCAACTCCTCACCAATGTGGGATAGCTATAACTCAATCACAATCCACCATTTGAGAATACTCAATTTTCATGGTGCCACCTCATTCCTCTTCCTCTTGGGGTTTCCTTTTATATATATAAAGATATAAAGATTATCGGGTTTGCAATTGAAACACGTCCTATATATATATATATATATATATATATATAGTTGGAATCCGGTTAGAACTTGTGTTTACTTTTGTTTACTTTGAAGTGTGACATTGTCATATTATATTTAGGATTTAGTCTTTAGACTTGTAACTGTATGAGTTTTACTCTTTGCTTGTCATGACATTTTTACTATTCTAAGTTAAAACTAGTATTTTCCTTATCTTTTTGTTTTAAGTTCCATATATTGAAGTAATGTTTTAATGTGCTAATTTCAATTTGGAAAAGGAATACCGAAAAGCACAATCTTAATTCAGATTTTATCCTTTTATCATTCTATATCGTGTAATTCGGGGTTTTGGTTTTTATGCCCCTCTTTGTATATTTTTTAAATTATAATTAATAAAAATGAAAGTGAGGTTGGGTCACCTAGCTTGACTAAGTTCCAAACCCTTTAAAAATTGCATGTTTTGTAGTTCATTTGCTTAAAAATAGATATAGGGGCATTTTCAAGTATTTTCGCACAGGGCATCAAAAACCCTAGGACCGACCCTGGTTAGAAGTTGAGTTTAACATGAGAAGCGCGAGAAGTGATTATCAACCGTTGGATAAGAAATGGATGCACATTATGATGACATGAACCGAGATAAGATGCATCAGATTAATTCCCTTCTAAGTCGTAATTCATGGGAGAACATTTGATTAAAAGTGATCAACGCTTCAGATCCACTTCTCACGTTAACCTCAACTTCTCACATGATTCTTCGTCTATATATATATATGTACTAGTAGTGTACCCATTCGATGCAGCGTGTTTTAAAACTATATTTCAAAACTGGAAATAGAAAATTGAACTGACAATTTCGTAGTGAAACAACACAAAATGAAATGAGCATTCACATATTTTTATCGAAACCACGCCACTACAAGTTACATATGATAGATGAAGCAATGAATGTAACAACCCGAAATTCTAGTACAATGTGAAGGTTTGGTGGCTAAAGTCTAAGAAATGAAAGCTTGAGTTAGAGGACCTTTTTGCAATTTATGAAAGGTATATATAGATGCCAAAACCCTAAATGAACATTTCTTTTGGCTTGTTGGTGGCTGAGCAAGAGAAGAGAAGGAGAGAAATAGAGAGAAGAGAAAGGGGTTCTTGGGAATCAAGTGCTTTTAAGAAGGAGCATCACCAATTTTCGAATTAGAAGAAGAACTGGAATTGGAGGATGGTTCCACACTGATTCATTTCAGGTAATCCCAATCCTTATTTTGATTTGTTGCTGAGTTTGGTTTTTGGGGGTTTTTGGTAAAAGTGGGAAATGATGCCCTAAGGAATGATTAAACACCCTAAATTCATGTTTGTATAGCAAAGAGTTGTAAGAAATGGATATAGAATGTTTATGTAGTTATTTATCGCATTATCGTACAGATTAAAGGGATTTGAATAGGATTCGGCTACTGAACTCGTCCCAGCACTTCGTCCGGAAAGTTTCTTGTGATGAAGGTTACCGGGTGAGTGTCCGGTAGGCTTAAGTGTCCGGATAAGTTGAGTTATCCGGTAAGATTGAGTTATCCGGTAAGATGAGTTATCCGGTAAGTTGTGTGTCTGGGCAGTCGAGTTGTCCGAAAAGTAAGTGTCCAGAAAGGTTGGGCTAGGATCTGAGCAGTTGTATTTCATCCATTTCTCAGGTAGACTGACTGTATGTCAGAAGTAAAGTAAAGCAAGATGTTAAACGCATCAGGTGAGTTCTCTCAACCCTTTTATGACGTACTATGTTTTACTGATCTGGTTTCTTTTACGAGCATGAACGTTTTATAAATGTTATGCATGTTTACTCAGCGAATGAAATAATGCTTAAAGTTTTCATAAACATGAGTTCGAAATGTTATGTGTATGCTATGTGAAGTCGGTTCACACGGTGGGGTCAGGGTGCCAGGGAATTTGATAATTCCTTGGGCATATGGAGGTTAGCTTGTAGGTTGGAATTCGTTTCCTCCTACATGAAGGAACATGGGGTCCATTGGGGCTCCGGTGTAGACGAGAGGGTGTCCGTTAGGCCCCGCTCGAAGTAGCTTATGCAATCCCTGAACCTTGTGTTTAACCTTGTATGATGAGAATGTGAAATGTACAAGCTGTTTAAAGAAATGATTTTGTTACTATGAAAAATGTTTTATGGAGGGAATTCACTAGGCCTTTTGGTCTAACCCTCGCTTTTCAAAACTAAAATCTTTTCAGGTATGCAAATAGTAGGAGGCTCAGATAAGTGAGCAAGCGCAGGATAGAGTACATATGCAGCTAGAGACAGTACAAGTGCCTCTGGTAGAAGTTAGATTATTCTCAGTTGTGTATAGGTTGTTTCCGCCAACCTTAGTTTATGAATGATGTAACGAGATTTCGGGACCCAGATTAGTAAATGTTATGATTTAATGTTATGTATGTCCTGTTGTGTTTTGGGATGTTACAAATGGTATCAGAGCCACAGTTTAAGGGATTTAGGTGACCGGACGGGCCTAAACTTAAACTTGGAAGTAGAAATCACAACCGAGAATCAGGAAATGCGTTAGGAGGGCACTATTGTTGATATGGTAAATGGGTTAGGAGGGCACTATAGTAGATATAGAACTAATAAGGTACTGAGGACTGTCATGTAAGGTAAGTTTGAGATTCCACCTGGCCAGTGTAATTGCAAACTTACAGGTACATGTATGTGCTTAACCTGCCTTATTATTCCGAAGTGGTTGTCAGAAGCTAGTGGTTATGTCGTGTTCCAGTACTTTAGAATGTCAGCAAGATCCCTGAGGGGTAGATTGAGACCCCTTGTTGGGGAAGTTTCATGAGAAGTCACTTATGATGTGATGTATGTATACATCACAGAGAAGAAATGTTGTATAGAGTGTTATGAGTTGTTTAGAGGTAGCTCTTCGTGAATTCGGAGAGGATGAATGTTTGAGTTTGAGTAAGACTCCTGTTTCGGGAGAGTCCCAGTTCTAGAAATCATAGGATAGGTCAGTCAGGATGGTAAGGAAAGACTGTGTCGAAATCTTGAAAGTGTCAGTGGAGCTCTGACTTCTTAATCGAGCTTTTCAATGGCAGGGTAAATGAAATAAGATACCCATAGTGAATTGAAGCATGTAGAAGTAGAAAGTGAGATAGTCGATAAAGGCGAAAATAGTATGAAATGGTTGAGTAAGTGAGATGTGGAAAGCGTGTTCAACAAGTTATTGCATGACCGAGAGGGCGACCATTGGTCGTAGTTGGAGTGTCAAGGATAAGTTGCGTAAGTAAAGCGGTTGACCTTGTTAGAGTGAGTAGCCTTCAATTGTAAGTAGAGTCTCATGCATAGCGTTCTTATGTGTAACATGAAATTTTCACGATTTAAGTTGAATGTGTAATTATAAATTTTGATCGAAAATGAGTCAGGATGTGCACGCGTATGTTTAAAGAAAAGGTGATTTCATTCACATTGCACATTGAAATTTTGAGCTTAACAATTTGCAAAGTATTTCACACTTTTAGTGATAAGTTAAATTTTTACAAAAAGGTCAAGAAAATGGTTACCTGCAATTCATTTATAACCAAAATGCTTATTGACCTATTGATATCATACAAATGAGTGTGAGAACCGACTGGCTTAATTTGTGTCGGTAATTCTTTCAGAATTGTGTCATATGAAAAGATTTTCATGCAATATATTACTGTCGTAATAATATCGTTCGGATTGAGCAAGAGTAAGGTTCACGGGAAGATGCATGCAAGCGATTCTCGAATCGTTGTGCAGGGCATTGAAGTTATAATAGTTATGGGGTCATGTGTACCCAAGTTGTTTCCAAATGTTGTTTATATAAAAAAAAGGTTAAATGTACGAAATGATTTATTTACCGCGTCGTCATGCATGAAGGCTATGAACTCACTAGGTCATAGAGTATTATATTTAAGCTAAGGAAGGACTCCGAGAGTGGAGAGGGGTTGGTCAAATCAGGGGAGGACGTTTGTAGTTGTGATATATGTGTTCAAGAAGAGATTTGGACAGTGGAAGAGTCAGAAATGGGATGATAGTATCGGTTGTATGAGGGTTTGCACCCTTGTTCGGTAACTAGAAGTACGGTTGTCTAGGGATAGGTGTGTCCGGAGGAAGGACTTGAAGCCTTCAAGGTGATGGTGTAGCAACTCGTTTTTGAGTTGTGTGGTGAGAAAGAATGAAGTGTCCATGGCGTGGGAATATGAGTTTCGAGGTGAGCTTGTGATGTTAATGTTACTTGAGTAGGTTTCGAAAAGAGGGAGACAGATCATGAAGTTGATTATAACATGTTGGAAGGATTAGGCTCCGAAAGGAACCTTTGTTAAAGAATAAGTTAAGAAAGTATATTCAGGGTGTCTGTTATTGTAGAAGTCGACAGTTGTGTAAGGTGGCCGAGGCCGAAGAAATGAACCAGAAGGTTGAAAGTTGATAGAACACCTTGTAGGGATGTTAAGAGGTTGAGAAGTTATTGTTTTGAATAGGCGTCCTATTTACGAAGTATGGAGGGTTCGTAGAAGGAGGAGGTATGTAGCACGAGCGTAGTGGGTGTGTACATCTTATCATTCAGTGAGGGACTGTGCCCTGTTTATGTAAGGGCTCAGATCGTAAAGAGCTAGCTAGAATGTTTGTGTTTGAGCTAATTGAGAACTCGTGAGTTATAGTTCAACAAGTTGGGAAAGGACTAAGTAGCGAGATACACTCAATTATGTATTCGGGAGGATATGAAGGCAAGTTCTAATTGTGGGAATGATTATGAGAGATCTGGTCTGCAGTGTGATGTTATGGGCAAGAGTGTACGGATGTGTAGTGATAGTATTGTCAAGTTAAATGTGCCAGCTAGTGTCGTAGTGATGTGATGTTAGAGAGAGAGGAAGCATCAGATAGGAGCCGTTTTGGGGGTTTTGGATGAGGTGTACGATTTGTTAACCAGATTGTTGGAGCACGTAGGTGTAAGTTGACGTCGTGCTATGATTATGTTCAAAATAGAATGACGGAGTGGTGGTGGGTGGTTACCCAAAGGAGAAACCAAGTGTTTTTAGTTGTAAGAGTCGCTAAGTAAGCATATTTTTAGGATCATTGGAAGTTTAAAGAAGATGATGGGGCTGTTAGTCAAAATAGAGTGTAGTAGATGCGAAATCCTTAAAGAGTGTGAGTTGTGAAAGAATTGTTCGAGGAAGTAAAGGTTGGAGATCAAAGAATGTGTAGTGACGTCGAACACTAGTGTCGTTCCAAGACGACTTGGTTGAATGCCTTAAGTTAGGATATTGATGCAACTGATTGGTTATGTAAGTAATGAGAAAGTGTTATCGGCATGTGGAAAGGTCTGGAGAGAGGGGCACGAAATGTTTGGTGGGCAGTGCTCCACGCTAACGTGGGGAGGTGAAGATGGTATGTCGGAATAAGTGAATGAATTGGAAGTAGTAAGCTTGACAGTAATGCCGAGAGGTGCAGTGTTGTGTAGATTGTCACTGGTAAGTGTGCGAACTTTGCGTGAAATGTTTAAACGAGTTGGTCGTGCAGTGATTAAGCTAGTGAGAGTAGTATGGTATGACCAGGGTTACTCCTCCCAGTGGAGTGAGAATAACCTGAGTTATGTTTTATATGACTGAACGAACGTGGCAATCAACGAGGAATTGATGTGTTTCAGGATAAGTTTAATTTAAGTAGGTGAACACTTCAACGATGGGTTTGCAGGTTACTACTTTTAGTTACGTATAAGTATAGGGTGGTGAAGTAGTGAGGATGTGAGATGATTGACGAACTGTGGTCTAGGTGGTCTGAGAAAGGGAAATGTTATCTGCATAGGCGATTGTTGGGTGGTGCAGGGTTGTGAGTTGTGATACGATGAAGGAACTTGGGATTGGGAGTTGTCGGGATGTACAGGGTTGGCCTTGTGCCAAGCTGTCAAGTAAGTGATTGTTTCTTAGTAACTGAATCTCGTGTTGTAGCGGGGTACTCCGCCAGGTTCCTCCTTAAAGGAAGTAAATATGCATGAGAAGCCTTATTTAATCTTCTATTGTTAAGACCGACCGAATAGGAACAGTAGCCTACGAGTTAGAGTACCGTAAGAACTGAAGGGAATGCATCCAATGTTCCATGTTTCGAATTTAATGAGGTGGTTGACTGAGTCAGAAGTGGCATTACCTTGGGGAAGTGTCAGTTGTGGTGTGGGCTTGATACCCACGCCTTTTCCAATGAGGAATTCCGGGGACGGAATTCTTTTAAGGGGGAGTGTTGTAACAACCCGAAATTCTAGTACAATGTGAAGGTTTGGTGGCTAAAGTCTAAGAAATGATAGCTTAAGTTAGAGGACCTTTTTGCAATTTATGAAAGGTATATATAGATGCCAAAACCCTAAATGAACATTTCTTTTGGCTTGTTGGTGGCTGAGAAAGAGAGGAGAAGGAGAGAAATAGAGAGAAGAGAAAGGGGTTCTTGGGAATCAAGTGCTTTTAAGAAGGAGCATCACCAATTTTCGAATTAGAAGAAGAACTGGAATTGGAGGATGGTTCCACACTGATTCATTTCAGATAATCCCAATCCTTATTTTGATTTGTTGCTGAGTTTGGTTTTTGGGGGTTTTTGGTAAAAGTCGGAAATGATGCCCTAAGGAATGATTAAACACCCTAAATTCATGTTTGTATAGCAAAGAGTTGTAAGAAATGGATATAGAATGTTTATGTAGTTATTTATCGCATTATCGTACAGATTAAAGGGATTTGAATAGGATTCGGCTACTGAACTCGTCCCAGCACTTCGTCCGGAAAGTTTCTAGTGATGAAGGTTACCGGGTGAGTGTCCGGTAGGCTTAAGTGTTCGGATAAGTTGAGTTATCCGGTAAGTTGAGTTATCCGGTAAGATTGAGTTATCCGGTAAGTTGAGTTATCCGGTAAGATTGAGTTATCCGGTAAGATGAGTTATCCGGTAAGATTGAGTTATCCAGTAAGATGAGTTATCCGGTAAGTTGTGTGTCTGGGCAGTCGAGTTGTCCGGAAAGTAAGTGTCCGGAAAGGTTGGGCTAGGATCTGAGCAGTTGTATTTCATCCATTTCTCAGGTAGACTGACTGTAAGTCAGAAGTAAAGTAAAGCAAGATGTTAAACGCATCAGGTGAGTTCTCTCAACCCTTTTATGACGTACTATGTTTTACTGATCTGGTTTCTTTTACGAGCATGAACGTTTTATAAATGTTATGCATGTTTACTCAGCGAATGAAATAATGCTTAAAGTTTTCATAAACATGAGTTCGAAATGTTATGTGTATGCTATGTGAAGTCGGTTTACACGGTGGGGTCAGGGTGCCAGGGAATTTGATAATTCCTTGGGCATATGGATGTTAGCTTGTAGGTTGGAATTCGTTTCCTCCTACATGAAGGAACAGGGGGTCCATTGGGGCTCCGGTGTAGACGAGAGGGTGTCCGTTAGGCCCCGCTCGAAGTAGCTTATGCAATCCCTAAACCCTGTGTTTAACCTTGTATGATGAGAATGTGAAGTGTACAAGCTGTTTAAAGAAATGATTTTGTTACTATGATAAATGTTTTATGGAGGGAATTCACTAGGCCTTTTGGTCTAACCCTCGCTTTTCAAAACTAAAACCTTTTCAGGTATGCAAATAGTAGGAGGCTCAGATAAGTGAGCAAACGCAGGATAGAGTACAGATGCAGCTAGAGACAGTACAAATGCCTCTGGTAGAAGTTAGATTATTCTCAGTTGTGTATAGGTTGTTTCCGCCAACCTTAGTTTATGAATGATGTAACGAGATTTCGGGACCCAGATTAGTAAATGTTATGTATGTCCTGTTGTGTTTTGGGATGTTACAATGAACAACAAAAGTAACTCTAGTTTTCACACAAGCTCTTGTATTTAGCCTAATCCTGCGGTTGATCATCCAAAAAATGGATATTCCTGGTCTCTTTCCCCTTCTCACTGAAATAAAAGAATGAATTGAAGATCAGAACACTATTGGCTTACTTCAATTTCAAGTGCATCTCAAAAGCTCACGAGATTCTTTTAAGCATTTGATCATACCATGTAGTTGAACTCACTATCGAGAGCTTTAAGCTCATAACAGCAACCTTAAAAAACAACATAAGATTGTATGCCCATGCGGGGACAGGAGGCGAAATCATATCGTAGACTAAAAATGGAAAATTGATGCAACCATTATTCATTAAAAAGAAAAACCTAAGTATCTAACACTATTTGTTTACATAAACAGTGACATAATTAAGATTTTAAGTCTTTGTCATGCTTATCTGAAAGGTAAGTGACACCTGCTAACCACTTATTCGGTAAGCGTTAAACGACCCCTAATCATAAATAAGATTTTTGGCACGTCAAAGCATGCAAACTTCTATAGAACACATGCTTTCCCCAAGTCCAACCCTATAAAATAAAGAAATGATTCGAGACATGTTACCCGTTGTGGACTTACCCGGTAAACGTTTTGCCTGGTAATTGGTCCCTAACTTAATATTTATCCGAAAACCAATATTTTCATATTTCAATCATTCCAACACCATATTTCACTCTAAAACACTAAGGTGTTTGTTTTTAAAGAGGTGTTGAAGTCTGATTTCATTTTTGATTAATAAGAGATGGTACTGAAGTGTGAAAGCAGAATCATCAAGACTGTTTATTTTTGTAAACTCAGAAATGTTTGAATCTATAATTGTCTATTTTACCCTTTATAATATTATAATATTGAATTTATATGCATAATACAATTTAATTTGTTTATTCATCATCATCATCATCATTATAAAATTTATATTTAAATTATAAAATAGCAACTCATTTTAACCGAAATATACCATGATCAATTTTAAATATACTTAAATCCTACTAAAGTGCATTGTTTGAGATCACAGCCGATAATCACAAGGCAAAGCTTTCCAAATTGAAACTGGTAATTGAATTGAATAAAAAGTTGTTTTCATATCCACAAAACCATCTAGTCCATAAACTAGGGAAATGGCTAACTTGACCACCCATTTTCATGGTTGATTAGCCAACTTTCTTTCATGGTTCTACCTAGGGGTGTACAAAAAACCGTCAATCCGCAAAACCCGACCAACCCAACCCGCTAACAACCCAATTAAACCCAACCCGCCGAACCGCCGAACCGCCAAACCGCTAATTATAAGGCCATCCTCAGCGCATAACTAAAAGCCTTCAAGCCCTCAACGCCACATCAGCGCCACATCACCTAAGCCCTCAAGCCCTAAAGACCCGCAACGCATAACTAAAAGCCCTCTTGCCACCTCATTTTTTTAACTCTTTTATTTAAAAAAATATTCAAGATTGCAGGCTAAAAAAATATTCAAGATTTAAAAAAAAATGCCAAATAGCTTTCGGGTTCCTCGGGTTTGAAAACCCGCTGGCCGAGCCCGAGGACCAAGCCCGCGTACCCCGCACCGCTGCCCGCACGAGTCCGCAGCGAGCCCGTGGGCGCTGCGGATGGCCTAAGGGTTGAAATTGGGTTAGGAAAACTCAACCCAACCCAACCCGCCAACCCACCGCTAATATTTTTTATTTTAATAAAAATTATTATTATTATTATTATTATTATTATATATACATACACACGATACTTGAAGGTGCAGCCCAAATATAAAAATTTAATAATTGTTAACTAGTATAATTCATGAGGCCCAAATTACTTTATAATAACAATTCAAAATACTTACCATTGAACAAAGGTTGCATCTTATGATCATAATTGTTAGATAGTAAAAGAATTGGTACAAGTTTTTGTGGAATCACTTAATAAACTAATGTAAGAAGTATTTGGATAGTGTGTGCGATAAGAAACAAAAATTGTTTAGCTTTCGGTGTCGTTTAATAAAGAGAGATACCGAAAAGTCGTGGCTAGCTTTGTGGTTAAGGACGAACAACTTACGCTTTGAATTGGATGCTACAATTTACGCTTTTGAAGTTTAAGACTAAAGAATTTTAATGTCTATTTGGATGCTTGTAATAACTAATAACTTTGTTGGGTATATTTTTAGTTTAATTTGTCGTATTTCAATCGTGAACTTTATGTATATTATCAAACCGCCCAACCCGCCTCAACCCGCAAGGGTTGGGTTGGGTTATACTTTTGAATAGGTTGGGTTGAGATTTTCTAAACCACCATAATTGGGTTGAGTTGTAAAAATGTCAAAAACCGCACAACCCAATCCGCGTACACCCCTGGTTGTACCTCCAATTGAGTTGTGCATCCACATAACTCTCTTTATCTGAAATGAGATTTAACCGTATTAAGTATTTTTTTTGACTAAAATATTGCACGGTAAAGTTATATTGAACATTCTTATTTCAATATGTGAATAAACAATTTGTTCGGTTTCAAGTATCATAGCTTGAAATTAGAAGCAAAGCTAGTCTTGTTAATTCTAGACAGAAATTTAGTTTATAGTTCTTAACACAAATTATCCACATCCCATGGACTTGCTCTAAATAATCATGGAAAAGTATATTTTTATTAGAGTAAATTACGGATTTGGTCCAGTGGTTTTCTGAACTTTTGGATTGGGTCCCTCTAAAGATTTAATTACAGATTAGATCATTGTGGTTTCAGTTTTGTTTCAGATCAAGTCCCTCCATCTAACGGTGTTTAACTGAAGTCCGTTAAATCCCACATATGTTCCCCGCGTGAGGGGTAATTATGTCAATTAAAAAAATCCTTTTTTTTCTAATAACCATTGTTTTGAAAGTTGTCGAGAGTTGCATACTCCAGAGAAGAAAGAAAACGATTTCCGCATCTCGGCTCATACGATTTCATCTGCTCATACGATTTCAGACTGCGTTTGCTTGCATTCTTCTACGTATATGGTTGATTGCATGTTAATCTTCATTTCAATTTTGATTTCAATTTAAAGAGCCGATATGAATTTCTATTCCAGGAGCTGATTTCGATTTCAATTTCAATTTGGATTTGGATTTTTTATTTCGATTTGAATTTGGATTTGGAGTTTGATTTCGAGCTGAAGTTCGCCACAAAGGATTTTCGATTACAAGTCCATGTGTTTTTCTATTTCGATTTTACTTCACTTCCCTTTGATAATTGACTTCACCACATTTCGGTTTAGGACACGTTGAAATTGTAGGTTTTTTCGGACCTGGAGATCTTTGATTTCAAGAAGTTCTCATCTGACTAATGTTGCAATTTGATGAAATTGCAAATTTCAAGCATTCAAAAGATCAAATCATCTTATAGAACTTTTACGTTTAGAAAACGAGTTCATATAGCTAATTAGCTATTATCAATTTCACAAGTAACCTTAGATCTGAGATGTTTGATTAATCTGATGTGGATTCTGATTTGTGCAGATGGACTCAATTCGGAGATTTATGATATCGATTTCTGGGACCTGAAACTCATTCACAGAGACCTCCACTAAAACAAACTGATGGCAATACAAACGGTGTTCATCACAGAAATCTCAAGAACCATTACCGGGACCTGAAACTCATTCCCATGTTGACAAGTCTTTACAAAGTGTGGAAGACGAAGTTGAGCGAATATGCAAAGATGAGCGAGGTTTACTTCTTGATGATGAAACAACTTCAACCAGAGATGCAATGTGAGTACCGAGTTTACTTTGTTCAATACATCATCCAAAGTGAATAATTTAAAGAGATATAGATTGAATAAGATATGAATACCATAAACATATGGCATACAATAAAAAACCTCTCTGTGGATTAGGCCATGTAAACCATTCGGCATATGCAAGATGGCAGAGTTCATCAAAAAGTTGAGATAATTAAAATAAGATAGGAGTCCATTTGTGTTTGAGGGCTTAATGAAGCATTCGTTGACAGAAATATGTATCCATGACTCATAAAATCGCTATAGAGATCAGCTATGTTCACAATATATATAGCAGTTTTTGTATTAGTTTGTATGATTTAGTTTGTTCTTCTAGTGTCATAAAGTGATAGTTTTCATATGGAAGACTAAAAAAAGAAAGAATACAAGTGATTGCTTTTGGTTGATAGAAAAGATCAGCTACTTTATATGTAAACTCACCACCACATCATACCATATGGGAACTGGGAAGGACAACTCAACAAGTACCTACAATAAGATATGAATACCATCGTACAGTTCAGAAATTAGGATCATCATGATATTAACAATAACAAATTGTAAGCTTGTTTGTTGAATCAACAAAAGATCAAGTGCTTGCAGCTTATTCAAATTTCTTCTTTAACCTCTCTAACCGCGCAATTACAATCTGTATCGATATCGGTTCATGACATGGAAATCGTCTTCTGAAATCAAAATCGAAATTGGCCTCTGAAATCGGCTCTTGCAATTACTTCTCCAGAAATCGATATCGGCTCCTGCAATCGATAATTGGCTTCTGAAATCGAAACCCTAGTTTATCGAACAAAGGCAACAGTCTTGAAATCGAGCAGAAGAACTGAAGCTTAATTATCACGTTAACAAATATCTTTGTTCCATACTTCCATCCATAAAATTCATTTCTATCGATGCATTGCATACGAAACCTTTAAACTGCTAAACCTTATTCATCCTGCTCCTACTACTTCTACCTAGGTATTGGGATTTGGGATACCATTTTTAATTTTCTTTATAGTAAAAGACTATAAATCCATGCATATATGCACACACACTGATGTGTTACGGGCCTTATATATGCCCATTTTAATATGTTAAAATTCATGAATCATGATTCTAATTTCTATGGCTATGCATCAGCCATCATGCATTTGTCTCATTCCACGTTCCATTTCCATGTATATATGTGAAGTAGTTATCGAGCAAGACAGCTGGTTTGGTTAGCCGTTTAGGCTTGCCATGATTTTATTAACCAACCCGACTTAACCACCTAAACCCGTCCTATCCAAAATCCACCCGAACCTGACCAGACCCTACCCCGAATTTATGAGGTTCGTCTTTCATTATACCAATGTTCTAAACGGCGTGAGGCGTGGCGTGGCGTGGCGGCGAGGCCAAGCCTCAAGCCTTAGAAGCCACGGCGAAGCCATGGCGTTTTCAAGGCGTGACTTATGGCGTCAAATTTCTAATTCATATATAATATTATATATAAAACACATGTTTTGTAGTGTTACTCAATGAGTCAATAGTAATAAGCAAGTTAAATTAAGTTATATATTAACAAAAAGTAGCAAATAAAACGTAAAGAAAAATCAAATATCGCATTACGAAAACTGCGCATTAGGCCAAGGCGTGCGAGCTTAACGTGGCGTGAGACACAAGCCTTGGTGCCATGGCCTGCCATGCCGGCTGTGCGGCGAGTTTTTAGAACATTGGTTTTACCCTCCTCCACCCGAACCCACCCGATGCTCTGCCCTAAGTAGAATATGATAGTACGTCACAATATTAGTGTTTAAAAACCTTATTGATGACTTCGTATAAGTATTGTATAATTTGTGCGTATATGCACATTATATGCATATGTACATGTTTTAATGTTATACATAATGTAATTATTGCAAACAGTGCCATCTATTGTAAGCTGCATAGTGTCAATGTGTCATAATGCTCTTTATGTTTGTTATATGATTTTAATGTTATGTATGAAATTTGTGTTTTTTATAATAGGTATTAACGAGCATGTTCATATTGCATGTGAACGGTGCATAAACGTGGGGTTATAGATTATTTCTAAATTTTTTTCAAATGCTGAAATTTTTATGTTTTGTAGTGGATGAGTTGCAAAAAATATGCATATAAGGCGGGGTTTGATGTTAGGTTGGATGTGAAGAAGACAAACAAGAATGGGTCGATGCAGACTCAGTGGTTTGTTTGTAGTAAAGAGGGTTATCCCAAGAAGAAGAATTTTGACTCGCTCGAGATTCGTCCCAGCGATCAACGTGTCCGGAACTCCAATGTAAAACGTTCATGGTGCAACGCTTGTGTGAAAATACATTTGATAAAGGACAAGTCTCGATATGAGGTTTACAAGTTTGTCGAAGAGCATAATCATGTATTATTTAATAGCAATGAAAATCCGGGACATATCGTTGACTCAACTGTTAGATTAAATTAGCCCCTAATTTAATGAATGTTTTATAAAGAATTATTGTAATAGGCTTTTAGATGGCTTTATGGGTTTTTTAGCTAGAATATGGGCTTAGTCTTTTTCTATGTAAATGTACCCTTTATAAAGGTGTCTAGGGTTTTATTTTTCATTAGGTCAATTTGAAGTAACATACAAAAACACACAGACTATTCTCATGAGAATCATCTTATTGTAAAGTATGGTGTTCTTCATATTTTCTCCTCCATATTGTGATTCAATGAATATGAGATGAGATACTTTATCATTGTTCTAGATCTTCATGTTCATCTTATTTCTACATCTTATATATGGAGTCTTTATCTTCTATTGTTTGTCTAAAATGGGACCAACAATTGGTATCAGAGCCGATTGAAGAAACTTTTCTTCAAAATCGGTCATCTATGACAACAATAGAAGATTAGATGATTTATATCTTGTTTTGGTGCTTAGATTGATTCAATCACATGAACCTAAACACAAATATCATTCTAATGTGTGCCATCCCAAATTTTAGGAAATGACCCAAAATAAAATGAATGTAAAGTCAAGCAAGTTATTTGTGTTATGAATTAATTAAGATTAACACTTGATTAGCAATAGATTAGGAGAAATATGGAGAAATAAAGGGAGAAACTTGGAGAGTGAAATATACTTATGCAAGTATATTCAAGTGTGTTTTTACATTTACATAATGGAGGTATCTATACTACATAATCTTCTATTCATCTACATGGTTTATTATTCATCAACATGGTTGTGGATTTGACATGAAGGTTGAAATTTTCATCCACAAGTTATCCAAGTTAAATCCTTCACTCAACATATTCATATTTACAATACTTCCCCTTGGATGACAATTTCAAAACGAAGTTCAACCATTAAGTATTGCCTCATTAAAAACCTTGCTAAAGAAAACCCAGTGGGAAAAAACTTTAGCTAAGGGAAAAAGAGTGCAGCTGGTAGTTGACTCCCCCTAATGTTGACATCCATGAATCATCACATGTTATGCATATGTCGCATACCGATACCGTGAACGTGTTTTCTGAAAATTGTAGTCGGAAGCGCCTTTGTGAAAAGATCTGATGTGTTGCTGCTCGATTGAATATATTTCATTTCAATCTGATTATCTTTTATTAGATCTTGAGTGTATGAGAAGAACCTTGGAGGTATTTGTTTTGTCCTGTCACTCTTGATGTATCCTCCTTTCATTTGTGTGACACATGCGACATTATCTTCATAAATTAAAGTTGGAATTTTGCCTTTCTCTAGTCCGCACGAAGTCAGAATGAGTCGTGTCATTGACCTCAACCAAACGCACTCTCTACTAGCTCATGAAGTGCAATAACTTCGGCATGGTTTGAGGATGTGGCAACAAGCGTTTGTTTCTGAGAGCGCCAGGAAACAGCAGTACTTCCGTTCATGAATACGTATCCAGTTTGAGATCTAGCTTTATGAGGATCAGACAAATAACCTGCATCTGCATAACCAATCAAACCTTCTTTTGAATTGTTAGAATAAAATAGACCTAAATCAACAGTTCCTCGAAGGTATCGGAATATGTGTTTGATTCCGTTCCAATGTCTCTTTGTAGGAGATGAACTGAATCTTGCTAACAAATTCACTACAAAAGAAATGCCAGGTCTAGTATAGTTAGTAAGATACATAAGAGCTCCAATTGCACTAAGATATGGTACTTCTGGACCAAGAACTTCTTCATGTTCTTCACAAGGGCGAAATGGATCATTGTCGATATTAAGTGATCTAACGACCATTGGAGTGCTTAAAGGATTTGCTTTGTCCATATTGAAACGTTTTAAGATCTTTTCAACATAATTGGATTGATGCACAAGTATTCCGTTATGCATGTGCTCAATCTGTAAACCAAGACAGTATTTGGTTTTTCCAAGATCTTTCATTTCAAATTCTTCATTCAAAAGCACAATCACTTCTTGGATCTCCTTCTTTGTCCCAATGATATTCAGATCATCAACATAGACAGCTATTATTACATATCCATATGTTGTTTTCTTAATAAAGACACATGAGAAAATAAGATTATTTGTATAGCCTTTACTTACCAAGTAATCGCTTAAACGATTATACCACATGCGTCCAAATTGCTTTAACCCATATAAAGTTCTTTGTAACTTGATAGAATACATTTCTTTGGGTTTTGTTCTTAATGCTTCAGGTATTTTAAATCCTTCGGGGATTTTCATATAGATATCACTGTCAAGTGATCCATACAAGTATGCTGTAACAACATCCATAAGACGCATCTCTAAATTTTCAGAGACTGCTAGGCTGATTAAATACCTAAAAGTAATTGCATCCATAACAGGTGAATATGTTTCTTCATAATCAATTCCTGGTCGTTGAGAAAAACCTTGAGCCACAAGTCTGGCTTTGTATCTCATAATTTCGTTTTTCTCATTTCTTTTTTCGTACGAAAACCCATCTGTTCCCGACAGGTTTCACGGCTTTTGGCGTGAGAACGATAGGTCCAAAAACTTTTCTTTTATTGAGGGAATCTAGTTCAACCTGAATAGCATCTTTCCATTTAACCCAATCTTGTCTGTTTTGACATTCGATGACATACATTGGTTCAGGATCATCATTTCCAAAAGTATCACATTTAACAGCATAAGAAAATATATCATCGATATTTCTCATTTCATCTTTGCTCCATAACTTTTTCGTATACCCATAATTGATCGCAACCTCTTTATTAATATCATTCATTTCCTCTTCTGGGGAAATTTGGTTATTTTGTACTTCCTTAGGAACACTATGCTCTTTACCATTTGCAATTTCAGTTCCTTTTCTTTTTCGGGTATTTTTATCTTTAGAGCCCAATGGTCTTCCATGCTTCAGGCGTGCTTTAGACTCTTCCATGACTTTATCATTTGTTCGTCCAACTGGGACTTCAATCCGAGCTGGAGCATTCACAGCTGGTATATAAGATTTGGTCACTCTTTTTGTATTAGTAAATGCATCTGGTAATTGATTTGCAATTTCTTGTAAATGCATTATCTTTTGCACTTCCATTTCACATTGTTTAGTGCGAGGATCAAGACACAATAATGATGGTTCACACCATGAAACATCATTTTCTTGGGTTTTCTTCTCTCCCCCTAATGCTGGGAACATAGTCTCGTTAAAATGGCAATCGGCAAAACGTGTTGTAAAAACATCACCCGTTAGTGGTTCAAGATATCTTATGATAGAAGATGTTTCATATCCAACATATATTCCTAACCTTCTTTGAGGACCCATTTTTGTGCGTTGTGGTGGTGCAATAGGCACATATACTGCATATCCAAAAATTCTAAGGTGGGAAATATTTGGCTCTTGACCAAAAGCAAATTGTAGAGGAGTGTATGTATGATATGCACTTGGTCTCATGCGAATTAATGATGCAGCAAGTAAAATTGCATGACCCCATATAGAAACTGGAAGTATGTTTTCATTATTAATGGTCTAGCTATTAGCTGAAGACGTTTAATTAATGACTCAGCTAAACCATTTTGTGTGTGAACATGCGCAACTGGATGTTCAACAACAATTCCCACAGACATGCAATAGTCATTGAAGGCTTGAGATGTAAATTCACCAGCATTATCAAATCTCACCTTTTTAATAGAATAATCTGGAAAGTGTGCTCTTAATTTAATAATTTGAGCAAGAAACTTTGCAAATGCCACATTACGGGTTGATAAGAGGCAAACATGAGACCATCTACTTGATGCATCTATTAAGACCATGAAGTATCTAAATGGTCCACATGGTGGATGAATTGGTCTACATATATCACCTTGAATTCTTTCAAGAAACATAGGTGATTCCTTTTCAATTTTAGATGGTGAAGGCCTCACAATTAATTTTCCAAGTGAACAAGATGTACATGGAGTAACATTACCTGTTTGAGGGAATTTCTGGTCCTTCAGTGGATGTCCATGTGTACTTCCAATTATTCTGCGCATCATTGTCGATCCTGGATGGCCTAATCTGTCATGCCATAAACTAAATATCGCAGGATCACAACATTTTTCTTTAACTACCATATTTGTTTCAATCATATTTATATATGTATAATGTAAACCAGAATGAATTATTGGTAGTTTCTCTAGTACACGGTTTTTACACATAATATACATATATTTCTCATTCCCCAAGGTAACTGTTCGAGTATCATATCCATTAAGATATATATGTCATTGAAACTTAATAGATTTCTTTTCGATTTTGGAGAAAACAATGCATTATTTATAATGAACTTTGTACCATTCGGTAATAGGAAATGAGCTATTCCTATTCCTTCTATCACGTTTGCAGGACCTGATATAGTATGTATGATTCCTTTTGTTGGTTTTAATTTAGAAAAATATTTATTAGCTTTCAGGATGGTGTGTGTGGTACCACTATCCGGTATACACAAGTCCCCAACATTTGCTTGATGTCGTGCTCCGATGGAATTCATATCAAACTTGAAATGAGAAACAAAAAAAATGTGAGTTTATAATAATAATAATAATAATCGTAATAATAGAACAACGTTATTATAGAAATATTTTATGTGAAAAAGGAAATATATAGTTATGAAAACTTAAAGACATAGTATTTAGAATAAAAGATCATTAAGTTCATATAGTCGAGAAAAAGGGAATACATAGTTACGAAAAGGAAATACATATTTTTTTTAAAATAAAAGACTATCAACATTCATATAACTTAAATGTCGATATCGTTAAGAAAATCAGAAATGTTTAGATCAATGTTGGACAACTCCAAGTTGTCAATATGGTTTACTTCTTTCTCTTTTCCTTTAAGAGATTCTTTATAGAGCTGACAGAGATGTGGAGGTATACGGCACATCCTTGACCAGTGGTTTGTGCTACCACATCTGTAGCAAGAATCTTCAGGATTATGAGAATGACTTGTTCCGGCGTCATGTTTTATCATTTTGAGCTTATTTTGTGGTTGGGTCCTATATCTTTATGGAGCATGATGGTTATTTTCTCTTTGCCCACGACCACGGTTAAAACTACGGCCACGGCTGTAAGGGTGGCCTCGACCAAAATTGTAGTTTCGACCATGAAAATGATTTTGAGCAAAATGACCACGACCTCGTCCACGATCACGTCCCCGTCACCGTCCACGTAAATTATTTCTAGGACTGTCATTATTTATAGCATTTGCTTCAGGAAATGCTAATGAACCTGTTGGACGGGATTGATGATTTTTCATCAAAAGCTCATTGTTCTATTCAGCAACAAGTAAACATGAATTAAGCTCAGAATATCTTGTGAATCTCTGCATTCGGTATTGTTGTTGCAAAGTAATGTTTGATGCATGGAAAGTGGAGTAGGTTTTCTCCAACATATCCCCATCAGTAACACTTTGTCCACAAAACCGAAGTTGTGAACATATTCTGAACAATGCAGAGCTATAGTCATTCACTTTTTTAAAATTTTGAAATCTTAAAGTTCTCCACTCATCTCTTGCAGCTGGAAGTAAAACTTCCTTTTGATGATCAAATCTATCTTTAAGGTCTTCCCACAGAATGCTTGGATCACTAACGTTGAGGTATTCAAATTTTAACATATCGTCAACATGTTTTCGAAGGAAAACGTTGGCCTTTGCTTTGTCTTGCGACGAGCATTCATTGTATTCTTCTAAAATTTCTAAAATGCCCATAGATTCAAGGTGCATTTTGACATCCATAATCCATGACATATAGTTCTTGCCATTCACATCAAGAGGCGCAAACTCAATCTTTGCAAGGTTCGACATATTGTGACTATTAATCAACAAAGAAAAATTAGAATCCATTTATGTCTACAAATATTGAAATACAAAGAAGTGGAAGAGCCAAAAGTACAAACTTGCTTAAGAAAAAATAAAACTCATCAAGTGGAAGATTACTGACAGGAATAATTAGTAATATAAGTAATACGATGACGAGAAATAGGAGGGGATGAAGCATCTTCGGAAAAATCTTCTTGATTATATGAACTTGTAAAAGAAGAGTTAAGTGTGTTGAGAAAGTTTTTAATGGTTAATTTATAGTGTAAAATGTAGCCGTTGGAGATGTTTATTACCGTTATATATATAGCCGTTGGAGATGATTTTGTAAATAAAAGTTATAATTAATACATAAAATCAATAAAGATTATAATATCAGTGATGGTAGATATAAGATGTATGTAACAACCCAAATTTTAGTAAGTTGAAGGTTTAGTATCTAGAATGAAAGTAAGCTAAGGGACCATATTTCTAAGTATTGTTTTCTTTTGTAGTATTTTAGAATAAATGGGAATTTGGTGACCAAAGTGTGAAGAATGGGACTTTTGTGCTCAAGGGTGAAATGAGAAAGCTAGAATAAGATAAAACCCTACCTTCTTCATTCTTGTGTTTCATACGATGGAGAGGAGGATTTGAGAGAAAAGGAGAAGAACCCTAATTGGATTTGTGATGGAAAGAGCTGCAGAAATTGTTAGAGTCATCTTCTCCAAGGTTTGCTTTCTTCTTCTTCTTCTTCTTCTCTATGTTTGTTTAGGCTAGTTTATTAACCCTAAACGGACACCCTCTCGTCTACACCGGAATCCAAGTGGACCCCCTGTTCCTTCATGTAGGAGAAGAACAGGGGGATGACTCTAAACAAGTGGACACTAAACATATGAAAATGTGTCGGTAACGCACAAACCGGTGGTAATATTTTTATTGTTATTATTATTATTATTATTAAGATTATTAATATTATTAATATTATTATTAATGTTATTGTTATTATTCTTATACTTGAATTTACATAAATGTAGACAGTTTTTGGAACCGAATCGGGCAAGTGTTCTTTAATTCTATGGGTCGCGAAAATTATAGAACAACTCATCAACTCAACACCAAGTTCAACGACCTCAATAAAAAAATAAATTCTTTTGGCGGCATCTACAACAACTTGGTCACTAATAGATCAAGCGGAATGAGTGAGGCCGACATTTCACGAACGGCACACGAACGGTACCGAGCACAACTTGGGGTTGCTTTCACTCACGAACAAGCTTGGGAAGTCCTCAAAAAATGTCCAAAATGGGGAGCCGTTCCAACGATGACGACAACTTCATCGCGGGGTTCAAAACGTACCAAACCTTCCGATGATGACGATGAAGACGTCAACGAGGTCGAGCAACTTCAACGACCCATGGGGAGAAACAAGGCAAAAAAACATCAACGAGTAATACGAGTGGGTCGAATACGAACGAAAGTGTTACTCATCAGTTGTTGACGACCATAGGCTCGTTCAACGAGCATATTGAGGATACAACGGAGTACAAAATGAAAAAACTCGAACTTGAACGAGAAAAGTTGGAACTCGAACGAGAAATCGAACGAGAAAAACGATATCATAAAGACTTCGAGTTTTTCATATCCTCGCATGATCACCTTTCGAGAGACGCTTTGAGGGCTACTTTAGCGAGAAAAGAGAAAATTAAAAAATATCATAATTTTGGGTAATTTTGTATTTTGTAATTTTTATTTTTTTAGTGTTTTGTATTTTGTAATTTTTATTTTTAATGAATGATATGAATTTTTATCTTATTTTTATTTATTAAAAATATATAAATATTTTTATTTTGTTAAATAATTAAATGTATAAATAAAAGAATTAAAAAAATGAGGTGGCAAGAGGGTTTGAGGGTATGGGTACTCCACTTTAGGGTAAGGAGAGGGTAAGACCATCCACATCCCTGCAATTCATTTACACTTTCAATTGTGCCACATCAGCTTTTGCAATTACCTTCCACACACGTGCAATCCACCTATACTTTTAAAAGTGGTCCCCACTATAACATTTATTAATTACTTTATAAATTATTATATACATTTTATTTTTTAATTAATATAACATAATATATGAAATTCTTTATTTTAATTTAATGTTAATTAAAATATAAACATTAATTTCAAATAAACGATTAATATATGATATAATAATACAATACAATCATTTTATTTATTTTATAGTTCATTGTTTTAATTTAATATATAATTTATTAAATTATATCAACACACAACATTTATTGAATTAAAAAGATTACATATAGATAGAAATAAAATATTACATTAATCACTGTTTTCTTCTCCTGCAAATCGACTCCAAATCTCTTCAACCAAGTCTGCTTGTAGTTGATTGTTATGAAACCTGTTACGTATCCTTGCATGACTTTGAAGATAACTTTCATACTCAGGAAGATGATTTCGAGAAACTTGAGGCATAGATATACTAAAATTAGCATCATCTGTAAAATCAAATTGGCGAATATACGAGTCTCGTTCATCTTCCACAATCATGTTGTGCATTATTACGCAAGCTCGTAGTATTTCACCGATTATTTCCTTGAACCACATGCGTATCGATAAGGTGATGAAAGAACAATTCCATCTCGATGCTGAAAAAATAGAAGCAATGAAATCGTATACAGAAGCTATAAAAGAACGAGAGAGAAAAAAAGATGAACGAGAAAAAAAAGAGGAACGGGAGAAAATGAAAGAGCAACTTAAAAAAGAAGAATTGGCAATCAGGTTGATGGAAATGGATCCATCAACTATGACAGAGCAACAACGAAAGTTGTACGATAAAAAAATTCGTCAACTTTTAGACGAATAAGGATGTAATTTTATTTCTGTTATTTTATTAATCGTGCGTATTAGATTATGTTATATGTAATTTATAAATTAGATTATATGTAATTTTATCAGTATTGTATGTTTTATTATGTATAATAGTAATTTTAAGTAACTATTAAATTTAATGGTTAAAGTATAATTAATTTAATTAAAAATAAATTTATATTAATAATTTATTGTTTTTAATAATCGTGTGATGTATTATTTATTAAATAGTATTATTTAACTTATTTAAAAAAATAAAAATTGAGTAGATGAGATGAGGTGGCATTGCAATCAGAATTGCAACATTTGCAATTAAAATCTGATGTGGCTTTCAAAGCCTGACATGAATAGTGTTTGCAATTGCATTTGAAATCCCTGTGTGGATGCTCTAAGGAGAGGGTAAGGAGAAAAGCTGATGTGGCGCTGAGGTGACTCAGGGCTTGAGGGTATGGGTACGGAAGGCCTCATAATAGAAATATTAGTAGTCATAATATATATAATAAGAAGTCATCAATTTTCATATTGTTTATTTTGGTGTTTTATCTTCTTAATATATATGATTAAGGAAATACATACCTTGATTAGAGCTTTCGTGCTGATAACGTGTTATGAATTAATTAAGATTAACACTTGATTAGCAATAGATTAAGAGAAATATGGAGAAAGAAAGGGAGAAACTTGGAGAGTGAAATATACTTATGCAAGTATATTCAAGTGTGTTTTTACATTTACATAATGGAAGTATTTATACTACATAATCTTCTATTCATCTACATGGTTTGTTATTCATCAACATGGTTGTGGATTGACATGAAGGTTGAAATTTGCATCCACAAGTTATCCAAGTTAAATCCTTCACTCAACGTATTCATATTTACAATAATTTGTATTTTGTTTTTATATTCAATATTAGATAGTGAAATAAATCTTAAACCCCAGGGGCAGTTTTGTAAAGCTGTTAATATATATATATATATATATATATATATATATAAATAAAGAGGGAACACGTGTTGTTTTGAGTGATGATGTGTGTTTATGGGTTGAAAACGTGGCATTAAATTGGTTAAGTGATTATAGTTTATATACAATCTCTTCTATGTAAATGTAAACCTCGCTGGTCAGAAGAAAACTGTAGCAAACGAACTCAAGTTTAAGTGGTCGAAGGTTTCCGATCATGATTTGCGGATAATTCCGTTGGTCGACAGAAACTTAAGCAACAAGGCTATTAAGGTGAGTTTCTTGATGCTTTTACGAAAAATGAGATACATGCAAAAGTTGAGTGTTTATATTCATGCGATTTTTTTTGGGACTAAAAATTAGGACCGAAAACCGAACCGTATGTACCGGTTCGGTACTGGTTTGGTTTCGGTTTCGTTCTCGGGACGGGAAATTCGGTACTAGGACCACTTATGACCGAAAATATGAAAATGTATCAAATGAATATAAAAACCAATCGTAAACCAAAATATTTTTATAATATTTCAAACGTGTATCGAAACCATTCCTAAACAATTAAAAATTTAACAATCAAAAGTTTAAAACCGATCAAAAGTTCAATAAATTTCGGTCTTCTTTTAAGCTTTTTCTTTTTCAATTTGTTCATTTAGGAGATGGTATATCTTGATTAGAGAAAAATAAGGTTAGTTTATTAAAGAGATGATATGCATTCTTAAATAATTTCAAAAAACATTGCCTATTAATATTCCGGTTCCGTTTCGGGATTTTTCGGGAAAATCCCGGTACCGAATACCGAATCCCGATTTTGTGGAATACTTGGAACCGAAAACCGGACCGATTACATGGTACCGGTTCAGGTTTGGTACGGTACCGGTTCGGTTCGAAAAAATGGTACTCGAAACTCGTCCCTAGATATATATATATATGTGTGTGTTTTGAAAAGTTATGGAACTTGTAGACATGAACGTTTTAAATGATATGCATGAAATGTTTTGTTGTCCACGTGTGGAAATGCTCGGGACGCCGGGGTCATTATTAAAATGGCGAGAAACCACAATGAAAGGGTTTCAGTGTATGTTATTTGTTCCTGCACTTGAAACATCATGGGTGATTTTATAATCACTCTCAATTAATGGATCCACATGGTGCATACAACTCAAAGGAGGTCTCCAATAAGCAAAATGTTAATTTTAGCATGCAATGTTTTTACATGATGTTTATGATTTTGCATGTTATGTTTTATGATGATGTTATGCATGATGAGCTCACAAGGCCTTTGGCAAATTATTTTTACTTTTATACCTCCCTCGTCCAAAAACTAGGTGGCTCTGATACCAATATCGAAGGGGTACTGGTGATTAATAACATCAGGAAAGCGGAAACATAGTAAAACTAAATCTATCAGAGAATTAGAGACATCTCTTACGAAATGAAACATTATAATACCAACAAAGTTATAATTAACAGCATCTAAAATAGTATCTGGTATGTTCACTGATATAGTAATTAATAAAACCATTTATCAAAAAGATTTATGTTGTTTTAAAATCTGTTTTAAACGTAAGATTTATTTTTTAAAAAGTTTTCCTTACAACTTCTAAGAACATTTAACAGTTAATCTTTTTTCAAAATTACATAAGTAAAGGGTCTAACATGCTTCCGTACCTTTCTTCTTCTTTGACCGTAATACTACCGGGTCATGCCACGAGACTTTAACAGGCATTCCAGCCCCAACCTGTCTAATTTAAATAGGTAACTTCTCTGTAGCTCCTTCAGTAATATCCAGCACAACCTAGTTTCGTTTCCTACGTTAGGTGTATAGAAGGGAGATATGGATTTGGTTGGAGGGTTTATTTATGTAATAAAGAAACAAGAACAACAATAAAAATGGAACTCAAAAGATATAAGAAAAAGTAGGAGGATTTTATTTCATCATGAGAAATATTATACAAAAGTTGGTAGAGGTAGGATCGATGATCCTCCTTTTTCTCTCCCTTTTCTTTAATAGTACTCCTCCCCCTTATCTCTCTTTGTTATCTGATTCTTATCATCTTGAATTCATCTGCATCTCCTTGGAGTCTTGTCTCCTTGAAACTTGAGGTTGGCTTCAAGGTCATCTTGTTATTGGCTCTTGAGAGGGATGGTTATCTTGGGAACTTGTACCCCACTTGCCTTCTCTTTTTGAGCTTCCTTCATCATTTATTTCATGGGTGGCTAGAAGCCATGTTTTCTCCTATTAAAATATGGGTCACACCTATCTTTAAGACATATTTCCAACTTTTATCTGGTTTTGTCTTGTAGTATATGCTTATCTTATTCATTATCAGATGCTAAATTAACACTTGTATCTTCTTCTGTCTCTTTCTCCTTGTTGATAGAACAAGAAGAACATCTTCCTTTAATATGTCATCTGAACACACATAATCGATGTTGGGCCTGTGGACTGGATTTGATAATCCCTTTATTTAACAGATCAATCTTTGTCTTCAGATAATTCTTTGCTAATCTAGGTGTTGTTTTGGCTGGGGAAATCATTACTGATGAATAAATCTTGTTTCCTCCATAAGTACGGAATCCTCTTTTAAAGCTTGCTTCCATCCCTTGTAGGATTATCCTTAAACCGAGTGCTCTTCGATAATGAATATCGTTTTCACAAAATTTTTGAAAATTTTCTTTTTTATTTGTTATCGAATTTGAAAAGGCTTCAGATTTTGCTATTTGCATAAAATGAAAAGCCGAATATCTTTTTTCTTCATAAAAATCTGGTCGTGCAGATAAAAACTTTAGGACCAAAATATATTTTGTGGTAATCGTAGGGTTATTCAAATAACAATCTCTCTCTCCTGACATTATCCAATATGGTAAATCTGATATTTCTGGAAAAATCAGGAGAAATAATATATATCAAATTTATAGCACCAAAATCGTACCAATGCCTAATCTCGCGAGGAGATGATCCTTGTAAATAATTAATCCTGGGATAGATCCCAGAAAAATCCACATATCTGAAACCTGTTCTTGAAAGATTATATAAATCTTTCATCATTAAAGTCTGATTTTCAGCAAAAGTTTGCGGAAAAGGGACATCTATCATCATTTTCTTTTCTGCAAAAATCATTTTTTCTGCAAAAATCATTTTTTTTGAATGAGGTCTAAAAGACCAAGATTCTTTACTTGTCCTTTGACCTTCTTCTTCTATCATTTGTTCTTCTAATGAAGAAGGAATATCTATCTTGTCAGATTTTCCTTTTATCAAACTTTTAATTTTAAGACTATTTCCTTTATAATTTTTTATTCCATCTTCCATTATCTGGGCTGCTCTTACTAGTAAATCTCTGACTTGTTCATTATTGCCCGGGAGATTAGCAATATCAATAATATCTGAAACAGTATCTGTGATTAACTGTATCTCTTCATCCATTAAGAAGAGGATGCTGCTGATTTCCTTAGCCATCTTTTCCATCTCTGATTAAGAAATCTGCTAAAACATTTTTATCAGATTTTATAATTTCAATATCAAAATTATATTCAGACAAAAGAGTTTGCCATCTAATTAATCTTTTATACTCAAATTTAGAAGGTAAATTATTTTTAATAAATGCTTTTACCTAGGTATTATCACTTCTTAGTATAAACGTTTTAGGCAGTAAAAAGTAATAAATTTTTTAATAAATGCTTTTATCTGGTTTGCGTATCAGTAAATGTACCAGAACAATATCTACAAATACTTTCTCCAATTTTTCCTATTCTGAATTATAATCTATTCTCTTAAGGACTCCATTCCAATGATTTTCAGAGGCATCAGTTTCAAGAATTAAATTATCATCCTCCCTTGGCAATTGTAATTTAGGTAACCTTTTACAATAACCTTTTATTTTTCTTTCCTGATTTTTTAGGTTTTTATCAAAACTAAAAATCTTATTTTTCTTAAGTAAGTCTTGGAATGGTTTTCTTAATATTGCTAATTTTTTAATAAAATCATATGCATAATTAAGAATTCCTAGAAAACTTTATATTTATTTCTTATCTATTAATTTATCAGGAAATTAATTGATTTTCTCTAAGATGTAGCTTTGGAGTTCTATCCCTTTACCATCAATTTTCATTCCTAAAAACTCTATCTGTTCTTGTATTAGTTTATTTTTCTTTTCAGATAAGGCTAATATATTTTTTATACATAATTCTTCAAATATTTTTAGATGTTCTAAATGTGAATCTATAGCGTTGGATAATATTAAAACATCATCAACATATACAAAAATAAATTCATAATCTTTAAAAATACTATCCATTTTCCTTTGAAATATCTGAGGAGCATTTGTTAGTCCAAATGGCATTACAAGCCATTTATATTGACCTTGGGGTGTAGAAAATGATGTGTATAATATACTATCAAGATGCATTTTTATTTGCCAAAATCCACTTTTACAATCAAAATTTGAAAATATCTTTTTATTCGTAGTCCAATTTATTAGGCTTTCTTTATGAGGTAAAAAATATCTGTCAATTATAGTATTATCATTTAGCTTTTTATAATTTATTACCATCCTAGCTTTTCCTCTAGCTATTTCAGCATGTTTCCTTACCATAAATGCTGGTGAGCTGTGAGGGCTATTACTGGCTCTAATCGGTTTAAGATCTAATAATTCTTTAATTTGAATTTTAAACTCATTTTGCTCTTCAGGATTATATCTCATGGTTTGACTCTAATTTCTTTGTTTTTATCTTTCATTTCTAGCTTAGCAGTAATCTGATTTTTATCCCAAAACTGTAACGGGTTTTCCGTATCATTGTTTTAGTTTATGTTTTATATTTTCAATGTCTAAATCTAGTTTTCGTAGATTTACTTGGTAATCTAGAATTGTTTCTTTTGGTTGGTATTTTAATAATGGGGTTCCTTTGGGAAAAATCGGTTTTGAAGTGTATCCTATATCACCACGTTGGGTTGTGCGTTTTTTAAAAAGAATTGGCAAATTTTTGCCATAGGCTCTTTTTAATCTATTTATAACAATTATATGATGACAAGGTGTTTTAAATATAATTTCAAAAGAAATTATATCAAAAGTTACTTTATGAAATCTTTGTAAAAAGTAACATTTGATATAACTTCTTTTAAAATTATATTTAAAACACCTTGTCATCATATAATTGTTATAAACAGATTAAAAAGAGCCTATGGCAAAAATTTGACAATTATTTTTAAAAAACGCACATCCCAACGTGGTGATATAAGATACACTTCAAAACCGATTTTTCCTAAAGGAACCCCATCATTAAAATACCAACCAAAAGAAACAATTCTAGATTACCAAGTAAATCTACGAAAACTAGATTTAGACATTGAAAATATAAAACATAAACTAAAACAATGTTATACGGAAAACCCGTTACAGTTTTGGGATAAAAATCAGATTACTGCTAAGCTAGAAATGAAAGATAAAAACAAAGAAATTAGAGTCAAACCCATGAGATATAATCCTGAAGAGCAAAATGAGTTTAAAATACAAATTAAAGAATTATTAGATCTTAAACTGATTCGAGTCAGTAATAGCCCTCACAGCTCACTAGCATTTATGGTAAGGAAACATGCTGAAATAGCTAGAGGAAAAGCTAGGATGGTAATTAATTATAAAAAGCTAAATGATAATACTATATTTGACGGATATTTTTTACCTCATAAAGAAAGCCTAATAAATTGGACTACGAATAAAAAGATATTTTCAAATTTTGATTGTAAAAGTGGATTTTGGCAAATAAAAATGCATCCTGATAGTATATTATACACAACATTTTCTACACCCCAAGGTCAATATGAATGGCTTGTAATGTCATTTGGACTAAAAAATGCTCCTCAAATATTTCAAAGGAAAATGGATAGTATTTTTAAAGATTATGAATTTATTTTTGTATATGTTGATGATGTTTTAATATTATCCAACGATATAGATTCACATTTAGAACATCTAAAAAAATTAGTAGAATTATGTAAAAAAATGGATTAGCCATATCTGAAAAGAAAACCAAACTAATACAAGAACATATAGAGCTTTTAGGAATGAAAATTGATGGTAAAGGGATAGAACTCCAAAGCTACATCTTAGAGAAAATCAATTCATTTCCTGATAAATTAATAGATAAGAAACAAGTACAAAGATTTCTAGGAATTCTTAATTATGCATCCGATTTTATTAAAAATTTAGCAGTATTAAGAAAACCATTCCAAGACTTACTTAAGAAAAATAAGATTTTTAGTTTTGATAAAAACCTAGAAAATCAGGTAAGAAAAATAAAAGGTTATTGTAAAAGGTTACCTAAATTACAATTGCCAAGGGAGGATGATAATTTAATTCTTGAAACCGATGCCTCTTAAAATCATTGGAGTGGAGTCCTTAAGAGAATAGATTATAATTCAGAATAGGAAAAAGTTGGAGATAGTACTTGTAGATATTGTTCTGGTACATTTACTGATGCGCAAACCAGATATCATATAAATGAAAAAGAATTATTAGTTGTAGTAAAAAGTTGTCAAAAATTTTATTACTTTTTACTGCCTAAAACGTTTATACTAAGAACTGATAATACCTAGGTAAAAGCAATTATTAAAAATAATTTATCTTCTAAACCTGAGTATAAAAGATTAATTAGATGGCAAACTCTTTTGTCTGAATATAATTTTGATACTGAAATTATAAAATCTGATAAAAATGTTTTAGCAGATTTCTTAACTAGAGATGGAAAAGATGGCTGAGGAAATCAACAACATTCTCTCCTTAATGGATGAAGAGATACAGTTAATCACATATATTGTTTCAGATATTATTGATATTGCTAATCTCCCAGGCAATAATGGACAAGTCAGAGATTTACTAGTAAGAGCAGCCCAGATAATGGAAGATGGAATAAAAAATTATAAAGGAGATAGTCTTAAAATTAAAAGTTTGATAAAAGGAAAATCTGACAAGATAGATATTCCTTCTTCATCAGAAGAACAAATAATAGAAGAAGAAGGTCAAAGGACAAATGAAGAATCTTTGTCTTCTAGACTTCATTCAGAAAAAACGATTTTTGCAGAAAAACCGATTTTTAAAGAAAAGAAAATGATGATAGATGTCCCTTTTCCGCAAACTTTTGCTGAAAATCAGACTTTAATGATGAAAGATTTATATAATCTTTCAAGAACAGATTTCAGATATGTGGATTTTCTGGGATCTATCCCAGGATTAATTATTTACAAGGATCATCTCCTCACGAGATTAGGCATTGGTACGATTTTGGTGCTATAAATTCGATATATATTGTAACAACCTGAATTTCAAGTTTGAGATATGAAAGTTTAGTGTCCTTTATGCAAGAAATGAAAGTTAAGTTAAGGGACTTGTTTGCAATTAGTGAAAGATATTTATAGACTCAAACTTCTAGGGCAACCCCCATTTGCAAAAATCAGTGAAATTATCTTGTGTGGGTGTTGGTGGCGTGAAACAAGAAAGAGAGAAGGAAGAAGGAAAGAAGGGTTTGAGAAGAAATTCAAGAGGAAAAGAGAAATCAAGGAAGATATTGCAAGGTAATACATCCTAATTAGTTCTTCTGATTAGTGTAATGCTTCTCCTTCTTATTGTACCGAATTCTTAATACTGATTTGGAAGATTGCTTGAGTTTTCACCATATTTCTTTCAAAATGAGTTTTATGGGTTTTGGTCTTAATAAATCGATTTAAGGGGTTATAGATGGATTAACTGAGCGATTGGGGATTGTGGATGAACCCTTATAGTTGTCTAATCAAACTAATGGCTTAAATCGGAGTTTAAAGCGGTTTTAGAATTTCTAAGTTCGAACAACAGCCTTTTCCGGACACCAGTGTTTGGTGGTGTCCAGATATGTTGCATGTGTCCGGGTAAGTGTCTCGTGAAGGTGTTCGGGTAGTTTTGCCCGGATAAGAGGTGTGTCCGGATAAGCGTAGTGTCCGGATAAGTGGTGTGTCCGGATAAGTGGTGTGTCCGGATAAGTGTGGTGTCCTGATAAGTGTAGTGTCCGGATAAGTGTAGTGTCCGGATAAGTGCTGTGTCCGGTAAGGGGTATCCGGACAGTAGGGCTGAGATATTTTATCTGATTCGAATACAATGCCCTTAGGTGTTCGGTTGGATTAGCTTGGTGATTTCAAGAAGTGCGATCAGCGTCATCAAGGTGAGTTCCCTAAACCTATTTACGACGCAATGTGTTAATTGTTCTTTTAACTGATAATGGTTCACTTTGAGCACGAAATGTTTACCAAATCGATATGCATGTTTTTACATGAAAGCTCATACTTTATTCAAAGAATATTTAGCATGATGAAATGATTATATGGTTTACGAGATTCCAAGTTGTATGAAGTATGACATGTGATGTATGCTATGTGGAGTCGGTCTGCACCGTGGGATCGGTATGCTCTGGGATCCGATGATCCCTTGGACATGGGTGATGAGCCGATAGGTTGGAATCTGTTTCCCTCCTATTCGGGTAGAGGGGAGTCTGCTTGGGCCCCGATACGAGGCGAGAGGGGAGTCTGCTTGGGCCCCGATCATGGTTAGTTTATGCGGTCCTCATCACGGTGCAGTACCATGTTTGACGTTATGTGAAGTTTGATGATGAATTTTATAAACGATTTTCCCAATGTTTATATATGTTGTTTTCGGAGGGAATTCACTAGACCTTTTGGTCTAACCCTCGCTTTTCAAAACTAAACCATTTTCAGGTAAGCAAGTAGTAAGAGGCTCAAGTAAGTGAGCAAGAGCATGATTGAGTACAGATGCAGCTAGAGACTGTGCCGATGCCACTTGTAGTAGTAGTTGTTCTCAGTTGTGTATAGGTTGTTTCCGCCAACCTTAGTTTGGGAATGATGTAACTGAATTTTGGGACCCAGTTTTATTACAAGAGTATAATTTAATGCTTTGGTTGTCTTGTTATGTTATTGGGATGTTACAAATGGTATCAGAGCCATAGTTTAAGGGATTTAGGTGACCGGACGGGCCGAAACTTAAACTTGGGAGTAGAAGATCACAACTGAGAATCAGGAAACGCGTTAAGAGGGCACTAATGTAGACCCAGGAAATGCGTTAGGAGGACACTATTATGGAGATAGGACTAATAAGGTACTGAGGACTGTCATGTAAGGTAAGTTTGAGATTGCACCTGGCCAGTGTAATTGCGAACTTACAGGTACATGTATGTGCTTAACCTACCTTATTAACCTACCTAGTGCTCATGTCGTGTTCCAGTACGTTAGATTGTCAACAAGATCCCTGAGGGGTAGACTGAGACCCCTTGTTGGGGAAGTTTCTTGAGAGGTCACTTATGATGTGATGTATGTATACATCGTAGAGAAAGAATGTTGTATAGAACGTTATGAGTCGGATAGAGGTAACTCTTCGTGGATTCGAAGAGGATGGATGTTGTGTTTGAGTAAGACTCCTATTTCGGGAGAGTCCCAGTTCTAGAAATCATGGGATAGATCGGTCGGGATGGTAAGAAAGGGCGATGTCGAAACCTTGAAAGTGCCAATAGAGCTTTGAATTCTTATTCGAGCTTTTCAAGGACAGGGTAAATGAAATAAGATACCTATAGTGAAATGAAAGCATATAGGAGTGGAAAGTGAGATAGTTGTTCAAAGCGAAATAGTATGAAAGGGTTGAGTAAGTGAGAGGTGGAAAGTGTGTTCAGCAAGTTGTTGCGTGACCGAAAGGACGACCATTGGTCATAGGTGGAGTGTCAAGGATAAGTTGCGTAATTAAAGCGGTTGACCTTGTTAGAGTGAGTAGCCTTCAATTGCAAATAGAGTCTCATGCATGGCGTTCTTTTATGTAACATGAAATTTTCACGATTTAAAATAAGAATGTAAATGTCAACTTTGAACAAAATGAGTTAGCTTGTACGAGTGCACGTTTAAAGAAAAAGCGATTTCAGTACGTCGCACATTGAAATTTTGAGGTAAACGATTTGCAAAGTATTCCACACTTTTAATGATAAGTTAAATTGTTACAAAAATGGCCAAGGAAATGGTTACCTGCAATTCACTTATAACCAAAATGCTTATTGACCTTTTTGATATCATACAATTGAGTGTGAGAACCGACTGGTTTACTTTGTGTCGGTAATTCTTTCAGAATTGTCTCATATGAAAAGATTTTCATGCAAATTATTACTCTCGTAATAACATTGTTCGGATTGAGCAAGATTGGGGTTCACGGGAAGATGCATGCCAACGATTCTCGAATCGTTGTGCAGAGTTTTGAAGTTATAAGAGCGATGGGGTCACGGGTACCCGAGTTGTTTCTAAATGTTGTTTATTTAAAATGATAAAATGTACGAAATGATTTGTCTTTTGCGTTGTCATGCATGAAGGCTATGAACTCACTAGGTCGTAGGATGTTACATGTTAAGCTAAGGAAGAACTTCAAGAGTGAAGAAGTGTCGGACAAATCAGGAAAGAATGTTGTAGCCTTAGTATTTGTGTTCAAGAGGAAAGGTGAACAGGGGTAGAGTCGGAAGTGGATTATAGTGTCGGTTGTATGAGGGTTTGCACCCTTGTTCGGTAACTGGAAGTACGGTTGTCAAGGGACGGTTGTGTCCGGAGGAAGGACTCGAAGCCTTCTAGGTGATGGTTTTTTGCAACTCGTTTTGAGTAGTGTGATGAGGAAGAATGAAATGTCTATAGCGTGGGAGTATGAGTTTTGAGGTGAGCTCGTAATGTTGATGTTACATAAGTAGGTTTCGAAAAGAGGGAGGCAGATCATGAAGTTGATTATGATATGTGGAAGGATTAGGTTCCGTAGGGAACCCCTGTTATAGAATAAGTTAAGAAGGTAGTTACAGGTTGTCAGTTGATGTAGAAGTCGACTGTTGTGTAAGATGGTTGAGTCCGAAGACTTGAACCAGAAGGTTGAAAGTTGATAGAACACCTTGTAGAGGTGCTAAGAGGATGAGAAGTTATTGTTGTGATTAAGCGTTCTATTTACGAAGTATGGAGGGTTCGTAGAATGATGAGGTATGTAACACGAGCGAAGTAAGTGTGTAGATTCTATCATCCAGTGAGGGACTGTGTCCAGCTTATGTAAGGCCTCGGATCGTAAAGAGCGAACAAGAACGCTTACATTTGAGCTAATTGGGAACTAGGAAGTTATAGTTCAGCTAGAGTGAGAAAGGACAAAGTAGCGAGATAGACTCGATTGTGTATGCGAGAAAATGTGAAGGCAAGTTCAAATTGTGTACGAATGACCATGAGAGACTTGGTCGGTAGTGTGATGATAGGAGTGGTGGATGTACGAGCTAATAATAGCTTCAATTGCCAAGATTTCTGTATCAGCCGGTGATGTAGTAAGGTGATGTTAGAAAGATGAAGGATTAGAAGGAAGTCCGTTTGGGATTTTCGGGTGGAATGTACGATTTGCAACCCTAGTTGTGAAGTACGTGGTTTGTAAGTTGGTGTTTATTTTGACTGTTATCGGAATGGAATGTCGGGGCAGAATTGGGTGATTGCCCAGCTGTGACACCAAGCTTTGTGGTTATGTATGTTGTTAAGTATATTCTTGAAGGCAGAGTAAGTTTAAAGAAGATGATGAATAGATTAGTCGAGCTGTAGTATAGTAGACGAGAAATTGTTAAAGAATGATAATTGTTCCTTATGCGTGAGGGAATGATCCTAGAAGGAACTAGTTGGAAATGTTGGTTATGTTTAAGGAATGACATGATGATGATTATGGGTCGGAGTGGTGGTATGATCATTAGTTTATTTGAAATGTCATGATAGAGGTATAAGCCTCCGGTTGGTTGATTAAAATTTTATAGATTTGTTAGGTAATGCCGTTCATTTGTTATTACAGGATGTGTTACAATTCTTGGGGAAGTGTTATTGAGATTAACACACTGATTGTTAAAGAATTATTTAAGGTAAATCTAAGTAAGAAAGCCGGGATGACGGTATTTATATATCTGTCTGATTTTATGATCATGGTGGTTAATCGAAAGAATTGTGGAACCCGAGTTCGGGGTGTTCCTGAGTTAATAGATCCGTTTGTAATAGGGATTCCAAGGGGGGTGGATTATTAGAGTGAATAGGGGACGTTACTAAGAAACACACTTTGGGGTCATTGGAAGTTTAAAGAGGATGAGGGTTGTGTTAGTCAAGATGTGGTGGGATAGATGTGAAATCCTTAAAGAATGTGAATTGTTGCTTATGTGTGAGAGAAATGTCTGAGAAGGTAAAAGTTGGAGATTAAAGAATGTGTAGTGATGTCGAACACTGGTCTTGTTTCAAGACGGCTTGGTTGAATGCCTTAAGATAAGATCTTGGTGCAACTGTTTGGTTAGGCAAGTATTGAGAAAGTGTTATCAGCATGTGGATAGGTCAGGAGAGAGGGGCAAGTAATGTTTGATGAGCAGTGCTCCACGCTAACGTGGGGAGGTGAAGATAGTATGTCGGATTAAGTGAGTAAATTGGAAGTAGTAAATGTGGCAGTATTACCAGAAGGGTGCTGTGTTATGTAGATTGTCAGTGATAAATGTGCGAACTGTTGGAACGAGTTTTGAGGAAGGGATTTGTGTATGATTTTGTGCAGGAAAGAAGTGGATTAGACAACTGAATGAGTTAAGTTAAGTGACCTTGTGAGAAATGTATAAATGAATTGGTCGTGCAGTGATTGAGCTAGTGAGAATAGTATGGTGTGACCATGGTTACTCCTCCCAGTTGAGTGAGGATAACCGGAGTTATGTGTTATATGTCTGAGCGAACGTGGCAATCAACGAGGAATTTATGTGTTTCAGGATAAGTTTAATTTGAGTAGGTGAACACTTCAACGATGGGTTTGGAGGTTCCTACTCTTAGTTGCGTATAAGTATGTAGTGGTGAAGTGATGAGGATAAGGGAGTTGGTTGACGAACTGTGGTCGAGGTGGTCTGAGTAAGGGAAGTGTTGGCCGCTTAGACGATTGTTGGTTGAGGGAAGTGATCTTGGATTGCTTGTATTGCGACGAAGGAACTCTGGGTTGTGAGTTGTCGGGACGTACGGGTTTGGTCTGGTGCCAAGCTGTCAAGTGTGTGTTTGTCTCTTGGTAAGTGAATACTATGTTGTGACGGAGATTTAGCCAGGTTCCTCCTTAAAGGAAGTATAGATGCTTGAGAAGCCTTAGTTAATCTTCTGTTGTCAAGACCGATCAGGTAGGAACAATAGCCTACGAGTTAGGAGTACCGTAAGAACTGAAGGAAACGCACCCAAGGTTCCATGTTTCGAGTTTAATGAGGTGGTTGACTGAGTCAGATATGGCTTTACTTTGGGAAGTGTCGGTTTTGATGTGGGCAAGATACCCGCATCTTTTCCCCAATAAGGAATTCCGGGGACGAAATTCTTTTAAGGGGGGAGTGTTGTAACAACCTGAATTTCAAGTTTGAGATATGAAAGTTTAGTGTCCTTTATGCAAGAAATGAAAGTTAAGTTAAGGGACTTGTTTGCAATTAGTGAAAGATATTTATAGACTCAAACTTCTAGGGCAGCCCCCATTTGCACAAATCAGTGAAATTATCTTGTGTGGGTGTTGGTGGCGTGAAACAAGAAAGAGAGAAGGAAGAAGGAAAGAAGGGTTTGAGAAAAAATTCAAGAGGAAAAGAGAAATCAAGGAAGATATTGCAACGTAATACATCCTAATTAGTTCTTCTGATTAGTGTAATGCTTCTCCTTCTTATTGTACCGAATTCTTAATACTGATTTGGAAGATTGCTTGAGTTTTCACCATATTTCCTTCAAAATGAGTTTTATGGGTTTTGGTCTTAATAAATCGATTTAAGGGGTTATAGATGGATTAACTGAGCGATTGGGGATTGTGGATGAACCCTTATAGTTGTCTAATCAAACTAATGGCTTAAATCGGAGTTTAAAGCGGTTTTAGAATTTCTAAGTTCGAACAACAGCGTTTTCCGGACACCAGTGTTTGGTGGTGTCCGGATATGTTGCATGTGTCCGGGTAAGTGTCTCGTGAAGGTGTCCGGGTAGTTTTGCCCGGATAAGTGGTGTGTCCGGATAAGCGTAGTGTCCGGATAAGTGGTGTGTCCTGATAAGTGATGTGTCCGGATAAGTGGTGTGTCCGGATATGTGTGGTGTCCGGATAAGTGTAGTGTCCGGATAAGTGTTGTGTCCGGGAAGGGGTATCCGGACAGTAGGGCTGAGATATTTTATCTGATTCGAATTCAATGCCCTTAGGTGTTCGGTTGGATTAGCTTGGTGATTTCAAGAAGTGCGTTCAGCGTCATCAAGGTGAGTTCCCTAAACCTATTTACGACGCAATGTGTTAATTGTTCTTTTAACTGATAATGGTTCACTTTGAGCACGAAATGTTTACCAAATCGATATGCATGTTTTTACATGAAAGCTCATACTTTATTCAAAGAATATTTAGCATGATGAAATGATTATATGGTTTACGAGATTCCAAGTTGTATGAAGTATGACATGTGATGTATGCTATGTGGAGTCGGTCTGCACCGTGGGATCGGTATGCTCTGGGATCCGATGATCCCTTGGACATGGGTGATGAGCCGATAGGTTGGAATCTGTTTCCCTCCTATTCGGGTAGAGGGGAGTCTGCTTGGGCCCCGATACGAGGCGAGAGGGGAGTCTGCTTGGGCCCCGATCATGGTTAGTTTATGCGGTCCTCATCACGGTGCAGTACCATGTTTGACGTTATGTGAAGTTTGATGATGAATTTTATAAACGATTTTCCCAATGTTTATATATGTTGTTTTCGGAGGGAATTCACTAGACCTTTTGGTCTAACCCTCGCTTTTCAAAACTAAACCATTTTCAGGTAAGCAAGTAGTAAGAGACTCAAGTAAGTGAGCAAGAGCATGATTGAGTACAGATGCAGCTAGAGACTGTGCCGATGCCACTTGTAGTAGTAGTTGTTCTCAGTTGTGTATAGGTTGTTTCCGCCAACCTTAGTTTGGGAATGATGTAACTGAATTTTGGGACCCAGTTTTATTACAAGAGTATGATTTAATGCTTTGGTTGTCTTGTTATGTTTTTGGGATGTTACATATATTACTTCTTCTGATTTTCCAGAAATATCAGATTTACCATATTGGACAATGTCAGGAGTGAGAGATTGTTATTTGAATAACCCTACGATTACCACAAAAGATATTTTGGTCCTAAACTTTTTATCTGCAGGACCAGATATTTATGAATAAAAAAGATATTCGGCTATTCATTTTATGCAAATAGCAAAATCTGAAGCCTTTTCAAATTCGATAACAAATAAAAAAGAAAATTTTCAAAAATTTTGTGAAAACGATATTCATTATCGAATAGCACTCGGTTTAAGGATAATCCTACAAGGGATGGAAGCAAGCTTTAAAAGAGGATTCCGTACTTATGGAGGAAACAAGATTTATTCATCAGTAATGATTTCCCCAGCTAAAACAACACATAAATCCACAGAGATTTATCTGAAGACAAAGATTGATCTGTTAGATAAGGGATTATCAAATCCAGTCCACAAGCCCAGCATCGATTATGTGTGTTCAGAGGACATATTAAAGGAAGATGTTCTTCTTGTTCTATCAACAAGGAGAAAGATACAGAAGAAGATACAAGTGTTAATTTAGCTTCTGATAATGAATAAGATAAGCAGATGCTACAAGACAAAACCAGATAAAAGTTGAAATATGTCTTAAAGATAGGAGGGACCCATATTTAAAGAGGAGAAAATGTGGCTTATAGCCACCCATGAAATAAATGATGAAGCAAGCTCAAGAAGAGAAGGCAAGTGGGGTACAAGTTCCCAAGATAACCACCCCTCTCAAGAGCCAATAACAAGATGACCTTGAAGCCAACCTCAAGTTTCAAGGAGACAAGACTCCAAGGAGATGAAGATGAATTCAAGATGATAAGAATCAAATAATAAAGAGAGATAAGGGGGAGGAGTACTATAAAAGAAAAGGGAGAGAAAAAGGAGGATCATCGATCCAACCTCTACCAACTTTTGTATAATATTTCTCATGATGAAGTAAAATCCTCCTACTTTTCCTTATATCTTTTGAGTTCTATTTTTATTGTGGTTCTTGTTTCTTTATTACATAAATAAACCCTCCAACCAAATCCATATCTCCCTTCTATACACCTAACGTAGGAAACGAAACTAGGTTGTGCTAGATATTACTGAAGGAGCTACAGAGAAGTTACATGTTTAAATTAGACAGGTTGGGGCCGGAATGTCTGTTAAAAGTCTCGTGGCATGACCCGGTAGTATTACGGTCAAAGAAGAAGAAAGGTACGGAAGCATGTTGGACCCTTTACTTATGTAATTTTGAAAAAAAGATTAATAGTACAACCGAAAGTTTACGAAGGTAAAAAGATCAGAGATTCAGAAAGGTTAACAAAAGTTTGGAGTTCTCCTTATAACGTAAGGTTTCGACATTAAGACCCGATAATATAATGGTTTATTGTTATGTTATGGCATAAGGGATGATATGAAAAAGTGGGTGTCACATAATGTTTATTTTTCTGTTTTATGCTTATTGGAAATCCAATCTTTGATTTAAATAAGTTTTGGATAAGTTTTGAAAGAAAATTATTGATTCTCTTCACAAAATCCGATTCTGCACACCACATGTTTGATGAAATGAAAAATCTAAGTGAAGATTTGATTCTATTTGGTTCAAATCTGATCTGATTTACTTCATGTGTGTGTTTAGATTCTTTCTCATTCATTGGTCTTATTTGATAAGCACAAAGTAGATGGTTGATCTATGATCCCATCCTTGTGTGTGCTTTAGTCCATTGAAATATTTGCATCTTGGTAGTAAGGTTGTTGATCCTTGACCTGACCTTTATTTAAATCCAAGATTGGACTCTCTTTGATCCAGATTTTATTTATATTCCGCTGCTCATAATTGTTTACATGAAAAACAAATTAATTTGGGTCTTGAAAAAGTTGTTTGAGAAAGATTTGGTGTTGTGATGTTCAAAGTCAGATCTGAAACAAGTTTTAGAACTTTGATTGCTTAAATTCAATTTTTTGAATTGATCAATCAGAAACTTGACTTTTTGAAATCTTTGTTCTAAAAATATTATGGAGATCGATTTGTTCATTCTACATCAAATTCGATTGGTGAACATTTGATTAGAGTGGAGGGTTTCAAAGAGAATAAGGAGTTTGTATCAATGATAAACAACAAGTTTTTGTTCAAGAAATTAATGCTTCTGCCAATTTGATGTTAAAACTAATTCAGAATGATTGTTTCAAAACAACAAGTTGTTGTAACAGAATTTTGTTGTTGGAGTTAAAATAGAAAGTTCTTGTTACTGTTCATAAGTATCGACCAGAGATTATCAAAGGCTGTTATTTCATATTTTTTTGTCAAATATGTTAACAACAACAAGGAACATAAAGTTTGCTACTGTTTTAGATTACCATGTTTTACAATAGTCCCTTTGTACAGAAAGGTATGTTGATCATACAATCGAAGTGCATATGTGAAAAGTTATGGTGGCTGAATAGTCTGGACAAAACTTTATGTTGTACGTGATCTTGAAGGAGCTCCAAAATGAATCTGGTTAAATCTTGCTGTTATTTGGTGATGTTGACGTTCATGTTAAAGCAGATAGAGAATAGAGGCTGAACAAGTCAAATCCTCATCCTGATGTGGAGGAAATTCGACAGGAAAATGCTGAGGATCTGAGTGTCTTTGAGAATCTTGATGGATCTGATGATAAGCTTCTAAGCGACGAGTATCACTCTGATAAAAGCCCCAAAAGCCACGAAAAATAGACTGTTGCGGATTATAACAATGTGTAGACCAGATGCCACTGAGAGGCCAAAAGCAAAATCAAATGAAGCTTTCAATGCTTTTGCAACTGAATTTGGCGTCAATAAACTCAGCCCTGGAAGAAGTAATGTTAACACTGGGAAAGAAGAGCAGTTAGAGGCTGAGGTAGAAAGATTAAGGGAACAACTGAAGCAGGTTAGTTTGGAGAAAAGTGAACTAAGTTCCAAGTATGAAAGGTTATCTGCTATTTGCCGATCACAGAGACAGGAGCTACATGAGCTGAAGAAAACTCTTGCTTCTAGAACTCCATTACCAAATATTGTTGCTGCTTTCTGCAGTGTTTAAAAAAGGGGTGCAACAGTATCATCACAAAAGATGTTGAGTCTAGTTGATCCATTCAAGAAGTTGTGTCCGGTTCTAACGTAGAGGATGTTGAGTTCAGCAGAGCACATAGATGTGGTTGTATGGAAGTGTAGAGGCTGTTTGTTTAATGCCTATTGTTTTTAAAGATTACCCTGTGCAGAGCTGCTGCTCCAGAGTTCATTACTGTCGTAAGTTCACAAAGTGCAGCTGAAATTGATAACAACAGTAGAAGAATTTAAAATACAGTAGAAAGATGCTGCTATGCATGCTGCTTGGGCTTATTATGTTCAAAGGACGCTCTGCAGAAGAGGCTGCAACAAGCTGTGATCAGAGAGTCCAGAAATCTTTTGTTATCAGACATATATGCGTGATGTTGTGTTCGAAGTCTAACTACAACTTATTCTTGCTTTTTGTAATCAGGTTGTGTGTCAAAAGAGGGTAATCCGATCATCAATTCCATCTGTTGAATTGCTTGTGTTAGAGTATTAATGTCAATATGTGTAGTTCAGGGTCCTTTCTGTAATTATGTGTAACTTACCTTGTATAAATAGTCTCTTAGGGTTTCATTATTAGGTTAGACACTCCATTTGTATTACTCTCTCAATATATGAAAACGGCTGATTCTACCACCATCTCAAGTGTGTCTCTCTCAATCTATCAACCTACTCACATATTCTAACATGGTATCAGAGCTCTAGGTAAGCATCCTCAACCATCTTTCAGATCTGCATTCTCAAGTTTATTTCCCTTATTTTGCTGCTGTCGATTTTGCTCAGAAAATCCATTCTCTGTTGGTTTTTTGACAAAATTCCAAGTTTTAAAGTTGCTCAGAATATCATCACGAACCTACGTACCAATTTTCAGCCAAAACCGATCTGTTTTGCAAAACCCGACTCAAGAACACCATACGTTCATCCAAGTCGCAACGCACACACTCATCCAAGTCGCAACTGACCATTGCGACTTGGTACTGTTCATGACCATTGCGACTTGACACTATTCACAACCCCATATCTCAACTGACCATTGCGACTTGGTACTGTTCACAACCCCATATCTCAACTGACCATTGCGACTTGGTACTGTTCACAACCCCATATCTCAACTGACCATTGCGACTTGGTACTATTCACAACCCCATATCTCAACTGCCCATTGCGACTTGGTATTGTTCACAACCCCAGTTACTTGCGACAAGTACTGTTCACACTCCAGTTAGTTACGACATACCCTCTTATCGCAGTCTTCTCATATCGCAACCTGCCTGCACCACTTAAATGGCTCTCAGTACCGAGTCTCAATACAGTGACTGCTCATATTGTCACTCTACTTCTCATCTTCTTCTCAACTGCCCAAATCGACAATGTCGCTGGTGCGGGATAAAACAGCCACAACACTATGGGTCTGACTGTCTGAACCATCCAAGGAACTCAGGTAATCAACAACACTCCAGTCATCAAAAGCAACAACGCACTGCGGATCAATCTCGCAAGACTCCTCTACGCCAATCTCAGTCATATGTTGGATCAATCTCTCCAGACTCCTCTACTCCAGCAACTCAGACACCGCAAGAGCTTGTGGAACTTCTACGCCAAAACAAAGACCAAATAAAGCGACTCATGACAGGTTCTATGGGTATGCATAACACCAACTCATCACCTATGCATAACACCAACTCATCACCTGATCCTCTGGCACTCCTGCGACAAAACCAAGACCTAATAGAGCGCCTCCTGACAGGTTCTATAGGAATGAATTCTCAGTGCAATATCTCAGCACCAGGCAATCCTTGGCTATTCGACTCTGGTTGCTGTAACCACATGACACCTAAGGCTGACGGGTTTATCTCTAAGCAAACCTCCAGTATGTACTCATCAGTCCGCACTGCGGATGACACTCGGTTACCCGTATCTTTCAGTGGAACTGTATCTACCACCAACCTTCAATTACCTGATGTGCTACATATTCCAAACTTATCTCTGAGTCTGATTTCTATCACTCAACTTATGGAATCCGGCCTAATTGTTTTGTTTCATCCTACTGGTTGTGTTGTGCAGGATCCAAAGACCAAGCAGATCCTTGGAGTAGGCCGTAAAGTTGGTCGGATGGTTGAAGTGGCCTACCTCCGTCTCCCCTTACAATCCTCAAATCATGTTGCCTCTGTTTCCAGTACCCCTTCCTTTGAATTGTGGCATAAACGACTTAGGACATTTATCTCTAGCTAGGATAAAACTGTTAGCTAGTTCAGGACTGTTAGGCAACACCTCTTCTGAAAACATTTCTTGCTTATCCTGTCAACTTGGCAAACCCCATGCCTTACCTTTTCAACTAAATGAACTTAATTCTGCTTCCCCTTTTGACCTCATTCACTCTGATGTTTGGGGGCCAGCCCCATATCCATCCATGGGGGGTTATAGATACTTCGTTATCTTTATCGATGATCACACACGCTTTACATGGATATATCTCATGAAACAGCGCTCCGAACTACCTCAAATCTACATCACCTACGCTCGTATGATCCAAACCCAGTTTTCCAAACCTATAAAGATTCTTCGAGCAGATAATGCTATGGAATACAAAGAATCTTCTCTCCTCTCTTTTCTTAGATCTCAGGGTACTCTTTCTCAGTACTCCTGTCCAGGAACCTCTCCGCAAAATGGACGTGCAGAACGTAAACATCGCCACATCCTTGATACTGTTCGTACTCTATTAATCTCAGCCAAGTGTCCAAAACGTTTTTGGGGCGAAGCTGCCTTCACGGCTGTCTACACCATCAACCGTCACCCGACTCCCATCCTCAATCAAAAGTCTCCCTATGAAATGCTCCATGGGGTCTCCCCTGCATATGAACTCCTAAAAGTATGGGGTTGTGCCTGCTTTGTTCAGTTGCAACCTCATGAACACACCAAACTTGAACCTCGTTCTCGATTATGCTGCTTTATTGGCTACGGTATTGAACATAAAGGTTATCGTTGTTGGGATCCAGTCTCTAAAAGACTACGTATATCCCGTCATGTCACATTCTGGGAACATCTTCCCTTCTCAACAGTGTCCAAATCTCAAGACATACCCAATCCTTCCACTTCCTTCTTCACTGATAACTCTATCTCTTTGGACTCACTACAATTTGATTCCATACTGACCTCACCATCTGTCCCACCTTCTTCTAACTCACCTCCATCTGAGCTTTATTCTGTGCCATCTGTTCCACCTTCTTCCGCCTCTTCTCAACCGGAATCTTCATCTGTTCCATCTGAACCGTCACCGACCCCATCCGTGCCATCTGATCACGATCAATCATCTGCACCAATTCCAAGTACTACTTCTGAGCCATCTGCTGAGTCTATGGATCCTAGCTCCTCTCAACCACAAGATGAAGCACGTCTCTCCGCTCGGGTAAGACAAGTTCCTTCTCACCTTCGTGATTATCATTGTTATGCCACTTTACTATCCACCCATGAACCAACTTCCTTCAAGGAAGCTGATTCTAACCCTGTTTGGAAGCAAGCTATGACAGAGGAACTTCAGGCACTTGACAAAGCCAATACATGGGAGTTTGTTCCTCTCCCACCAGGAAAGTCACCCATTGGTTGCAAATGGGTCTTCAAAATCAAAACCAAGTCTGATGGATCCATTGATCGATACAAAGCACGCCTTGTGGCAAAAGGCTTCAATCAAGAATATGGCATTGACTACGAAGAAACGTTTGCTCCTGTGGCTCGTGTCACATCAGTTCATAGTCTTCTCGCCATAGCTGCCACCAAGAAATGGCCACTCTATCAGATGGATGTCAAAAATGCCTTTCTGAATGGCGATCTCGAAGAGGAAGTCTACATGAGACTCCCTCCAGGTGTGACCTCCCGTCAGGGACATGTATGTCGACTTCGAAAAGCCCTCTATGGCCTCAAACAAGCTCCTCGTGCTTGGTTTGAAAAGTTTAGTAACACCGTCATCTCCTTGGGATTTTCTCCAAGTAACTATGATTCTGGCCTGTTTACTCAGACTACTGCTGCAGGTACTATCTTACTCCTATTGTATGTTGATGACATGATCATCACCGGCAGTGTAGTTATTGTATGTTGATGACATGATCATCACCGGCAGTGACACTACAGGTATCAATTATCTCAAACAATCTCTCAGCTCATGTTTTGAGATGAAAGATCTTGGCAAACTACACTACTTTCTTGGACTTGAAGTTCTATCAGACTCTTCGGGCATCTATCTCTGTCAAGCCAAGTACATTTCAGATCTGCTGTCCAAAGCTGGGATCACGGACAACAAAGTTGCATCTACACCCATTGAGCAAAATCTGCACCTTGCTCCGAATGCCGGAACCCCGCTGAAAGACCCTACACGGTACCGTCAACTAGTTGGATCTCTGGTCTACCTGACTGTCACTAGACCAGATCTTGCCTATGCAGTTCATATAGTTAGCCAATTCATGGCTGCCCCGTGTTCAGACCACTATGCCGCTGTTCTTCATATACTTCGGTACCTCAAAGGGACAATGTTTCATGGGCTTCATTTCTCATCCACCTCATCCTTACAGCTTCGTGCCTTCTCAGATGCTGACTGGGATGGTGACATAACCGATCGTCGTTCCACTACCGGCTATTGTTTCTTTCTTGGGGACTCTCTTATCTCCTGGCGCAGCAAGAAACAATCGCTGACAGCTCGATCCAGCACTGAAGCGGAATATCGAGCCTTAGCTGACACCACTCAAGAACTCGTATGGCTACGCTGGATACTATCTGATATGGGTGCTCATCAATTTTCCCCAACACCATTGTGGTGTGACAACACTAGTGCTATTCAGATTGCTCACAATGATGTCTTTCATGAGCGTACAAAGCACATTGAGATTGACTGTCATTTCACGCGTCAACATGTTTTTCGCAAGACGGTTAAACTTTTTCCAATCTCAACCATTGATCAGACTGCCGATATCTTCACCAAAGCTCATCTTCCAGGGCGTTTTCAGGCTCTTGTTTCCAAACTCAATTTGGCTCATTCTTCCCCTACTTGAGTTTGAGGGGGGATGTTAGAGTATTAATGTCAATATGTGTAGTTCAGGGTCCTTTCTGTAATTATGTGTAACTTACCTTGTATAAATAGTCTCTTAGGGTTTCATTATTAGGTTAAACACTCCATTTGTATTACTCTCTCAATATATGAAAACGGCTGATTCTGCCACCATCTCAAGTGTGTCTCTCCCAATCTATCAACCTACTCACATATTCTAACAGCTTGCAACATATTTATTCTTAAACGTCCCAGATTTCGAAGTACAGAGTCTCTGAAAGGCCATTCAAAAGCTCTGTTGATAAAGCAAAGCTGCTGGTTCAGAGGTTAATTAGATCATGCTTGCTAAAGATGCACCAATACAATCAAGGCACTCATATTTAAATCGCAAGCTATCCATATTTTATGCTCAATATGTGCAGAGTTAATCCAAAATCTTGTTGTACAGAACGTTGTTATGTGCAGACCCAGAAAGCTATGTGCTTAGTATGTTTCTGAATCACATCCAGAGACGTGTAGAAGTGTATGCAGAGCTTGGTCTTCCACATTTCAAGCCTGATTCAATCCAAGGCGGCTTAGAAACTCTATGTTCGATAAGTGAAACAAAAATCAGAATGTATGTGCAGAGGTCAGAGCAGAAGGTTGTTTTTACTACTGTCCAGACTTGTTAAGATGCAGCTTATCTGTATTATCAAAGCACAGAGGTTGAGTTTGCTGTGTGCAGAGCCTCTGTGACTTTGTGCAGAGCTTAATTCTATCAGAACCTGTCTAGAGTATCGTGGGTCTCCAGAAGCCATCTTTTGCATCTGCTCTTGTGCTCAGAGCTTAATAGTCAGCTGTCCAGACTCAAAATTTGCAGCTAAATGTTTGTACAGAAGCTGAAGTTGCATAGAATGTTGTTGTCCATTCGATGCGTGCAACAGAGTTTGCTGATATGTTCGATGTTCAATGCCAGAACTGTAGCTGATGGGTTTATCATGGATCAAGAAGCTGTGTGCTGATACAGAGCTTAATCAGAATCTGTTGTGCTCAAGATCTGCAGCAGAACTTGTTCTCAGAAGCATATTAACCTGCTGTTGTGTGCAGTAGATTGAAGTCTGTAAATACAAAAGTAGAAGTTTTGAAGTGTGCAGCAGCAGATGCTATTCAAAATGTTGTTTGGATTCTTTGAGGATGTCCAGAATGCATCCAGAGGCTTGTGCAAAAGATTGTACAGAGTGTTCATCAGAAGCAAAGAGGATGACCATAGAGCTTCTGTGAAAAATCACAAAGCTTCTGTTAATGTATGGGCAGAGCTTACCAGAACAGGTCCAGAAAGTTTGAAAAACTGCAGAGCTTAAGAACATACAGAAGCTCGATGTACATGTGTTGTTAATACTGCAGAGGCTGCACAGAGCCTCTGTGTAGTTGACTTAGTCCAAAAGTACGTACAGAGGCTTCAAGAGAGTTCAGAGAAATGCTCTGCAGAAGATGTTTTGCAGATTCGAAACGCAGAGGCAAATCGCAGAGACCTCTGTGAAGCTGTCCTCTGTGGCTATTCAAGCTTCCATGCAGATTTGTCCAAACGAAGTGTGCAGCAGATTAAGCTGTTGTCCAGCAGAGCTTCATCATTAAGCTGCCATGCATTCCATCTTTCCTTAGTACAGATTGTGCATAGGTGCTTATCAAGTTGCTATCCAAATGCTTGTCCAGATGTTCACATGCAGAATTGAGTGCATAACCTTTGTAAGGCTCTACAGAGGCTGATAAGAGCAGTGAACATGGAAGACGTGCCAAAGCTGTTCGGATGAGCAAAAGTATACAGAGGCTTGGAGTGAACCAAATAAGATCAAATCACAGAGCCCGTGTAAGGATGTCCAGAGCCTCTGTACTGATGTGCAGATCCTCTGTGCGCAATAAGCCAAAAGCCCGAAGCCCGAAGCCCGAAGCCCGAATTTTTCAGATTTTTCTGACAGCTTTGTGCTGTTTCAGAAACACGTGCACAACTTTTCACGCGGTGATCCATTTGACACGAGTCTAGTTGAATTGGAAAGATAATTCACAGACACACGACTTTAATGTTTTGAGTTTTCTCAAATTATGTGAGCTGATATGCCAAAATCAGCTTCAAAGTTTGCTGTAAGGTGGTGGACCGTAAGCATTGCATTTCATTCGTGCTCTTTCCGCTTTCAAGAACGGTGTTCTATCGACGGTTCGTCATGATTTTATGATGCTATTGTGACATATTTAATGTCACTCCCTCCTCTGTTATTTATGTTTAAAGCTCGATGCTGAATGCTTACTCAACGGGATTTTAAGAGTCGAGTTTTCTGTTTTGATGACTGTTCTGCGCAGCTGAAGGAAAACTTGGACAACTCACTCGTTTTTCAGCCAAAATGCATGAATCAAAGCTCGTTGGAAATCTAAGAGGCTGGAGTTCAATGTTCATGTTTCATGTTTTCTCTCAAAAAGGTTCCTCGATGGTCTAAAACAACGGTGATGTTGAGTCAGGAAAGATGGACAAAATGGGGTTAATTGTCTCGGTCTTTTAAGAAGATGAGCCTACATTTGAGGGGGAGCTCGTGATGCTTTGAAGACTCGAAGAACGGAACGCCAAAGTTTCTAAAGAAAGCAAGGGGGAGACTATAAGATGGTGCTTTCTTTATAAAACATTAGGGGGAGATTGTTAGATTAAATTAGCCCCTAATCTAATGAATGTTTTATAAAGAATTATTGTAATAGGGCTTTTAGAAGGCTTTATGGGTTTTTGTTAGGACCATAAATGTCCTACACATTAGAAAGTTATATAAAGAATTATAGAGTTTAATTGTTTATTTGTAAAAACCTTATTATTTGTTTAATGGGCTTAGATTAGGCTTAATGGGCCGTGGGCCTTAGGCTTAAGCCCTTGGTATATATAGTTAGCTTTAAACCTTGTTTAGGTTAGAGAGCCAGAGAATCGTTCATAATTGTTTAGTCATCATTATTCGGAATTGTAAACACTCTAAAAGGTTTATCAAAGTTATATGGATGACAAGTTGAAATCATACTGATTATTGTTCTATTCTATTGATTTCTTATTTGTATGCACTAATCTGGGATCCACAATTGGTATCAGAGCATACGGACGATTCGATTCAAGGTATTCAAAAGGTTTATGGTAAGGTTTCTTGATTTTTTTGTCGACTGTGTTCTTAAAATCTATAATATCATCTTTTGATTCTGATAAAATTGTGTGTTTCTGCTTATCCCATTCGATTAGTATTGATGTCATAAAAGTTTTAACATCCAATTCGGTCGTTTGAGTTGTTTCTAGCAAAATCAAGTTTTTCAAACCTTGGTCTCTGTTCTTATTAAAAATTCAATTTTTCTCTTCAAAATCTTGTTATTTTGCTATAAATCGATTAGGTTTTTGTTGGTTTCTGTTTTTGGTCGATATCTAATCTTTCAGGAGTAAACTTTCGCAACCCTAATCGCATCAGAGTTCAATTTTTGAACACAGTCGTCGTGTCCAGACGTCAGTTCTTCAATCCGGGTAAGTTTCCAATTTCAGCTACTTTCCGGATACGTCTACCCGGGTAGTCTAAACTTCCCAGTAGCCTGAGTATCCGGTAGTTCCATCCGGACTATTTGAATTTTCCCGGAAAGTCACCAGTATCCGGTACTTGTCCGGGTTTGTCTAAACTATCCGGTAACACTCCCGGATACCCCTTATTCGGACAATCCAGCTTCCCGAACATCTCATCCGGTAAGTTATTTTATTCGGTAACCTATTTTTTCCCGGTTTTTTTGTTTATCCGGTAACCTTGTGTTATCCAGTAAGCTTAAGTTTATCCGGTTACTTTGCTACTCGGACACTTACACTTCCCAGACACTTCATTTTTTTCCGGATTCTCTATCCGGAAACCACCCGGATTGCCCCTAGACCTCGCAAGGGCGTTGCCCCTTGACCCCACCCGCTAACCGGGTAGCGGGACCCCCGTGCTAAGTCGCGGAGGGGACATTTGAGTATTCTTGAGATTGTTTGATTTTTCCTTGAATCGATATTTTCAACTGTCTGACGATCATCTAAGTGCAATAAAGATGTCTTGCTCATCTCAATCTGCAGCAGCTTGTCAGGTATGTCTACCAACTCATAATGCTTTAGTTGATAAGATTCAACTGCTTGGTCAAAAGGTAGAGTCCTATAAGTTTACATCTAATGAACAACTACTTGAAATTAATTCACTAAAAGAAAAGTTAGATGTTCAAACAAAGATCATAGAAAAGCTTAAGTCTGACAACACCTACTTAAAGGAAAAGTGTGCAAATCTTTCCATTGCACCCAAAGATCTTAGAGCCAAGATATCTGAATTAAATTTAAAGCTCGATTAGTGTGAGAATGAGAAAGCAAAGATTATCTATCAATGCTCCTCTCTCCAAATCCAACACAAAGAGTTTGTTTTGAAAATAACTGATCTTGAAACCAAACTTCACAAAAGAGGTCAAACTGATCAGACAATTCACATGAACAAACCCAAGGAATTCACGTACTTTAACAAGGAATGGGGAATTGGGTACGATAACTCTCAATAGTTGAAAAAAAATTATCAATGAGACCTACTCTTTATCACTTTAGTTTTCTTGGTCTCGAAAAGGAGTATCCTCAATACAAAATCAAGTGGATTGGTCCTCTTGAAAAGGAAAAGGAAGAGGAAACTAAGGAATACAAACGCGCACACACCACTAAAATGCAATTACCTTTTGCGAATGAACGTCTCAACTATTCCTACAAAAAGAACAAATCCAAGTATCTTTCGAATGACTACTTTGACGGCTATAAGGTTGTTGAGCCCAAGGATTCCTCCAAAAAGGATGAGGTCCTAGCACCTGAACCCAAAACTGAGACGAACGAGTTTAAACTCTATGTTCCTCCTCTCATTTTGGAAGAAAAAATAGTCGAGTTAGAGGAGACACTCGAAAAGGAAAGGACAGACTTTCAAAAGGAAAAGCAAGCGTTGTTAAATGAACTTGAGAAACTCAAATCCTCCAAAACCGAATTTGTGTCGGGTGAGGGACAGGAAATTCTTCGGAATGAAATCGATTGGCTCACATAAAAACTGTCTGCTTTGGCAACAGAAGTGATGCAAGAGCAAGTGAGCAAGTTTCATCTTCAAGAGAAACTTAATCAACTCCAAAACGAAAAGATGATTTCACCCGAACCTTCCTCGGACTTGTCCGATACATCTTCGTGTAAAGCTTTTATTGGAAAATTTTCTTCACGAAAAGGAAAAGAGTCTCAAGCTGACTGTGTTAAAAAGGATCTCAACTCTGAATTTCAAAAAGCTTCCGCACCTGATTCTTTCAAAAACACAGACACAAAGTGTTCCTCTCCTCCCTCAACCAATCCTAGTCCATCTATCCCCGATATTTATTTTTATGAATACATGAATTCCGATGCAAGTTCAGATGAAGAGTTTCCTAAGTTTGAATTCGATAAACCTCTTCCAAACCGCACTGATTTTCTTTCAAAAGCGGTAAATCGACCGGTAAAATTTCTTAAGGGAGAATGCTCTTCAAAACTCAAGATCCCGACTGTGAACAAAGTTTTTAAAACTGATTCTCTTTCAAAAAACCTTTCATAGCTGCGGCAAAAGACCGGTCGATCAAATGATAGAAATCCTTCCTACTCAAACTCAACTGATCATACCTTTAATGATAATTCAGATAATAATGGTCGAAGAAAAAGGTTCAAACAAGTTTGGGTGGTGAAGAATTCTAATGAAAGCAAAGCGAATACAAAATCTTTCAAAACATACCCGCATGTTAGGACATACAATCGTAATCATGATGCGTTTAATTCTCGATCTTCTGTTGAACAAAGTGTGAAGTTTCCTTTAAGACTTTAATCAATTCAACAGTTTCTTAAACTTTCTCATGATTGTATTTGTTGTTCTACATGTGGTTCAAATGATTTTGTTGACCGGAAATATCCATCTCATTGGTATGGTACGTATAGTATCCCCGGTCCTCACTATAATAGGGCATCTAACCATCAAGGATCCATCAATGGATGGATACCAAAATCCTTCTAATTTATTTTGTAGGAACGTCATGTGCGCTTAGTTCAGAACATTCTTTTCACATGACTGCATTCGAAGGTTATGCCACACTTGAGGGGGAGTACTATTCTATGAAAGGTAAGTGAACTTTAATTGAATTCAAAGACCGTGGTAATTCATTCTGAATAACTAACTTATGTTTGTTATTCTCCAACTTTAACTTCCATGATTGCCACGTGTTATGTTTCCTTGACTTAGTTATTTCCATGTCTCACATATTTATTGATTTTTCGATGGAAATACACTCGTTTGAATTCCTAGTTGTTTCCCAAGTTCGCTATTTCTTGTAAATGATTCAAGTCTTTTCTAGTATATTAATTGTGACTTATTCTTCACAATTAAACTTTCTACTCATCGTTTCATTTTTTTAACATAATGTGCTTACTGGGTCATTCTGTTTAGCGCTTGATTTTGTTTCTTGAAATTCTAGTATTTCAACAATGACTCCCGATTACCTCAGATCAGAACTCGGACTTCATTTTTATGACTTCTGAATAATTCAGTTCAGGACTCGTACTTAAATGTGTACTTCAATGTTTTATTTGGTTCATTTGAAGGAGTGTTAGGGCTTATATCGTTTCTATGGTCTATCCAGAACCGGAAGGACCTGCCTAAGAAACACATCCAATTCATAAACAACAGTGAGGGGTCTAGCTTGATAGATGAGTTTGGAGTGAAAAGAAAATGGTGAGGATGTGACAGGACTTAAGAATTATTGGTCCTTACCAAACCGAGTCAGTTATCCGGGTAACCACACAATCTATTCATTCTCGTTCTTTGGAGATGAATATTGAAATGGACATGGACCCAGTGTCGATAACTTGTGTCACCCCACTCAGCCACTCAAGTATCTCACAAAAGATGCTTGTTTCATATATTCACGGAGATTTAGCACATAATATATCTATTCCTCACTCGAAGGTCTTAGATATTTAAAAAGGAAGACATCAGCTCCGGTCTCCGAACTTCATATTCTAATCACTGTGTCAATTGATTTTTAACTTGAGTCCCAAGTTAAATCAATTTCTGAGCCAAAACAGATATAAATTGTCTCTTTCACACATGCACGAGTCTTTGTGATTCCAATCGCATATCTTCGTGATATTGCCGGAACAGTTTGAGAAGTAATTTTTTAAAATTTTACTTCAATGATAACTGGAAGTCCTATCAGAGATACCCCATTGCCAACTCTGAACATACGCCCCTCAATTATTCTTAATTGTTGTGATAACAGTTACTTTTGTGTTTCTGTATTAGTTGATTACCCCATTTTTGTTACTTAATGATTTATCTGGCATTTTGCTACTTACCAGTATTGTCTTTGACGTTACATGATGCTTCGGATGCTCCTACTCATCATGAGGGGGAGTAATGATACAGATTCAAAGACACCTTAAAAGACACCGATTATCATGTTGAGGGGGGGGGGGGGGGGGGTAAACAAAAGCCGAGGAGGAGTAACTGTTTTAAATCTGTTCCAAGATTGATCAGTTCTGAAAAGAGTTCAAAGTGTACAAGTATTCAATTCTTCTACTTCCTTATCAAGTGATGTTTGCTACAAATCATTATTTCCTCCTTCGCGCATATTGGTTCTACAAGTTCTTAAAGTTGAAGATATTAAGACAAAGAGCTTAATTCAAGGCGGAGCTTGGAAAGACATGAAGAGAAACAACATCAAAGTGTTTCAAAGATTCAAGAGGAAGAGAAGATCAAGACCTAAAGTTTTCAAGACCGTTTTTTCTTTATATAACTTTAGGGGGGGATTGTTAGGACCATAAATGTCCTACACATTAGAAAGTTATATAAAGAATTATAAAGTTTAATTGTTTATTTGTAAAAGCCTTATTATTTGTTTAATGGTTCGTGGGCCTTAGGCTTAAGCCCTTGGTATATATAGTTAGCTTTAAACCTTGTTTAGGTTAGAGAGCCAGAGAATAATTCATTATTGTCATAGTTCATTATTGAAAAGCACTGTAAACTCTCTGAAAGGTTTATCAATGTTACATGGATGACAAGTTGAAATCATACTGATTATTGTTCTATTATATTGATTTCTTATTTGTATGCACTAAACTGGGATCCACAGTTTTTTAGCTAGAATATGGGATTAGGCCTTTTTTCTATGTATATGGACCCTTTATAAAGGTGTCTAGGGTTTCATTTTTCATTAGGTCATTTTGAAGTAACACACAGACTATTCTCATGAGAGTCATCTTATTGTAAAGTGTGGTGTTCTTCATATTTTTCTTCCATATTGTGATTCAATGAATATGAGATGAGATATTTTATCATTGTTCTTCATGTTCATCTTATCTCTACATCTTATATATGGAGTCTTTATCTTCTATTGTTTGTCTAAAATGGGACCAACATCAACGTACAACAACTGTTACATATGTGTATTATAAAACAATATGTAAAATAAAAATGTAAAATAAATTTAAATTATTTGGGTGTGGAGAGTTTTTTACGGTAAGATATGTCAATGGTCCTACATAAAGCGTTTTAAGGCTTTCTCTCTTCCAATTAGTCTTGTTGTTTGGTATACAATCATAGATGTACTTGCACTGATCGATCTCTTGTATCATTTGAACACCAATTATCTTCAACAAAAAGTCTATTTTGCAACACCCCATGTGACTGCATTCCGCTAGTGTGTTGACAATAATATGTAACGCTCGAAATTTCCCGATAAGTAACTACGGTAAAATATTCGCTAACTCTTTTAAATCCAGAAGTGTTATGTATTTAAGCTGGTAGGAGTTAGAAACCGAGGTTTATAAATTAAGACTCGAGAGCTTGGGAAGGAAACGAACGAAATCAAGGGTGGGAACCAGCGACAATTCCATTATGGCAGTGTCGTTGGGCACTATCGCCCCGCGGGTCTGAGACTATAAAACGAGCTTTAACCTATTTTGATTCACTTTTTCTCACCCAACTCCTTTTGCTACGGATTTTGAAGAGTTATGAGGCGATTGTTTTCCCCAAAGGCTCTCTCCTCTTTAATGCTAACTTAGGGCTTGGTTGGGGACATTTATTATGCATCAAGAATGGTTCTAGGGGCTTTTATTTCCAGATTTAAGTCTCCAAATCCCTAGCCTTCTTCTCCAAACTTCTAGAGTTTTGCTCTAAAACTTAGATTGTGAGTTTTCTAACTAGGGGTGAGCATCGGTCGGGTTCGGGCGGATCAGGGCCCAAAACCCAATCCCCGATCGGGTTTTGGGGGGGACTGGCGGAACCCGAAACCCGCCCAAACTAAATTCGGATATTCGGATTTCGGGTAAGTTCGGAGTCGGGTTGTTCGGGTCGGGTATTTTGGGTTGGAAGAGGAGAGAGCAAGGCAAGAAGCTGCTGCAAAAAAGGTTGCAGACGATTCTTCAAAGCAAGATAAAGAAGGGGAGTCTACTTCACAAGATGCAACTATGTCTGAAAATGTTGGCACTTCAGCTTCTGAATCTGAGAATAAAAAGGATGATTTAATGGTTGGTTTTTATTTTATTTTTACCTTTTATGACGCTTCCATGTTTCTTGCTAGTTGTTATTTACCATTTTGATATATATATATATATATAATGTCTCTTATTACCTGTAAGGGATCATCATACTTTCTGAAGGATCATGCAGTATTTGGTTTGCAAAATACATGAAGCACCGGAGGTCGGCGAGGGAGGGAACACCGGAGGTGGTCGTGGCCGGAATCGTCTTCATCCTGTCATCAATCGCCTTCGTGGAGGTGGTCGTAGTTCGTTTTGTTCGTCGATTTAGGTTTAGAAGAATTGCTGATTTAGGAAAGTAGGATTCTATTTATATTTTAGTAAATTAATTAATAAATTTTATTAAAATACAAAATATATCGGATATTCGGTCGGGTTCGGGTGGGGTATATATAGACCAACCCCGAGCCGAAATATCCAGGATATTTAATCGGGTTCGGGTGATTGGGTTTTCGGGTGATCGGGACTCGTTTTCTCGGCTATTTCCGATATCCGGTTGGACTGTTTATTCGGGTGAGTCGGGTTTTGCTCACCCCTATTTCTAACTCTTTGTAAAACTAGATACATGTCAATAATTGTTTCTGACCATCTTTCGATCCAACTTGTTTAATGAAAAACCCTTATTTTTGCTATAATGGAAATCTTGATACTTGTGGAGAGCTTGTGATTTATGACGTTAAAAATGTCATATTTGATGAGTTTGAAGATGTATGGGTTATGTTCATGAAAAATCTTGGTTTACGGCTTGGTTCCACAAATAATTATATTAGGGTTTTTTTTACCTAAGTTTATGGAATTGCTTTCATAATGTTTATACATGCTCATGGATGATCTTGGCCCAAGTTTACTGTGTGTATGAGTACATAATCTATCATATTAAAGTTTGGGTATATTTTATGTGAAATAATATGCATGATGGCAAGTTTGAGCATGTTGGATCATTGTATGACACATATTCATGGGGTAAGTGAAATTTAAGCCACAAGTTTAACTACGATGTTATTGTATGCACTACATATGAATTAAAGTGCCTTATGGCCATTTGGGATGTTTTTAGAACCAAGTCGAGTAGACACTAAGAGGACATAGTCTTGGGTGCCACCGTGTGAGTGTGTACCTAGACCTCCGCCTTTTGGGGCAATGCCATAGTTGGAACCCTTGGATGTGTCGGGCCTTTTGGTGTCACTCGTGGAAGGTAACACTAAGGTATCTCAACTCTTTGGGTGAAACTTGAATGGTGTTATGGGTCTCCCATTGACTCCAATCATGGAAGTTGCTTGATATATACATGATTATATATGTTTCATTATTACTTATTGTTAATTGTTCCAACTCACTAGGCTTTTTGACCTAACACTTGTTTGGTGTCGACAATTCTAACGGCACCATCTCTAAGAAGGTTTAGCCTAGGTAGTTGTGAGCTTGGGGGTTTATTTTTGGGACACCGATGTTTAGAAGACGCATTCTCTTGGAAGAATTGCATGACACCCGAATTGTAATATATTTTTAATGAATTTAGATTATTAGGCTGTTGATTACCAATTACTTTGATTTACGAATTTGTAATTTGCAGGTGATTTTAATTCCCCTTTTGGGAAGCTCAATGTTTTGGCACAATTATATACCATATTTTCAATTTATGGAAGTTTTTGTTTGTCCCATTTTCGGGGTGTTACACAATAACCAAGAATATTAGCTTGAACTTTATGTTTTCTTCCTTTGTTCTTCGAATCTCTTAGGATGTCATGTACTGTCATTCGTTCCTTTATGAATTGTTTTCTCAAGAAGAAAGTGAGGTCGTCATCTCTTTTGAATGATTATGCTTTTGACAAGCCGACCACCGGTTGGCAGTCCTAGCATCCGATGTATTAAGTCGACAATAATTGGTATCACGCTAACCTACACCTTACTCGTTGCCAACCCTACATATGAAACATGTTTGGATCGAAAGTTATCTTTGAACTGCGTATCTGTACTGTTGTTGACAAGAATATGAAGGTTGTCCTCTCTGGAAGAAGGCTAGATAATGTGTATATCATTGATATGAGTCAAAACAACTCTTCAAATGTCTGCTTCGTGTCTGATGATACAGTCAAAAGAAACTGGCTGTGGCATAAACGTTTGTCTCATCTTAACTTCAAAACCCTTCATAAATTATCAAACAAAGAGCTGGTGACTGGCATGCCTAAGTTGAACTTTGTCAAAGAAAAGCTGTGTGAAGCATGTGAAAAAGGAAAGCTCACCAAATCTTCTTTCAAAACCAAGCAATGCTCTTCCATCAATCTTCCACTTCAGATGCTGCATATGGATCTATGTGGACCAGTCAGCACTCCCAGTCTAGGAGGAAGAAGGTACATTCTTGTTATTGTTGATGAATTCTCTAGATATACTTGGGTGTCTTTTCTCAGGTACAAAAGTGATGCCGATCTAAATGGTGAATCTGTGGATGTTACCCATTATAGGGGCATGATTGGTTCTTTGCTTTATTTAACTGCTAGCAGACCAGATATCATGTTTGCTACTTGTCTGTGTGCCCGTTATCAAGCAAATCCAAAGAAATCTCATTTGGATGCTGTGAAACGGATTTTCAGGTATCTAAAGGGTACCATGCATCTGGGTCTTTGGTATCCCAAAGACTCAGGTTTTGAACTCATGGGGTATTCAAATTCTGACTTTGCAGGTTCTAAAAATGATAGAAAAACCACAACAGGCAGTTGTCAACTCCTTGGTGGGAAACTGGTAAGCTGGTCCAGCAAAAAACAAAATTCAGTCTCAACATCCACTGCCGAGGCTGGATATGTTGCTGCTGGAAGTTGCTGCGCACAGATTCTATGGATGAAAAACCAGTTGAGAGACTACAATCAGTTCTACTCCAAGATACCCATCCTATGTGATAATTCAAGTGCAATTGCAATTGCAATTGCAAACAATCCTGTTCTTCACTCAAGGTTCAAACACATCGATATCCGATATCATTTCATCAGGGACCATATCTCCAAATGTGACATTGAGCTGCATTTTATTCCAACTAATCTTCAGCTTGCAGATTTGTTTACTAAACCTCTGGATGAGGCCAGATTCACCTTCCTCATCGGTGAACTTGGCATGTTGTACTTAGAATAGGTTCAAAAAAAAAATCCTTTCGGTCTGATAAATTTCGGTGGCAACAAGATCCTTTTTCGGCATGAGCATCTTCAGTGATCTTTTCGGTGATCTGATAATTCTCGGTGGAACCAAGATCCTCTTTCGGCATGAATACCCAAGTGATCTTTTCGGTGACTCATCTCTCGGTGGATCTCCTCGGTGCGCATATATGTCCTCTTCGGTGTCTCAACGCCTCGGTGGATCTCTTCGGTAAGCAAATCCTCATCGATTCCATCTCGGCATATCTTTCACCACTGATGATCTCTTCATTTCCTCACCGATGTCCACCGAAATTCAATCCTATCCACACGTAACACCTATAACCCTATTTGTGTCAGACCTGTTCACCTCCCCGTTTTTGTGAAACGGCTTATTGACCACAACTTCCAATATGGTCATGATTGCTTTTTCTATTCTCCTTTATTTTATTTTCTTTTAACCGTTCCCCCATTTTTTTGAAACCCTATAAATACACGACTCTTTCCTTTACTTATTCCTTTACGTTTCCTTCAACTCCTTCGTGCTTCCTCTATAACCTGCAACTTCGTGCTCTCTCTCGATCATCAATGGCGTCCTCCAAGAACAACCCCCTACGTGTTTTGCCGATCTGAAATTCAACCCATGCAATCACGTTGCAAGATTTGAACCCGACCCCTCTCACCCAGAGTTTAACCATGTAATCAAGTTCTTCACTCGCTCTCCCCTTCTTCATGCCTTCACCTGTAATCCCAAAATGAGCAAAATGCTCATTGGGAAATTCTGGCTTACCTGTGTGTATGACTCCTCAAATGATGCGATCCACGCATCCATCCTTTCTGAAGACGAGGGTGATCATGACCTCACCTTTGGGGTCGATGATGTTCACACTGCACTTAAAATCGATGCTTTCGATCCCTATGACGAATGGCATTCAGATACCGTTCTCGAAGATGTCCTTAGTACAACAGGTTACGTGGTCGATGACAACTCCAAAAGCTCCAAAGGTCCTGGAACTCTTCTTCGGAGTCACATGGGTGGTGTATGGAACTTCTTCTTTGCCCATGTGATCCACTGCCTCTCCCGAAAGACGAGCGACCACGATCAATCCCCTTCATACATCACCAAACTTGCCCATGCCTTAATCTTTCAACGCCGAGTGGATTTCGCCCAGTACTTCTTCACCGAATTAGTGGAAGTGATCTCCCATCCAAAGAAGTGCCACGTTGCCTACCCCCGACTCATCTCTATGATCATCCATCACAAACTTGGCAAAGCTCTGGACAAAGACCGCAAGTCCCACACTCCCCAATTCTCTTATGACTGGTCTCCACCGATCGTCGGCAGCAAGACTCTCAACGTCGGTGTTCTCGACACCGATCGTCCTTTACGCCGAGGTATGATCACTTTAGCCATCTCTCCAGAACTTCAATGGGGTGATTCTGAAATTCCAGTGTTTCAACTCCCCGATATCCCCGAGGTCCTTCCTGCTGCTGTGACCTCTTCCCCTCGTCCCAGAGTAAAGTCGGTCGGCGCGAAGAAGAAATCGGCCACCGACACCTCCGCCGCTGCTTCCAGTACCATGACACCGATTAACCCATCGGTAGCTTCCCCGGTCCAAAAACATTCTAAGCGGAGTCAGTCTTCGTCCCCCCCGAAGAATCGTCTAAAGAGATCTCGAGGAAATGTCCGCGAGCCATCCCCTCCCAAATCCTTTTTGTTCACCACCGACCATTTGATTATCCCTAAGGCATCCCTAAATTTACCTCCTCCAACTCATTCTTTGAGTGAACATGCAGACTCTCCCACCGACACTCTAGAATCTCCCTCCGAAAGTCTGGACCATGCACTGCACGACCTTTCACCCGGTCACTTCTTGATCGATGATGATGCACAACCCGATCAGGGTTCCCCCCATTAGATCCCCCCCATGATTTCTTTGCAGGTCTCTTTGACGACACTGGTTCTCCCCGAACCTCCCCGTCGGTCGGAGCAATCCCCATTGAGTCCTCATCCCCCTCACCGACAGAGTCACCTTTAAACCAGACTTCTCCCCGAAGTTCTCCCCTGGTTCAAACTCCCCAAAGATCGCCTACGCCACACCGATCACCCTCCCCGGGTCAGAATTCACCCCGACGAGCTCCCACTCCGCCACCGAGACCACTATTCACCGATGAAATGCTATATCCCGGCAACATTCCCATTTCGGCGGAGGATCCCCATCGCAACCGCTACATAGTTACTGGGGATGTCGGGGGTGAAACCACTGTTCAAGCACCCTCTTTGATTGAAGACTTACAAGAAAGTGCTCGACAATGTCGGCTTGTCGGCACCCAATTTGAATCTTTCAAACAGGCCACTCTTGCAATGATTGCCATGACGAGTTCCCGAATGTCCACTATCGAATCTCGTCTGCCGCAGATTCTTTCAGATGCTATTGCCGATGCTCTACGGCCCCTTACCACCGACATCAACTCTTTGGTTTCCAAGGTGGAATCTTTGTCCAGATCTCATGGGGATCTTGCTTTCTCCTTTGGTGCTTTCAAGGCAGCCTCCACCGTCAAAGATTCTGAACTTCAGAGGATGCTTTAAGAAGCTAAGTCTCATCAAGACTTCAGCCAGGCCACTGTCGACTCCCTTCGTGACATTCATGCCAAACTTCCAGAATTCGGCCAACTGGAGATGGATCTCGGTGACTTCACCATGGTTTCTGAAGAGGTACCGAAACAACTCTCTTTTCTTCATAAGAAATTCGACTACATTTTCAGACAGTTGGGTATGAAGATTCTGGTTGGTGCTGAGGGGGAGAAAAAGACAACCCAACCCAAGTTGCCATCTCTTAAACAGTCGGTCATCCCCAAGCCTCCATCTTCCACCGATGACATTCCTGAAACCACCGAAACTCACGCTGAGGGGGAGCAACTCTCTAAAGAAAAAGAGTTGGAGTCGGAAGACAAAGCAACAACTGAGGGGGAGCAACCTTCTGCGGCCAAATCAGACAAGGGAAAGAAAAGTCTTACTGCCGAACAATTGGCCGAACAAGAAAGAATAGAGAAAGAAAAGATAAAGTATGGGACTCGTCCCACCGATGCAGACAAACTCAAACTTAAACCTCCTTCATCATATCTGCAGGAACCCAATCTCGGACTGACTCCTCAAGAAATTGAGGAAGCCAGATTAGCCCAAAAGGCCCTTGATGATACCAAGGCCCTCTCGTTAAAAGTTGCAGAGGAAGAAGCTAAGAAAGCCAAGTCCACCGATGCCGTGTCGGCACAGAAATCGGTGCTGAGTGAATTTGAACAAGAGAGAAATGAAGAAGTTAGATGGTACAAGAAGAAGATGCACCACCGATCCGACAGAACCCCGATCTCAGGTGTCAAGATCGCAACCTCCAGAGCCAACCCAAAAGACATCTGCCTTATCATTGATCGGGAAGATGGCTCTTTGAAAAGTGTGAGAGACTACCAACTCAAAACCTACGGTCTCCCCGAATTGTACGAGATCTCTCGACACTTGGCCAAAAATCCAAACCCAAAGAAGGACATCTTTGTCAAATACATTGATGGTCTAATGGCAAAGATGAAGGAGATCAAAAAGAAGTATAGCATCGTGCTGACCACCGATGAAAGATCGAAACTGCAATCCTTGAAGGAAGAAGTGCGCCTTCCCAAAGTTCAGAATCCCCCCGACACTGTCTTCAAGGATATGGCAAAGGAAGGAAAGATACCAAATGTAAGTAACTTAAGTCTTTCCCTTCCCACTTCGGCATCATATCCCACAACAACTCTGGGCCTGTCACCGATTCCAGGACTGTATTTCAACGATGGTTTCGGCAAACGAGCCTTCTTCAGATTCTCTCAAATCCCAGTTGCCGACACCATGTTTCTTGAAGGCCTCCACAACTTGTTCCCTCACATCCCCGACGCTCAACCCTACTACCGAATCCTAATGGATGAGATCAAGCGCCGACAATCATCAAAGAAGTAGGTTTTCATTTTACCTTTCGGTAGTTTTGATAATCTTTTGCTTCTTTTCTTCACCGATGTATGAGAATGACTTATGAAATTCAAGTGCTTCTCTTGTTTATATGTAGCTGTACATACCTTTATTTCCTTGCTTTATATATACTGTATAGATATACTCAAAGAAACATAGTTCAAAAGAAAAAAAAAAGAAAAAAGAAAGAAAGGTCTATGTGAAAAGAACCCAAAAGAGTAAAAAGGGTCAAAATGCACTTATTTTCATTTGCTCTTTAATATTCTAAGGATATAGATCAAATTCAAATAGGGGGAGATTGTTGGGTCATCACAGATTTGAAGTTGACTCAATTAAACCCACTTAGATACTTAGAATATTTTTGGATTCTTTTGTGTAACTTGTACTCTTATATCAATTGTTCGGTGAAGTCGAAGATCAACCGAAACCAAGTGCGAAGACTATCTCATTGCGGAAGTGAGAAAATCGGCAGCAACTTTCTACAAGTTACATCACCACCGATATGCTTGTGCTATCGGTGGACATGCATCACCGAATTGAAGAAATTCGGTGAGGAGTTCAAGAAGACTTCCACCGATTTATGTTCAGAAATCGGTGGGAGTTCATGAAGACTGCTCCAAAATATTATACACTTCGGTGAAACTCTCTCTTTTCTAAAGAAGTGAGATTTCGAATTGGTGCAGTTTCATTACAGGAGGTCGGTAGCCTTATTCTCTAAAGACAAAAGAGAAGATCATTTATTATGAGACAATATCCTATTGTCAGATAAAAGTGGCATTTTGTCATTTTATCTATTCTCATATAAGGTCTTTTTCTGGTACGACTGTCCTCCTGGTTCCTTGGATAAGTTAAAAAGGAGATATCAGCTTTTCAGAAGTCAACCTCTACAATGAATGGAAGAGTGACAAGTGTCCCAAGCATTAAATGATGCATGGACTATAAATAGAGGTGAAGACTCTCCATACAAATTACGCTTCTGAAGATTACTAAGTGCAAGCTCCCTTCTTACTGAAACTGCATCTTGTGTCTAAGTGTCCAATTTGTTCTAAGTGTTTTTCAGTCTACTTTGTGTTAGATTGTTAGAATAGTTTAACTGTTCTTTTCCGCAACAATCTTTTGGTTTCTATGTGTAATTCTTATTGAAAGATTTTCAATATATTGAATTAAAACTTGTGACAAATCTGAGTATTGTATTCAACCCCCCCCCCCCCCCTTCTACAATACTTGCTGAGCCTTTTTGAGACCAACAAAGGTCATAAATCAAGCCATAAGCTCAACCAAAACCAACTAACCACTCATGAAAACCAAATAATCCAGTAAAACACATATAACACACGTTTATGCGAAAGATACTAAATAGACTCGAATTACTCAACACATCTCTCTTAATTTAAGACACGTCATTTTCCAAAGTACACATCCAAGTGCATTTATACCCAAAGATTTACAAATGTAAAATAAATCATCTAAAATAACAATACTTAGGGTTCCTCCATCAAAATACCCAACTTACGTCTTTTCTTAAACCGAATGGTTTACAACTTTTAACATGTTCACAAGGTCGGAAATGACCCAAAACCCAATGACCACACATCCATGCTTCAAAACGTATCCCCACATAAGATTATGCATATTTTCAACAAAACACTAAAAGTGTATTTTTACTAGATAACCTTCAATTATGCATTAAATATCAAAACACTTCCATTAATGCTTATTCTATCAAGTTATCCAAAAAAATCCCAAAAATGGTTATTTTGTAAGATTTATAAAATCAAATATTCCAAGTAATCAAAATCGTTCAAATAACTCAACAATGCATATTTTCTTGTAAAACACTTAAAACACTTAAAACACTTAAAACACTTTAAAATGAACATTTGGCATTTACAACGTTTTCACAAATCAACTTGAACTCACCTTGCTAGATTAGGCTAAATCTAGATTTTTCCCCAAACGTAAGCTCCTTTGAAGAAACATGAATCTTCAAGCCAAATCTTCCAAAACCTAGATCCACAAGTTTTCAACTGTAAATAATCATCCCCAAACACTTAGAATCGTTTCCCCAACATAAACCATCAAAATCCCCAATAATACCAAAAACCTAATTTCTTAGATGAAGAAAAGAGAAGCTTACCTCAACCATCACTTGAATCCACCAACCAAACACCTCTAGAGTTACCAAAACGAACCACAAACTCCAAATCCTCAAAATAGAGAAAAGTTGGATGAAACCCTAGAAAACTTTGATGAGGAAGATGAAATGAAAGGATTATTGCTTTAGCTTCCAAAACCATGGTAGATGGAAGAGGAACACTTGAAAACTTGATTCTTGGGGTCTAAAAGGCTCAAAATCGACATTGGGGGTGAAGGGTTTTGGTTCTTGGGAGAGAAAAACGAAGTGGATGAAGTGAAATGAGGAAAAAGGGGTGAAAATCCCGTTTTTATGGGTCAAATGCCCCCGCACGACAATGCTCGGCGACTATGCCGTTTGGCATAGTCGCGTGTCACAGTCACGTGTCACGGTCGCTGGGTTGGTACCACCCTCTGTTCCCTGGCGCTACATTGACCAGCGACATTGACACGTGTCATAGTCACGGGTCATAGTCGTAGAGGAGGTACCGAACACCGTTTTGGCCATAACTTCTTCATTTTAGCTCTGTTTTTGCTCCGAAAAGGACCGTTGAACTCGTATTTGAATTCTCCATCCAACAAGACCATAAAATATAGGATTCAATCCAAAATCCTGTTTTTCATATTTATCTTAAAAGATCGATACCTTCCAAAGATCGGGGTGTTACAATATCCTTTGTTGAGTTATTTGGTAGATTTTGATTATTTGAAGTATTTAACTTTATAAATCTTGTAAAACACCCATGATTGGGAATTTTGGGTATTTTGACAAATAAAGCATGGGTGAAAATGTTTTGATAATTTATATTATAAATGGAGATTACTTGGAAAGAAATGCACTTCTAGTGCGTATTTTGGAAATATGCATAAATTGTATTATGGAACGCTTTGAAATCATAAACGTGTTATTCATTGGATTTTGGTCATTCTCGACCTTGTGACTATTTTAGAAACTATAAACCTTGTTGGTTTTGGGCGAAGGTTTGGGAAAATATAAACCTTGTTGGTTTGGGCCAATTTTGATTTGAGAAACAAAGGTTTGGGAAAATATGCATTTGGTCTATGTAACCATATTGGCTCACGTATTTTAGTCAAATGTTTATTATGCCATTTTGGGCTCGATTTATACTCAAATGAGTCTTTGGAGTAATTGCCCAGTTTTAGTAGCTCAATGAGGAGCCTTTGACGTGTTATGCACTTAACTGCATTTTATTTGTGAGTTACATGTTTTGAAGGCATTAGTTCATTCGTTGGAGTTATGTAACGTTTTAGACTCTAATGCATTGGATCCATAGACATCTGAGTCAGTCATTTGGTTTAATGGGAACTTTATCCCTGTTTTGGAATTGGAAATAATTTTGGTTAGCGGGAACTAGGTATAGACAGTGGGTGGTTGAACTTGATGTCCTTGCACTTAGGTATTATGCCAATGATGGGACGCTAGTTTTCCACATTGAGGCACATTTAGGCATCGAGGTAAGGTGTAAGACTTATGTGCTAATATATTCCACCCGAGTGTCACGTTCAATTATGGGACGCTAGTTTTCCACATTATAGCACGAAATAGGCATCGACGGTATGGTATAAGTCCTACGTGCTATTACGTTCTTGGATGTTGGCACTTCTTGGGTGTATGTTTTAAGTAGCCACACTCGGCATCCAATACGTGAATCTCAAATAACGTTGATAAGTGGCTTAACTTTGTGTGCCCGCCACATTCGATGGAACCGGGTCTCCCCCGTCACCAAAAGGTATTGTTTTGGGTATTTATCTCTATCCATGTTTTCGGTGACGTTTTTTATTTATATGGATTATTTTCCATGATTTATGGGTTGAGTACTATGCCCCATTCGTGTTTTGAATGTTTCGGGATATAAAGTTTTATTCACGTTTTCATTAGTTGGGAAATTAAATTATTATTCACGTCTTGAGGGAGTTTTGGGTTGAGTTTACTTTATGATTGGAAATGTTTATATTTGTGTTGTCATCACCTAAAATACGTGTTATTGGGAAACATATTGTTTTCGTATTTATTATAAATCTCTTTGGAAATCATGATTAATGTTGCAACTATTTCCTTTTTACCATCTATATAATCATGATGAAAACTCTTGAACTCACTAGGCGTTAGCCTAACCTTTTTAATTGTCGGCATGTGCATCAGGTACCGGTTGGGAAATGGTATTAGCGACACTGTGATGAGACGAGTGCGGGTTAGGTGCACGTGGAGGATGTGACATTGGGTGATGTTTCCGCATTTGGAGATAGCGACTATTATGGGGTTTTAGTAACACCATACTTTTATTTTGTCTGTATATATGACATGAGCCATATATGTTGAGGTGAATTATAGAATTTATTTTGAGGTAATTCCAGTTTCGAATTATAGAAGGAGGTTTTACCCTTCATTTGATGTAATATTGAAAGTTTTAAATTAGTTGTTCTTTCCAAATTTGAGGGTGTTAGAAATTGGTATCAGAGCTTAAGTTTAAGAGAATTAGGTGTTAATTTTGGATACCTAGACTCAAACTAGCGTTCTTTTATGCGAATAAAAGTGAACTAGCACCATTAAGCACTTTAAGATAAGATATTTTGAGGTCAATACAGTCGCTAGAAACGAGAATCACGTCGAGGGTAGCAAGAATGATCATATACGGTACGTGCATAATTGCACCTGACCAGTGTTATGGTGAACCTACAAGTTACATGTTTATACTTGGACTGCCTCGATGTGATGACCGTTGGGTAGTGAAAACGTTTCTAAGCAAGTAGCCATTAGAAGAGGTTGATGATTTTAACATTTGTCGTTTGAAGTAACAGTAAGAATGATGATTGCATTAAGTGGACCGTCTCGGGTCAGAATTGTTGGTTGGATTTGAACCATAGGCTTGTTGAATCGACCTTAACTTGAGGAGAAAATGTAAGGTTAATCGATGCAACTTCAGGTTATTGCCTTAAGAAGTTTGAGCACTCAGATAACGATTGTGTGACCGAAGGGATTTGAAGAGTGTGGTTGTGAGACGTTGAGTGCCGACTAAATTCATGCACAAAATTTATTTTTAAAATAAAATGCATCAATTGTTTCTTGTGCCTCAAATCATCATGTGGGTTGTATTGTGAAATCTTGGAAAAACGTTTAGCACACACAAGATTTTAAACCATGATTTTAAACACACACGAAATTGTTTTATTGTATGTGGTTGCAAACTTTGTTGAGACTTTCTTTATTCCCATTGTTGTCTATTTTTGGAAATTATGATATCCATGCTTTAATATTGTTTGGGGTCTTGGGCAAGTAACTGCGATTTATGACCTTGATATTGGATCTCCTCCACATATGTTAAGGTTTTGATTGAATGAGTTATTTCCCTGTTTGGTACTTGGGTTTTATTGAGAATTTTATTCCATGCAACTTTTATTGAGAAACGTTTCTTTATGTCGTATTGCAACAAAAATGGAAAATTTTGAAAATTTGATATTGTATGATTTCTCTGTTGAGTTTTGCGTTAATACATTTCATCACTCATTATTTTGCGTACGAATCAATTTATACTTTTGGCGTGAGTAAGTGTATAAGAGTACCATGACAATTTATCTTAATGCTTTGTCTTGTGCATTTTCGGTTGTAGTTACCATCTCTATTGGTTCACACATATGCGTTATATTGATTATTGGTATGCAAGGCATTATAACCACCACTTTTGGAATAAAGATGCATATTGTCTGTACAGCTTGAAATTTGAAGTCAATCTAAATTATTTTATATTACGACTAAATCGCATGCACTTATCGTTTTGCTAAGTTTTGAGAAGATAAACTGATGCATGTGGGTCTTGTTGGGAAATTTCATCCCACGCCATTTTATAGTTAAATGGAAAAAATTTGGAACTCGATTACGTGAAGTTTCTCTTTTATGTTTTGTATAAACAACATGTTGCACACTATTTTAATGCAGGAAAACTACTCGACATGCATGGCATAAGTAGATGCATGCTAGAACCATAGCCGTTCATTTTAAAAGTTCACCGAGCATATTTTTGCGTCATCATTATTAGCTTGATTTGTGATCAAGTAGTTTTCAAAATGATTTTTATATGTGTGACAAGTGTGTATACTTTACACAACTACGAAGTAAACTGTAGTAAATTTTTACACGTAAGAGTAATTATTATAAAGATTTTGCGTTGAAAATTCTTATAAATTTTGTTGGATTGGCATATTTGTTGAGTCCTGCACTTGAAACCTTGAACTCGTTAGGGCCTTAAATGTTAAGAAACTATCGTTAAGAGTGGGGACTCAAAGGGCCTTGGAAGTGGAAGTGTTGGGTAGTCCAACTTGTGATAGTACCGTAATCAGAATGGTACCGCTTTTTAAGTCAGTGTACTTTTAATTTTGAGGTATTAGACTTATGAGTTATCTGGCTGTTTAAGTAGTGATCTTTCAATTTCAGTAAATCTTCGTGCTAAAGCTTTGTGTGGTTGTTTGCACCTAATTGGATTTGAATTGAGGGATCATTTTACAGACTTCATATTAAGTGTTAGTGTAAAGCCCGTATCCCGGTACGTTTTAAATTTTTCTTAATTAAATCTTTTTATTAACGTTTCTTGTTAACGGGGTTAGGCGGCTAGAACCGTAATTGTTAAAGATTTGGATTTTGAGGTTTAAGATGAAAACTACAAGCTGCAGGACCATTGTTGCATTTTTTTCCTAAACTTTTGCATGGGGTTCGGCCCATGTGGTGCAGCCCCCTTCCCTCTCGTTTCTTATTCACGACCTTCGCACAAAACAACCCGATACAACCCTAATTTCTTCCCCCTACCTGCTGTTGTCGAACACCCTCCTCCCCATCCCTTTTTGTTGCTGATCGCCGGACCACACTCAGCCGCCGCCGCCGCTGGTTCAGCCGGCGAAGAGAGAGAGAGGAGCAGCGAAGAGAGAGAGAGAGAGAGCATCGAGAGAGAGAGGAATTTGGTCGTGGTTGCCGCGAGTCGTCATCGAGGTAAGGTTCTTTCCCCCTTCGTTATGGTTTCTGTTCGTTGGTTTCGTCGGGGTGCAGTCAAACCGCCACCGCCGGCGGCGGCTGCCGCCGCTGACCGCCACTGCTTGGGGCGGCCATGGGTGGTGTGGTGTGTTCTTTAGTCGAAAGCCCCCAAGCCAAGTGAGGAATTGCAGGTCTGTTTGGATTAAGTCTTGGCTTAATAGAAGGTTAAGCCAAGTTATCATTTTATGTGACCGATATCGTTTCTGCCCAGTTTTTATTTCATTCATAACTTTCTCGTCGTAGCTCGGTTTGAGACGAATCTGGTGCCCACGGTTCACATTCTGTGTCGGGCACACTTTTTGTGTTTTAGCAAAAGTCTGGTTCGGCCTCTAGCTAGGTGTAAAATAGCTGTTTTTACAGCAGGTCCGAATACGGCAGACTCGCGTCCCATTCTTAGAAAATTCATATTAAATCGTAGGAAAATCGTTAGAACGCGTATAATATGTCCTTGGAAAGCTAAGACCTAGACCCTCCTGTTTGTGGGACTTAATCTCTGGATTAGTGGGTCTAGAGGGGGATAAGCAGGTCCCGAACAGACCTGCAGTTTAGACCAAAAATCTGAAATGTCGCTCGTTTAGTCTTATGTTTATAATTGAGGGTCGGGGCTTCACGTTGACACTTTGTAGCACTTCTTTAGGTGGAAAGAAGTGAGTTGGAGTGGCGGGCTCGTATTGCTGTTTGTGGATATCTGCGTTGCGTATCGAGGTGAGTTCTCTCACTACGTAGAATAGGGATTATATGTACATTACGGTAGTTTGTATGTGTTAGCCGAATTGTTGTATGTACTAGCTGAATTGTGGTGCGTAGTACTAGGTTGAATTAACGCCTAGCATAAATGAGTGTTATATACATCTCGGTGGGACCGAGGAATTGTAAATGAGTGTTATATACATCTCGGTAGGACCGAGGAATAGTGTTTTTGTGTTGTGTGAACTCGGTGGGACCGAGGAATTGTGTACAAGTATGGGATGAACTCAGGGAGACCGAGGGATGCCTACACGAGTGTGTTGTATAATCGGGGAGACCGATGGTTTTATATATATATACAGTTGTTGTTGTATGATCGGGGAGACCGATGGTTTTATATATATTCCTCGGTAGCACGTGTGTGTTAGTTGATTTGGTTGTGGGTAATATCCAATTGTATTAATGTTTAGGAGAATACCTTTACTGTTGTATTTATTTGATTGGACCGATGTTCGGTGGGGCCGATGGTTGTATTTATTCGATTGGACCGATGTTCGGCGGGGCCGATGGTTGTATTTATTTGGTTGGACCGATGTTCGGCGGGGCCGATGGTTGTATTTATTCGGTTGGACCGATGTTCGGCGGGGCCGATGGTTGTATTGACTATGTAGACCTCGGGGTGCCGAGGTGGACTGTTATGTCCTTGCATGAGTTTGCCTGTTTAGGATATGTTCTTGAACTGGCATGTGTGGATTAATTGTATTTATTTGTGGTTAGGGGTAGTGTTCATATGATTGCTATCCTATTTTGGTGCTTGAATTCACTAAGCTTCGTGCTTACCCTTTCCCTATAAAATTACTGTTTCAAGTGCGAGTGGCAGTAAGGCGTGACGGTACACACTGGCGCGTTGAGAAGACTTTCACCATTTTCTTTTGGAGACTTGATGTTTAGAATTATTATGTTTTCCGTTGTTTTAATTGAGTTGATCGTTTAACTTAACGAGGTTTTGTTTAAACGTTTATTTTGAGTTAAACGCTTGTGATTTAAATTAGTAAAAATGGTATTTTAAAAGTTCAAAATTTATTGTAATTTTGGGACGTTACAACTTGGTATCAGAGCACAGCTTGAGTGAATCAAACACATCTCGGTGTGTTTGATCTCAAGTTTGCGGCTATAAAATTTTATTTAAAGTTTTTGGAAAATAAAAGAAAGGAAAATGCGTTTGAGAAACGGTGATCGAGGGCGCAGTATGTACAGTCAGCTGGAGCCAAGGGAAAAGGTACAGTACTTAGTGTATTTATTGCTTTCTAGATCATAGGAGTATGCATGCTAGATTGCTTGTGCTATTTACACTGTACTGCATGTTCATTGCTTGCTAGTAGGAATTTATGCTAGTCATGGTAGGTTGTTAAGTGAATGCCCTATGGGTTGTATGCAGTAAGAATCGCATAGCCTTAGAATATTTGATTTAGTTCTATTGCGCAGCTCTTGTTTGAGTCTAACCGTTCTAGGATAGAATCTTGTATTCGAATGTCTATTTGTTTCACGCTGCATGTGACGGGGTATTCGCGAGGCAACTTGTTATGGCTAGTAGGGATTTCGTTGTAGCAAGGGTAGTGTTTTAGGGTGGAATTCCTAAGGAGCTAGGAAGAGTGTGTACATATGCTGGTGCGGGCATATGGGTATAGTTATCGGCGACAAACTACTTGGGCACTTCGGGATGGGACTCGGAACGAGCGATGATAGGTGTGGATGGTAGTAGTAGAGCTCCTACTACCGGATGCACAGGATCAATGCTCGAGTCGGGGAAAGTCACGAGGAATCCAAGAAGTTGAGCGTGAGCATTGTTAGTGTGAGTTATTATGTACTAATTACTCGTTGTAATATCTACCCGGAGTAGCCATCACAAGGAGGAACAACAGTGAACCTACTAGTACAGGTGTGTACTTGAATTGCTTTGATGTGATGATCGTTGGGGTAATAATGAAGGTTCTAATCTAGTAGTCGTGGGAATAGAAGGACGATTCTAGTATTAATCACTTGGAGTGACGATAAGGATGATGTTTGTTTTAAGTAGACCATTTCGGGCCAAGATGGATGATTGTGCTAGAATCATAGGCTTATAGAGCCGACTTTGATTTGAGGAAAAGCCGTAAGATGATTTGACGTGATTTCCCAACTTGCCCTAAAAGGTTTAAATGTCCGGATGACGATAGTGGGTCGGAGGGATTTGGAGTAGTATGAGTCGAGACGTAGAATGCCGACTAAGTCATGCACAAAGTTTGATTTTGAAAATAAAATCGCATTAACTAACTCTTGTGTTTCCAATCCTTATATGGATTGTGTTTTGGAATTTTGGGAAATGTTTAGCACACACACAAGATTTCGAATTATGGTTATGAAAGTGCATGAAACCTTTTTTATCACGAGAATTACAAACTTTGTTGGTGATTTGTTTAATATGAGTTTGTGTACTAAGTATATTATTTCAAATAGTTCAGTGGATGGATTGATTCATACGTGACTTAAATGATGCATCGAAGGATATTTTGGTATCATTTTATCATGAGTTGTTTGGTGCGCTTTTTAGTCAGCTAAATATTTTAGTATCATTTCCATGAAAATGCGCTTTATCGACTTAGGGGTATGCATACTTGGGTAACCTTTGTTCTTGACATTTTGATAAACGAGTCGTGCATGAAAATGTTTTAGTTCCTTCTTGTCGGAATGAAAGACCATTTGGTCAAATGAGTGTTTTAGTGTTGTGAATATCATGCATACGTTTACAATGTGTTATATTTTGAAAATATAAATGCGTAGATTGTTGACATTCGGTTAATTTAGAATTGTCGATTATTTTTTTTGGGAAATTAAATTTTTTTTTTTGCTTTGGAGGGAGAGAGTATTTTGAACATTTTTGACAAATACATTTTAAACTTTGGTGTTTTGACGTTATATGTCCCAAGTACGAATTATTGAGGAAATGCTTCGTGATGAAGATTTTAGAAAATTCTTTATGGAAATGTTACCAGTTTGCATACCTACCCCGATTTAAGGTTTTATGATGTTTGGTCGATATTTTCGAATTATGGAAACGAATTAGTTTTGTCTTTAAACTTGGAACTTACACATCCTATTTTGTATTTTGATTGAGGTATAATTATGAATCGTTTCCTTGTTTTATATAATAAACTGACGCGCACAAATTTTGATTGGTAAACTTTGTTCCATATCATTTGGATGGTCAGAAAATAAATTTGAGTAAATTGCCGTCTGGGCTTCTTTTGAAGTACGTGTGAAAATTGTTGCACACCGTTTGAATTGAGCAGTTACCTTGCATGCATGTCATGAGTCAATCCATACCAGAACCGTGGTGGTTCGTTTTAAGGAAATTATTCATTACGCTTTGTGTTTTGTAAGTAAACTGAACTGCAATGGAATGATTTTCAACATGATTTTCCTATGTGGGACGAGCGTGTCCATTTTTGCATAACTACCGACCTGGTAATAGTAGTTTTATTGCATATGATTTTTTTGAGATGAAAAATCTTGGTGTTGAAAATATTTTGTAAATGATTTTTGTAAGCAATTTGGGAAATGCGCTTTCAAATGTTATGTGTCACTTTTAGATAGTCATGGGTCAATTGCCCGGTTTTAATGGCTCGATGTGGAGTCTTGTTGATGGGTTGTTTTTGTTGCACAGTTTTGCATTTATTGCACGTTGAGTAATTACATGTTTGGGTCAGTGAGTCATTCCGGGATAGGCATGTTGTTGGTAGACTGTTTTGCATTGGATCCATAGGCAAATTAGTCAGTCGTTGGTAATGGTCGGTTGGGTATCTCGGGGTGGGACCCCGGTATTCATGTTTTATGACCTTGACTTTCCAGTAGGCACTAGGACGATATAGTCTTGGGCACTTACTTGGGAGGTAGTTCCGATGTGCCGGGCCTTGAGGCATTACCTAGGAGGTAGACGTCAAGGTGTATCCTCGATACGGTGTAACTTGGCCTCGTAGAGCGAGTGTGGAAGATACGTCGACGGTGGAAGGTTGGGTATTCCACGCGTGTTGGTACTGTAGGCCGAATAGTATCGGTTAAGTGAATGATGCCCTTTGTAATTAAGAGAATAAATGCGCAGTAACCTTTGTGAGGTAAGTAGTATAAATAGGTGTCGACTTTTGGGCTTGAGGCCAAACACCTTTAGTGTAATCGGAGAATTGTAGCCGATTTTAAAATAATTATGGTGATAGTAGTAGTAACCCTGAAATGCTCACTTGTGAATGTTTATGGTGGAATGACCTTCGTGAGCGATTTTAAATTTACTGGTTTGATGATTCGTGTAAGGTAAATTTTGGGAGTCTATTAGAACTCGTGGAAGTTAATCGACGGTTAATGGTAGGAATGATCGGTTTCGAGTATCCTGTAGGGTATATTGGTGAGCAACTTTAGAATGGTTAGAGCTTGAAATTGAATCGGGATGTATGGAATATCTAAGGTTGGGAGACAACCGAAGTCGTTTGACTAGGAATGATTCCAGTTGTTGGAGTGTTCTTCCGATCATAGTTTCAGTGTTCTTGAAGGAGTTTTTTTGGTAAGAAAAGTATTCAAGAAATTTTTAGACGGTGTGAGAAATTTAGATTCCAGCTAGTGAAAGTCCAGTGGCAACACAGAAAGGGTTCCGAGTGGACTTGGGAACCCGAGGCTGAGATGCGAGAGAACTATCCAAAGCTATTCGCGGGCAGAGACTTCGAGGACGAAGTCTAATTCAAGCGGGGGAGAGTTGTAAAGCCCGTATCCCGGTACGTTTTAAATTTTTCTTAATTAAATCTTTTTATTAACGTTTCTTGTTAACGGGGTTAGGCGGCTAGAACCTTAATTGTTAAAGATTTGGATTTTGAGGTTTAAGATGAAAACTACAAGCTGCAGGGACCATTGTTGCATTTTTTTTCCTAAACTTTTGCATGGGGTTCGGCCCATGTGGTGCAGCCCCTTTCCCTCTCGTTTCTTATTCACGACCCTCGCACAAAACAACCCGATACAACCCTAATTTCTTCCCCCTACCTACTGCTGTCGAACACCCTCCTCCCCATCCCTTTTTGTTGCTGATCGCCGGACCACACTCAGCCGCCGCCGCCGCTGGTTCAGCCGGCGAAGAGAGAGAGAGGAGCAGCGAAGAGAGAGAGAGAGAGAGAGCAGCAAAGAAAGAGAGAGAGAGAGCATCGAGAGAGAGAGGAGTTTGGTCGTGGTTGCCGCGAGTCGTCATCGAGGTAAGGTTCTTTCCCCCTTCGTTATGGTTTCTGTTCGTTGGTTTCGTCGGGGTGCAGTCAAACCGCCACCGCCGGCGGCGGCTGTCGCCTTCTTGCCGCCGTTGACCGCCACTGCTTGGGGCGGCCATGGGTGGTGTGGTGTGTTCTTTAGTCGAAATCCCCCAAGCCAAGTGAGGAATTGCAGGTCTGTTTGGATTAAGTCTTGGCTTAATAGAAGGTTAAGCCAAGTTATCATTTTATGTGACCGATATCGTTTCTGCCCAGTTTTTATTTCATTCATAACTTTCTTGTCGTTGCTCGGTTTGAGACGAATCCGGTGCCCACGGTTCACATTCTGTGTCGGGCACACTTTTCATGTTTTAGCGAAAGTCTGGTTCGGCCTCTAGCTAGGTGTAAAATAGCTGTTTTTACAGCAGGTCCGAATACGGCAGACTCGCGTCCCATTCTTAGAAAATTCATATTAAATCGTAGGAAAATCGTTAGAACGCGTATAATATGTCCTTGGAAAGCTAAGACCTCCCTCCTGTTTGTGGGACTTAATCTCTGGATTAGTGGGTCTAGAGGGGGATAAGCAGGTCCCGAACAGACCTGCAGTTTAGACCAAAAATCTGAAATGTCGCTCGTTTAGTCTTATGTTTATAATTGAGGGTCGGGGCTTCGCGTTGACACTTTGTAGCACTTCTTTAGGTGGAAAGAAGTGAGTTGGAATGGCGGGCTCGTATTGCTGTTTGTGGATATCTGCGTTGCGTATCGAGGTGAGTTCTCTCACTACATAGAATAGGGATTATATGTACATTACGGTAGTTTGTATGTGTTAGCCGAATTGTTGTGTGTACTAGCTGAATTGTGGTGCGTAGTACTAGGTTGAATTAACGCCTAGCATAAATGAGTGTTATATACATCTCGGTGGGACCGGGGGCTCGGTGGGACCGAGGAATTGTAAATGAGTGTTATATACATCTCGGTGGGACCGAGGAATAGTATTTTAGTGTTGTGTGAACTCGGTGGGACCGAGTACTCGGTGGGACCGAGGAATTGTGTACAAGTATGGGATGAACTCAGGGAGACCGAGGGATGCCTACACGAGTGTGTTGTATAATCGGGGAGACCGATGGTTTTATATATATATACAGTTGTTGTTGTATGATCGGGGAGACCGATGGTTTTATATATATTCCTCGGTAGCACGTGTGTGTTAGTTGATTTGGTTGTGGGTAATATCCAATTGTATTAATGTTTAGGAGAATACCTTTACTGTTGTATTTATTTGATTGGACCGATGTTCGGCGGGGCCGATGGTTGTATTTATTTGGTTGGACCGATGTTCGGCGGGGCCGATGGTTGTATTTATTCGGTTGGACCGATGTTCGGCGGGGCCGATGGTTGTATTGACTATGTAGACCTCGGGGTGCCGAGGTGGACTGTTATGTCCTTGCATGAGTTTGCCTGTTTAGGATATGTTCTTGAACTGGCATGTGTGGATTAATTGTATTTATCTGTGGTTAGGGGTAGTGTTCATATGATTGCTATCCTATGTTGGTGCTTGAATTCACTAAGCTTCGTGCTTACCCTTTCCCTATAAAATTACTGTTTCAGGTGCGAGTGGCAGTAAGGCGTGACGGTACACACTGGCGCGTTGAGAAGACTTTCACCATTTTCTTTTGGAGACTTGATGTTTAAAATTATTATGTTTTCCGCTGTTTTAATTGAGTTGATCGTTTAACTTAACGAGGTTTTGTTTAAACGTTTATTTTGAGTTAAACGCTTGTGATTTAAATTAATAAAAATGGTATTTTAAAAGTTCAAAATTTATTGTAATTTTGGGACGTTACAGTTAGTATTGCTCCCTCTTGGTTGGCCTTCGGTAATTAAGAAAGTTTTGGAATTCGTCATTTGAGTTGTATAGTTTGGGATTCTAGTTTCAGTATCAGTATAGTCCATATCTGTCAGTATGGTCCAAATCTGATTTCTACTCATTGTTGCTTCTTCCTTAGTTCTACCTATGGCCATTGATAAGGGATGACCCCTAGTATTATTTAATTGCTTTAATATCCCTTGTAATCTTTTGTAATCATTTTTTGGTTTTCCTTCTTTATGTTATGGCTATGAAAGCCTTGGTATGTTTCGATTGAACGTAAAGAATATTAACATTCTGTAAAGAATATTAATTTCTTGTAAAGAATATTAACATCCTGCAAATAATATTAACTTTTTGTAAATAATATTATTCATCTTCTCATATATTTCTTCAGCTTTTGAGGTCGATGACTCATTTGGGGTTTGGGGTGTCATCCGTGTTGAATTCCTTGAGAAGTTTGGTAAGCAAACAATGACTCTGCGGATATTTGATTTTGGTAATTAGTGATTGATGATTGAAATCATCCCTCCCTGCTAAGGATTTAAGTTTTAGATGAACAATGTTGAGGTGTGTCTTGGTACGAGATAGAGTACTTGTGTGTACTTCCCGTGAAATCTAAGAAACATTGCAATATAAGTGGTATATCTAAGGAGTCAAGACTTTTGGTAATTGGCAGTTGATTATTGATAACTTTTGACTTGCTAGTGATTTTATTTAGAATGATCAATGTTGGGTCGAGTTTAGAGAATTGTGAAAGGATTGAATTTGGGATAACTTGCTTTCTGAAGAATATTATATTACGTTCTTGAATAGAACATTGGGCCAACATCAAGATTTATTGATTCGGGAACTTTGAGAACTCTTGTAGTTGGCAGTCATAGTATTAGTTTAGGGGTGTTAGAAAATATATGAGTGAATTCCCGGTCAGGAAACACTTAGGATATGATTAACTGATGTTATAGACCATTCTCGAAGTAATACGAGTCACCTCAGGTTAGGAGACAACCGAGTGCATATTATAGGAGATTGCTCAAGCAAGGTTCGATGTCTACACCAATGTTTTGATATTGGAGGAACTTTTGGGTCGAATTTGTTTAAGTCAAAGAAAGATAGAACCGATGAGAATCGAGAAATCCGTTGTGAGTGACATTCGAGTTATGGACTGACACTAGATTTCGAGGACAAAATCATTCAAAGGTTGGGAGGATTGTAACACCCGAAAAATCCTAGGTACTTGTAATACCTCAAAAAAAGGGAGAACTTAAATTTAGCAATCTAATAGTAGTGTAGGGATGGCATGGTTTATGTATTGTTTCTTGGAGGACCAAATAGGTAAATTAGTACCAACAAGGTAAAAACAAAAGGTAGATGTTTCTCACTTTTGCTTCATCTTCTTCTAGATCGTGAGTTCTCAAAGTGTGTGTGTGTGAGAGAGAGAGAGAGAGAATTAAGTCCCAACTACCCTCTCAACCTACTCTCTCACCCACTCCTTTTCTTCTTTATGATTTCTCTCTTCCCTTTTATTTTTTTCTCTCATTTCCTTGCTTCTTGACCCATACCTCTCTAACCCCCTCACTTTCCATAAAGCAATTCCACCAACCATTTATTACCATATTTAAAAGTTATCTCTACTTCAATGATCTTCATCTTCATCTCCTTTAAGGCACCGATAATTGAAGCCATTGTAGCATTTAAGGGTTGATCTCTAAAGTTCATGGATTGTGATTAAAAGCTTCAAGATTTGTATCATCTTCTTCAACTTCGACTTCTCCTAGCATTTTAGCTTGGTTTCTAAGGTTTCACCTAAAAACCCATTTGTAAGTTCATCTTAACCTTCTAAACCTTTATTTAAGTAGAAACCTTTCATTTTAACCTTCTAGAACCTCTCTCTTGATGTATTTCTCATATTATGAGGTTTTACCTATTTTGGGTATTTTGGGAGATTTGAGATTTTGACAGAGATTTATATGAATTTGATTTTGGGAGTTACTCTTGGTGTGTTTTAGGTTTGTTTGTGTGATGGATGTTTATGGATCTAAAGCCTTTGTAACGTCCCAAAACTTATCATGCAATCAATCATAGAAACTGAGCGTTTTACATTACAAAATTTAACTTGTTCAATACGTCAATAAATGAGCTTAACAAAATGACAGCGGAAGTCTACAAAATCCACAACCGAGCTCTAACTATATCATTAGTCTAAGTCTTGGAGTCGCTCTAATCTCCAAGCATGCCATGCCTCTCATATTTCTTCCCTAGGAACTCGCGGAATGCTTACCTGAAAATGGTTTAGTTTTGGAAATGTGAGGCTTAGACCAAAAGGTCTAGTGAATTCCCTCCGTAAAACAACAGGTATAAACCACCTGAAATCATTTAAGAATAATTCATGAACTATCACACATATGGTACTGCACTGTATAAGGAATCACATAAACTTCCGCGATCGGGGCCCAAGCAGACTCCCCTTTCGCCCTCTCATATCGGGGCCTAGGCAGACTCCCCGACACCCGGCTAGGAGGGAAACAAATTCCATCCTACCGTCTCATCATACGCATCCAAGGGATCATCGGATCCCGAGGTTCTCCGATTCCACAGTGCAGACCGACATCACATAACATGCATATACATTTCATAGGCATGAAAACATAATCTTTAAAATTACTGCTATCTCATTTCATCATATCAAGCTTTCATTCGACATAAAAGTATGTGCGTAAGAAACATGCATTTCAGTTGTAAACATTTCGTGCGCTTTAAGAACCATAATCAATAAAGAAAACGTTTAATATTTTAAGCCGTAAAAAGGGTTTAGGGAACTCACCTTGATTGACGTATAATGCACTTCCTAAACACCTTCAAGCTACACCCACAGAACACCTAAGGCAATAGATCCACATCAGATAAATAGCTCAGCCCTACTGTCCGGATACCCCTTCCCGGACACAGCATTTTTCCGGATACAACACTTTTCCGGACACTAGGCTTATCCGGACACAACACTTTTCCGGACACTAGACTTATCCGGACACAACACTTTTCCGGACACAACACTTTTCCGGACACTAGACTTATCCGGAAACTTCAGCTACCCGGATACTAAGAAACACCCGGACATCCTCACGGGGCACTTACCCGGACACCTGCAACATATCCGGACACCACCGAACACTGGTGTCCGGAAAACACTGATGTTCGGATTTTAACAAGCCCAAAACTGATTTATACTCCGATTTTACCATTAAGTCGATTAGATATCTACAAGGGTTCATCCACCAACCTCAAATACTCATTTAATCCATTTATAAACTTCTAAATCGGTTTAACAAGACAAAAACCCTTAAAACCCATTTAGAAGGAAAAGAGGTGAAAACTCAAGAATCACTACAACAAACCCCAAGAATCCAAAACCAGTAGAGATCGAACACAAGAATAAACGAGGAATAAGGGTTACCTTACTGATTTATTCTTTGATCCCTCTATGAATCTTCACCCTCTTGATTTCTTCCCAAAAGCCTCCTTCTTCTCCCTTTTCTCTCTTAATCGCCAACCTCACCAACAATACTGATTATAGGGAATGGAGGCTGCCCTAGAAGTTTGTGCATTTATATACCTTCATCAAATGACAGAAATGGCCCCTTAACTTAACTTTCGTTTCTTATATTTTGACCACCAAACCCCAAGACTCGCTAGGATTTTGGGTCGTTACAACACTCCCCCCTTAAAAGAATTTCGTCCCCGGAATTCCTCATTGGAAGAGATGCGGGTACCTCGACCTCATTTCCGATTCCAACTCCCACGTAGCCTCCGGGCCCTTGTGGTGCCGCCATTGTACCTTTACCAGTTTAGTCTCTTTGTTCCGTGACTTTCTCACCTTAAAGTCTGTGATGGCTTCGGGTTCTTCCACGAAATCTAACTTTTCGTCCACCTTAATGTCATTTAACGGAACCGTTTTAGTCACGTCGGCTAGACATTTTCTTAGATTAGACACGTGAAACGCATTATGGATGTTGCGCAGTTCTTCCGGTAGGTCCAACCTATACGCCACTTCCCCGATCCGCTCCGTGATCTCGAATGGTCCGATGTAACGTGGGCTTAGCTTCCCCCGTTTCCCAAATCGTACCACTCCCTTCCACGGGGACACCTTTAACAGTACAAAATCTCCGACCTGGAATTCTATGTCTTTTCGTCTTTTATCCGCATAACTCTTTTGGCGGTCGCGAGCGACCTTCAGCCTTTCACGTACTTGGACTATCTTGTCCGAAGTCAGCTGTACCAATTCTGGTCCGGCTAACTGCCTTTCACCCACCTCGTTCCAACACAACGGTGTCCGACATTTTCTACCATAGAGTGCCTCAAACGGCGCGGCCTTGATGCTCGAATGGTAGCTGTTATTATAAGAAAACTCGATCAGCGGTAAGTGCTTTTCCCATGAGCCTTGGAAATCCAAAGCACACGCTCTTAACATGTCTTCTAACGTCTGGATCGTTCGTTCACTCTAACCGTCGGTCTGAGGAAGATAAGCGGTACTCATCTTGATCTGCGAACCCATTTCTCTTTGGAAGCTCTTCCAAAACGTAGAGGTAAATCAGCTATCGCGGTCTGATACAATTGACGAGGGTACCCCATGGCGGGTTACGATCTCATCGATGTACAACCTTGCTAACTGCTCCAATGAGTAAGACTCTCGTATAGGTAGGAAGTGTGTCGACTTCGTGAGTCGATCTACGACCACCCAAATGGCGTCATAACCCTTTGGTGTTCTAGGCAAATGGGTCACGAAGTCCATCGTGATCTGACCCCACTTCCACATCGGTATCTCTAACGATTGGAGCTTCCCGTACGGTTTTTGATGTTCGATCTTTACACGTGAACACGTCATACAGGTCTCTACAAAGTGAGCCACGTCTTTCTTCAATCCGGGCCACCAGTAGTCTCGTCGTAGGTCTCCGTACATCTTGTTAGTTCCGGGGTGGATAGTGTACTTCGATTTGTGAGCTTCTTCGAGAATCAGCTTTCGGAGCTCTCCGAGTTTCGGAACCCAGATTCTCCCATTCAGACATTTCACCCCTCGACTATCTTCCCCTAACATGGACGCTTGCCCTACCATTCTCTCCTTCTTAAGATTTTCAGTTTCGAGCGCTTCAACCTAACATTTCTTTATTTCAGCTAACAGATTGAATGTTACCTCGGCCCTCATGGCCACAATTCTAGGGGTTTCACTTCGTTCCTTATGGCTCAAAGCGTCCGCCACCACGTTTGCCTTCCCCAGATGGTATTCGATCTTACAGTCGTAGTCGGTCAACAATTCAATCCATCTCCTTTGGCGCATATTCAACTCTTTTTGATCAAAGAGATGACATAAACTCTTGTGGTCCGTGAAGATCTGACACTTCGTCCCATACAGGTAATGTCGCCAAATCTTCAGGGCAAAAACCACTGCCGCCAATTCTAAATCATGCGTAGGATAACGAGCCTCGTGATCTTTTAACTGCCGGGAGGCATAAGCGATCACCTTACCTCGTTGCATGAGTACGCAACCCAAACCAAGCTTCGAGGCATCGCTGAAAACCACAAAATCATCTGAACCATCCGGTAGTGACCACACCGGAGCGCTGCTCAACATATCCTTAAGCCTTTAAAATGCTTCCTCTTGCTTCTCCGACCAAATAAACTTGGCATTCTTCTTCGTTAAAGAGGTCAGTGGCGTGGCAATACGCGAAAAGTCTTTGATGAACTTCTGGTAGTACCCCACCAGCCCGAGGAAACTTTGAACTTCAAACGGATTCTTAGGTTGCTCCCAGTCTCGGATGGCTTCAATCTTAGCCGGATCAACCATGATCCCCTTCTCAGACACCACGTGCCCGGGGAACTGCACTTCCCTCAGCCAAAACTCGCACTTAGAAAACTTCGCATACAACTTCTCTTGCTTCAATAGCTCGAGAATTGTACGAAGGTGGCTTTCGTGCTCCCCTTCCGATCTTGAAAATATCAGGATGTCATCTATGAACACTATCACGAACTGATCCAAATAAGGTTGGCATACCCTATTCATTAAGTCCATGAATGCTGCCGGGGCGTTGGTTAGCCCGAACGACATCACCAGGAATTCGTAGTGTCCATACCTGGTCCGAAATGCAGTCTTCGGCACATCCTCCTCCCTCACCTTGAGTTGATGATATCCTTACCTCAGATCAATCTTGGAGAAGTAACTGGCTCCTTGTAACTGATCAAACAGGTCATCGATTCTCGGGATCGGATACTTATTCTTGATCGTGACCTTGTTGAGTTCTCGGTAGTCTATGCACATTCGCATAGTACCGTCCTTCTTCTTCACGAAGAGCACGGGTGCTCCCCACGGAGATGTACTCGGTCTAACGAACCCCTTGTCTAATAACTCATGCAATTGAGTCGTCATTTCCTTCATTTCGGACGGCGCCAATCTAAACGGTGCGCGGGCAATCGGTACAGCTTCGGGCATCAAATCGATTCTGAACTCGACCTGGCGATCTGGGGGTAGACTGGTCAAGTCATCCGGAAATACTTTAGGGTACTCATTTACTACCCGCACATCACCCACCCCACACTTCTCTTTCTTGGCATCCAACACATACGCCAAGTATCCCCTACACCCCTTCTTCAAGCACTTAGTAGCTCTAATCATAGAGATCAAGCTATTCTTTCTATTATGGCGGTCCCCATAAATCACTATGGGATCCCCATCCGGCGATTGAATCCTGATCAGCTTTCTGTTGCAAACGATGTTCGCATCATTCGCGGCTAACCAGTCCATACCTAACACCACATCGAACTCTCCCATTGCCATGGGATATAATTCCATATGTATCAATCTTCCTTCTATATCTATGACACAATCCTCTATCACCTCCTTAACATACACCCAACCATTTGGCAGTTTCCACTTCTAGAGCTCTCTCTAAACGTCTAGGCCTCACCCCCAAAACATTTCATAAATTCATACGATACAAAAGAGCGGTTTGCTCCTGAATCAAATAACACCTTGGCACATAGAGAGTTCACTAGAAACGTACCTGCCACCACATCTGGAGTTTCCTCCACCTCCTCCGTAGTCATGCGGAAAGCACGTCCCTTCGGACGCGTCGGCTCTGCTCCTTTATCACCGCCCTTTCCTCCCTGGCGCTCCCCATACTGAGTTGATCCTCCCTTCTTTAACTGCGGACAATCATACTTGGTGTGACCAGTAGCTCCACATTGAAAACATGATTTCCCTTTGGGGCAATCCCTTGACATGTGACCAGGCAAGCCGCACCGGTAGCATGAGTTTGAACCTGCCATGCAATCACCCCGGTGCACTTTGTTGCATTCGTACACGGTTTCCCCATGGTATCCCTGTTTGCACGGTTATCTGGTCGGAACACCTTCCCCTTCCTGGAGTCATTACCCGGCCCATCCCATTTACGCTTGTCGCCACTCTTTTCGAAGTCTGACGGTTCTTTTCCATCTCAATCAGCTCGGCCGTATTGATGGCCGCCTGAAAGGTAGTGGGATTTCTCGTCAGAACAAGCTCCCGAATGTTACTTCTCAGACCATGGATGAAGTGGTTCACCTTTCGCCCTTCCGTTGGTACATACAAGTCAGCAAAACGGGACTTCTCAATAAACTTAGAAGTGTACTCCCGTACCGTCATTCCTCCTTGTTCTAAACCCAGAAACTCTTCTTCCAGCTTTTTCACTGCCGCGAGTGGGCAGAACTGCTCTTTAAACTTGTCAACAAACGACTCCCACAACATTCCTTTTGCCATCGCAGAACCCTTTCCCCCAGTTTCAGCTTCCCACCAATAAACTGCATCAGACTTCAACATGGACAAGGAAAACATCACCCTGTCCCCATCAGCACATTTGCACGTATCAAAAACCAGCTCCATCTCCTTCACCCACTTCATTTCCAAAACCGGGTCACACTCGCCATTGAACGTAGGGGATTTGCATGAGGCAAAGACCTTGAAGTTACAACCCTTAGTTGCTGACTCATTCACCACCAAGGATAAAGCTTTCGAGTGGTTCCCAGTACCAGTCTCTACCGGGCTTGACAAATCTGCACTCTCCTTGTTCTCAGTCGGCTCTTTGCTTACCGAAACTGACTCATTCTGTTTAGTAAGAAGAGTCTGAAAAGTTTCTTGAATCTTACCCAACTCAGCAGCCAAATTTTCTCGAGTGACAAATGTGGAACCCCGGCCTCGACCACGTCCCCTCGTCGGGTTCCCTCTTCTTACGGTAGCAGAACTTTCCTGAACAAAGTCCTCTTGATTGACAGGAATTTCCAAACTCCTTGTCCTTCCACGACCTCTTCCACGGCCTCTTCCGCGACCTCTCCCGCGACCCCTTCCGTGATTAACCGGTCCGTTCTCTAGGACCTCTTCCTCCTGATTCCTTGGTACAGCAGGTACCGACTTGCTCCTTAAATTTCTCCCAGCCATTTGCGAATATTGAAAGAAAGCAATAATTAACCTTTGCTAGACATGACATCACAAAATGCTATATAAGGTAATGTAAGCACGCGCATGTACATGTAAGTTCACAATTGCACTGGCCAGGTGCAATCCCAAACACACCTTACACGTTTGTCCTTGGCACCTTATTCTTAAACGCAATTATAGTGATCGTTCCTAGAGGCAATCCTATGTCTCGGCTGTGTTCTTCGTCTTACAGTTTAAGTTTAGGCCCTAAAGGCAACCTAAATCCCTTAAACTAAGGCTCTGATACCACTTGTAACGTCCCAAAACTTATCATGCAATAAATCATAGAAACTGAGCGTTTTACATTACAAAATTTAACTTGTTCAATACGTCAATAAATGAGCTTAACAAAATGATAGCGGAAGTCTACAAAATCCACAGTCGAGCTCTAACTATATCATTAGTCTAAGTCTTGGAGTCGCTCTAATCTCCAAGTATGCCATGCCTCTCCTATTTCTTCCCCGAGGAACTCGCGGAACGCTTACCTGAAAATGGTTTAGTTTTGGAAATGCGAGGCTTAGACCAAAAGGTCTAGTGAATTTCCTCCGTAAAACAACAGGTATAAACCACCCGAAATCATTTTAGAATAATTCATGAACTATCACACATATGGTACTGCACTGTATAGGGAATCACATAAACTTCCGCGATCGGGGCCCAAGCAGACTCCCCTTTCGCCCTCTCGTATCGGGGCCCAGGCAGACTCCCCGACACCCGGCTAGGAGGGAAACAAATTCCAACCTACTGTCTCATCATACGCATCCAAGGGATCATCAGATCCCAAGGCTCTCCGATTCCACAGTGCAGACCGACATCACATAACATGCATATACATTTCATAGGCATGAAAACATAATCTTTAAAATTACTGCTATCTCATTTCATCATATCAAGCTTTCATTCGACATAAAAGTATGTGCGTAAGAAACATGCATTTCAGTTGTAAACATTTCGTGCGCTTTAAGAACCATAATCAGTAAAGAAAACGTTTAATATTTTAAGCCGTAAAAAGGGTTTAGGGAACTCACCTTGATTGACGTATAATGCACTTCCTAAACACCTTCAAGCTACACCCACAGAACACCTAAGGCAATAGATCCACATCAGATAAATAGCTCAGCCCTACTGTCCGGATACCCTTTCTCGGACACAGCACTTTTCCGGATACAACACTTTTTTGGACACTAGGCTTATTCGGACACAACACTTTTCCGGACACTAGACTTATCCGGACACAACACTTTTCCGGACACTAGACTTATCCGGAGACTTCAGCTACCCGGATACTAAGAAACACTCGGACATCCTCACTGGGCACATACCCGGACACCTGCAACATATCCGGACACCACCGAACACTGGTGTCCGGAAAACACTGATGTTCGAATTTTAACAAGCCCAAAACTGATTTATACTCCGATTTTACCATTAAGTCGATTAGATATCTACAAGGGTTCATCCACCAACCTCAAATACTCATTTAATCCATTTATAAACTTCTAAATCGGTTTAACAAGACAAAAACCCTTAAAACCCATTTAGAAGGAAAAGAGGTGAAAACTCAAGAATCACTACAACAAACCCCAAGAATCCAAAACCAGTAGAGATCGAACACAAGAATAAACGAGGAATAAGGGTTACCTTACTGATTTATTCTTTGATCCCTCTATGAATCTTCACCCTCTTGATTTCTTCCCAAAAGCCTCTTTCTTCTCCCTTTTCTCTCTTAATCGCCAACCTCACCAACAATACTGATTATAAGGAATGGAGGTTGCCCTAGAAGTTTGTGCATTTATATACCTTCATCAAATGACAGAAATGGCCCCTTAACTTAACTTTCGTTTCTTATAGTTTCTTATATTTTGACCACCAAACCCCAAGACTCACTAGGATTTTGGGTCGTTACAGCCTTCACCAAGGAAGCTCAAGATTTGAGTAAAATCTAGATTTAGCCTAAATCTAGCAAGGTGAGTTCAAGTTGCTTTGTGAAAACTATGTACATGCCAAAAATGTTCATTTTAAAGTGTTTATGTGTTTTACATGAAATTATCCTTTGTTGAGTTATTTGGTAGATTTTGATTATTTGAAGTATTTAACTTTATAAATCTTGTAAAACACCCATGATTGGGATTTTTGGGTATTTTGACAAATAAAGCATGAGTGAAAATGTTTTGATAATTTATATTATAAATGGAGATTACTTGGAAAGAAATGCACTTCTAGTGCGTATTTTGGAAATATGCATAAATCGTATTATGGAACGTTTTGAAATCATAAACGTGTTATTCATTGGACTTTGGTCATTCTCGATCTTGTGACTTTTTTAGAAACTATAAACCTTGTTGGTTTTGGGTGAAGGCTGATTTTGATTTGAGAAACAAAGGTTTGGGAAAATATGCATTTGGTCCATGTAACCATATTGGCTCACGTATTTTAGTCAAATGTTTATTATGCCATTTTGGGCTCGATTTATACTCAAATGAGTCTTTGGTGTAATTGCCCAGTTTTAGTAGCTCGATGAGGAGCCTTTGACGTGTTATGCACTTGACTGCATTTTATTTGTGAGTAACATGTTTTGAATGCATTAGTTCATTCGTTGGAGTCATGCAACGTTTTAGACTGTAATGCATTGGATCCATAGACATATGAGTCAGTCATTTGGTTTAATGGGAACTTTATCCATGTTTTGGAATTGGAAATAATTTTTGTTAGCAGGAACGAGGTATAGACCGTGGGTGGTTGAACTTGATGTCCTTGCACTTGGGTATTATGCCAATGATGAGACGCTAGTTTTCCACATTGAGGCACATTTAGGCATTGTTTGGCAAAAAAAAGCTAGCTAATAAGCTAGGTACATGTTTGGATGACCATAAGCTAGCTTTTCAAAACGTTAGTATGAGTAGCGTTTAGGAGCTTTTGAAGCTTTTGATTTTTTTTATTCCAAAGATACCCTCAATTATATAATTATTATTTTTTACTATTTTTTTAATATGTCCTTTTTAGTCATTTTACACGCTTATAAGCTAGTTTTGCCAAACGTGACTTTTTCATCAGCTAGCTTATCAGCTACCAGCTAGCTTATAGGTCATAAGCTAGCTTATCAGCTAGTTTGCCAAACATAGCCTTAGGCATCGAGGTAAGGTGTAAGACTTATGTGCTAATATATTCCACCGAGTGTCACGTTCAATGATGGGACACTAGTTTTCCACATTGTAGCACGAAATAGGCATCGACGGTATGGTATAAGTCCTACGTGCTATTACGTTCTTGGATGTTGGCATTTCATAGGTGTGTGTTTTAAGTAGCCACACTCGGCATCCAATACGTGAATCTCAAATAACGTTGATAAGTGGCTTAACTTTGTGTGCCCGCCACATTCGATGGAATCGGGTCTCCCCGTCACCGAAAGGTGTTGTTTTGGGTATTTATCTCTATCCATGTTTTCGGTGACGTTTTATATTTATATGGATTATTTTCCATGATTTATGGGTTGAGTACTATGCCCCATTCGTGTTTTGAATGTTTCGGGATATAAAGTTTTATTCACGTTTTCATTAGTTGGGAAATTAAATTATTATTCACGTTTTGAGGGAGTTTTGGGTTGAGTTTACTTTATGATTGAAAATGTTTATATTTGTGTTGTCATCACCTAAAATACGTGTTATTGGGAAACATATTGTTTTCGTATTTATTATAAACTCTTTTGGAAATCATGATTAATGTTGCAACTATTTCCTTTTTACGATTTATATAATCATGATGAAAACTCTTGAACTCACTAGGCGTTAGCCTAACCTTTTTAATTGTCGGCATGTGCATCAGGTACCGGTTGGGAAATGGTATTAGCGACACTGTGATGAGACGAGTGCGGGTTAGGTGCACGTGGAGGATGTGACATTGGGTGATGTTTCCGCATTTGGAGATAACGACTATTATGGGGTTTTAGTAACACCAGACTTTTATTTTGTTCGTATATATGACATGAGCCATATATGTTGAGGTGAATTATAGAATTTATTTTGAGGTAATTCCAGTATGGAATTATAGAAGGAGGTTTTACCCTTCATTTGATGTAATATATAAAGTTTTAAATTAGTTGCTTTTTTCCAAATTTGAGGGTGTTACATTAAAAATGTCATATTTGATGAGTTTGAAGATGTATGGGTTATGTTCATAAAAAATCTTGGTTTATGGCTTAGTTCCACAAATAACTATATTAGGGTTTTTTTTACCTAAGTTTCGAGAATTGCTTTCATAATGTTTATACATGCTCATGGATGATCTTGGCCCAAGTTTATTGTGTTTATGAGTACATAATCTATCATATTAAAGTTTGGGTATATTTTTTGTGGAATAATATACATGATGGCAAGGTTGAGCATGTTGGATCATTGTATGACACATATTCATGGGGTAAGTGAAATTTAAGCCACAAGTTTAACTACGATGTTATTGTATGCACTACATATGAATTAAAGTGCCTTATGGCCATTTGGGATGTTTTTAGAACCAAGTCGAGTAGACACTAATTAACAGGACATAGTCTTGGGTGCCACCGTGTGGGTATGTACCTAGACCTCCGCCTTTTGGGGCAATGCCATAGTTGTAACCCTTGGGTGTGCCGGGCCTTTTGGTGTCACTCGTGGAAGTTGACACTAAGTTATCTCGACTCTTTGGGTGAAACTTGATTGGTGTTATGGGTCTCCCATTGACTCCAAACATGGAAGTTGCTTGATATATACATGATTATATATGTTTCATTAGTACTTATTGTTAATTGTTCCAACTCACTAGGCATTTTGGCCTAACACTTGTTTGGTGTCGACGTGTATCTCAGGTTCTAACGGCACCATCTCTAAGAAGGTTTAGCCGAGGTAGTTGTAAGCTTGGGGGTTTATTTTTGGGACACCGATGTTTAGAAGACGCATTCTCTTGGAAGAATTGGATGACACCCGAATTGTAATATATTTTTAATGAAATTAGATCATTAGGTTGCTGATTACCGATTACTTTGATTTACGAATTTGTAATTAGCAGGTGATTTTAATTCCCCTTTTTGGGAAGCTCAATGTTTTGGCATAATTGTATATCATATTTTCAATTTATGGAAGTTTTTGTTTGTCCCGTTTTCGGGGTGTTACACAATAACCATGAAATTTAGCTTCAACTTTATGTTTGCTTCCTTTGTTCTTCGAATCTCAATTAGGATGTCATGTACTGTCATTCGTTCCTTTATGAATTGTTTTCTCAAGAAGAAAGTGAGGTCGTCATCTCTTTTGAATGATTATGCTTTTGACAAGCTGACCACCGGTTGGCAGTCCTAGCATCCGATGTATTAAGTCGACAGTAATTGGTATCACGCTAACCTACACCCTAATTGTTGTCAACCCTACATATGAAACATGTTTGGATCGACTGAATGTAGACTCATATGCCTCAATTTGACTTGAATTGGCTCAACAAATTTGTTCGAACTTTCGAACTATTCTAACTTACAGAAAGTACTAAGGTATTGAGTTTGTTTACATTGTATATTATTGAGCATTTATATTTGAATTTATCATATTTCTGATTATCGTTATTAACTTTTTATAACAGGTATTCGAAAGATCTCATCTAGCCAGGTACTTAGGGGAAGACATATATAACGAGCTCAATTTGATGGCAGTGGAATCTCCAAATATATCACGTGCATATCTTTTTCTAATGGCAAATCCAGAAAAAGCACACGCGTTATTTGGTTTTCCTCTTCCATTGAGGAAGTCTCTTTTGATAGAAATGATGGGTGCAGATTATTAGAGTATCAATTTATTCGACTGTGCGTTTTTTATTTGGATCGTCTTTTTGCATCGAAGACTTTGTTACGTAAAGTGAACTAGTTTATAAGTTAATTGCTCAATTGGTGTGTTTGACAGTTTCTATGGATGATAAAGATGTTATTTAATTTTTTTATTGATATATATGTAATGTTTGCAGCTTTTTTATCATAAAGTTTTGTATAAATTATTTTGATGATATGTCTCAATAATATTATTAAGAAAATAAATTTTACACAATAGATTGATGAACTCATAATTTTTATTTACCCAATATAAGATGAATCCATAGTTTATTTGGTCAAGAATATAGATTTTTATTCACAAATACAATAAGGGTGTATTTGTCAAAATGACGGACGGATATGCGCACCACATTCGTTCTTCAATCATTGAATCTCGACCCCATCGAGACCCAAGGCCCAAGGCCCAATCTTTGACATTTAATATATATATATATATATATATATATATATATTTATGTCAAAGGGAGCCCACCAAGAACACCACACACCAAGCCCAAGCAACTAAATGATTCATTTAATGCTCAATGGTTGGAGTTTTTTAAGTGATCTAGATTTTGCCTTGGCTCCTATGTGGGACAAGTTTTCTCACCTCTTCACTAAGTTCCAACAATACCCCACATTTTCTATTCAAACCCAAATAATACCCCACATTTGAATAGAAAATAAGCAATATTATAGAACTTATGTTTCTATCACCAAGCTAGTTATAATATGCATCGGAAAACGGTGTCTTTTAGACTTGAACCTTTCCTAGTGAATACCCATCGGATCTACTTCGTGGATAGTGAACTAAAGTCTTGAACTAGCCACTTTCTGTAGTAAATCGAGACAATAGGCATCACACATATTATAGCTATACGTAATTTAATTCTTGCCGTTGTGTTATCGTGAACATATCCTTTCTTCATGAGAGTTTTAGAAGACGTAGCCATATCCGTCCTCAAAGATACGACCCCACATCAGTCTCACATAGGTAATGCCGATCAAGAATATTCCGTTGTATTCTACTTTGAAGCTATCAGCATTATTAAGAATAAAATATTCATCCCTATATCATCAACGGAAAACACACAAAGGAAACATCATAGGAATAGGCATACCTTTGTTTGAATGCTGCTTGAGTTGACCCCGACTAGTTTGCCTATTGAACCTAGACCATGGGATCTCCAATTTCGCTAGGTTAGGTTGCTGCCGAGGAAACTCATTGTGTTGGCTTTAAGCCCATTCCCCTCGATGTGAAGGATACTTGCTCTCTACTTAGGCCTTTTGTCAAAGGATCGGCAATGTTTTCCTTTGACTTTACGTAGTCAATGGAAATGATTCCATTTTTCAGCAAGTCCTTTATAGTGTTGTGGCGCCTTCGTATGTGACGGGACTTTCCATTGTAAATCTGATTCTTCGCTCTTGTGAGAGCGGCCATACTGTCACAATGGATACCAATAGCAGTCACTTGTTTTGGCCACAACGGAATACCCTCTAGGTAAACCTTACTTGATATCGAAGATTCTTGTAACAACGAAAGAGATTGAGGCCTGCGTTATGCAGTGTCCTAAGACAAAAATTCGCCGCGTGTATTGGCGTTGTCTTGAGGATACAACAATCTATTCAAGTCAATACTTGAATCTAACGAATCGTCATACGTTTGGTGATGAACGAGAGGAGAGAGAACCCAGATTTTGTGATGATTTTTCGAATAGGAATGGATGTGGTATATATAGGTATGCTTTGGTAACCGAAACTAACCGCCAGAATCTCGCGCGATTTCCGGCGCGGGTGAACTCACGCGGATATGCGCGCCACGCTCTGTATGTCGAAACCCACAGAGACCCGCACGCCTTGTGGCGCGGCTCAACTAGCGCCGTAGTGCGCGCCAACGTCTGTTCCAGCGCCCCGCGCGACTCTTCCCGCGGCTCAGGTCGCGCCGTGATCCGCGCCAGCCTGCACACCACATTCGTTCTTCAATCATTGAATCTCGACCCCATCGAGACCCCAAGGCCCAATCTTTGACATTTAATATATATATATATATATATATATATATATATATATATATATTTAAGTCAAAGAGAGCCCACCAAGAACACCACACACCAAGCCCAAACAATTAAATGATTCATTTAATGCTCAATGGTTGGAGTTTATTAAGTGGTCTAGACTTTGCTTTGGCTCCTATGTGGGACAAGTTTTCTCACCTCTTCACTAAGTTCCAACATCTTTTTCCTTCTTTCTGAGAACACAAAAAATGATTTCCTTTCCTTTCAAGAACACAATTTATTTTTTATTTTTACTTTTCTTTCCTTTCCTTCCGGATTCGAGAACACAACGTTAAACAAACTTATTTTTTGTGCTCAAGATTGATTCAAGTTTGGAATTTCTAACCTTGAGTTTGAACCGGAGCAGTTGCTCCTAGTTTGGCTCATATAACCCCAATTTTATTTGCAAAATTTTTAATTATGTACAAAATAAATGCATGTAGATAGTTTTTTTTAACTTTAGCACATATATTAAATTATTAACACAATTTTTTTAGGGAAATTAATTAAAATACCCCAAGTTTGACCAAGTGTTACCAAAATACCACAAATCTCTCCCACTTTGCAAAAATACCCCTTTTTCCCGCGATGGGAGCCCGCGATCACGGGCCAGGGACCATTTCTGACACTTTTTTAAACTTGCAGGGACCATTTTTGAAAAATTCAATCCCGCGATCGCGAAGGAATCCCGCGATGGGATTATTTTGTGACTTTTCAATTGCAAGGGACCATTTTTGAAAAATTCCAGGGACCATTTTTGAAAATATGACCCGCGTAGACACTGTAGCACCCCCGCGTAGTCCACTGTAGCACCCGCGTTCGTCCAATTTGATGAATTTGATTTGTAATGTTACACTTTCAACCCCTATACTTATTTACTAAATTTACTTTATACCTTTTACTTTCATTATTTTAATTTTACATTTAACACATATAATCGTTTATTAACTAAAATACGTTTTAATTTTAACAAATTACACCATTATAATCGTCTCTTCGATACGTTCGAAATGAGCCCAATCTTGAATTTTTTTGGATTTATTTATTTTAATATATATCATATACAGTTATACACTACATAAAAAAAATATTTTTTATATTTAAAATTCATACCCTTATAGTTAATTATTTAATTTGTGGTTTTTAATGTATTGTTTCCTTCCCATTTTAATGTTTTTAATATAGAAATTCACTTAAGTTATTTAACAAGGAAATTAATTAACAACATCATATAAAAATTATTGCAAATCATCTTACCAACCGAAACGGATACAGTGCATGTAAACAAATAAATCTATTACTGGAAGGCGTCCTGGAGTCCTGTGATGAAGTTAACCTTTTCCTTGATCACGTCCTCCATTCCTATGTAGTCCGATTCGAGTTCTTCTAGTTCCTCTTCAGCTTCCTTAATCTCTCGTTGCAGGTGCCGAACGTGAGCCCTAGTCATGGCCAGTTCTCGTTTCTTCTCCGCTATATGCTCCATTTTCCCCTGCTGAATCCCCCTGTTATGGTTCCACATACCCTTTACCTTTTCGATATCGGCGTTCGCCTCATCAATGGCTTTTTGCACTGCGGGAGTAATTCGTTGACTTTGTCGAAGACCCGTCGGCATAAAATCATACATTGGTGGGGTTCTCATGCCATTATCGAAGTAGTAATTGTCGGATGCCATCTTCTAGTCTGCTTCCTCCTCAGACGTGAATGGAAAATCGGCTGCAGTTCGCCCACAGTTTGTCCATTCCTCGTCTGTTTCTGGTACCTTCCAGGTACTCCGGCGAGCTCCGTCGTTCAGTGGTTGGTAGGCTCCCGAACGTGAAGTTCCAGCCACATTCGCCGACCTGTTCCCCCTTGATCTTGAACCTCCATCCATTGTGTTAAAAAAGCGAGAGTGTGTTTGTATAAAAGATAGATAGGAAGTTGTGAAATGTATGTTCTTCATCAGATATGGTCAAAGATTTCGTCTGAAAAAGTTGTCTGCATGATTCGTCTGAATAGTTCACTGCAAGATTCGTTTGAAAAGAGCCTGTAGGATTCCACTGAAAAAGTAACTGCAATATTCGTCTGCTCTTGAATAAAGGTCTTTCATTAGGCAGAAAATTAGTCTTTAAGTAGTCAAACATAGCTAATTAATGAGAATTTAGATCAGATTTATATGGTACTATCAAATGCAAGTTTCTATAATATAGATATTGTTCTACATTACATGATACCAATTTTTGCATCATATGAATCACTTCCAGACAACAAGAACCAATACCCCAATAATCAAGAAATAAATGCTTGTTCATCCAATAATCTCTGTATTAGGATTATCGCAAGTTTCATAAACCTACTTACTAGGTGTTGGAAATATGGGTTTTACTAAACTTTGGACGCATTTAAATTTATATATATGTGTTATATATAACTAACTTTTAGTAGGTTTATGTTCTTCTATATGAGATCTTCGAAATGATATATAATGCGTCCAAAATAGATCTTCGAAATGATATATAATGCGTCCAAAATAGAGTATGTGTGAAAGAGATATCGATACTCAAAGTTGAGTAAATGGATGAAATTAGCAAAAACCAAATGAAGTAAACAGTAAGTCAATCACAATACTTTAACAAAATAAGTTAATACTAAAAATAACAATTATTTAATGTTACATAAACAACCTAACGTGGCCCTATTTGACAATGTTCATAAATGGACTCCGCCATATGTATGCGGAAATCTTTGGCAACAACCTCGGCCTCGTCAGGGTTTACCCATACCTCATTTTTATTTATCAACATTTGGACATTACGGCATACCCAGACACCGCAATCTGCAGTTATCCCGGCCTGCTGGGGTGCATTCTTGGCGAACTTATAGCGAAAGGCACCTGTCATTTCGCGACGTCTAACATCCTTGACCCGGCAAAAGAAGTCATATAGCACAGCTTTAAACTTTGTCATTTGCTCTTCCAATTGTTGTCTGAAGAGATTGGCACTGTTGCTATCATATATGGTCAAGGTCATAGCGTCAAGTTCAAACACTCCAAGCAGCCAATGTTGGGGATTAATGCATATTGGGATGTACACCTGAAATATTACAATATTAGACAACTTAGTTAGCAACAAAACAAGTTAAATAAAATAAGAGTAAAACGATTTACATACCACATCGAGGAGAGCCCAAGAGGTCCCTTCCACGCCATTGCATGAATTAACCATGGAGGCGGGATCTAGATGCTCAATCAACAAGTAATGAAAGAACATACTGAACATCATGGTCCACCTCGTGTCTGTTCCACGATGTCTTTGCAACAGCGAGACCCAACAATCGATGTGCTATACATAAAAAATAGATGGTTAGACATGTAAAATAAATATATTTGATTATATGACTATAATTAAACTTCATACTAACCACATCCAGTAAGTCAGACTCCAAAGGGTCAACGGCCAGCAATACATTGAAAAACGAGGGGGTGATTTCCAAGTTCAAGTGAGGGATGAAGATCAAGGGGGGGAGGCGACCAGTCCGGCACATCCTCAATATTTCTGATGCCGGTTGAGGCTCCGGTGAAGACACCTTTCCCTTTTTCTTTCCTCCCTTCTTTCCCCCCGCTTTCTTTGCTTGTTTTTTAGCGGCCGGTGGTGTCGTAGATCCTTGTTGGCCAAACGGGTGACGAAACCATTGTGAAATTTTATGCGACCGCTTTTGAGGGAGCGGGGTCACCTGTGGTGGTGGATCTACAACATCCATCGAGTCATCGTCAGGCTCCGAGAAGTGCTCCGAGAAGTGATCCTGGATAATAGGAGACCCCGTCTGAAAATTACGTTACTCAATGTTTTAAGTACAATTTAGGAAATGTTCACAATTAAACCAAAACTACCAAAATAACTTACAGTATGCATTTCCGGCCTGTAATAGTCATCGGCCGAACCGCCAAAGATGTTTGTGATTGTTGTGGTGGCGAACGACGGCATGTGCTGTGCCCCCGACATCCCGGCCTGCGTGACATTGATCATTAAAATAGTTACAAAATTAGGATTATCGATATATAACTATAATGGTTACTCAGTGTCACTAACACTCTCCGGGATAGTAGAATATGATGTGGTGGCGAACGGCGGCGGCATCTGCGAGGTGTATGCCCCCGACATCCCGGCCTGCGTGACATTGATCATTAAAATAGTTACAAAATTAGGAACAAACATATAACTATAATGGTTACTCAGTGTCACTTACACTCTCCGGGATAGTAGAATAGGATGTGGTGGCGAACGGCGTTTGGGACATCCCGGCCCCCGACATCCCGGCCTGCGTGACATTGATCATTATAAGAGTTACAAACTTAGGAACAAACATATAACTATAATGGTTACTCAATGTCACTTACATTTTCAGGGAATAACGGATAGGATGTGGTGGCAAACGTCGCTTGTGCCCCCTGTCCGAACGGAGCGGGGATCGGTGTCGTACTCGACAGCTAAAACAAATTTAGAACGTAATATTAATATACAAACTAAATAAATGTGGCCAACAAATTAAGTTAAACACTAACATTGACAGCGCTAAACTGTCTGTAGAATCCCTCCAGAAGTTGTACACGTGACTCTAGCGGCCCGTGGACGTAGTCCCACAGGTGCTCATGAGAGCCACGATGTGGCTCGTAGGAAGGGGCCGCCTCATATGGATTGTAGGAGGAGGAATGGGGCGGCTGGTAGAAGGAGGAACGGGCCGGCTGGTAGGAGGAGGAACGGGCCGGCTGGTAGGAGGAGGAAGGGGGCGGCTGGTATCCACCGGAAGGGGGCCTGTCGTCGTCTTCCTCATCTTCGGAAGTAGGGGGACGTCGAGCCCTTTCCGCCTCTGCATCAATAAAGGCCACGCTGTCTCTGTACCAATCTGTGCCCATCTCGTCGACAGTAGGCACAAGGCGATCGAAAGGCAAGAGTGGCTGCTAAATATATGATAAAACATAAAAGAAATTAATAAGCGGGACTAACGTATGCAAATTGTAAACATAGTAAAAGAACTTACATTTCTAGACGCATTGAAGAACTGAAACCAAAGCGACCTACTTAGGGTAACACGCTTGTCCCAACGGGTTTCCCTAAGTACTCGATCGTCGCGCTTGACGAAATATCGGATTGATGCGGGAAACATCTCCAAGATCCATATCTGGAATTAGACAAGAAGAGCAAGTACGTAAAAAGAAAAGCCAAACAGTTTGTATGTATTATTTACAATTGTTATACTACGTATCTAACCTTGAAGGCGTATGTAAAACCACAAAGATTCATCTTTGCATGTCGATCAACGCGTCTGGCTATGGCTCGGTGCAGAATAGAGTAGCAATGTGTCCAGATATGGCTACCCCACGGGTAGCTGTTAAATAGCTCAAGGTCCTCGACGGCCCTAAGGACCGTCTCGGAAGCATACTGGCTATACTCACGGGGTTTTCACACCCCGCGAACCTTACCGCAAGTGTACGGGTCGAAGTCAAGTAATAGTACTTTAGAAGTACGAGTATCGAATCACGGGGAACTAGGAACTAAGTATCACAATTACTATAAGCTTTATTAACTAGACTGTCGAATTTGAAAGATGGGTTTTAAACTAAATTCTAGCAAATCACAACTTAAACGCAAACGAAGCAAAGAACAATTTAGGAACTTCGATAGAGAGAAAAGTTGAGGGTTGGAAATCCTCCGGTTCTACACATGCACACAAACAACTCAAACAATTACCAGTTTATCCCCTTAATGATTCCCAAATCTTTTAAAGTCACCGTTGCTCTCTTTCAAGCCACAACGGGTTTTATTTTGAAAAGGATAAGTTTAATATCTCGATCTCACCTATGGATTCCAAAACACATTAAGTACTCGATTTATGTTAAATTGGCTAGATTTCATCTCTCGATATCAACCTAACGGTTTAATTGGGACTAAGACTTATTCAGTATATCTCTATCACTGATTTATCATCTTAGGCATGCAATTCCTAGTTCTATTTAACAGTTAATTCTCTCGAACTCAACTGAAAATAATAAATCAATTAAAAGCTAGCTAGACTTTCAAAGGCATTAAACACAAAATCACATGCTTCATTAATCAAGGAAAAACCAATAAAAGTTCAAATCATCTGGTTACATGCTTTATAAACCGAATTCATTCCAACCCCCAACACGAACCGGTTAGTTCATGTCGGTGGTGGATTCAAACACAAGAGAGAAAGATGAAACCACGTATGTAAACATGGTAACGCGAAAGATTAAAAACATGAAAAATAACGTGATGAACTCCCTTCAATCGTGCTTGTATCTACGTTCCGTGATGATTGTCTCTGTGATCGGCCCTCTAACGTGACTCCGAAAGCTCCGAAAAGTCGCCGGAAATCGCCTCAAAATCGCCCCTGGTCGTCTGCCGAAAGTTGGATATCGAACGAATCACCTAAAATCGGATTTTGTAGCTGAAAAACGCGAAACAGTGGGTTACGCCACTTGCCACGCGACTTGCAAGTCGCGTGGTAAGTCGTGCGTGTCCAATTAGCTGCGTGGGTCATTTTCTGGTTCGCGGTTCGGGTCCTGGTTCGGTCGTGGGTTTTGGGCTTGGCTTTTGGGCTCCCGTTAGGCTTCATTTGGACTCGTTTTGGGCTCTTTTTAGCTTCTTTTTCCGAGGAATGCCGCCTTTTATATAACCTGCGTAAATTACTCAATAAACCGTCAAATACCCGCCTTTTTACTTGAATACAAGCCAATCTCGTTGGTTTGAGAACCGGAAATAACGCCAAAAAGTGGCGTTATCAACAACCCCAAACCGAGCGTTGCTTGTCCCCAAGCAAGTTAGCGATAAAGCAGAATTAAAGCACATATCAGTGAAAAAATAATACTGCACAATTCCCAATTGGTACCAAGTGATGCATCGATGATTTCCCATACCCGTGAATATCTATCTCACTCTCGCCTCATTCTTTATTTTGTCCGATCTATGACCTTCTATTGGGAGTTGAACTCGTGACTGTTCCGATTACGTTCGGGTTAAACTAAGTCCAGACATGCTAGGGAAAACATTTCGCCTCGACCCTACCTCACGGGATACTCTCTTTGCACTCGAACCTAGGTTATCGCTCGTGTTGTCATGTTTAAGGAGGTTATGTGCAAGAATACTCAAATTTCATGACAACTCTAAAGAAAGACGCACAAATGTCCAGAAGTTTGATCTCAGACGGAATCAAGTGGCAAGACAGGGAATATCAGTAAAGGTAGTCGTAAACCGTAATCACATTTTCCAAAAGATCATCCAGGTCTTTACACGGGTTGTAATGGGGCTAAGGTTAAGGCTAAGAAACGACGGGTAAAAAGGATCAACAATCCTCGGTGTGTCAATCATTGGCAATTCCTGAACTCTCGTTGCTTTACATTCGCTTACTTGGCCCTTTTCGTCACTATTGGAGTCGTTTTGACTCTCTTATTTTGCAGCTCTAACTATTATCTAAATTTTTTTTTGGGACTTCATTGGTCCTCTTTTCTACTTCTCGGGTTACATTGACCCGTTTTATTCTCATGACTGGCCGGAATTCTTTATTTTCTGCTTTATCTCTAGTAGTTCATTACTGCTTCCGATTGACACACTTTCGGATAAGGGTTGGCTAAGGCTTTTGGCTAAAGGGTAAATGATGGGTTTAGAAAGAAATACGGTGAGTGTTTGGCTTCAAATGGGCTATGGGTACAAACTAAGGGTAAAAGGGAAAACGATAGCTGAACCGGGTTAAAACAAAACACACAATGCCTGGAATCATTTCTTAAGGTCCACACGGTATGGTTTACTATACCCTTACCTAATATCCCGATGTTCGTCTTTGCTACTTAATGCAATAATGTAGCGAGATCTTTCTACATTTACGACAAGGAATTCGAAAAGTGTATAAGAATTACGTGTATGAATCCCTCGAAATGAAAAACGTCTTATTAGGCTCAAAACTCACTATCGGGTGGTCTCCACTAATGTCCCTAGACATGTCCTTTCTCGGTCTTTCCCTAACGGTCACGTCACTATCACAAGATTCTTCCCACAATGGTCGGTCTCAATCATTCAAAACAGTAAAATTTTAGCTACTTTGATCTAGACACTCAGAAGTGCAGGAAATCTACGTGCATAACTTGGGCCCGATTGGGCAACCCCAAACCTTACCCACACATTGTCCCCAATGTGCAAGCAAAGTTGTAGGTGATGCGACGCAATCATTGTGCAATTATTACAGGTATAGAAAGGACGGGTAGAACATTAACATGGCATAGCAGAAAGAAACCCAAAATTTCAAAATGGGCACCTCAAACCTAGGTCGTGGCCTCGGTTTGCCAAATAAAAGCCAACCCCAAACCTCGGTGAAACCGAGGTTTGCACAGGGTTTAAAGAATTGAGTGTGTAGATGTGAAAAATGAGGCACCCCAAACCTAAGTGCAACTTAGGTTTGTTGCATCTCGTTCACTGATAAGGAACAAACATCTTACACCACTCAGTATATGCAAGGTTTAGAACGTACCTGTTTTGCCTGTACGAAAGAATGGATCTTGAAAAGTCCGAGCACCAATCAGCGGAGATGGGGAGAGAAAGCAAGACAAAAGAAAGAAAACACACAAAAGACGAAAGAAAGCAACGAAAACAGAAACACACAAAGCAGAAACGGAATAAAGATTTGCACGAAAAACGAACGAGAGCCAACCGGGGACTCCCGCGGTTTAGCCCGCGACTTGCAAGTTGCGTGGCAAACCGCATAACTCTCTGTCTCAGAAAACCAACAGAGTGCCCCGCGGCTTGCTGCGCGGTTTGCAAACCGCGTGGCAAGTCGCGTATGTCCCTGTTCGTTTTTCGCTTTTTCGATTTTTCGATTTTTTTTTGGCTTTTTCATTATTTAAACACACGCGTAAAACTAAAAATAAAGAACGGAAACTAACCTTGGTGGGTTGCCTCCCACCCAGCGCCGTATTTAAAGTCGTGGCACGACTGTGCGGTTTCAACTCGGCTCAGCATCCACGGAGTTGGATCGCCCACACCTGCGATTCTTCGCGGATTTTTCTCCTTCTTCTCTTGCACCACTTCCTCTTTCCAGCAACTTGAATCTCACGTTCTCACCGCCAACTCGGAACGTGATCTCACCCTCTTCCATATTAATCAGGGCTCGGCTCGTGGCCAAAAATGATCGTCCCAATATGAGTGGAACCTCTTCATCTTCGTCTATATCGATCACCACGAAGTCTACCGGGAAGTAGAACTTACCAACTTTAATCAGCACATCTTCAATCACCCCGTATGGATATCTTATCGATCGATCAGCCAGCTTAAGTGTCATGAATGTGGGACTCACCTCGCCCAATCCAAGTTTCCTGAAAATAGAAAGGGGCATCAGATTAATACTTGCCCCTAAATCACATAGAGCCTTATTAAAATTAAAACTGCCAATTTGAATAGGAATCGAGAAACTCCCTAGATCTTTAAGCTTTTGGGGCAGCTTATTCTGGAAAATCGCGTTGCACTCTTCAGTGAGTGCAACGGTGGCCTGTTGATCAAGTGCCCTCTTATTGGAAAGGATCTCTTTCATGAATTTCATGTAAGAGGGCATTTGGGTGAGAGCATCTGCGAAAGGAATATTAATCGTTAGCTTTTTAAACACCTCTATAAATTTAGAAAAATTAACCTGATCCTTATTTGCTTTCAGCCTGCTTGGGTAAGGCACTGTAGGTACCACCGGCTTGACCGGTGGTTGATCTTGCTCCTTCACTTTGCTCTCGATCTCTTTCTCTCTCCTCGTACGCTCTTCATCAGCTTCACTCTTTTTATCAATTTCTAACTTACCCACATCTACCATCTCGGAATCTTCCTCGGCTCTCTTTGGGGAGGACTTGCTTACCGGGTTTCCAATCAACTCTTTGCCACTTCTCAGATGAATGGCATTGCAATGTTCTTGATTTCTCTTTTCAGCCATACTCGGGAAAGTACCAGCAGGTCGGGTTTGTAGGGCTTCAGAAATCTGCCCCACTTGCCTCTCGAGAATCTTTATTGCCGCGGTATTTTGTTCAGTTGCGGCTTTCACTGTGCTCGCTAGCTCTCCGACCGTGCTGTCCATTTTTGACATGAACTTCATCATCATGTCTTCGAGGCCCGGCTTCTTCTCCCCGGATGGTCCTTCGTTTCTTTGCTGAAAACCTGGAGGACGGTATACATTATTAGCATTAGGAAAATTAGATGAGTTAGAAAAATTACCTGACTGTGGTTGCCCGGGCTGATTCCATGAAAGATTGGGATGCTTTTTCCACCCCTCGTTATATGTGTTCGAGAAAGGATCGTTTCTCGGTTGGTTCCGGTTTGCCACAAAATGGACTTGATCAGATTCTTGAATATTGCTTTCTTGCAAATGGCTCGTAATCGCTGCTAATTGGGTTTTGATCTCCTTAAGCTCATCCGATTCCCGAACACTCGCTACTCGTGCAATGGATGATCGTGGAGTGGAGTAGCTATGTTCGGCGAGGTTCTCGATCAGCTCGACTGCTTCTTCATAGGTTTTGTTCATGAGTGCCCCACCCGCTGCAGCAGTGATGTCATTCTTGAATTGCGGGTGAAGGCCTCCAAAGAACGTTTGGATTATGACCCACCCATGAAGACCGTGATGTGGACATTTCTTCAGCATGTCCTTATACCTCTCCCATGCCTTGTATAGCGTCTCTTGATCCCATTGCGCGAAATGTGTAATATCGGCCATTAACTGCGCGGTTCTTCCCGGTGGGAAGAATTTCTGGAGGAAAGCTGCCTTCAATTGTGCCCAAGTGGTGATAAGGTCTGATGGAAGGCCCTCTATCCAAATTTCCGCTCTTCCTTTTAGAGAGAAGCTGAAAAGTCTTAGCTTGATCGCATTCTCTTCCATCCCGTTGATTTTGAAGGTGCTGCAAATCCTCTCGAATGCACGGAGATGTGCATGAGGATCTTCGGTCGGTGCTCCTCCAAATTGATTCTGTTGTACCATTACGATGGTACTCGGCTTGATTTCGAAATAGTTAGCCGCGGTGGTGGGTGGTTGAATACCTATGCGGGCCGCTGCCACATTCGGGTCGGCAAACGACCGCATAGGCACCCTTTCTGGAGGTGGTCTCTCGTCGCCCATATTCAATTGCTTTCTAGCTTTCGACTCTTTACGTAGGCGACGAGCAGTTCTCTCTATTTCCGGATCGAGTTCTTCAATTTCTTTCCCTCGGGCCGTCCTTGGCATAAACCAAGTGGTACCTGAAAAGAAAGAAAAACAAAGTCAGTAATCCAAAGAAAACTGAAAGAGATGGAACAAAATACGAAATAAAAAAAATGTCCAATCTAATAACTCTTATAGATGGTAGTGCTATTAATTACAACTAGTTCCCCGGCAACGGCGCCAAAAACTTGACACGGGGTTTTCACACCCCGCGAACCTTACCGCAAGTGTACGGGTCGAAGTCAATAGTACTTTAGAAGTACGAGTATCGAATCACGGGGAACTAGGAACTAAGTATCACAATTACTATAAGCTTTATTAACTAGACTGTCGAATTTGAAAGATGGGTTTTAAACTAAATTCTAGCAAATCACAACTTAAACGCAAACGAAGCAAAGAACAATTTAGGAACTTCGATAGAGAGAAAAGTTGAGGGTTGGAAATCCTCCGGTTCTACACATGCACACAAACAACTCAAACAATTACCAGTTTATCCCCTTAATGATTCCCAAATCTTTTAAAGTCACCGTTGTTCTCTTTCAAGCCACAACGGGTTTTATTTTGAAAAGGATAAGTTTAATCTCTCGATATCACCTATGGATTCCAAAACACATTAAGTACTCGATTTATGTTAAATTGGCTAGATTTCATCTCTCGATATCAACCTAACGGTTTAATTGGGACTAAGACTTATTCAGTATATCTCTATCACTGATTTATCGTCTTAGGCATGCAATTCCTAGTTCTATTTAACAGTTAATTCTCTCGAACTCAACTGGAAATAATAAATCAATTAAAAGCTAGCTAGACTTTCAAAGGCATTAAACACAAAATCACATGCTTCATTAATCAAGGAAAAACCAATAAAAGTTCAAATCATCTAGTTACATGCTTTATAAACCGAATTCATTCCAACCCCCAACACGAACCGGTTAGTTCATGTCGGTGGTGGATTCAAACACAAGAGAGAAAGATGAAACTACGTATGTAAACATGGTAATGCGAAAGATTAAAAACATGAAAAATAACGTGATGAACTCCCTTCAATCGTGCTTGTATCTACGTTCCGTGATGATTGTCTCCGTGATCGGCCCTCTAACGTGACTCCGAAAGCTCCGAAAAGTCGCCGGAAATCGCCCCAAAATCGCCCCTGGTCGTCTGCCGAAAGTTGGATATCGAACGAATCACCTAAAATCGGATTTTGTAGCTGAAAAACGCGAAACAGTGGGTTACGCCACTTGCCACGCGACTTGCAAGTCGCGTAGTAAGTCGCGCGTGTCCAATTAGCTGCGTGGGTCGTTTTCTGGTTCGCGGTTCGGGTCCTGGTTCGGTCGTGGGTTTTGGGCTTGGCTTTTGGGCTCCCGTTAGGCTTCGTTTGGACTCGTTTTGGGCTCTTTTTAGCTTCTTTTTCCGAGGAATGCCGCCTTTTATATAACCTACGTAAATTACTCAATAAACCGTCAAATACCCGCCTTTTTACTTGAATACAAGCCAATCTCGTTGGTTTGAGAACCGGAAATAACGCCAAAAAGTGGCGTTATCAACTGACGACGCCCAAAATGCAATTGAGAGCCGAAGAAATCAAAATGCATCTCCTCCGGCTCAGCGTTGGCATCCTCGACCTCCAACTGTAGAAACATGTGTACTAGCGTAGGGTCGCCACCAGAGTAAGACACATCCATCCATGGCCCGAATGGTGTCCCTCTATAGATGGTCTCAAGGGTATCCCCGCGATCACCTAATCCCCTAAAGAGCGCTCCTAATTCCTCGATGTAGGAAACTTTGCACCTTAGCGTCAAGTCGATGTTAAAGAAATCCTTCTACATAGTCATTCACAGATGTTATAGTTAGTGTTATATATAGATGCTGCGGTTTATTTTATTTTATATAGATGTTGCGGTTTATTTTATTTCAACGTATCATATTGTTATATATAGATAAAGTGCGGTGGTATTTTATTTCAACGTATAATAGTGTTATATATAGATAAAGTGTGGTGGTATTTTATTTCAACGTATAATAGTGTTATATATAGATAAAGTGCGGTTTATTTTATTTCAACGTATCATATTGTTATATATAGATAAAGTACGGTGGTATTTTATTTCAACTTATAATAGTGTTATATATAGATAAAGTGCGGTTTATTTTATTTCAACGTATCATATTGTTATATATAGATAAAGTGCGGTGGTATTTTATTTCAACGTATAATAGTGTTATATATAGATAAAGTGCGGTTTATTTTATTTCAACGTATCATATTGTTATATATAGATAAAGTGCGGTTTATTTTATTTCAATGTATCATATTGTTATATATAGATAAAGTGCGGTGGTATTTTATTTCAACGTATAATAGTGTTATATATAGATAAAGTGCGGTTTATTTTATTTCAACGTATCATATTGTTATATATAGATAAAGTGCGGTGGTATTTTATTTCAACTTATAATAGTGTTATATATAGATAAAGTGCGGTTTATTTTATTTCAACGTATCATATTGTTATATATAGATAAAGTGCGGTGGTATTTTATTTCAACGTATAATAGTGTTATATATAGATAAAGTGCGCTTTATTTTATTTCAACGTATCATATTGTTATATATAGATAAAGTGCGGTGGTATTTTATTTCTACTTATAATAGTGTTATATATAGATAAAGTGCGGTTTATTTTATTTCAACGTATCATATTGTTATATATAGATAAAGTGCGGTGGTATTTTATTTCAACGTATAATAGTGTTATATATAGATAAAGTGCGGTTTATTTTATTTCAACGTATCATATTGTTATATATAGATAAAGTGCGGTGGTATTTTATTTCAACTTATAATAGTGTTATATATAGATAAAGTGCGGTTTATTTTATTTCAACGTATTATATTGTTAAATATAGATAAAGTGCGGTGGTATTTTATTTCAACTTATAATAGTGTTATATATAGATAAAGTGCGGTTTATTTTATTTCAACGTATCATATTGTTATATATAGATAAAGTGCGGTGGTATTTTATTTCAACGTATAATAGTGTTATATATAGATAAAGTGCGGTTTATTTTATTTCAACGTATCATATTGTTATATATAGATAAAGTGCGGTGGTATTTTATTTCAAATTATAATAGTGTTATATATAGATAAAGTGCGGTTTATTTTATTTCAACGTATCATATTGTTATATATAGATAAAGTGCGGTGGTATTTTATTTCAACGTATAATAGTGTTATATATAGATAAAGTGCGGTTTATTTTATTTCAACGTATCATATTGTTATATATAGATAAAGTGCGGTTTAGGGACCCTAGTTGTCATTCTTAAAAGTTTAGGACCTAATTGGCATTCTTAAAAGTTTAGGGACCTAAGTTGTTATTCTTAAAACCGTAGGGACCTAAGTTGTCATTCTTAAAAAACACATTCTTAATAATTTTTTTATAAAAACAGTTTTTTTATAAAAAAATTGTTAAGAGTGTGTTTTTATAAAAAAATTGTTATAGTTTTATGGTTTTATGTTTGAATGTGATATTTGTATGTTATAATGTGTATCTTGTTATAGTGTGTTTTTTCATATAAAAATTGTTAAGAGTGTTTTTTTATAAAAAAATTGTTAAAAGTGTGTTTTTATAAAAACACACTCTTAACAATTTTTTATAAAAAAACTGTTTTTATAAAAAATTGTTAAGGGTGTGTTTTTATAAAAAAATTGTTAAGAGTGTGTTTTTATAAAAAAAAAACACATTTTTAACAATTTTTTTATAATAACACACTCTTAACAATTTTTTTATAATAACACACTCTTAACAATTTTTTTATAAAAAAACACTCTTAACAATTTTTTTATAAAAAAACACACTATAACAACATACACATTATAACATACAAATATCACATTCAAACATAAAACCATACATATCATGTTAAGCATAGAACATATTCAAACATAAGTTATAAACACTATAACAACCTACAAATCATATATCTTAACTTAAAATAACATACAAAAAATAACAAAAAACATAATGAAAACATACCACAGAGGTAATACGAGACATCTTCACAAAACTCGAACGCGTATTCCACACGACAAAATTGAGAGAGTGGGAGAAAATTGAGAGAGTTTGATTAAAAATTGAGAGAGTTATTAAAAAAATGAGAGTGGCCGGTTTTTGGTCCCCCCCCCCTTATATAGTGCGGCCGAAGAAAACATTTTTTAGGGTTTGGTTCGTCAAAGGGATTTTAGGGTTAACCCTGTGCCGACACATGGCACTTTTGCCCGCGATCGCGGGGGGTCAAAGAAAGACAAACGCGGGCAGGGACCAAAACTGCACACGCGGGCATTCTTGAGGGGGAAAGCTAGACCGCGGGCATTCTTGAGGGACCAACGCGGGCAAAGTGGGCAAACTTGGTGACACGTGTAGCCCGCGATCGCGGGGGTCAACGAGAGTCAAACGCGGGCAGGGACCAAAACTGCACACGCGGGCATTCTTGAGGAGGAAAAGCTGGACCGCGGGCATTCTTGAGGGACCAACGCGGGCAAAGTGGCCAAACTTTGGTGACACGTGGCCTGGGGCCCACGATCGCGGGCTCCATCGCGGATTTTTGGGGTATTTTTGTAACATGGGAGAGATTTGTGGTATTTCAGTAAAACATGGTTTGACTTAGGGTATTTTAATTAATTTCCCAATTTTTTATACAAAAGTTAATATCTATCAGACTTAATAAATATATAATATTATTGTAAAAAATTTAATGGGATCGATTAAACCAACTTATACGAATTACACATTTTTTAGGAATTGGTTAAAGAAGATTGATTATATTATAACCCGTTAGGCCACCCGTAGCGCCTTCGGGTATGCAGGCGGGTTCGACCGAGGTGGCAATTGGGTTAGCGAGTAAGGGGGTACCGGGGGGCGGGGGCGGGTAAGGGAGCGGGTTCATGAACCCGATGAAGATTTTTTTTTAATTAAAATTGAATGTATTTAGCGGGTAGTGGGTAGACGGTACTCCACTTTAGGGTAAGGAGGGTAGGAAAGAGAAAAGCTGATGTGGCGCTGATGTGCCAATTGGGTTCAGTGGGTTCATTGGGTAGGCGGTACTAATGGTCTTATGGTAGCACTCACATTGATAGGGACCAATTATAATCAATTATGAAACGGTTATAACCGGTGTTTGGATTAGAAAAATAGAGAATTAGAATGTTTTTTTAAGGCAACCACTTTATTAGAATAAAAAAAAAACTTACAAAACAAACAAAAGGAAGCTTCTGTATGTAGCTGAAACTAACAACCACAAAAACTAACCAACAAAGGACAAAGCCACATAGAACCGGGCAAAAAGAAAATAAACAAAAACATCAACCCTGAGCATCTCAGACCAAGACTAAGGGGGTGTTTGGGATTGCGTCTCACAATTGCGTCTGCTTATCTGCTTATCTCGTTTCTCTGGCCCAGAAAAGCAGGTCTCCATCTGCTTCTCAAAAAACTCCGTTTATCATCCCTGAAACGCGATAAGCAATTTTTTTTTTCAAATCCAAACACCTCCCTCCGCCGTGGAAACGCAATAAGGAGAAACGGAGATCCAAAACGCAATCCCAAACACCCCCTAATATGCCGTCAACCAGAATAGGACATCGAGAATTAGAATGTAAAGGTTTAAGAGACAATTTGGATACAACGGAATCTTCAACCATTCACTTGTAAATTGGTGATAATAAAATTTTGTTTATTCTTCAAATATGGGTTTTCTAAAAAAATATAAAATAATCTTTAATTTTAATATATTAATAAAAATGTAACCAATCACATATTTATGTCTGAGACACACATTAATTACATATTTTATTTAAGGGAAATTAATTAAAATACCTTAAGTTTGACCATCACTTACCAAAATGCCACAAATCTCTTCCATCTTACAAAAATGCCACAAAAATCCGCGGTGGGCCCCGCGATCGCGAGCCCCAGGCCACGTGTCACCAAACTTTGCCCACTTTGCCCGCGTTGGTCCCTCAAAAATGCCCGTGGCCCAGCTTTCCCCCCTCAAGAATGCCCGTGTTGGCAGTTTTGGTCCCTGCCCGCGTTGGGCCCCCGCGATCGCGGGCTAACCCGCTACTTTTCGAATTTACAGTTTGGTCCATGAAGTTTGTTGCAAATTTAAAAAAACATTAATGGTCCCTATAGTTTTTAGGTTATCATTTTATGTGGTTTTTAATGTATTGTTTCCTTTCCATTTTAATATTTTTAATATAGAAATTGACTTAAGTTATGTAACAAGGAAATTAATTAACAACATCATATAAAAGTTATTGCAAATCATCTTCTCAACCGAAACGGATACAGTGCATGTAAACAAATAAATCTATTACTGGAAGGCGTCCTGGAGTCCCGTGATCAAGTTAACCTTTTCCTTGATCACGTCCTCCATTCCTATGTAGTCCGATTCGAGTTCTTCTAGTTCCTCTTCAGCTTCCTTAATCTCTCGTTGCAGCTGCCGAACGTGAGCCCTAGTCATGGCCAGTTCGCGTTTCTTCTCCGCTAGATACTCCATTTTCCCCTGCTGAATCCCCCTGTTATGGTTCCACATACCCTTTACCTTTTTGATATCGGCGTTCGCCTCATCAATGGCTTTTTGCACTGCGGGAGTAATTCGTTGACTTTGTCGAAGACCCGTCGGCATAAAATCATACATTGGTGGGGTTCTCATGCCATTATCGAAGTAGTAATTGTCGGATGTCATCTCCCAGTCTGCTTCCTCCTCAGGCGTGAATGGAAAATCGGCTTCAGTTCGCCAACAGTTTGTCCACTCCTCGTCTGTTTCCGGTACCTTCCAGGTACTCCGGCGAGCTCCGTCGTTCAGTGGTTGGTAGGCTCCCGAACGTGAAGTTCCAGCCACATTCGCCGACCTGTTCCCCCTTGATCTTGAACCTCCATCCATTGTGTTAAGAAAAGCGAGAGTGTGTTTGTATAAAAGATAGATAGGAAGTTGTGATTCGTCTGAATAGTTCACTGCAAGATTCGTTTGAAAAGAGCCTGTAAGATTCGACTGAAAAAGTAACTGCAATATTCGTCTGCTCTTGAATAAAGGTCTTTAAGTAGTCAAACATAGCTAATTAATGAGAATTTAGATCAGACTTATATGGTACTGTCAAATGCAAGTTTCTATAATATAGATATTGTTCTACATTACATGATACCAATTTTTGCATCATATGAATCACTTCCAGACAACAAGAACCAATACACCAATAATCAAGAAATAAATGCTTGTTCATCCAATAATTTATGTATTAGGATTATCGCAAGTTTCATAAACCTACTTACTAGGTGTTGGAAATATGGGTTTTACTAAACTTTGGACGCATTTAAATTTATATATATGTGTTATATATAACTAACTTTTAGTAGGTTTATGTTCTTCTATATGAGAGCTTCGAAATGATATATAATGCGTCCAAAATGGAGTATGTGTGAAAGAGATATCGATACTCAAAGTTGAGTAAATGGATGAAATTAGCAAAAACCAAATGAAGTAAACAGTAAATCAATCACAATACTTTAACAAAATAAGTTAATACTAAAAATAACAATTATTTGATGTTACATAAACAACCTAACGTGACCCTATTTGACAATGCTCATAAATAGACTCTGCCATATGTATGCGAAAATCTTTGGCAACATCCTCGACCTCGTCAGGGTGTACCCATACCTCATTGTTATTTATCAACATTTGGGCATTACGGCATACCCAGACACCGCAATCCGCATTTATCCCGGCCTGCTGGGGTACATTCTTGGCGAACTTATAGCGAAAGACACCTGTCATATCGCGACGTCTATCATCCTTGACCAGGCAAAAGAAGTCAAATAGCACACCTTTAAACTTTGTCATCTGCTCTTCCAATTGCTGTCTGAAGAGACTGGCACTGTCGCTATCATATATGGTCATGGTCATAGCGTTAAGTTCAAACACTCCAAGCAGCCAATGTTGGGGATTAAGGCATATAGGTATGTACACCTGAAATATTACAATATTAGACAACTTAGTTAGCAACAAAACAAGTTAAATAAAATAAGAGTAAAACGATTTACATACCACATCGAGGAGAGCCCAAGAGGTCCCTTCCAAGTCATTGCATGATCTAACCACGGAGGCGGGACCTAGATGCTCAATCAACAAGTAATGAAAGAACATACTGAACATCATGGTCCACCTCGTGTCTGTTCCACGATGTCTTTGCAACAGCAAGACCCAACAATCGATGTGCTATACATAAAAAATAGATGGTTAGACATGTAAAATAAATATATTTGATTATATGACTATAATTAAACTTCATACTAACCACATCCAGTAAGTCAGACTCCAAAGGGTCAACGGCCAGCAATACATTGAAAAACGAGGGGGTGATTTCCAAGTTCAAGTGAGGGATGAAGATCAAGGGGGGGAGGCGACCAGTCCGACACATCCTCAATATTTCCGATGCCGGTTGAGGCTCCGGTGAAGACACCTTTCCCTGAACTATCTCATAAATATTCAAGGACAAATGACATGATTTTACTAAACTATCTCATCAATAATCAATAATGTTACTGAACTATCTCATAAATAATGAATGGCAAATGAACTATCTCATAAAAAATAATCATAAATGACGTTATTTTTTGCAAAACAGGCATCAATTATATACAACATAGTGTCACTAATTAATTTTACTTTATTTTTAACTTAATATCGTCCATAAAAACATTAAACTTTTTAAAATCATAATAAAAAAATCAGATCAATTTTCAAAAATTGCATTAAAAATCTTTTAAGTTTTAAATACCATACTTTGTTATGGGCTTTTGATGATAAACAATCTGAAAAGTCAGGACATTTTATGTAATAATTTATAGAGTTTAATAGAAAGAAAAAAAAGGTAAAACTGCGGGTACTTTATTGTAAATATATATATATATATATATATATATATAGAGAGAGAGAGAGAGAGGGAGGTTCAGGGGAAAATCTCAAATAAATGGAAAACTAAAAAACATTTTATTAACCGTTGGATTAGATGATTTGATGGATGTGATTAGACGGACGGTTACAACAATATTATCTAAATTAAAAAACCTCACCCTCTTGTTTTTTATTCGAAAAAATACGAAAAATGAACAAAATTCGAATGAAATAAATTGCACCAAATAAACGATCATATTTTTCTCGTTAATTTGACATTCATATTGATATACTTTTTTCTTCGTATTTTTTTGGTTTTCTGATTTTCTAGTTATTTAGGGTTTTCCCCTGAACCTGACCCTATATATATATATATATATATATATATATGTGTGTGTGTGTAAACCTATATAGAAAATGGAGGGCAAATGTGTTTTTAGTTGTAACGTTCGAATTCGAATTTGCAAGTCCAGAAAGGGTGGGTCCCACGTAGATGGTCCTGTAAACAGGATGGGTTAGGGATGGTCTATAGCCCTATTATACTATACTCTAAAAAAAATAAAAATAAAAATAAAAATAAAAAGTTAATTTCTCAAGCTGGCTCAGCTCAAGCCACCAACATTCCACGAGCCTACGCCACTCTAAGTTAGGTGAAACGGCACCGTTTGATACTGCCTAAATCTTGACTTAAATTAGTCCAAATTGCAATTTTGTTTTGGTCATAAATCACTTGGCTTATAATTAATACTAGAAAGAAGAAATAGATAGAGATAGAATGAACCGGTGTTAATTTTATCTGATATGAAAAACCTGAATACGTGGCTTTTCATGTTTTGGTATTCTTTCTTATATATGTGTACTTTTCTATAACGTTCGGAGTCCATTAAGTGATAATCAGTTTCATTAGAGGATAATATGATAGAATACTTCATTTACCCGTCAATTTAATTTACAATTCAAAATCACATACAATAATAAAAATATAATCGAGAATACGTAATCAATTTAAATCGAGACCATAAAATATATATATATATATATATATATATATATATATATATATATATATATATATATACTATATTTGTCAAACAAAGTTTGGTTTATTTACATGAATTTTATTTTCTTTTATATTGATTTATTTATAATATTTCTATATCAAACTTCAATTTCTATACGTTATTAAACTACTCATTGATTAAACCACAAGTATGGATTTTTAGGTATGAACTTTCCGTTAAATTTTGCTTTTACAGATATATGTGTATATATAATTATAATTAAATGATTTTTACATATAAAAATAGAAATTAATACTAAATTAGATTCAAACAAAATTATAATTACCTCAAATTAATTTGATTTGATCAATAGTACTTTTAAATTTCTTAATTATAAAACATAAATACAAATACATATTCCTATGTGTGTAATATAAAACAATTATCTGTTCCATAGTAAAATAACATTGAACCCACAACATAAAAAATATTGTCGCTCGAATTTTATAAAAATTCAAAAGATTTAGAGTCTAATTTGTCAAACTCCAAACTACAAGAAGCGAGAGTAGTTAAGAGCATCTCCAACAACTACGCCAAAATGGAAAAAAATGGAATTTTAGCATTTTTGTTGCTCCAACAACTATGCTATCTTCTATGCTAAAATAGAGAAAACAAAAGAGAGATTGTAAAAATCTCTAAGGCGCTGTTTACCTAATCACTTACCCGGGTAAGTGCTTACCGGTAAAATTCAACACTATCACTTATTTTTCGGGTAAGATTTTAGTCTACCAAAATGGCATCGTATGACTCACTTGCTGGGTAAGACTCTCGGTCCTTGCTTCCGCTCTTACCGAGTAAGATTTTTAGTCCTTGTCATATTCATCTGACAAACTAATGTGACTTGGTAAGCACTTACCCGGGTAAACGTTTTGTAAACGGCCCCTAAATTTAGATAAATCTCTAAATAAATGGTTTTCCCTCAAGACTAATTATTACCCTCAAAAGGTAAATTTTTCTTCACCAACTTTTCATATATTAAATATTTTAATAATATAATTAAATAAACAGAATATTTTAATAAGATAATTAATACTAGAATCGTAAAAATAGTATATTTATTGAAGTTGGACTTAAATTTTTAAGAGATTTAGATTCTTTTATTCTATTTTAAAAAAAGCTTTATCGTAACCGTTAAAAATGCTTTGACTTGAATTGTATACTGTCACGGGATATATCATTAAAGTGGCAATTTGAAGCCGAGCCGAGCCAAGGTGGCTTCAAAAGATGACCGTTGCAAATCATTGAAGTGTTATTACACCGTTTTTTTTATCCTCTACAGCGACATCCACACAAACTCCCTGGTCCTCTGTACAACATTTACTCCATTTGTTACAACACTTTGTCATCTATAAATGCAACACCCTTTTAACAACCCATCTTCATTTTGCTTCTTTAATGGCTGCCTACGTTTTCTACTTCTTCTTTTACTTCATTTTCTTCACTCCCACGTCATCAAACTCCACCGCGACCGCCACCCCCAACCACAAGTGGATAGGCCCCTCCGGCCACCGTCATATCACCGTTGACATCTATGGATTCGGTGATTACACGACGGTTCAGGCCGCCGTCGACTCCGTTTCCACAAATAACCAGAAGAATATCCTCATTCATATCACATCCGGTGTTTATGTGTGCGTGTAATTATTTTATAAAAATAAAGTATAAATTATAATAGCATCCACATCCATCTTGCTATAGACCTTGCAATATGACATGACTTGCGAATTGGATAGCAAGTTATTGTAAGATACTCTTACACTTGCTAAATTAGCAGATGTGGACCTGCTAAATTTAATAAATTAATAATGTTATTTTAGTAATATTGTTTTATTATATATTTTTGTTTCATTAGTGGACCACTTTAGAAACGAGTTTGGTCTTACATTGATGTATGAAATGTTATTGAAAAATTGATTTGACATTTTAGAAAGGACTTTGGTGTTACACTGATGCCGATGGTTTAATGATCAGATTTTAATGTCTGATATTTTCTGTATTGTTTATAAATTATGTGTGAAAGTTTGCATGCAATTAATATGGCTAATTAATGATGACGTTGAACAGAGAAAAGGTGGTGGTTCCGGCGAGTAAACCGTACATAACTTTTGAAGGGGAAGGGCGGAACACGACGGTGATAGAATGGCATGACAGGGCTAGTGACCGCGGGCCGGACGGGCAGCAGCTCCGTACTTATCAGACAGCTTCGGTCACCGTTTATGCTAACTATTTCTCTGCCCGTAACATTAGCTTTAAGGTACAATTACTTATTATTTAATTCGATACGTTTACGTACAACTAGTCACAAGCTGATGATGAAATGCATGGTGGTGCAGAATACGGCGCCGGCGCCAATGCCGGGAATGCATGGGTGGCAAGCGGTGGCGTTTCGTATTTCCGGCGATAAAGCGTATTTCTCCGGGTGTGGATTTTTTGGGGCACAGGATACTTTATGTGACGATGCAGGGCGTCATTATTTCAAGGAGTGTTATATTGAGGGTTCCATTGACTTCATTTTTGGAAATGGTCGTTCCATGTACAAAGTAAGCATTTTTTTCGAATTCTTATATATAATTAAGCTACATACTAACACTTTTTTATTTTGAATTGTTTCAGATATTTGATAGGATTTAAAATTGGATTTTTATTCTAAACCTATGTTTGATCGATTTAAAAAAAACTTGGAATTAAATCCATCGAATTTTAATAAAATACCACAAACATTGAATTTAAAAATTCTCATGTAAATTGGATTTTTATACGATTTTTTAATAATATTTTTTTGTAATAATTAATTAATTTAACTGTTTACTATAATATATTTTTAAAATTATTTATATTCATAACGAACCAAATTCAATTTTATCTTATATCCTACTACAAACCAAACTACAAAATATTTAAAATTCTTTCACGAAATTTAAATCCCTTGAGAGTACTTAAACGATATCGATTTTATCTCATTCTGTTTATTATATATAGTATATAGTTGTTTTGTTCAAATGTATATATATATATATATTACCAAATGTTACGTTAAGTTGAAAAATAAAAGTTAATTGACATGCATATATCGATCTGTCAGATTTCAGTTTCGAGCCAGACGTTTTTATTGTTTTAAGAAAATTGGCAACACTTTTCTTCTTGGAAAATGATTATGTATTTATGGAAGAGGTAAAAAATGGACATTTATAAAAGACAAGGGGGCATATGTGAAATATAAGAGTTAAAAAAGCTGCATGTTTTAAATTTTTTGTCTTATGTGGTTTTTCATGCAAGTTGATATACTAATTTTTCAAAAGGCGACTTTTACGTAAAAGTCCTTTAAATATGTAGTTTTTTCAATGGTAAAACACTAATTTTACAGATTTTGATTATCGTATTTTTTTTACCAACTGCAATGTTGTGGGTGATTCAGGATTGTGAGTTGCATTCAATAGCAAAGCGATTTGGATCAATTGCAGCACAGGATAGAAGAATACCTGACGATAAGAGCGGTTTTGCTTTCGTAGGGTGTAAGGTGACAGGTACTGGTCCATTGTACGTTGGTCGAGCCATGGGCCAATACTCTCGGATTGTCTACTCGTACACCTATTTTGACGACGTGGTTGCCCGTGGTGGTTGGGATGACTGGGACCATACAGGCAACAAAAGCAAGTAAGTGTACTCACAATTTAATCTTTCATTTTTGTTAAACTGAAACCATATCCTACATATATTTTTCTAAGGGGCCGACGCTTACCCGGCCGGTAAGTGCTTACTGGTAATATGCAACACTTTCACATAACATAACGGGTAAGATTTTAGTCCCTTAAAACGGCATTAATTGTATGCAACATTTTTATCCGATAAGCGCTTACCGTGTAAGACGTACTCTTGATTTTTGTCAATGTTTTAATTGGCAGGACAGCGTTTTTTGGAGTGTATAGATGCTGGGGGCCAGGGGCAGCAGCAGTCCGAGGAGTATCGTGGGCCCGAGAGTTAGATTACGAATCTGCCCATAAATTTCTCGTGAAGAGCTTTGTCAATGGACGACACTGGATTGCCCCTTCTGATGCTTAGATTTTTCTTTTACACAATTATTTATTTATTATTTTTTCTCACGTATATAAATATATAGATTTATTTATATATATATATAGAAAATTAATAATCTCCACTAATCTTTTTTTGTCGTATTTTTTTATAGACGTTATTGTATTTGTTAAGAGAAATTTGTTACATAATTGTTAATTTATTATACATATGATTAGTTATTCTTTTGGTTTACACACTGTTTGTAATTTTATTCTTGTTTATTTTCGGTGTATGACACCATATTTCTCTTTTGGAGGTGGGGTGGGGTGGGTGACGACTATGATGACAAAAAACAGTGGCATGGTGGTGATGGTGGGTCGCGATGGTGGAATGATAATATTATGTAGATTTGCCATGAAATGCTATTCAAATCATTCGCATATGATAAATGGATGATTAAATTCCACAATCGTGAATTTGGTGGAATTCGGTGGAATCCAATCAACTCATTCCGTGAACCAAACATCATTAAGGAACTTGGTCAAAGAATTTTATCATTCCAATTCCATCAAAAATTCTTTTAAACTCTGCGAACCAAACAACCCTTTAGCGATTTTTGTGTTTGTTCTTAAGAACCCATGGGGTTAATCAAGTACATAAAAATCCCTAATGATCTTTAGCCTCATTCTTGAGCATTAGAGATGTCTACAATACCAAATCAAAGCTTGAAGAAAATATGAGAAGCATGTTTGAACTTAGATTAACGAATCGTGAATAGTAAGGAGAAGACTAACTCAATAACGTGTTCAGAACGAAGATCGAGTCAAGAGATCTCAAGGCCCATCTTTGACTTTTAATACGTGTTAATCCCAAATTGTTGGTTAGCCATTTTGATAAGAGAAAGGACACTCTTAATATAAGGCTAGCATACTTTTCTTATTTGGTCTATGTGGGACAAGCAAAACCCAACAATACTCTACATTTGAATAGAAAATAAGATAATCTCAAAGTACTTATTGTTCTTATTCAAGAAATTAAACATGAAATGCATCAAAAGAGGTGTCTAAGCAACTTGAACCTTTCATAGTGAGTTTTCATTGAACCTACTTTGTGGGTAGTGACAAGTAGTCTTGAACTAACCACATTGTGTAGTAAGTCAATACAATGAATATCACACATCTCATATTTTATGCATAAATTGATTCTTACTGTTGTGTTCATTTCGGTCGTGAACAATCCTTCTTCATGAGAGTTTTAGAAGACGTAGCCATATCCGTTTTCAAAGATGCGACCCCACATCAATCTCATATAGGTAATACTAATCAAGAACATTTTGTAGTGTTCCACCAAAAAGCTATCAGTATTATTATGAATAAGAATTCAACCCTAGATCATCAACGTAAAATACACTAGATTACATCATAGGAATAGGCTCAAGGCCATCTTTGACTTTTAATATGTGTTAATCCCAACTTGTTGGTTAGCCATTTTGATAAGAGATAGGACACTCATGATGTTTTAAAAACAATATAAAAATTGTAAGACAACACTTTTAGTCGTATTTTTTCTCAATATCGTCTTGTTTCTTATTTAATCATCATGAACTATTTTACTTGATTAAAAAAAACAAATTAAAAATTAGGGAAAAGTCTAAAAAACCCCCAACGAATTTTAGTGTTTGAAGTGATTAGGTCATTGGACAATTTTTTTTAAACTAATAAGTCCTTAGACATTTCAAAACATGTTAATAAAATCCTTGGACTTTTGAAAACTTGTTAAATACATCATTATTACTTAAAAATAAACTTGCAACCTACATAGCAAGTAAAACTACAAATTAAAAAAATAAAAACTGAAAAAATGTCACTTACTTTGTCCGCCTACAAATTAAAATAGGGAAATTAATTAAAATAGTCAAACCTATCAACTAAATTCATTTTTAGCCAATTTTCAAAGCCTTTCCTGAAATATGCAAAATTTATTCATAATATTCTTTTCAAGGTAAGAATAACCAATGCCATCAATCAAAATGCTCCTTTATTATGTTAATACACATCATTATATTAACTAAAATACATTAAAAATACGTTTTTTTACAAAGTACACCATCATAGTTATTTCATCAATACGTTCAAAATGAGTTTAATATTGACTTTTTGGTGTAACACCCGTAATTTTTGAATAAGTACAATTTTGAATCAGTGTAGAAATCGATCTTTTAAGATAAATATAAAAAAAGGATTTTCGATTAAATCCTAGATTTTATGGTCTTGTTAGATGGGTAATTCGAATACGAGTCCAACGGTTTTTTCTAGAGCAAAAACGGAGCTAAAACGAAGAAGTTACGACCAAAACAGTATCCGATCAAAAAGGAGCCGCGTGGGCTCGTGCGCGACTTTGGGCCGCGGCCCAAGCTGCGTAACCCTCTGTTTGGTGATCCGCGCGACATTCCACGCAACTTCAAGTCGCGGGGCAAACCGCGGGAGTGGTCTGGAGCTTAAAGTCGCGATTCTCATTCATCATTCCTTCATAACTTTTGCATCCCAACTCCGATTTTAGTGATTCAAGTTGCCATGGTTTCGTTTTTGGGAGATCTTCAAGGATCTAGAAAGAGTATTGAAGTATATTGGATGATCCAATAGTATTTGGTGGTGGTTGAGGTAAGCTTCTCTCTTTTCTCCACCTAAGAAATTAGGGTTTTGGTATTTTGGTGGTTTTGGATGTTTTATGTTGGGGGAAACGTATCTAAGTGTTTGGGAATGATTGTTAATCGTTGGAAACTTGTGGATCTAAGTTTTGGCTCGAAGATCCGAGTTTCTCCAAAGGAGCTCAAGTTGGGGGAAATCTAGATTTAGCCTAAATCTAGCAAGGTGAGTTCAAGTTGATTTGTGAAAACGTTGTACATGCCAAAAATGTCATTTTCCAAGTATTTGTGTGTTTTAATTAAAATTATCAATTGTTGAGTTATTTGATGAGTTTGACCTTTTGAAGTGTTTTAACTTTATAAACTTTGTAAAACACCCATATTTGGGATTTTTGGATATTTTGATGTGTAGAAATCATAGATATGTCATTAAATGATTTATTGCTCAAATGGAGTTTATTCAATGGTTTAAGCATGTTGGTGTAATTGATTTTATAAACCATTTGGGAAATGCACATTTTCGTGTCACGAGTCATTTTGAGAATTATAAAAGTATGAGTCCATTTGGGGAAACCATTTGTTCTAATCCGTGACTAGTTTTGGGTTAATGATGATATTGTGGTATACGTTTACCTAAGCGATGTTTAAATGCACTTTATATTATGAGGACCGTTATTTATTGGTCGAATGGGTTTTGAGCATTTTGCTCGATTTTGACTTTAAGGGAGTCTTTGGGGACATTTTGTCCGATTTTGATGGCTCAATGTGGAGTCCTATTTATGGTTTGCATTTATTGAAACTTATTGCATTTTATTGCATATTATTGATATTTAATGCTCGAGTGCTTTAGTCATTTCGGGATAGGCATGTAATTGTAGATTGTGTTGCATTGGATCCATAGGCACGTAAGTTTTAACCGGGCCCCATGTTTTATGACCTTTACCTTTTAAGGGTACACTAGGAGGGCTGAGTCGGGTTGAGCTATCATGATTGATGGGCGTTTATGACCTTCGCCATGTCGGGGCAATGCCATGGTTGTAACCCTGCTTGTGCCGAGCCTTTGGTGGTATTCATGGTAATATCCGCTAAGGCCAGCTGTCTCTTTGGGTGTGTCTTGAAAGGAGTCGTAGGGACACTTGGGCTTTCATGTCGTGAAGTGTCATACGATTAACGTTGTATGAGTGACATACTTTTGTGTTCCTCCACTCTCAATGGATACGGGTCTCCCCCGTTGTCGGCCAACATTATTTTGGATATTATAATGTCCTTACTTTATTAACGTTGGTCTTGTGCGATTGACTGCAATTGATGACCTTAATATTGGAATTCCCTCCATGTATATTAAAGTTTGAATGAAGCATGTCACTTCCATATTTATGGTATTTAGACTTCATTACATTTTATGTCCGTGTGAGTATTGGGTTCGTATCATGTTTTTGGTGAAGTATTATGCTTATATGGATTGTTCTTCCATGATTTATGGGTTGAGTATTATGTCATCATCCGTATTTGAAGGTTTTGCATAATATAGATTTATTCACGTTTTGAGTGAGTTTGGAATGGGATTCATTTTGGAATACGCTATGGGAACTTTCCTCATAGATTTTGTGTTCGTTGAAAAATGAGTCGTTTACATACTTATCATAAACTCTTTTGGAAATCATGATTTAAGTTGCAAACTTTCATTCAACAAGTTATTTAAATCATGTTGTAAACTCTTGAACTCACTAGGCGTTAGTCTAACCTTTTTATTTGTCGGCGTGTGCAACAGGTTAAGGTTGGGAGTAGTTCTAGAGACACTGCGAAGGGTCGAGTGCTAGTAGTGTGCTCAAGGAGTGAATTGGTTAAGTGAAGTCTTCCGCATTTATTTTTAGGAATAGCAATTGTACTTGGGTTGAATAACACCCGATGTGAATTTAGTCTTTGTAATAAGACTTGGGTTATAAATTGTTTGAGGTTAATCATATATTTTAATTTGAGGTATTTCCCGTATTGGCTTATAGAAATAAATTCTATGCTTTTGAATGTGTTATTGAAAATTTTATTTAGTTGCTCTTTCCAAATCCGAGGGTGTTACAAGTTGGTATCAGAGCTTAAGTTTGAGAGAATTAGGTGTTGATTTTGGATACCTAGACTCAAACTAGCGTTCTTTTAAGTGAATGAAAGTGAAATTGCACCATTAGACACTTTAAGATAGGATATTTTGAGGTCGATGGAGTCGCTAGAAACGAGAATCACGTCGAGGGTAGCAAGGATGATCATGTACGGTACGTTCATAAATGCACCTGGCCATTGTTATGGTGAACCTACCAGTTACATGTGTATACTTGAATAACTTTGATGTGATGACCGTTTGGGTAGTGAAGGAGTTTCTAAGTGAAAGGTCATTAGAAGAGGTTGACGATTTTAGCATCTGCCATTTGGAATGGCAGTAAGCATGGTGATTGCATTAAGTGGACCGTTTCGGGTCGAAGTTGATGGTTGGATTAGGACCATAGGCTTATTGAATCGACCTTAATTTGAGGAGAAATCGCAAGGTTAATCGATGTAACTTCCAATATTGCCTTAAGATGTTTAAGCATCCAGATGACGAAAGTGTGACCGGAGGAATTTGGAGGAGTGTGGTGTGAGACGTTGAGTGCCGACTAAATTCATGCACATAATTTATTTTTTAAAATAAATTGCATCGGTTGTTTCTTGTATTTCAAATCGCCATATGGGTTGTGTTACGAAATCTCGGAAAACGTTTAGCACACACAAGATTTTAAATCATGGTTTTGAAAATGCATGAAATTATTTTATTGCGGGGAGTTGCAAACTCTGCCGGGACTTGCTTTATTTTGTTATTGTCCAACGTTACTTTCAGATACAGTGATATCCATATTTTAAATGTTGTTTAGGATGTTGGACAAGTAACTACGGCTTATGACTTTAACATTGGATCTCTTCCACATATGTTAAGGTTTGGACGGAGAGTTATCTTCCATTATGTCTATGTTGAGTTTTATTGGAAAATTTATTTAATGCGAGTTTTGTTGAAAATTGTTGTTTATAGTGTATTACAACAAAAAAGGAATTTTCTGAATTTTGACATTTTCGTCGTGATTTTGCCTTATGAAAATTTGGGTTTTGGAAGTGAAAAGTTGGGCACCATTTGGTTGATTGGTGCCTTTGAGTTTCATTATGGAGTTATGTTTTACGACGTTTTGTGTCGCGTTAGTGCAATTTTGTAATGTGCATACTTTAGTTATTATGTGTGTTAATTTTGGATTATATTGGGCATTTTGTCTCATGCGGGTTTTGTTGAGAAATGTTATTTTATGCCGTAAGACGACCAAAATGAATGTTTTTGGAATTTTGGTGTCGCATAATTTCTCTTTTGAAGATTTGTGTTAACACATTTTGTTGCAACTTGTTCAATGTACGGATTGAATTATACGTGGCGTAAGTAATGCATGAAAGAACATCATGATAGTTATTCTTAACGATTTGCTTTATACGCTTTCGGTTAATTGATTCTTTTATTATCATTTCACGCAAATGCAATATATTGATCTAGGGGTATGCATAACTTGGTAGCCACTAATTCTTGACACTTTGATAAATAAATCGTGATTGAAAGTGCTTTATTAATTTATTGCATAAATGGAGGTCATTTGGTCAAAATATGTTTTAGTATTGTGGGGATTATGCACAGTTTACGATACGGTACATTTTGAAAATACGAATGTGTGAGTCGTTGGACTTTGGTCAATTTTGGCTTGATGAACATTTTGGAAATTGTAAACCTTTTTGGTTTTGGAGAAAAGATGTATCTTGAGTATTTTGATGAGTAAACTTTAAGTATGGATATTTTAACGATTTATATTACGAGTGTAAATCTTTTGGTATAAATGCACCGTGATGGGGATTCTGGAAAATTATTTGTCCTAACATACAGTGTGCGGAGTTATTTATGTTTTTGGAACATTAATGCGCATTGTTTGTATGATTCGAAATTTGAAGTCGATTTAAATCCTTTTAGGTGTCAACCAATTACAAGCACTTACTGTTTTCCTAAGTTTTGAGAAAACACATTAATGTGTGTGAGTCTTGTCAAAAAGGTTTTACTCCTATGTCATTATATGACTAAAGGAGAAAATTTTGAAACTTGATTTAATGAAATTTTCTACTTCGAAAATTTAGTATGGACTACATGTTGCATGCAATTTTATTTCCAGAGAACCACTATAAAAGTGTGACACGTTTGCATGCATATTCCAATTTGAGATTTCTTCATGATATTTTAGTCGATATCTTCGGATGATGAAAACGTATTGATTTTTGTCTTTAAACTTGGAACCGACACAAATCATTTCATATTTTAACCAAAGTGTACCTATGGATAGTCTCATCACTTTTGCAAAATAAACTCACACATTGCGAAACTTGTTGGTAAATTTTACTTCGCGCCATTTATGGTTAAAAGAAAGAATTTTGGAGTTTGATGTCGTTTAAGTTCTTTTTCGCAGCTTCGTACAAACATGTTGTTGCACACTATCTTAATGCAAGAAATTACTTTACGCACATGGCATAAATAAATCCATGCTAGAACCGTAGCGGTTCATTTCAAAAAGTTGTTGAGCATGCTTTTGGGTTTTGTTAGTAACTTGAATTGTAATGAAATGGTCTTCAATATGATTTTCATATGTGAGACGAGCGTGTCCATTTTTCATAACTACCGAGTGGGTAGTAGTAGATTTTTTGCCTACAATTAAATTGATATAAAAACCTTCGTGTTGAAAATTTCTATAACAGTTTTCGATTGGCATATTTGTTAAGTATTTCACTTGAAAACCTTGAACTCATTAGAACATTGGAAAGGTTAAGTAACCCCAGTTAAGAGTAAATGTGTATAGAACTTCGACAGTGGAAGGTTGGGTATTCCGACGCGTGATGGTACTGTAGGCCAAGTAGTATCGTTTGCAGAGTCGGCGTACTTTTGTAACTGGAAGGTTAGACTCGTGGTATCTTCTGTTAATGTTGGTGGTAACTGTTCTTGTCGGCAACCTTGTTTTGGGTCTTGGTAAACTTTTGCATAAGGGACGTGGAGGACCCTTTAGTCACCATATCGATAACCTTGGTTTTGTGGGGATGCTCGACGGATGGAACTCGTGTGTGGAGTACTGCAGTGGTTTGAATCTCGGTGATATGGTTAGGTGTCAACTTCGGACTTTGAGGCCATGAATCGTCAGTGTATTAAGAGTGTTGTAGTCCAATCTTAAGGGACAATTGTATCGCTTGTAGTGATTTTAAGAAGTTTGGATTGTGATAAGTGAATTAGTAGGACGACTTTCCTTGAATGGTAAAAGAGTTTGCAGATTGGATGATTGGTAATGGGATGTATTCTTGGAGTTGTATAATCGTTGGGTCGGGGACGACCGCCTGTTTTGGGGTCTATTAGTGCTCGTTAAGGTCAATTGTCAATTCAGCAGCGGGACGGGTGAATTTGGAGATTTTGTTGGCTTCGGTGGCGATCTAACCTCGGGTTGGTTGGAAAAGGAATTCTAAAGCGTGTGGATCTGGGCTGATTGGAAGTCGAGATCGGGAGTTGAGGAAGTATGGATCACCTAAGGTTAGGAGGCGACCGGAGTCATTCAGTTAGAGGCTACCCTAGTAAATTAATCGTTCACTCGGGCATAGTGTAGTGTATCTAAAAGGACATTGATTGTGAGTATCGGCATGAAGTTGTCATGGCAGTTCTGGCAAGAGAGGATTCGAATTTCAGTAGGAAACTGAAGAAACATGGAAAGTGTTGAGTTTGATAACCTTTGGGTGTTTGGGAGCTAGATTTCGAGGACGAAATCATCCTAAGGTTGGGAGGATTGTAACACCCGTAGTTTTCGGATAAGTACAATTTCGAATCAGTGTAGAAATCGATCTTTTAAGATATATATAAAAAATAGGATTTTGGATTAAATCCTTAGATTTTATGGTCTTGTTAGATGGTAAATTCGAATACGAGTCCAACGGTTCTTTCCGGAGCAAAAACGGAGCTAAAACGAAGAAGTTACAGCCAAAACAGTATCCGATCAAAAAGGGGTCGTGCGGGCTGGTGCGCGACTTTGAGTCGCGGCCCAAGCCGCGTAACCCTCTATTTGGTTATCCGCACGACATTCCACGCAACTTCAAGTCGCGGGACAAACCGCGGGAGTGGTCTGGAGCTTAAAGTCGCGATTCTCATTCTTCATTCTTCATTCCTTCATAACTTTTGCATCCCAACTCCGATTTTAGTGATTCAAGTTGTCATGGTTTCGTTTTTGAGAGCTCTTCAAGGATCTAGAAAGAGTATTGAATTATATTGAATGATACAAGAGTATTTGGTGGTGGTTGAGGTAAGCTTCTCTCTTTTCTCCACCTAAGAAATTAGGGTTTTGTTATTTTGGTGGTTTTGGATGTTTTATGTTGAAGGAAACGTATCTAAGTGTTGTTTATGGTTGAAAACTTGTGGATCTAGGTCTTGGAAGTTTTCGCTTGAAGATCCGAGTTTCTCCAGAGGAGCTCAAGTTGGGGGGAATCCTAGATTTAGCCTAAATCTAGCAAAAGGTGAGTTCAAGTTGATTTGTGAAAACGTTGTACATGCCAAAAATGTTACTTTCCAAGTATTTGTGTGTTTTACTTAAAATTATCAATTGTTAAGTTATTTGATGAGTTTGACCTTTTGAAGTGTTTAACTTTATAAACTTTGTAAAACACCCATATTTGGGATTTTTGGATATTCTGATGTGTAGAAATCATAGATATGTTTTTAAATGATTTATCGCTCAAATGGAGTTTATTCAATGGTTTAAGCATGTTGGTGTAATTTACTTTATAAACCATTTGGGAAAATGCACATTTTCGTGTCATGGGTCATTTTGAGAATTATAAAGGTATGAGTCCATTTGGGGAAACCATTTGTTCTAATCCGTGACGAGTTTTGGGTTAATGATGATTTTGTGGTATACGTTTACCTAAGTGATGTTTAAATGCACTTTATATTATGAGGATCATTATTTATTGGTCTAATGGGTTTTGAGCATTTTGCTCGGTTTTGACTTTAAAGGAGTCTTTGGGGACATTTTGTCCGATTTTGATGGCTTAATGTGGAGTCCTATTTATGGTTTGCATTTATTGCAACTTATTGCATATTATTGATATTTAATGCTCGAGTGCTTTAGTCATTTCGGGATAGGCATGTAATTGTAGACTGTGTTGCATTGGATCCATAGGCACGTAAGTCAGTCTTTAATTGATGGTCTACTGGGTGTTGCGGGATTTTAACCGGGCCCCATGTTTTATGACATTTACCTTTTAAGGGTACACTAGGAGGGTTGAGTCCGGTTGAGCTATCATGATTGATGGGCATTTATGACCTTTGCCATGTCGGGGCAATGTCATGGTTGTAACCCCGCTTGTGCCGAGCCTTTGGTGGTATTCATGGTAATATCCGCTAAGGTCAGTTGTCTCTTTGGGTTTGTCTTGAAAGGAGTCGTAGGGACATTTGGGGGGCGTTTGGTTCACGGATTCTGATGGAATTGGAATGTCAAATTCCATTGACCGAATTTCATTCCTTCGTTTGGTTCATTCTTTTCGACGGAAAGGAATGTCCAATTCCATCAGATTCCATAAATAAGTGAATTTGACATTCCTTGGCAATCTTGAAGGATTTTGATGGAATTGGAATTGATGGAATTGGAATTGATGGAATGTTGTATTTTCATAATTCCAAATATACCCTTTAACTTAAATATAACATAATTGTTTTTATTTTATATTTTATATTTTATATTTTATATTTTATATTTTATATTTTATATTTTATATTTTATATTTTATATTTTATATTTTATATTTTATATTTTGATTTTATTTTTATATTTATATTCATATTCATATTCATATTCATATTCATATTTTATTTTTATATTTTATATTTTAATTTTAATTTAATTTTATATAATATAATTTAATACATTTTTTATTTTCTAGAAATATATTTTAATATAATTTTGTTTGTGTGACAATATATTTTATCTGGGTTGTGTATATTATATTTTTTTGCACATTAAAGTATTTAAAAATTATTTTATTAAAGTATTTTTAGTGCAAAAAATATATTTAATGATTATTTTATTAAAGAATTTTTTGTTTTAAAAAATTAAAACTTATCAAAAAGGGTATTTTGGTCATTTATAATAAATTCATTCCAATTTCAAAGCTACATTCTGTGAACCAAACAGACAAATTCCAATTCCTTTAACATATTCCATTCCAATTCTGTCAACCAAACAGGTGGTCAAACCTGACAACATTTCATTCCAATTCATTCAAAGTCAAATTCCTTTGACAGATTCCATTCCATCCAAAAACATTCTGCGAACCAAACGCCACCTTGGGCTTTCATGTCGTGAAGTGTCATACGATTAACGTTGTATGAGTGACATACTTTTGTGTTCCTCCACTCTCAATGGATACGGGTCTCCCCCGTTGTCGGCCAACATTATTTTGGATATAATAATGTCCTTACTTTATTAACGTTGGTCTTGTGCGATTGACTGCAATTGATGACTTTAATATTGGAATTCCCTCCTTGTATATTCAAGTTTGAATGAAGCATGTCACTTCCATATTTATGGTATTTGGACTTCATTACATTTTATGTTCGTGTGAGTATTGGGTTCGTATCATGTTTTCGGTGAAGTATTATGCTTATATGGATTGTTCTTCCATGATTTATGGGTTGAGTATTATGTCATCATCCGTATTTGAAGGTTTTGCATAATATAGATTTATTCACGTTTTGAGTGAGTTTGGAATGGGATTCATTGTGGGAAACGCTATGGGAAATTTCCTCATAGATTTTGTGTGCCTTGGAAAATGAGTCGTTTACATACTTATCATAAAGTCTTTTGGAAATCATGATTTAAGTTGCAAACTTTCATTCAACAAATTATTTAAATCATGTTTTAAACTCTTGAACTCACTAGGCGTTAGCCTAACCTTTTTATTTGTCGGCATGTGCAACAGATTCAGGTTGGGAGTAGTTCTAGAGACACTGCGAAGGGTCGAGTGCTAGTAGTGTGCTCAAGGAGTGAATTGGTTAAGTGAAGTCTTCCGCATTTTTTTGGGAATAGCAATTGTACTTGGGTTGAGTAACACCCGATGTGAATTTAGTCTTTGTAATAAGACTTGGGTTATAAATTGTTTGAGGTTAATCATAGATTTTAATTTGAGGTATTTCCCGTATTAGCTTATAGGAAGAAATTCTATTCTTTTGGATGTGTTATTGAAAATTTTATTTAGTTGCTCTTTCCAAATCCGATGGTGTTATTTGGTGTGCATACCTCTTACCATGTTTTTCCTCTCCCTTTGTTTGATTGCCGCATGAAACATTTTAGAATTTTCATCACCTTGCAGCACCCATTCGACTTCACTTTTTGTTTGGCCATTTCTATTTTTTTCCCTCAAGTTCCAACCATTTGCTTCTTACTTGGACCCAACTATCTCTATTCCTCACATCCCAACTGTTTCCGTACACCTCCAACTCTATTTTATTTGCCTCCTCTTTTGCGACCCCCAACTCCGATTCTATGTTCCCGAACTTCTTTTTTGCCCAACTCTTGAGATCGTTTTTGACGTTTTTCAACTTATCCCAAAACACCCCATCCGGCCACTTTGAGAAGACCTATTTATTGCATGCATTTGATACTACTTCCTCTATTCCTTCCTCACTTAGCCATGAATCAAAGAACTTGAACGGCTTAGGTCCAAAGTCTTTTTTTATCTTCAAACACCCCATCCGGCCACTTGGAGCCCATTTTCATTATTGAATTTTAAAAAAAAATTACATGGCCATTTAACAAAACATCCTCTAATCCATGTTGTGGCCAAAGCTTTGACGTATAAAAACGAACAACCGAAAAAGGAAGTTTTTAGCCGACAAAATAACCGTAAAGGGTTTTAGCATACGTCTCACAACGTTTTTTTAACGACTGAAGACGGGATATCAACCGGAGAATCAACATCATCACCCAAATTAGGAACAAATTCAAAATTAGTATTTGAGTGTTTTTGGGAACCACTAAGGACATTAGCAAAAGAGTTAGAGTTAGGGAGAATAACGCTACTTTTTCCATCTCAAACTTGTTTAGGAGTAAACATTTTTCTCATGAGATTTTTTTTATTTTATTGGTTTTTTTAAGAAGAAACAAAAGGAGTGGTAGATGCAAATTGGTCTTCGGACACAGAAACTTAGAGGGGTGTTTTGCAAATTAGCAGAAAGATTTGGATTAATAAAAGGGAAATTAGAAAACTTACCTGGGCCGAAAGGAGGTTTTCCAAGAAGAGAAGGAAGCCCGACTTGCATTGTAGGCTTAGGAAGCAGCTCGTCTCCATCACATGGGAGGAAGTCGTGTCCATGCGATCTGCTTTTTTGTTTCATTGTATTAATATTTAGATAAAAAGGTTTTCTATTTTTTTTCTTTTTATACGTAACTCAATAATTATATCATGCAATTTTGTATTTAACATAAACTGATTTATATTCAAAATTTTAATAAAAAGTGAGACTTGTCAACTGATTTTTTAAAAATTGTTGAAGAACTGATGGATTATTCTTTGAATATTCAAACATTTAAATAAGAATTGATTATTCTTGAAGATTAAAGTTGAAAGAGTGGGTGGTAGAGGAGACGTGGCTTGGTGAGAAAGAAGAGGAGGGGTATAGAAAGAAAGAAAAGACAAACGATTTCAATGGAGAGATGGACGGAGGAGGCGCCGGTGGAAGTTCCGGCGAAGTGGGAAGGAAAATGGAAGAGAAGATGGAAGCTGAAAAGTCTTCCTACATGGGGAGTGGAGACCTTTTTCAAAATTTTAATCATGGGGGTGAAAATCCCGGAATAGTGGGATGTGAAATTGCCCAGCATACTAAAGGGGGCGGGTCGACCCATGATCCACGAATGGGTTCGAATATAACCATAGAGGGTGAGGCGGATAGGAGTCTCGGCGGTGAGCCCAAGGAGGTGGAGCCTGGGCTTCCAGCGCACAACCCAAAGACAAGAGCAGACGTGTTGGGGGGGGGGGGGGAGGGATGGGCCTAACGTTGATAATGGGCCAATAAAAAATTACTTTGGCAATAATAGTGGGCCATTTAATAACGAGGACATCAGCCATATTAAATTTAATATACCTGACAAAATTAACTGCCTTAACAGAGAGGACTTCAACACTGACAGAGGATCGATAAATAAAACATGAACGATGGTGAGTGAATAGGATCGATCGGCGACGGAATTGACTGGCCAAAAAGCTGGCGCTGGCAAATCAAAAGGGAAAAGAAATGATGGCGTGAATTTCGGAGGGGGGAAAAGTCAGCTTTCACTTAATCAAACAAATGGCCAGGAAGAAACAGAAGGCAGGGGCGAAAAAAGGGAACAACAGCATCGACCTGGAAGGAAAAAATTCGACACGTAAATTGGGTAGGAAAGTATCATCAAACTCAGCGATCCACACGACGATTTCCAATGAATTGGGAAACAAGGACTCTACGTCCACAATAAAGGAATTCAGAACTATGTTAGGGATGGAATGGTGTAACGAAGGCTCGGAATTACAGGTGGTAAGCAACTCCAATGCCAACAAAAGTGAAAAACAAGGTATGTCTCGAACGAAAAACAGTGATCAATCAAAATAGTGTCGATGAATATCCGTGGTTTAGGGTCGTGGGAAAAAAAGAGATGGGTACAAGAGATTGTTGCGAAAGAAAAACCATCGGTGGTAGGGATTCAAGAGATGAAAGTGAAGAGGTGGGACTTAAATCAGATCATTGGACTTTAGGGAGGGGACGGTGTGGATTTGTATAATGTGACGCTAGGGGAAACTCCGAGGGTCTCGTCACAATGTAGTACAAAAACGTTTTTACTAGTGATGTTGTGATAAAGGATGAATCCTTTCTTGCGGTGGTTGGTAAATGGGTGGGTGAGGAGGGCCTAATCGATTTGGTCAATATCTATGGACCTTGTGAATTAAAAGAGAGAGTGGAGGTGTGGAAGAGGATAGAAACAATCATTGCAAAAGATGAGGTAAGTTGGTGTATCTTCGGGGACTTCAATGAAGTAAGAGGTGAAGCCGAAAGAATCAACTCGGCCACGAATCTCAAAGGCGTGGAAGAATTCAACGATTTGATACATAGGAGCGATCTCTTGGAAGTACCGACGTGTGGGAGGAGATTCACAAGAATAAGTGATGACGGACTAAAACTTAGTAAACTCGACCGCTTCTTGATGACGAGTGATTTCGGGGCGAAATGGAAGAACTTGGGGGTGAAACCCTTGGAAAGAAAATGGTCGGACCACATGCCAATTGTGCTATTTGAAGATAAAAAAGACTTTGGACCTAAGCCGTTCAAGTTCTTTGATTCATGGCTAAGTGAGGAAGAAATAGAAGAAGTAGTATCAAATGCATGGAATAAAGAGGTCTTCTCAAAGTGTCCGGATGGGGTGTTTCGGGATAAGTTGAAAAACGTCAAAAACGATCTCAAGAGTTGGGCAAAAAAGAGGTTCGGGAACATAGAATCGGAGTTGGGGGTCGCAAAAGAGGAGGCAAATAAAATAGAGTTGGAGGCGGACGGAAACGGTTGGGATGTGAGGAATAGAGATAGTTGGGTCCAAGTAAGAAGAAAATGGTTGGAACTTGAGGGGAAAAAATTAGAAATGGCCAAACAAAAAGTGAAGTCGAATGGGTGCTGCAAGGTGATGAAAATTCTAAAATGTTTCATGCATCAATCAAACAAAGGGAGAGGAAAAACATGGTAAGAGGTATGCACACCAACGCGGGATGGACGGACGATCCGGACAAGATTAAAGAGCACGCCTTCGAATTTTTCACAGGTAAATTTTCTTCCCAACTTTTTGGTGGTCCGACCTTACGTGCAAAATTTTACTCAAAAATATCCATGGAAGAGGCGATTGAGTTGGAAAGACCGCTTGTAGAAGAAGAAATATGGTCCGCGGTAAAAAAAATTGTGGGAGTAACAAATCCCTGGGTCAGGATGGATTTACGTTCAGATTTTTAAAGAAATTTTGGGAGCTAATTAAAGGTGATTTAATTCGCGTGGTAAGGTGGTTTTGGGAAAGAGGAGAGATAAGCGGGGGTTGCAACCCATCTTTTCTAACTTTAATCCCGAAGGTTGTAATACCCCGGGTAAGTTCGTTAGTTAAATCCTAGTTCCGTTAAATTTAATTAACTTTAAAGTTTCTATTTAGGGAAAGTTTGGATAAGTTTATAAATTAAGGGTGTTTGGGTTATTATTGAGAAGTTCAAGGACCAAAGTGGTAAATTAAGTTTGATATTATTATCTTAGAAATCAGATATTATTTCAAAAATCAGAAAATATCAGCTGAAGGTGTATGTGTGTGTTTTGGGAAGAAAAGAAGAAAAAGAAGGGTTCTTGTGGTTGAGACTTCATTTGGTGTATTTGGAAGAGAAATTGAGGTATGTTGCTTTACATTTTATGTCTATAATTGATAGTCAGTAGTTCCTATCGGAGTAGAAACATCCCAAACACTTCTGTTAATGATTCAGTCGATTTCTGGGTAAAAATGGGATAAACAGTCAGAGGTGTCCGGATAATATGAAGGTATCCGGGTAGTTTCTTGGGTGGTGTCCGGGTAGTTTATTGATAGTGTCCGGATGATTTGTTTGAGGGTTTCCGGGTGATTTAGAGTCCGGATGGCATCCGGATTCCTTGTGTTGTCCGGATAAATCGTGTTGTCCGGATTAGTCTTGCTGTCCGGATTACTGAGGTTGTCCGGAAAAGTCATGTTGTCCGGGTTGTTTGGGTTGTCCGGATACTTTAGCTGTTTTAGTCACTTTTGAGGATTTGAGTTATCTAGAGTTCTTGGTCTTCTAGTATGTTTTATGTGATCAGTTAGTAAGGGGATATTTGTATTTAATCTATTTGCAGACTCTGTGGATTGGGATTGATAGACTGAATCTTTGGAAAAGGATTGGAAGAGTTGTAATAAGCATTCAGGCGAGTTTTACTTTAAAAGTATTTTCAACTGGAATACATACGTATGGTTTGGGAATGTGATAATTAGTGATTAATGTGCTTATATGTATGGTGTACGTGATTGATAATATATTGAGATATATGTTGTGATTATATTGCACGAAACAAGTATAGGTGAGCCGAATTATTGTTCGGCGGGGCTGTATGGAAATACAGCGGGGCTGCATGAAATGGCAGTGGAGCTGTAGGTAATTGCAGCGGGGCTGTATGTAATTACAGTGGAGTCGACTGTATTGTACAGTGACGATGATTAGTTGGCTTGCTACCGACTAATGTGGCCAGGGGAAAGAAGATGAGATGAGGAGAGATACACGGTGCACGAGTCCTAATGTGGTATTTATATACGTGTGGTATATGCGTGCTTATACGAAAGGTTTTATGTAAACTATTTTGATACAAAGTATTATGTGAAAAGAGTTTTATATTGATTTTGGAAAAGACCGGGATTAACTCACTAGACCCGTTTGGTCTAACCCTCATTTTGTTTTCAAAAATATGTTTTCCAGGTTAAGGATCGGCAGGAGAGGATGAAGTGTAGGAAGCTTTTGATGAATGTTGATTAGGAAGCTTTTATATATTTTGTAATGTCAAGACTTTTGAGACCGTACTTGGTTTGTGATGTATCTTTTCTTATGAATGTAATGAAGTTCTGCAATGTATGTTATTTGTTGTATGTTTGGGAAACCGGGTCGTTACAAATGGTATCAGAGCCCTAGTTTAAGAGATTTAGGTATTTGGATTTATACCTAGACTTAAACTGCATGTGAAGTAGGATGTCCTTATTATTTTAGAACCTTGGGATGTTAAGTATAAAAAGGTAGAAGCAACATCATGTAAGGTATGTTCAAGTTACACCTGGCCAGTGTAAGCGTGAACTTACAAGTACATGTTGAACCGGAATATCTTGTTATATGGGGTATGTGCTTACGTGTATGTTAACCTTGTTTAAATCTACAGAATGGCAAGCGGAACACGAAATTCGAATCGAGGAGGAGGAAGAAATCCGAATAGAACTAATCCGCCAATAAGAATTGGGGGCAGAGTCGGAGGTAGAACTGGGGGTAGGACTGGAGGCCGAACTGGAGGCAGAACTCAGCAACAAGATACAGAGTTCGTTACGAGAGGTGATTTAATGGCAGAGATGGGAAGGCTACAAGCCAGTATTCAGGCAATGTTTGATCAGAATCGTCACGGTGAAGCTGAAACACCGGATCCTGAAACGGAAGCTGAAATGCCAATTACACCAACTGTTGTACAGGTGCCAAGGAGGTGCGACTACAAAATGTTCTTAAGTTGTAGACCTCCGACCTACTCTGGAGACAGGGATCCCGTGAATGCGATGAAATGGTTGAAGGAGATAGAAGCTATCTTTAAGACGAGCAAGTGCGCCGAAGAAGATAAAGTATTATATGGAGCAGCAATGTTAAAGGGGGATGCATTATACTGGTGGGAAGCTCATATTCATTCTGAAGGATCTGATATATACTCCACTTTCTCTTGGAAGGAATTCGTTATAGCATTTAAGAAACAGTTTTGTTCCCAAGCCGCAGTTAAACAATTGGAAGGAGAGTTTATGAATTTGAGGCAAGGAAATTTATCAGTTAGGGACTATACTGCCCGTTTTCTGGAAAAGTCACGTTTCGCAGAATACTATGTGGCCACAGAGGCAATGAAGACAGAAAGGTTTATTTTCGGGTTAAATTCGGAAGTCAGAAAGTTAGTGACTGCAGCAGGACCTGATAACTTCTCAGCCGCAGTAAATGCCGCGGAAAATGTAGAACGAGATATTAAGAGAGATGCAAATGATAAGAGTGCTGGGAAAAGAAAATCGGAAGAGATGACACATAATTCAACGAAATTCGAAATTCAGAGGTTCGATAGTCGCCTACCTTTTAGACCAAATGAAAAACTATGTCCAAAATGCAACCGCGTACATCAAGGAAATTGTTATGTTGATCCTAGAAGTTGTTACAAGTGTGGAAGGGCTGGACACGTCGCTAAGAATTGTCGTGCAAATCGATTTTGTTTCGTTTGCAATTCCCCTGATCATATTCAGTCAGGCTGTCCACAAAGGAAAATACAACAGGGTAGTACGACGGGGAAACCAATAAGTATCAAGACGGGAGAGATACAAGGGTCTGAGGAACCGAAAGCAAAGGGACGAGTATTCCAAATGACAACGCAAGATGAGGAGGAAATTCCGGATGAGGTTACAGGTATATTGTTATAAATTCTATACGTGCTAAGGTGTTATCTGACTTCAGTGCGAAGTGGTTCTTGGTATTTCTGTGCTTATATTGCTGATCTGTGTAAGAGACATAGGTGGGTGCGGGGTGGCTATTCATTTAGTTTCTATGGTTTTGATTGAATTCGAAGTAGTAGTGATAAGTATTCTTACCTTTTCATTTAACCGAATTCCGGGACGGAATTCTTTTGAGGGGGAGATGATGTAATACCCCGGGTAAGTTCGTTAGTTAAATCCTAGTTCCGTTAAATTTAATTAACTTTAAAGTTTCTATTTAGGGAAAGTTTGGATAAGTTTATAAATTAAGGGTGTTTGGGTTATTATTGAGAAGTTCAAGGACCAAAGTGGTAAATTAAGTTTGATATTATTATCTTAGAAATCAGATATTATTTCAAAAATCAGAAAATATCAGCTGAAGGTGTATGTGTGTGTTTTGGGAAGAAAAGAAGAAAAAGAAGGGTTCTTGTGGTTGAGACTTCATTTGGTGTATTTGGAAGAGAAATTGAGGTATGTTGCTTTACATTTTATGTCTATAATTGATAGTAAGTAGTTCCTATCGGAGTAGAAACATCCCAAACACTTCTGTTAATGATTCAGTCGATTTCTGGGTAAAAATGGGATAAACAGTCAGAGGTGTCCGGATAATATGAAGGTATCCGGGTAGTTTCTTGGGTGGTGTCCGGGTAGTTTACTGATAGTGTCCGGATGATTTGTTTGAGGGTTTCCGGGTGATTTAGAGTCCGGATGGCATCCGGATTCCTTGTGTTGTCCGGATAAATCGTGTTGTCCGGATTAGTCTTGCTGTCCGGATTAGTCTTGCTGTCCGGATTACTGAGGTTGTCCGGAAAAGTCATGTTGTCCGGGTTGTTTGGGTTGTCCGGATACTTTAGCTGTTTTGGTCACTTTTGAGGATTTGAGTTATCTAGAGTCCTTTGTCTTCTAGTATGTTTTATGTGATCAGTTAGTAAAGGGATATTTGTATTTAATCTATTTGCAGACTCTGTGGATTGGGATTGATAGACTGAATCTTTGGAAAAGGATTGGAAGAGTTGTAATAAGCATTCAGGTGAGTTTTACTTTAAAAGTATTTTCAACTGGAATACATACGTATGGTTTGGGAATATGATAATTAGTGATTAATGTTTTTATATGTATGGTGTACGTGATTGATAATATATTGAGATATATGTTGTGATTATATTGCACGAAACGAGTATAGGTGAGCCGAATTATTGTTCGGCGGGGCTGTATGGAAATACAACGGGGCTGCATGAAATGGCAGTGGAGCTGTAGGTAATTGCAGCGGGGTTGTATGTAATTACAGTGGAGTCGACTGTATTGTACAGTGACGATGATTAGTTGGCTTGCTACCGACTAATGTGGCCAGGGGAAAGAAGATGAGATGAGGAGAGATACACGGTGCACGAGTCCTAATGTGGTATTTATATACGTGTGGTATATGCGTGCTTATACGAAAGGTTTTATGTAAACTATTTTGATACAAAGTATTATGTGAAAAGAGTTTTATATTGATTTTGGAAAAGACCGGGATTAACTCACTAGACCCGTTTGGTCTAACCCTCATTTTGTTTTCAAAAATATGTTTTCCAGGTTAAGGATCGGCAGGAGAGGATGAAGTGTAGGAAGCTTTTGATGAATGTTGATTAGGAAGCTTTTATATATTTTGTAATGTCAAGACTTTTGAGACCGTACTTGGTTTGTGATGTATCTTTTCTTATGAATGTAATGAAGTTCTGCAATGTATGTTATTTGTTGTATGTTTGGGAAACCGGGTCGTTACAAATGGTATCAGAGCCCTAGTTTAAGAGATTTAGGTATTTGGATTTATACCTAGACTTAAACTGCATGTGAAGTAGGATGTCCTTATTATTTTAGAACCTTGGGATGTTAAGTATAAAAAGGTAGAAGGAACATCATGTAAGGTATGTTCAAGTTACACCTGGACAGTGTAAGCGTGAACTTACAAGTACATGTTGAACCGGAATATCTTGTTATATGGGGTATGTGCTTACGTGTATGTTAACCTTGTTTAAATCTACAGAATGGCAAGCGGAACACGAAATTCGAATCGAGGAGGAGGAAGAAATCCGAATAGAACTAATCCGCCAATAAGAATTGGGGGCAGAGTCGGAGGTAGAACTGGGGGTAGGACTGGAGGCCGAACTGGAGGCAGAACTCAGCAACAAGATACAGAGTTCGTTACGAGAGGTGATTTAATGGCAGAGATGGGAAGGCTACAAGCCAGTATTCAGGCAATGTTTGATCAGAATCGTCACGGTGAAGCTGAAACACCGGATCCTGAAACGGAAGCTGAAATGCCAATTACACCAACTGTTGTACAGGTGCCAAGGAGGTGCGACTACAAAATGTTCTTAAGCTGTAGACCTCCGACCTACTCTGGAGACAGGGATCCCGTGAATGCGATGAAATGGTTGAAGGAGATAGAAGCTATCTTTAAGACGAGCAAGTGCGCCGAAGAAGATAAAGTATTATATGGAGCAGCAATGTTAAAGGGGGATGCATTATACTGGTGGGAAGCTCATATTCATTCTGAAGGATCTGATATATACTCCACTTTCTCTTGGAAGGAATTCGTTATAGCATTTAAGAAACAGTTTTGTTCCCAAGCCGCAGTTAAACAATTGGAAGGAGAGTTTATGAATTTGAGGCAAGGAAATTTATCAGTTAGGGACTATACTGCCCGTTTTCTGGAAAAGTCACGTTTCGCAGAATACTATGTGGCCACAGAGGCAATGAAGACAGAAAGGTTTATTTTCGGGTTAAATTCGGAAGTCAGAAAGTTAGTGACTGCAGCAGGACCTGATAACTTCTCAGCCGCAGTAAATGCCGCGGAAAATGTAGAACGAGATATTAAGAGAGATGCAAATGATAAGAGTGCTGGGAAAAGAAAATCGGAAGAGATGACACATAATTCAACGAAATTCGAAATTCAGAGGTTCGATAGTCGCCTACCTTTTAGACCAAATGAAAAACTATGTCCAAAATGCAACCGCGTACATCAAGGAAATTGTTATGTTGATCCTAGAAGTTGTTACAAGTGTGGAAGGGCTGGACACGTCGCTAAGAATTGTCGTGCAAATCGATTTTGTTTCGTTTGCAATTCCCCTGATCATATTCAGTCAGGCTGTCCACAAAGGAAAATACAACAGGGTAGTACGACGGGGAAACCAATAAGTATCAAGACGGGAGAGATACAAGGGTTTGAGGAACCGAAAGCAAAGGGACGAGTATTCCAAATGACAACGCAAGATGAGGAGGAAATTCCGGATGAGGTTACAGGTATATTGTTATAAATTCTATACGTGCTAAGGTGTTATCTGACTTCGGTGCGAAGTGGTTCTTGGTATTTCTGTGCTTATATTGCTGATCTGTGTAAGAGACATAGGTGGGTGCGGGGTGGCTATTCATTTAGTTTCTATGGTTTTGATTGAATTCGAAGTAGTAGTGATAAGTATTCTTACCTTTTCATTTAACCGAATTCCGGGACGGAATTCTTTTGAGGGGGAGATGATGTAATACCCCGGGTAAGTTCGTTAGTTAAATCCTAGTTCCGTTAAATTTAATTAACTTTAAAGTTTCTATTTAGGGAAAGTTTGGATAAGTTTATAAATTAAGGGTGTTTGGGTTATTATTGAGAAGTTCAAGGACCAAAGTGGTAAATTAAGTTTGATATTATTATCTTAGAAATCAGATATTATTTCAAAAATCAGAAAATATCAGCTGAAGGTGTATGTGTGTGTTTTGGGAAGAAAAGAAGAAAAAGAAGGGTTCTTGTGGTTGAGACTTCATTTGGTGTATTTGGAAGAGAAATTGAGGTATGTTGCTTTACATTTTATGTCTATAATTGATAGTAAGTAGTTCCTATCGGAGTAGAAACATCCCAAACACTTCTGTTAATGATTCAGTCGATTTCTGGGTAAAAATGGGATAAACAGTCAGAGGTGTCCGGATAATATGAAGGTATCCGGGTAGTTTACTGATAGTGTCCGGATGATTTGTTTGAGGGTTTCCGGGTGATTTAGAGTCCGGATGGCATCCGGATTCCTTGTGTTGTCCGGATAAATCGTGTTGTCCGGATTAGTCTTGCTATCCGGATTAGTCTTGCTGTCCGGATTACTGAGGTTGTCCGGAAAAGTCATGTTGTCCGGGTTGTTTGGGTTGTCCGGATACTTTAGCTGTTTTGGTCACTTTTGAGGATTTGAGTTATCTAGAGTCCTTGGTCTTCTAGTATGTTTTATGTGATCAGTTAGTAAGGGGATATTTGTATTTAATCTATTTGCAGACTCTGTGGATTGGGATTGATAGACTGAATCTTTGGAAAAGGATTGGAAGAGTTGTAATAAGCATTCAGGTGAGTTTTACTTTAAAAGTATTTTCAACTGGAATACATACGTATGGTTTGGGAATATGATAATTAGTGATTAATGTTTTTATATGTATGGTGTACGTGATTGATAATATATTGAGATATATGTTGTGATTATATTGCACGAAACGAGTATAGGTGAGCCGAATTATTGTTCGGCGGGGCTGTATGGAAATACAGCGGGGCTGCATGAAATGGCAGTGGAGCTGTAGGTAATTGCAGCGGGGCTGTATGTAATTACAGTGGAGTCGACTGTATTGTACAGTGACGATGATTAGTTGGCTTGCTACCGACTAATGTGGCCAGGGGAAAGAAGATGAGATGAGGAGAGATACACGGTGCACGAGTCCTAATGTGGTATTTATATACGTGTGGTATATGCGTGCTTATACGAAAGGTTTTATGTAAACTATTTTGATACAAAGTATTATGTGAAAAGAGTTTTATATTGATTTTGGAAAAGACCGGGATTAACTCACTAGACCCGTTTGGTCTAACCCTCATTTTGTTTTCAAAAATATGTTTTCCAGGTTAAGGATCGGCAGGAGAGGATGAAGTGTAGGAAGCTTTTGATGAATGTTGATTAGGAAGCTTTTATATATTTTGTAATGTCAAGACTTTTGAGACCGTACTTGGTTTGTGATGTATCTTTTCTTATGAATGTAATGAAGTTCTGCAATGTATGTTATTTGTTGTATGTTTGGGAAACCGGGTCGTTACAAAGGTTGATTCACGCTTTACCTTGGGGACTTTAGCCAATAAGCCTAATTGGATCCAAAGATGTTGTAGCCTACTGGTCGGTAACATCCTGGGGGGTAAGTGGTGGGAGCCTTTACTACCCGGGTTCGAATCCAGGGGTGAGCACGCGGCGGATATCAAGGGTCGTGGGCCGAATCGTGGCCGGATCGTGGGCCGAATCGTGGTCGGGTCGAAGGGGGATTAGTCTGGACATAGTTCAGGATACCCCCGAAATGCAATTGCCTTTCAAAAAAAAATAAGCCTAATTGGGGTGCTTTATAAAATAATTGCAAAAATATTGGCGGAAAGGCTAAAAAACGTGGTGGGAAAATTAATTAGTAACTCTCAAAGCGCATTCATAAAAGGCCTATACATCTTGGATGGAGTCTTGGTGATAAACGAAGTTTTGGATTATATCCGAAAGAAGAAAAAGAACGGGTTGGTATTTAAAGTGGACTTCGAGAGAGCATATGATAGCATCGAATGGTCGTTTTTACTTGATAGCATGAGGAAGATGGGTTTTGGTCACAAATGGGTGAAGTGGATAGAAACGTGCCTCAAATCCGCAACGATGTCGGTCTTAATAAATGGGTCCCCAACTAAGGAGTTCCCAATGAGAAGAGGCCTTAGACAAGGGGACCCATTGGCCCCGTTTCTATTTCTTATAGTGGCCGAAAGTCTTCACATCTTGACAAACGAAGCGGAGAAAAATGGCCTCTTTGAAGGAATAAAAGTGGGGAAGTGATAATGTCGATTTTCGACATTATTTTTAATCTCAAACTAGGTGGTTTATGCATGTCTTCAAGTGAAATACGAGTTTTTAACGGGTTTTTGTTAAGAAAGTACAGGTATAAGCATTTTTGTCCAAAAGAGCAGCAGAGTTGAGTTCCGGAGCTGAAAACGAGAGAAATCGAGGAATTGTCAAACAGAAGCTGGCGCCAGTGAACTGGCGCCACAATCCGCGCCGACAATTTAAACAGAATCTGGCGCCAGTCTTGGCGCCAGTACTGGCCCCGACGCCCAGTTTTATAAAACACTTTCTGCAGCTAGGTTTTGACGGACAATTCACACACAGACGACGGCAGACGGCTGGAGGGCGATTTTTAGAGGATTTTCGGAGACTTTTGAGCGACAATAGAGGATCGATCGAGGAGGAGTTCACGAAGATAATCGGATTAGAGCCGAGAGAAGGGAGTCCATCATTACATTCATCACGTTCACGATCATTATGTTTGCACACACTAGTTTCCTTCCTTTTCTTATGTTTTTATCCACCACCAACATGAACTAATCTTTAGATGTTGGGGGTTGGAACGAATTTGGTTTAAGCATGTGAACATATGACTTGAGATTTTTATCAGTTTGCCTATTTTAATGAAGCATGTAATTTGGTTTTTAATGCCTTTGTGAGTTTAGCTAGCTTCCAACTGCTTTGTTGTTTTCAATTAAGTTCGAGAGAATTAATTGATAACTCGAACTAGAAATTGCATGCCTAAGGTGAGAAATTGGTGATAGAGATATACCAAGTAAGCCTTAGTCCCGTTGAAATCTTGAGTTTAATGTGTTTTGAATCCCATAGGTTGAAATCGAGAGATAAAACTTGTGTTTTTCAAGATAAAAACCGTGGTAGCTTGAGAAAGAACCACGTGTTAGAATAAAACCCGTTGTTGCTTGAGAAAGAACAACGGTGATTTAATGATTGGGTATTCATTAAAGGGAATAACTGGTAATTGTTTTGAGTCAGATGTTTATATGAGAGAACCTTAGGACTTCCAACCCTCAACTGTTTTCTCTATCCGAAGTCCTTAAGTTGTTTATTGTCTTGTGTTTGATTTATTTTGCTTGCATTTAATTAGTTTAGTACAAACCACTCAAAATTGCGACGTTCAGTTAATAGCAATTGTAGTCATTGTGATACATAGTTCCTAGTTCCCTGTGTTCGATACTCGTACTTTCTAGTACTATTACTTGACTCGACCCGTACACTTGCGGTTAGATTTAGGGGGGGGGGGGGGGTGAACCCGCCTATCAAGTTTTTGGCGCCGTTGTCGGGGAACTAGTTGCAACTGATAGCACTACCAGCTATAAGCGCTATTACATTGAACATTTTTTTATTTACTTTGTTCCATCACTTTCAATTTCTGGATTGCTAACTTCGCCTACTTTCTTTTCAGGTACTAATTGGTTTATGCCAAGGAAGACCCGAGGGAAGGAAATGGATCCACTTGATCCGGAGATCGAAAGAACCGCCCGCCAGATACGTAAAGCATCCATAGCCCAAAGGCAGTTAAAGATGGGCGACAAGAGACCTGTTAACAACCCACCTCCGCCTCCTCCGACGAGAGTTCCGATGCGGTCATTTGCCAATCTGTAACAACCCAGGCCAACCGTACCAGATATTGTCCTCTTTGTCCTCACACCTGGACTCACGGTTTTAAAACGCGTCTGTCCAGGTGTGTGGACAAAGAGGACAATATCTGGTACGGTTGGCCTGAGATGTTACAGATGGTATCAGAGCCGGGAACCGGACTGGTGTGCCAGCGAGGACGATGGGCTCCCAAGGGGGGTGGATTGTAAGATCCCACATTGGTTGGGGAGGAGAACTAAGGTTGCCTTATAATAGGGACTTGATACCTCCCCTATCAGACGCGTTTTAAAACCGTGAGTCCTGGTGTGTGGACAAAGCGGACAATATCTGGTACGGTTGGTCTGGGATGTTACACAATCCAAACGTGGCAGCCGCACGCATAGGAGTCCAAGCACCCATCACTGCGGTGAATCACTTCGAGATCAAGCCGAGTACCATCGTAATGGTACAGCAGAACCAGTTTGGGGGAGCACCGACTGAAGATCCACATGCACATCTTCGTGCATTTGAACGGATCTGCAACACGGTCAAGATTAATGGGATGGAGGAGAACGCGATCAAATTAAGACTCTTCAGTTTTTCCCTAAAGGGTAGAGCTGAAATTTGGATAGAGGGCCTACCATCAGATCTTATCACTATATGGGCAGACCTAAAAGTTGTATTCCTCCAGAAATTCTTCCCATCGGGAAGAACCGCTCAACTGATGGCCGACATTACCCACTTCACGCAATGGGACCAAGAGACTCTATATGAGGCGTGGGAAAGGTATAAAGACATGTTGAAGAAGTGCCCTCATCATGGGTTACAAGGTTGGGTCATCATTCAAACATTCTTCAGTGGACTTCACCCGCAGTTCAAGAATGACATCACAGCTGTGGCGGGTGGAGCTCTAATGGATAAATCCTATGAAGAGGCATGCGATTTAATTGAGAACTTGGCTGAGCATAGTTTTTCTACTCCGATATCGTCTGTTAGAAGGGTCGCTAGTGTTCAAGAAAATGATGAGCTGAAGGAACTAAAAGCTCAACTAGCTTTTATCACGAACCATCTGAAAGGAGGCAGTCCTCAAGAACCCGAACAGGTTCAGTTCCTACAAAACCGCAACAATCAGCCGAGGAACGACCCGTTCTCAAACACCTACAATGAGGGGTGGAAGAAGCACCCTAACTTCTCATGGAGTCAACCCGGTCAACAACCACAAGGTAATAATTCTAACTTTCCTAATTTTTCCAATGCTAACAATGTTTACCGTCCCAGGTTTTAACCAAAGGAATTTCAATGAGGGACAATCTAGGGAGAAGAAACCGGGGCTGGAGGATATGATGATGAAGTTCATGACCAAGATGGACAGCACGGTTGGAGAGTTAGCAAACACGGTTAACACGGTCAAGGCGGCTACTGAACAGAACACCGCATCCATCAAGATCCTCGAAAGACAAGTGGGGAAAATTTCGGAAGTCCTACAAAACCAACCCTAGGGAACATTTCCGAGTCAGATCGAAAGGAAACCCCGGGAAGAATGCAATGCCATTTATCTGAGAAGTGGCAAGGAGCTGATCAAGGAGCATATACAAGAACCGTCAGCAAAATAGGATTTTGAGATAGTAAATCTGGATGAGTTGGAAGCCGAGAAAGAGTTTGTGAGGAAGGAAAACCCGGAGGATGAAGATAAGAAGAAGGAGCAATCAAAGGGCCCAAAGCAACCACCGGTCAAGTCGGTAGTAAAACCGTTCGTGCCACCGCTACCATTTCCAAATCGAGTGAAGGCACACAAAGATGAGGAACAGTTCAAGAAGTTCCTTGACATCTTCAAAAAGCTGCACATCAACCTCCCATTTGCGGAGGCACTTGCTCAAAGGCCGACGTACCTCAAGTTTATGAAAAAGATCCTATCCAAGAAAAGGGCAATCGAGCACCAGTCCACCATTACACTTACTGAAGAGTGTAGTGTGATCATTCAAAACAAGCTTCCCCCGAAGCTCAAAGATCTAGGGAGTTTTTCGATCCCTATTCAAATTGGGAATCTTTCTTTTAATAAAGTGTTGTGTGATTTAGGGGCTAGTATTAACTTAATGCCCTTATCTATTTTCAGGAAACTCGGATTGGGAGAGGTGAAGCCGACATATATGACGCTTAAACTCGTGGATCGATCGATCGTGTACCCGTATGGAGTGGTAGAGGATGTGCTCATAAAAGTCGGCAAGTTCTACTTCCCGGTGGACTTCGTGGTGCTGGATATCGATGAAGACATAGAAGTTCCGCTGATTTTGGAAAGATCTTTTCTAGCCACGAGTAGAGCGTTGATCGACATGGAAGAAGGCGAGATGACCTTGCGGGTTGGTGGCGAAAAGGTAGTCTTTAAGATGTTCGAGAGCGGAAGGTGTGAAGACGGAGGTAATCAAAGAAACCCTAAGGAGTGATCGGGAGGAAGGTCGAGCCACGACCGAAACCAAGGCGCTAGGTGGGAGGCAACCCACCGAAGTTTGCGTTTTTATTTTATCTTCTGTTTCGGAGTGATTTTGTTTAAAAAAATAGCTGAAACAGGGACATACGCGGTATATCCCACGGCTTCCAAACCGCGTAGGAAATCGCGCGGCTCCCCTGTTTCTTCTGAGATGCTTTCGTGCTGTGTGTTTCGTTTCTTTGCTTTCTTTCGTCTTTTGCATTGTTATTTTGTGTTTTTGCTTTCTCTCTCTTTTTTCTCTGATGTCTTCCAACTGGTCGCTCCAATTTTTCATGTGAATCTCCTCAGTCCGGGCACACAGGTATGTTCTAACTTTGTATATAATGAGTGGTGTATGATGCTTGTTTTTCCTATAAGCTGAACGAGATGCAACAAACCTAAGTTTCACTTAGGTTTGGGGTGCCTCGCTTTTCAACATCTACACACTCACTTTTACCCCTGTGCAAACCTCGGTTTTACCGAGGTTTGGGGTTGGTTTTAGTTGACAAACCTAGGCCACGACCTAGGTTTGGGGTGGCAATATTTTAATGAGGCTAGCTCTTTGGTGTTTGTGCTTGAATATTGTGTCTTACCTATCTGATACCTGTAAATAACCGCACAACGATACATGTTTTCTGTATCGCCTACGCCGATACTTGCACATTGGGGACAATGTGTGGGTAAGGTTTGGGGTTGCCCAATCGGGCCCACGTTTATGCACGTAGATTTCCCGCACCTCTGCATGCTTAGATCGCATTAGCTAAAATTTTTGTTTTGAATGATTGAGATCGACCATTGTGGGAAGAATCTTGTGATAGTAACGTGACCATTAGGGAAGGACTGGAAAGGACATGACTACGGACATTAGTGGAGACCACCCAATAGCGAGTTTTGAGCCTAAAAGACGTCTTTCAGTTCGAGGGATTTAAACACTTAATTCATATACACTTTTTCGAGTTCCTTGTCGTGAATATAGAATGATCTCGCTATATTATTGCATTGAGTAGCAAAGACGACCATCGGGATATTGGGTAAGGGTGTAGTAGACCATATCGTGTGGACCTTAAGAGATGATTCCAGGCATTGTGAGCAGTGTTAACCCATGTTTAGCTATCGTACCTTTTTACCCATTATGTGTGTAACCATAACCCCCTTTGTAGCCAAACACTCACCTTGTTCATTTCTAAACCCACCTTTAAACCCAAGCCAAAAGTCTTAGCCAACCCTTATCTAAAAGTGTGTCAACAGAGGCGGTAATGAACTGCAAAGATAGAGCGGAAAATAAATAATACAGGCCAGTCATGAGAATAAATAGAAAAGAGGGCCAATGCAGCCCCAATCGAATAAAGAGGACCAATGAAGTCCCAAAAAAATACAGTTATTTAGATAGCTTTACAACAACTCAATAAGAGAGTCAAAGCGACTCCAGTAGTGATAAAGATGGCCAAAAGATAGAATGTGAAGAAAGTTCATAACTGCTAATGTTTGACACACCAAGGATCTTTGAACCGTTTCCCCTTTCATTTCGTAGCCATAACCTTAACCCCATTACAACCCTTGTAAAGACCTGGATGATCTTCTGGAAAATGTGATTAGGGTATACGACCACCTTTACTGATATTCCCTGTCTTGCTACTTGATTCCTTTCTGAGATCAATTTTTGGACATTTGTGCGTCTTTCAATAGAGTTGTCATGCAATATTCGAGTATTCTTGTACAATAATTCCTATACATGACAACATGTGCGATAACCTAGGTTCGAGTGAAATGAGAATATCCCGTGAGGTAGGGTCGAGGCGAAATGTTTTCCCTAGTATGTCTGGACCTAGTACGACCCTAATGTAATCGGAGCTGTCACGAGTTCAACTCACAATGGAAGGCCATAGATCAAACAAAATAAGGATGAGGCGAGGGTGAGATAGGCATTCACGGGTATGGGAAATCACCAGTGCATTACGTGGTACCAATTGGGAGTTGTGCAGTTATTATTATTTCACTGATGCGTGCTTTTATTCTATTCTATCGCTATTTTGCTTGAGGACAAGCAACGCTCGGTTTGGGGTTGTTGATAATGTCGATTTTCGACATTATTTTTAATCTCAAACTAGGTGGTTTACGCATGTCTTCAAGTGAAATACGAGTTTTTAACGGGTTTTTGTTGAGAAAGTACAGGTATAAGCATTTTTGTCCAAAAGAGCAGCAAAGTTGAGTTCCGGAGCTGAAAACGAGAGAAATCGAGGAATTGTCAAACAGAAGTTGGCGCCAGTCTCGGCGCCAGTGAACTGGCGCCACAATCCGTGCCAAGATGCGAAACAGAAGTCGGCGCCAGTCTTGGCACCAGCCAACTTGCGCCACAATCCGCGCCGACAATTTAAACAGAATCTGGCGCCAGCCAACGCGCCAGCCAACTGGCGCCAGTACTGGCCCTGACGCCCAGTTTTATAAAACACTTTATGCAGCTAGGTTTTGACGGACAATTCACACACAGACGACGGCAGACGGCTGGAGGGCGATTTTTAGAGGATTTTCGGAGACTTTTGAGTTACAATAGAGGATCGATCGAGGAGGAGTTCACGAAGATAATCGGATTAGAGCCGAGAGAAGGGAGTCCATCATTACATTCATCACGTTCACGATCATTATGTTTGCACACACTAGTTTCCTTCCTTTTCTTATGTTTTTATCCACCACCAACATGAACTAATCTTTAGATGTTGGGGGTTGGAATGAATTTGGTTTAAGCATGTGAACATATGACTTGAGATTTTTATCAGTTTGCCTATTTTAATGAATCATGTAATTTGGTTTTTAATGCCTTTGTGAGTTTAGCTAGCTTCCAACTGCTTTGTTGTTTTCAATTAAGTTCGAGAGAATTAATTGATAACTCGAACTAGAAATTGCATGCCTAAGGTGAGAAATTGGTGATAGAGATATACCAAGTAAGCCTTAGTCCCGTTGAAATCTTGAGTTTAACGTGTTTTGAATCCCATAGGTTGAGATCGAGAGATAAAACTTGTGTTTTTCAAGATAAAAACCGTGGTAGCTTGAGAAAGAACCACGTGTTAGAATAAAACCCGTTGTTGCTTGAGAAAGAACAACGGTGATTTAAAGATTGGGTATTCATTAAAGGGAATAACTGGTAATTGTTTTGAGTCAGATGTTTATATGAGAGAACCTTAGGACTTCCAACCCTCAACTGTTTCTCTATCCGAAGTCCTTAAGCTGTTTATTGTCTTGTGTTTGATTTATTTTGCTTGCATTTAATTAGTTTAGTACCAACCACTCAAAATTGCGACGTTCAGTTAATAGCAATTGTAGTCATTGTGATACTTAGTTCCTAGTTCCCTGTGTTCGATAATCGTACTTTCTAGTACTATTACTTGACTTCGACCTGTATACTTGCGGTTAGATTTAGGGGGGGTGAACCCGCCTATCAGGAAGCATAAGGTTTCGGTTTCACATTTACAATACGCGGACGATGTGGTATTCTTCGGAAAATGGAGTATCATAAATCTAAAAAATCTCCTAAAAAGTCTATCGTGCTTCCAAAGGATGTCCGGGTTGAGAATAAACGTAGGAAAAAGAAAAATCTTTGGTGTGGGTGTCCCGGAGAAGGAGGTAACTAATTGGGCGAGAAGTGTGGGTTGCGGATATGGAAAATTACCATTTATTTACCTTGGCCTTCCGGTAGGAATTACGATGAAGAGATTGGAGCATTGGAGACCTGCGGTAGAAAAGCTAAGTAAGAGACATGCAACATGGAAATCGAGGCTAGTTTCGTTCGGAGGTAGACTTACTTTGGTCAAACCGGTTTTGGGAAGCTTACCGTTGTACTACTTCTCATTGTTTCGATCCCCGAGTGGAGTGGTGAAAGAGTGTGAGAGGGTGAGATCTAGATTTTTTGGGGAGGGGGTGGTAACGTGAACAACAGGGTGGTATGGGTAAAGTGGGCAAACACTCTAAAAAAACTTTGAGAAATGAGGTCTTAATATAGGAAGTCTAGAGTCGATTAATCGGGGTCTCTTGGAAAAATGGTGGTGGCGTTTCCTTGTAGAAAAGAATGCGCTATGGGTGCACGTGATAAAAAGTCTTTATGGGGATGCGGGGGGGGGGGGGTATGGGGAAAATCACTTGGTTTTGATTGTGCAGGTACCACGTAGTGGAGCATCATACGGCTCGGTGCAGATTTGGACAACAAAGGAATTGGATTTACGCGATCATTTGGCAAGAAGATAGGAGACGGGAAGGACACAAAAATGTGGATGAATAGATGGATCGGGACCGAAAGCCTTCAAGAAGACTTTCCAAGACTTTTTCGGTTGGAGGAAGAAAAGGATATTAACATTGCAGAGAGGGGCGAATGGATCGACGGTGAATGCGATGGAAATGGAGGTGGAGGCGACAACCTAGAGGAAGAGAAATAGGGGAGTTCGAAGAGTTCATGACTAAACTTGTCGGGTTCACACTGGCAAAGGAACGGGTGGATGAAGTGGAATGGCTTCTTGATGAATCCAAGGTGTGCAATGTAAAGAGAATGCGAGAGATTCAAGAAGACATTGAGGAGAATGCAAATGGGCAAACGATCCAAACGGAGTGGTCAACGATAGTGCCAAAAAAGGTATTTATTTTTATGTGGAGAGTACGATTGGGTCGAATTCCTTGTAGAGTAACATTGGATAAAATGGGAATTGAGTTGGATTCGATGTTATGCCCGAGATGCGGGGAAGCGGTCGAGTCGTTGGACCACGCCCTTTTTTGGTATCTATGAAATTGGAAAATCCCTCCCGGTATGTAATTGGTTCTGATAGTTAGTGGTGGCCTCATTTTGGATTGGCTCCAGACCTTTTTGTATTTTTTTAGTTTGGTTTGATAAAATTGTTGTTGTTCAAAAAAAATTATTTTAAAAATTCTTTAAGCTGTAAAAGAATTAATATATATTTTATAAAAATATAGATAAAATAAAAAGTTATTGGTTATTATCTTAATTTTTATTAAATTCGATTATATATGAGCAAACCATACAACTATACATATCCATGAAATTTGTAAAGTTAAATTATAAATCATAGATTATTAACGATCTTACTTATCTTTTTATATAAATTATTTTAGTTATTATATTTTATTTTGAATATATTTAAAAAAGTAATTACTATGTACAAGTTATTATCATTGTCTAATAATAAAAAGGACAAAATACAAAGAGAGAGAGTGAAATGATGTCGTATTTTAAAATTTAAGTGGCTTTTTAAGATTTTTTTTTTTACTTTTTAATTACACCCATGTGGCCATGTAGGTATGGGTGCAAATAATAATCTCCTGTTTAATTGGTTCATTTGACTTTTTTCATGAAAATGTATATAATTTTTTGTTCATTATTTTGTTTAAATTTTTTTTGAATTTAACTGTACAAAGTTAACTTCATGATTTTTTGTTTAAATTCATGATTTTGTTTGTCTATATAAAAAGAGTTTGGGATTTAGTTGTTAAAAAACAAGAATTTATTTGGTAAAAGGATTTATCAAAAAGTTGAAGATTTATTAATTTGTTAGAAAAATTTAGAGACTTGGGGGTCATTTACCTAATCACTTACCCAGATAAGCGCTTACCACATCCATCTCATTATGGAAAATCAAATCAAAATTGGCTTCCTTAATTTCATTCCATTGATTCTTGAATCATCGTCATTTGTTAGTAATGTTGAGTGTGTGAAATTAAGGAAGCCAGTTTTGAAATCCACCGAATTGAATGTCGTGCCTCCAAATTCAAAATTGAAATCATAAATCATAGAATATCCTTTAGTTGTTGTACCAAAAGGTCCATACTTGCCTTTGTTGGTCCCAAATGTAATCGAACACAGGTCGTTACCACCATAATTACCACTTATACAAGTTAAATACTCTGATGGATAGTCAAACACCACCTGCAGGATTAACTTAATTCCAAACATTTTATAATTAATTAGTTAAACACACACACAAATACCTATATATACACGTACAAACACATACCCCTCTCTCTCTCTCTCTCTCTCTCTCTCTCATTCGACAGAAAACTTGAAAAAACGGAAAACTAAGGAACACCCTAGTGGTCAAGCCCATCATTTGGACTGTGTGCATACAAGTAAAAATAGGTTGTTTTTGGTCTTTATGCACTTGTGCTATGTTACAAGTTGTTTGTATGAACAAGTGCATATTGTCCATGAAGTTGGGAATGACGCACCCCCGTTTTTCCATCAGCATACACAAACTGGATGGATCTGATCGGTGATGTGTCATATGAAATTAGGATTCGTACAATTTCAGAATTCCCACTTTCGTCCCAGATGGATCCTTATATGCAAGATGCACCCAACTTGGTCATATTCTCCATCAGAAAAATGCTTATATATATATAGGGGCTTAATCAAATAAGAACTAATTAGTTTGTGGTAACTGTAAGAACCAACGTGAGCCACACATTTAAAATAGTTAATGTTACTTCCAAAAATAAAAATAAGGGTGTAATTTTATTTATTTTGACAACTCATGTATTATAACCCTAAAAAATCAGCCGCACCTCCCTCACCATCTCTATTTCCCCCTTGATCCTTTCTCCTCTAGACTTCTTCCCCACACGTCGGCGACCACAGCCGCCATCACCTGCCACCACCGGAAACCTGCAGCGACATTCTCCCCTTCTCGTTTTCACGCACACACAGCCAAAACCCCCACTGTCGCCTTCTTCTCCCTCCATCCCCTCGATCAATTTCTGCCCTAGAATCGCACCTGCAGCAGACCGAGGAGTAGTTCGCCGGCGATGGAACCGCCACAGAGAAGAGATACGAGCGAGAGACGAGATGGGACCGAGGAGTAGTTCGCCGGAGTCACAGAGAAGAGATGGACGAGCGAGAGAGCGAGATGGACCATAGATGGAGTAGTTCGCCGGAGATGGAGTAGTTCGCCGGAGTCACAGAGAGCGAGATGGACGAGCAGAGAGAGTACGTCGGCGAATGGGTATCACATTTGTTCTTGTATGTTTATTGGGGGTATCACAGTGGGTATCACATTTGTTCTTGTATGTTTATTGGGGGTATCACATTTGTTCTTGTATGTTTATTAGGGGTATCACAGTGGGTATCACATTTGTTCTTGTATGTATTCTGAGTATCACAATGGGGGTATCACAGTGATATCACATTTGTTCTTGTATGTATTCTGAGTATCACATTTGTTCTTGTATGTATTATGAGTATCACAATGGGGGTATCACAGTGATATCACATTTGTTCTTGTATGTATTATGAGTATCACACTGGGGTATCACAGTGATATCACATTTGTTCTTGTGATATCATTATCATAATCAAGAGAGAGGAGAGAGGAGAGAGGAGATTTTAAAAATACCTAAAATGCCCTTTTATTTAAATTTCAAACAAAATTACCAAAATTAATAATTTCCTAATATATAGCTTAATATGTGGCTCACACTGGTTCTTACAGTTACCACAAACTAATTAGTTCTTCCTTGAATGGCCCCCCCTATATATATATATATATATACTATAAATTTTGAATTTATTAAAACAAAATTTAGAAAATGTTTACATTAATCTATGATTTTAAATAACCATTACATATACTATAAATAACAATAAATTTGGTCAACCTCATCCTAATATTTTTTTAAACTATAATTAATAATCAAATTAATATTTTGTTAAAACTAATTTACATATTTTAATTATCTACGAAATAAAATAAGTATAGCTTTAATTTTTATTTAACTTGCATAAACATTTATCCGGAATCAATACTATAACTAAGCAATCGTCTTTTTTGAATGATATTGAAGAAAAGAGTATTCTAGAAAAATTCATAGAATTAGAAGAGTTATTATATTTGCAATTTAATATATAAATATATTGAATAATAATTAAAAAGATAATTGATATAGTTAGTAACATTCATAAATAATTCATCATTATTATAACATCTATAGTATAACTAAAATTAATTAATAATTTTTAATTGAAGTTTAATTAGCATTAATTACTATTTATTTATAATTAATATTAATCAAGAGTTGTAATTGGCAAAAGTGTGAAAAAAACTCCTAATAAACTACTCCAAGTAGCCTTAGCCTATCAGTAAGCTAGCTTATGTGCATCTAAATAATTACTCAAAAATTAAGCTAGCTTATGTGCATCTAAATAATTACTCAAAAAATAAGCTAGCTTATGTGCATCCAAACAATTACTCAAAAAATAAACTAGTTTATGTGCATCCAAAAGATTATTTCAATGAAACAAATCCAGAAAACATACAGATGAAACACACCAGCAATTTAACACGAGTTTGTCAAAGTCCCCATAAAGCCTGATCTGAATTAGTTCGTCAAAGTCCACGTCCAAATAAACGAGTAGAACTCCAAAAGATTTATATTGTCCACGTGTATAGAGAGCAAGGGGATGACTATGGTTGAAGTTATGACTGACCTCGAGTCTCTGTCACCTCAATCGTTCTGACCAGGGATGCCCCGGCGTGGAGGGAAACTGTAGGTGAAGGGGAAGGATGGGAGATGTCGGAGATCGGTCGAGAGTTGGTTGAAATCTGGGTATCGTATTCTCGAAATACCACATATATATAGGCGAAAGATCATATGAGAAGTTGAGGTTAACGTAAGAAAAGTGGGAAGTGGATCTGAACTGTTGATCATTTTTAACCAGATATCCTCCCATGAATTGCGGCTTAGAAGGGAATTGAGGTGCATCTCATCCTAAATGTGCGTCCATTTCTCATCCAACGGTTGATAACAACTTTTCTCGCTTCTCACATTAACCTTAATTCTCACTGGAACCCAACCCTATAATATATATATATATATATATATATATATATATATAGAGAGAGAGAGAGAGAGAGAGAGAGAGCCCCCATTAAAATGCAAACCAATAAAATGTTACAAACCATACAAATCAATCTTAACCATCCATCTAATCTAACAAATATTTGGTTTCATAAATACATCAATTTTTTACTAATATAAAGTATTAATCATAATTAATGAACTTTAATGATTTTTCGTAAATACTCAAATCATAATAAATGAACCTTCAACATTTCCATAGATATGTTAATTGATTGGTTTGTATGATTTGCAACCTTTGCATGGTTTGCATTTGACTTGTGTTATATATATATATATGGGGGTGGGTTCAAATAAAAACTCAAATTCAATTGTAAACGTGAGAACAAACCACAACCGTTGATTAATAATTCGGTGAAGAGATCAGTGGCAAAAAAACGCGGTGGCAATTTTGTAAATAAGTTAAAAACTCTGTCCATGGCTTAATGAATATTTAGCGCGCATGGGTAAAATTGGAAAAAAAAATTATTCAGTCTGAATAAAAGGTAATTATTCAGACTGAATAAAGGTAATTATTTTCGTCAGATTAGAATCAGCGCCTCCTTTGTTGACTTTTTATTTTCTTTTTTAATTAAAAAACTTTTACCCCCTTAAATTTTAAAATAAATTATCTCAAAAATTACTAACATTTTAATCAAACAAATTACATCAAAAAACGAGAATTTCGTGCTCTTCGATATGACATTCATCATGATATAGTTTTTTTCGTTTTAACCGTTTTTACGTGAAATCGTGTATATGTGTTATATTCAGAGTGAATAATACAACATTCGTGATGAATAATATCTACATTTATTCGGACTGAGTATATAGAATTGTTCAGACTGAATATATGGAATTATTCAGTCTGAATAATTTACCTTTATTCAGTCTGAATAATTATATTCGTTTGAATATCTATCTTTATTCAGTCTGAATAAATCTATATATTCAGACTGAATAAAGATAGATATTCAAAACGAATAAATGTTTAAGTTTTGTTCTTTTTTCATATCTACTTTTATTCAGTCTGAATAATTCTATATATATTCAGACTGAATAAAGGTAGATATTCAAAACGAATAAATGTTTAAATTTTGTTCTTTTTTCATATCTACCTTTATTCAGTCTGAATAATTCTGTATATTCAGTCTGAATAAATGTAGATATTATTCATCCAGAATGTTATATTATTCATTCTGAATATAACACATGTATACGATTTCACGTAAAAAACGGTTAAAACGAAAAAAAACTATATCAAGACATGAATAAGTTTTATTCTTTTTTAATATCTACCTTTATTCAGTCTGAATAATTCCATATATTCAGTCTGAATAATTCTATATACTCAGTCCGAATAAATGTAGATATTATTCATCCCGAATGTTGTATTATTCACTCTGAATATAACACATATACACGATTTCACGTAAAAAAACGGTTAAAACGAAAAAAAACTATATCATGATGGATGTCATATCGAAGAGCACGAAATTCTCGTTTTTTGAAGTAATTTGTTTGATTAAAATGTTAGTAATTTTTGAGATAATTTATTTTAAAATTTAAGGGGGTAAAAGTTTTTTAATTAAAAAAAATAAAAAGTCAACAAAGGAGGCGCTGATTCTAATCTTGACGAAAATACCCTTAAAGCTGAATTTTAGGAATGGCTTAAATATGGCTACGATCAATGGACGAGATTTGTCCTCACGTTTACAACTGAATTTGAGTTTTTAGATGAACTTTCCTCTATATATATATATATAGAGAGAGAGAGAGAGACTCACTATTTTGTAAACTTTTTTTTGTAAATTTTGTTTTTCATTGATTTTCTTAATCAATTTTTTTTCATGAAATTGTTTGTTTTTATGAAATTATTTCACATCATTCATTTCTTGATGAAATTGTTTCGTATATTTGTGTTTTTTATTTAGTTTCATATATTTTTTTTCATTCCTATGAAATTGTTTCATATATTTTTTTCGTTTGATAAAATATTTTCGTTTTTACAAAAAAAAACACAAATATATAAAACAATTTCATCAAGAAATGAATGATATGAAACACTTTCATCAAAATAAACAATTTTATCAAGAAAACTTGTGAAATCCAAAGTTTACAAAATTTACACACATTTAGAGGTTTACAAATTATTATCCCTCCGTAAAATGCAAACCTTGCATTTGTTGCATACCTTACAAACCACAGTTGTGCATATGTGCACAGTATATGCATATGAATATGCATACGTGTAAAAATTTACATATAATGGACATACATTCATATGGGATAATGCATATATGCATATCAGATTATGCATATATGCACATTGGTTTGTAAGGGGTGCAACAAATACATGGTTTGTATTTGATTTGTATCCTATATATATATATATATATATATATGTGTGTGTGTGTGTGTGTGTGTGTGTGTGTGTGTGTGTGTGTGTGTGTGTGTGTGTGTGTGTGTGTGTGTGTGGTAATCGTATTATTTTTAGGGTGTTACACTATCCCTACCCCTGCAATTTCTATACCCCCTCCTATATGCCTCCAACTAGGGGAGAGCATTCGGTCGGGTCGGGCGGGTCAGGGCCCAAAACCCACCACCCGGTCGGATTTCGGGCTGTTTTGGCATCATTTAAACCTGTTTTTTTGCATCATTTTTTAGCTGATTAAATTAAACACAATTACAAAGTATAAAGGTACCAAAACAAAATAAATTAATAAACACTAAAAATAAACTAAACACAAATACACAAAATAAAATCCACCACATAGGCACATACCATGATACCACAATACGAAAAGTAAATGTTTCGAAATCAAACCAAATAACCAATTACCAAACTACCAAAGTTCAAATCAAAACCACAACTCCACAAGTCCAACCAAAAGTCCAAAAGCGTGTTCCGAAAGTTTCAACTTCCAACCAAATGAACCAATAGTGCAAATGTCCAATTACCATCAACTCATCAAGCCAACTAATAAAAAAAACCACAAGTCCAACAAATAAATATTAATAACCATAAATAAAATGATAAATCAAAAAACTCGTAGTATAGTCTCGTAAGACGTAACTAAGTCGTACCTTTAAATCACGAATCAACTTCAAATCCATCCAAATCGTTTGAAGCTTGTGTACTAGGACTCTCTTCAGTACGGGTCGAAGAAGTTCCAAGCCTCAAATTTTCCATTTCTGCACGTTTTAATATTAAAGCAACAAATTTTAAAGTGTTTATTATAACTTATAAATTATAAAACTCATAAATTAATGTCGTACGCGTACGGCGTACCTTTCTCAAACTTCTCAAGATCCTCTATGTTTTCTTCCACCGCAAGTGGTTCTGTAGGGCCCCTTAACCAATCTTGCGTACAGATAAGTGCTTCAACTATTTTAAGAGTTAGAGAACTCCTAAAATTATCCAACACCCTCCCACCTGTACTAAAAGTCGACTCAGATGCAACGGTAGAAATGGGTGCGGCAAGGACATCTCGTGCAACTTTGGAAAGAATGGGAAACCGTGCACTATTCAACTTCCACCACTTAAGCAAATCAAACTCTAAGCCATTATCATCCATAGTGGCCTCTCCTAGATAAACATCCAACTCATTCATTTTTCTCTCTAAGGCTCCACTTTCAAGTCTTTGCTTCTTCAAAAAGTTTTTATACTTTGATTGTTTTCCAAGAGGGGGGAGTCCTTGTCCCGATTGCGATTGGGATTGTGATTGGGATTGGGTTTGGGATTGGGAATTAGGTTAGAAATACGAAAATTGAAAAGTGAAGACTGATCTGAGTTAAATTTAATCGATGTCAACAGGTATTTATATTTTAAATTTATAAAATAAAATTTATTTATTTTAAGTTCGGATATTCGGACGGGTCGGGTGGGTAAAACCAAAACCCAACCCGATCCTACTTTACCCGAACAAAATATCGGCTCGGGGCATTCAGGTATCGGGTTTCTCAGGTGCGGGTTTTGGCCACAACTTCGGATCGGGTCGGGTCGGGGATCTCGGGTTTTGTTCACCCCTACCTCCAACGACCTAACCTCTCTCACACACAAATTATAGTTACCATTTATACCCCTATAATTATTTAATTAGTTTACTTTATACCTTTTATTTTTCTAATTTTCATTTTACACATTCATCATATTAACACATATAATCGTATATGAGCTAAAACATCATTATAATCGTCTCTTCGATACGTTCGAAATGAGCCCAATATTGAATATTTTTTGATTTAATTATTTTATTATATATCATATATACTACATAAAAATATTTTTTATATTTACAATTCATACCCTTATAGTTAATTATTTAATTTATGGTACATCTCTTACTTTTTTAATTTTCGTTTTACATTCTTATTACATTAACATAATAATCATTATTTAATTTATGGTACATCCATCCATTTCAAGAACTGAACCAAAAGAATTGGAATTTGCTCAAAAGAATTTGTTATTCTAATTCTACGAACCAAATGACCCTTTAGTGGTTGTGTGAGAGTTCTGTGTTACAATAACTTTGTTGTATCGTATGGTAGAAGAGGAAAAAAGAAATAGAAAGAAAGAAAATTTTGGAAGTCTTCAAAATTAGAGACGTCTCTTCTACAAACTTTATATACAAAAAAGAAAGGGAAATTAATTAAAATGCCCCATATCTCTCCCGGTTTGCAAAAATACCCATTTATCCCGTGATTTTACCCTCTATCGCGGATTCCCATATTTTCCCTCGATTTGGTCCCTCGATCGCGGACTCCAAATAATAAAATGGGATATCTCAAATTTAAAAGAAAATTTGTTTGTTTTTTGGTATAATTTATTTAATTAAAATTTTAATTATATTTATGATTATTTAGATTTGAAGATGTCGTAGGTAACATGTAACAAATTTAAGAAATATGTATTAATAAGTTATTTTAAGAGTTTTTGTAAAATAATTTATAATATAATATAGATATTAAGCTTGGTCAAATAAACTTAATCGGTCGAATATCAAAAAAATATTCAATATTTGGCTCATTTCGAAGGTATCGACGAGACGATTATAATGGTGTAACTTGTTAAAATTAAAAACTATTTTTAACGTGTTTTAGTTAATATACGATTATATGTGTTAATATAATGAAAGTGTAAAATGAAAAATAAAAAACTAAAAGGTATAAAGTAAATTAACTAAATAAGTTCAAGGATGTAAAATGTAACTTTAAAATCAAAAATATAAAATTTGGTGAATGTGAGGGGAGGGGGTGTGGAAACTTGGGGTTGGGATAGAATAACCCTATTTTTATAACATAACCATAGATTTTATATTTTTTTACATATATAGAAATTCTTTTTTTAAGAAAAAAACTAAAATGGCCAAAATATTCTCGATTTAACGAAGTTAAGGTTAATATCGTTAAAATGAGGGACTCGGCCCATAACAAAAGTAATACCACAATCACCGTACGCGTAATTATTTTGTTCGAGGGACTCGGTCCAAATTTTTATATAATCACAGGGACGGAATTTGTAATTTACTCCATTTTATAAGTTATATAAAGGAAAAGTTAAGTTTAATGATTTTTTCGTTCCAAAAAATAGTTTTGCGACTTAATCATGCAAAATGAGACTGTTTGTTGGGTTTTTCTTAAGTCCCTATATTATTTTTTGGATGAAAAAACCATTAAACGTTCTCATTTTGAATGATCAAGTCCCTGAACATTTTTCTTAAAAATATACATCAGCGAACATTTAAAAATTGTTTGTAACCGACTAAAAATGTTTTAAAATAAAAAAAACTAAATCAATCTTACCGTTACCAAACCCTACATCATTCAAACCCCACGCAAACATTGGGGGTCAACAGGTTGATAGGTGATATCGAGAACGGACAACGATGGGGCGACAGGGAGTGGGGAGGGGGAACGATACCGTTGTTTGCGAGGGGTTTGAATGGTGTATGGTTTGGGAACCGTAAAACTGATTTAGTTTTTTTCAACTTTAAAATCTTCATAGTCGCTTACATGTAGCTTTTTTTGTTAATGATGCACATAACCAGTTTTGAAAGTTCGATGATTTATTTTTTCAAAAAAAATTCAAGGACTTAATCATTCAAAATGAGAAAAATTTAGTGGTTTTTTCATTCAAAGCGAGAAGCTTTAATGATTTTTTTCATTCAAAATATAGTTTAGGGGCTTGATCATTCAAAATGAAAAAGTTAAATGGTTTTTCTTCAAAAAAATAATTTAGGTACTTAAATCATTCAAAATATGATAGTTTGTTGGGGTTTTTTTTTTAACTTTTTCCTTTATATAACATTACAACCAAGAGGTATACAAAACCGGTCATAGATAATTACGGTCCTCACCGGCCGGGTGCCAATCTGATCCTCAACCGGTCCTAAGTAGACCCAATTTTGTTTTCGGGTTTTTCTATAGAAAAAAAAGTCCGTTGTTAAAACCAATCTGGGCCCGACCATTTTCAGCCGTTGGTCGTTTTGTACATCTCTAGTTATATTTAAGAACCGTGGCATGGCCCAACCTAAAGGAGGATTTCATTTCACTACCATGTTTTTTTTGGAAGGGTGTCTTCGGCTATGCCTAGACTAATCCATTGGCAAAATATGACTGTAAGACATCAACCCTGATTAAACTTGATGGCCACAATTGTTGTGTATGTCTGGATTCGAACCCCGGACAGATTGGATATTCCACCACATCCCTCAGGGCCTTAACCACTACGCCACAAGCCTTGTGGTTCATTTCACTACTACCATGTTCAACACAAAACATACCCATTTGCAAAACTAATGAATTTAGAGCATGGTATAACCTTTCGCTACATGAAATACAATTGATTATAGCAAGCACTATTGCTCACTCAAAAAGTATGAAATGAAAGATCCCATCTTTTCCTGCTACATGCCAAGAAATAAACAACCCTAAAAAAGCAATGTCTTCTTTAAACACATATGTAAATTTAGAACTCAAGTTTACCTGCTACTCCATTCCATAGTACCCAATTATTAAACTCCTGTTGAAGTTACTTGTGCAGCTTGTGGTTCACTTGCAGCATTTTTGTTGCCAAACTCAAGTGGAGCATCTGCTAGTTGTGGGTTAGGGTTCTGGGTTTGATGGGGGGGTGGTGGTGGTATATATGCATCACTAGGAGCAGGGTATGAGGCTGGTGCACCATGATTGGCTGGTTGAGGGCCTAGGGTTTGTGAAAGTGGGTTAGGAGGGTAAAGGGCCTGAACCGCTGTCGGACCATACATGGCTTGGTGTCCTTCGAACCTTTTCAGCTTTGAGACGTGTTTCTTACCAGCAACATGGCGGTCAAAGACTTCTTGTGTATCGCACTTCACGTTGCACAAATCGCACATCAATGGGATCACTATTTTGGGCTTTGGTGGGCCCGTTGCACCCTGCCTCTGCCGCTTAGCACCGCGGCCGCCGCCACGACCACCGCCTCTCATCTTGCGTTTCATCCACGGTTTCTTTTCTTGGCCATCGTTTTCTGCAGTTACTACTTTGTTATCATCAGTAGTGCCTACTTTGTTATCATCAGTAGTGGCGTTTTCGTCTTTTTGTGTTTCGGCAGCGGGTTGGTATGCACCCTTTACATCTTGCAACTTATGAAGGTTCTTGTTGTGGCGTTTCCCGCTCTTGTGCTGCTCGAGTATTTCCTTGCTGGTGCAGTCAACCCTACACAGTTCACACCATGCAATCCGAATAGATTGTTGCGCATTAAGCTGTGCTGAAGATTCAGCTCCTTCTGAGGGTTTTGCCTCCTCCACAGCAGAAGTTTCGGGATGAGAAGATGATGACTGATCATGCCTACCTCCCCTACCCCTTCCACGGCCACGCCCTCTTCCATAAGGTGGACCTGAGCCACCAGAACTTGGTGGCCTGAAACCACGACCACCACCTCTGAATGGACCTCCACCCCGTCTACCGCGGCCACCTCTGTAAGGAGAGTGACCAACCTGCAAAACAGTAGAGATTTTAACAGAGAACGAGATGCAAGTGCTCAAGAAGCATGTTTCAAACACATTGTGAAATCCAAAAAGGCGTCGTAATTAGGCATAAAACAGAAAACAAGCTTGTATAGAATACAAGCACAAACACATTATAGCTCTGTTGATCTACTCAGTGTGGTTCATTCTGAATAATCTCAAGTCTAGCAACAATTTGTGTGATTGTTTCCAAAGCCTATATAGAGAGTTAGACAACCTACGTAACATAAGTTTAAATCAAACTAAGCTACTCAAGCAAAACATATGGCTTATAAGAAATTCCCAGCACTCATCCCTTGATACTGTAACTAGATCACAGAGAAATGAGTCAGCTCCCTTGGCTAAATCATTTTTACTAATTTCAGTATCAAGAAAATCTGTTCTGTGAGACAAAAAGAAAAAGAAAAAATATAAATGAGACCCATTTCAAATTCTCATATCTTCCTACTGAAGCTGGAAGGTCTTCACTTCCCTAAAAATTACAAAGCATCACATAGGTTTTGAGAATCCAGGTTGAGCAGTGCTTTCATAGTCAAGGAAAACTGAAAACACGTCTCAAAATGCATTGTCCATCAGTCCGATTCTCAAGCATGCCACTAACCTACTTGATGTTTTGGAACAACAGCTTCCTCTTGTCAATATCATATGTATTACCTTTATTGAACAAATTCATTCCTCCACCGTCAACTACCTTGTTGCCTTTAGCCACATAGAAAGAAACTAAAGGTGTTGTTCCACATCCTCAAATGCATGCATCATTTGTGTTCAGGGTCATTAAGCAGCATGAACATTAAACCTTGCTCTCCACACATAACTCTCTAACAAAAACCTGAACAGGTACGCGAGAGCATAAAAAACTCATTCAAATGGCTTTTCTTTATTATCTCTCGAAATCAACGTTAGATAACAAGTAAAGATGCTTGTCGGTTGAAATCCAGGAACATTAGTTTTACTACCATGGAAGTAGTCATGATAGTAATTCTAATGCTAGCGTGACTGGCTCTATATATGTGAAATTTGTTATTTACATCCAAATCAAATGATGACTTTCTATCCCAAAAAGGACAGTTGATGTGAACCACAACCAGTCAAAAATAAGAAAAAGAGGGACACTGTTTAAATGAATCTAGGAAGAACAAATACAGGTGTTTAGTGGCCGTATCAGGTGCTAAATGGTTATGATAGGTACCCAATTTAACATCCTTTACATTAACTTTGACATAATGAAAGGCCACATTTCTTAATGGTGGGTGGTGGTTGATGAAATATTTTTAATTTCATTATCATGATGACTAGTTTTTCTTTGCCACACATCATTTTTTTTAGTTATTGATCTTGTAGACTAGTGTTTAATGTCCATTGTTCCTTCATTTCAATAACTACATTATAGCTAATAGTACATTGAAGGATGCAAATGAATTGAAACATTTATGTTCCTCTTGCTTTGTTAATTTATTTTTGTCTTCTATTTTAACAAAACAAATGCATGCATGCTATAAAATACGTAAATATATATATATATATATATAGAGAGAGAGAGAGAGAGGGAGGTTCAAGGGAAAACCTCAAAAAAACGGAAAACTGAAGAACACTCTAGGAGCCCTTCATCTGGGCGATATGCACTTGTGCATACAGGTAAATAGTTGACTTTTTGGTTTTATGCACAAGTGCATTATGCATTTGTGCATATATGCACAAATGCATGTTACAAATAACCTGTATGCACAAGTGCATACCGCCCAGATGAAGAGCTCCTAGAGTGTTCTTCAGTTTTCCGTTTTTTTTAGGTTTTCCCTTGAACCTGACCCTATATATATATATATATATATGCTGCACCCACATTTTGGTATTTTCTATACAGTCAAACCCAAGCACCTGATACACACACTCGCTGACAGGCTTCCTAGAAGCAAACAGGATAGAAACACTTAGGGGCTGTTTACTAAGCGCTCACCCGGTAAGTACTTACCGGCTCACTTTACCTTATCGGACAACATGACAAGGATTGAGAATCTTACCTGGTAAGAGGGATGACAAGGACCAATAGTCTTACCCGGCAAGAGAGAGTGACGACTCTTACCCGGTAAGCGCTTACCGGATAAAAATGTTGCATATGATGCCGTTTTTTGGAAGGGTGTCCTAGGCTATGCCTAGACTAAGCCCGGCAAATTATGACGTCAGAAAATCAGCCCTGATAAGTTCAGTGGCCACAATTGTTGTGTACGCCTGGATTCGAACCCTGCGTAAATGGGATATTCCACCACATCCTCCAAGGCCTTAACCACTACGCCACAAGACCCGCTAAGTTAAGTGAAAGTGTTTGCTATCACCGGTAAGCACTTACCGGGTAAGCATTGGGTAAACGGCCCCTTACTAATGCTATAAGCATAAAAGTTTAGGATCCGATATGACGAGATCATTATAGAATTCCTAGAACATGCTAAACAGAATGTGAGCTTTATGCCGCAGGCCACTTTCCATCGAGACATCTGGCTAGCAAATGTTTCGCCTACAAACATCACCAGTTAAACTGGTAATGGGTTCATGGAAAAAAGTAGCACCACATAAATTAGAAACCTCAATGCACCACCGCTTTCTGAGGGTTGATGAAGGAAGTCTTCTTGCTTAAGTCACGATCTTCCAGTTACAAAGGAACAACCTTAACCATTGATCCAAGACTCACCCCTAAAAGTAGCGCCAAAGAAAATTGATTTTTTTTTGTGATCCAGCAACTGCCAGGAATACATTAAGTCATTATTCCCCCAACATGCAAAGCCTGAACGGTGGATAGTTGATATAGTCATAAACTCATAATATCAATTTTATGCAAGTCAAATTATGCTGTCTTTTACAGAAAATAGCAGGCTTCCAGACTTGACACCTCATCATGAGAAAAATACAAACAAGAAACATATATGTGCAGACACAAACATTCAAAAATGACTTTCAACACACCTTAATGAGTGCCTTCAATAACATGGACACTTCATGTGATGTATTTCACTTACCACATAAAAAGTAAAAGTTTCAGTTCAACATAAATTAACAAACACAACTTCTTCAATAGACTCAACAACATCACAACTTTTTGTTCTCTAGCCAGGTATAGGCAAAGTCCCTTATCAATGTGGCTAACTGTAATATAAAACTACTAGTACTAGATTCCAATAAATACCCACATTGTCATATTGCACTTAAAACTGTTTCCAGCTACACATCTTTAAGTTTATTTGAGCTAGTCAAGTCTTGTCCAGATGTGTGTGTAAGTGCAAGAATGTGCTAGTCTACCACTACCAATACCAGGGTAATAGCTTCAATTTTTTTACACTCCTAATTTCCATTGCTAAAATGGAAGAATTACTCCATAAACAAATGATAATGCCTAAGTTAAATCAATCCTGAATCAAGGTGATCAAACAAATTACACAATAACAGCAACTTTTACTTTTATATCTCCAATAACTCTGAACATCAAATAATTGCAAAAATAGGCAAAAATGTACAACCAACATAACATACCGGAGGACGGAAATGACCCTGACCGTAATGTCCCCCACCAGCCATTGGGGGACCATACCCTCCTCCTCCACCTATTTCCCTCTCAGCAGCACCCATAGAGCCAGCAAACTGCGTCAGCTGCGACAACGCTGCCACAGCCGCGGCCGCAGCAGCATTAAGCCCTGGACGAACAGGATAGCCAGAATTTGGTTGCGCCCCACTCAAATTCACCTGATTACTCGGATCAACATACGGATCCTGAACCTGCACATGCCCTAACCCTAATGATCCAGATCCTTCATTACGTGGTTGCTCAATCGGCACCGATGTCTCCGGATGTGTATACTGTTGTTGTTGTTGTTGTTGTTGTTGTTGTTGTTGTTGATAGGGATTCGAATAATAATTTTGGTAATAAGAAGCATCGTATTGTTGAGGCTGAGGATGTTGTTGTTGTTGTGAGGGGTCTTGGTAATTGTAATTGTAATAGTACGATTGATCGTAAGTTTGGGAGGGATCATATGATTGATGAACCTGAGATGGATCGTAGGTCGGTGGTGGTTGTTGTTGCACGGCGACGGCGGCGGCGGCAGCGGCAGCGGATGCTTCTTCTTGTTTCTTTTGTTGAGTAGCTTGGTGTTCCTGAAACTGTTTTTGGAGTTGTTCGAGTTGTTGGCGTTGAGCATCGGGGAGTTTTGATAGATCCATTGATACAGAGATTGGTGATAATGGAATTAGGGTTTTGTATTTGTATTATTCAGTGGTGCTCCCCGATGGGCGACGGGGATTGTGAGGCAACGAAGAACATAGGGATGGTAATCAGTTAGGGTTCCATTTCGGGACAACACAATCATCAAAACAAAATGTTACAATGCCGTAAATTTTTTTCAAGGTAAAATGTTAAAATGGTATTTTTTTTGTTATTAATCATATTTATTTAAGTTACGTTGAGGACAGGAGATTAACATGAGAATTACGAGAAATAGATACATATTAGGATGAGATGCATTAAGATGAATGATGATCAAATTCATTTTTAACACTAATTCATAAAAGGGTATTTTTTTTAACTTTTTTTAATACTAATTCAAAATTAAGATATTTAATTTACATAAGAGCATATCTTATTTTATAGAAAGTTTAAATACAAAAGATACATAGAGGTTGTTTGGCAATTGCTGAATGGTTTAGTGCAGAATGATTAAGAGGTTAGAATGGTTAAGAGGCTTTTATAATATAGTGCAAAATGAAATATAGTTGTTTGGTATTTGTTTAGAATAAAATCAGGGTACTGAATGGTTAAAAGATGCTAAATCATTAAGAGGGTTTTGGAATCATTAAGAGGCAGACTTTTTTTTGCCAAACAAGATTCACCTCTGAACGATTCAGAGTTTGCCTCTTAATGGAACTATTAAGAGGTAAACAAACAGCCCCATAGTCTGCGGTGTAATATTAATTGCGTCGTGTAAGCGAAATAACTAATAGGATAATTAATATAACGAATGGATTTCCAAAATTTTATAAACTACAAGTATGTAGCTAAAAAAATGAAAGAACTATCTTTTAATTATAAAAAAGAGTAAATTATAAAAACGGTCTTTGTGATTTACCAAAACGTTGGCCTTTGTCAATAGAGTTTAACCTTGTAGTTTGCATTTTGTTATGGATTTTGTCCCTAGCCTTAAATGTCGTCAAGACTCTCCATTAAAGTGAGTCCATATGCCCCTCATGCGAGGGCAATATAGTCATTTTCTATGTCTTATTCCAATGGCTCCTTAAGCAAGTAATCAACACTTCTCACCTCTGTCGTGGCAGTAACCATGAATTTACATATTTAAGCCTGACATTCTTTAGAATACTTGTTAATCTTGTCAGGGTGTGTGTTCTTTGTTGTAGTTAATCAGTTAATGTGTTTTACTAAGGATTTATGAATAGCTCGTACATCATTGGTTATTCGACTTCAAATTGTTTACTCCTAGATATGCCCAAATCAGCCTTCCTGGATCTAAGTGCGTTATTAAAATAGAGATGTTTGTGAAAATGCTAGGCCACCATCACTTGGCGGCAGTGACTTTGAATGAACAATCGTTGGGCATAAAAAGAAAGTACACGTCATATATCAACAGAACACATCAAAGAAAATTCTTAGCAGTGGGTATGTGGCCATGTACGTTTATAAGTCAGGAGATGCCACACATCAAGATAGAATCAAAGAGCGTTAGTATGTGTAATCAGAGGGATAGAATGGGGCAAGATCGATCGATTTAGGGTGAGTGTATAAAACTCATCCAAGGGAACAAAGCATGGGTATGTTTGTAGAAACCCTACAAAGATGCATAAAATGACTACAGAAATTTGTGTGGTTTATAAAGGGTTAATGTTTGTTAGAGCAGGGACGAATTTGTAATTTCAGAACTTTATGAACGAAAACCATGAAGGGCACATAGGGTTGCTTTAACAAAGTCTAAAGTAACCATTGTTAGAGTCAGGGACGAAATCGTAATTTCAAAACTCTTAAGTGATCGAAAACCATGAGTTTCGTAAAATCACATTGACAACTTCTGTAATTTTAACAATTAAATCAGTGCCAAAATTCTGACTTCACTCATTGAAAGCCATCAATTTATTAGATTAAAAATGCCATAATTAATAAAAGTATCATAATTAAATAAACAAAAATATATATATAAAATTACAGTCACCATTTCATCTATTTTTCCCAAAACACTAATTCAGTTTGAGGTTCTTGGAGGAGGGAGGGACACAACTTGTTCCTCAATAAATGAACAAATGTACTGAATGGAGCTCTTTCTTTTGCTATCTCTGCAGAACCACCACTCTTTAGATTTTAACAAAAACATCTCTCTAACAAAGTACAACCAAACAACTAAGTATACCCAAATGCATTTCAGTATACAAATGGTCATAATATCAAAACAAAAAACCCTTCTTCTTTGCTCTAAAGTTCAACCTCTTGGAGATCATCATTCGACGAGTGCGTAAAACCACCAATCTTGTTTGGCGTGAACGTAGGCGGAGGAGCCATCCCTCCAAACGCTTTAAATTCATTGTTACCAGAACCCGATAAATCTTCATTTGCGCTTCCACTCCATGAAAGTGTTCTTCGCGAGTGAAGCGAAACGGGGTGATTGGTGAATGATGATGTGGAAGTGGATGCTGATGTTCCCCCTTTTGAAATATCATCCATGCTTGCAAATCTTGGCATGCCCATTGCTGCTGATGATGGGCTTGGGCTGGGGCTGGGGCTGGGGCTGGTTCGAGAAGAAATTGAGGGCGTCTGGATATTGGGTGTGGTTTGTGGTTGGAAGTTATCGGGTGCAGGATCAGCTGGCTGTTCAGCTGAGGGGGCGGCTGTGGGAACGAAGAATTTTGGGTTGGGACTTGTTTTGGGTTTGATGGTAGGGACCGAAGGTGATTGGAATAAGTTGGTTGGGTTGCCGCCACCTTGGTTGAAAGTATCCACATACCTGTTGAAACCATGTCAAAACTTCAATAATGCCGAGGTTTTTTAAATAGAATTGAGTAGCTTGTAGATCAAATCGCTAAAATAGTATATATATATATATATATATATATAGGGTCAGGTTCAGGAAAACCTTAAAAAAACATAAAACAACACCTTGGTAGCCATTTATCTGGACGGTATGCACTTGTCCATACAAGTAATTTGTAACATGCACACGTGCACAAAAACAACTTAATTTTACCTGTATGCACAAGTGCATACCCTCCGGATGAAGGGCTACCAGAGGGTTCCTTAATTTTCAATTTTTTTGAGGTTTTCCCTTGAACCTCTCTCTCTCTCTCTCTCTCTCTCTATATATATATATATATATATATATATATATATATATATAAGAAAGAGATGGATGTATTCAGTCACCTTGCTCGAACACCCATCCTTCCACGTGCAGAAAACTGGTTTGAGGTGGCTGGAATGGGTGGAATTCCTGAACTAAGACTTGGGGGAGTTGGGCTTGCAAAGTCCGAGCTCCCACTGCTGACTGATTCAGTTCTTAAAGCACTTTTTAAGTTATAATCCGATGTTCCGTTCTGGAAAGTTGCCATTGTTGGTGGTGGAGGAAGGGCTGCTTCCTCTGCTGGTGGATCGGAGCCTTCCTCTACCCATCTCTTAAGTTTCTCATCGTAATAGAACTTATTAGTCTCACCCAATTTCGCCTACAAATATATATAAATGTGAATTTTAATAAGACCATACCACTTCATATTATATATTTATTAACGAATGGTACCTGTTTATCCTGACGAGTCTTTAGAACCAAACCCACAGTCTTTTGGAGGAGCTGAGAGCCAAACCCAAAGCGACCAAATCGTGAAGTATTCCCAGAGGCTTTACTTCGTGAATCCGCAGAGTTTTCCTTCGACGTCTCATCCTGATCCTACATCAAGTTTTCCACAATCAATCTCATATAACGAGAGCAGTTATTTGCCTTTTATTATACATCAAGTTTTCCACAATCAATCTCATATAACGAGAGCAGTTATTTGCCTTTTATTATAATATATTTTATTATAATATATTAATAAATGAGATGAAAAGAAACGAGATGACATGAATCTGTATCACAACCTGCCTGGGAGATCGACCAAAGTCGGGTTCTGAAGCACTGCGGTTATGCATGATCCCTCTGTTGTTTCCTTCAGCTTGATGGATGGGCTCCATAGATGCAGATGGCATCAATGATGACATGGCCATTGTTGATTGGCTAGTAGATACTCTAGGGCCCTTGGGTTGATGATTGTGGTCGTATTGGGCATTGCCGCCAGATGTTGATGGAATAGGTGGCGGTAGGCCCCCAACAACACGGTGTGCGGTGCTATCAAAAAGGTTGAGTAATTTACCAACTAATTTACCAGGAGCTAAGTTGGTAGAAAACCCACCCTGGGAAAATGGAAAAAGAATCATTAGATCGAAGAAATTTTACTTTAGAGATAGATTAATAACAATAAAAGTAGCAAACTAGAGTACAAACTCGCACCTGTTGATGAGTTTTTATTCTATCCTCCAAGGATATAACCAATTGTCTCCATGTTTCTACCTCAGGGGCTCGTCCAGTTTTTAATGATTTTGATACCACTTGGCAGTACCTGAATTAAAACGTTATCTTTTCAGGGGGAACAAAAAAAAGTAAGAAAAATATGATTTCCTATGAAGCTATACGTACTTTAAAGAGTCTGACACTCTTCCAACTTCAGCCAACATGTGAGCGTATATAAGTTTATACGGTTGAAACGGTAGCAAAGTGAACTGAGAATTTCCAAGCAGCTTTGAATATTCATACACCTCTGTCCTCTGCTTGCATTCACAATTACGAGGTATTGTTATTTCAACAAACCATACAGGGTCTGATTGAAAATTCCATAAAAGAATAGAGATAACTCTGCAAAAGAAACTAGCAACAGGAGATGAGGTGACACCTGAATAGCCTCTGGACAGGCATATGTTCGGGGATTGTTCCAGTGATCTGCACCAATAAGACACAGTCTAGCACTGTCTGAATATGGCTCAAAGTTTGCTTCTGCCACTAAGTAGCAAATGTGCGCCGCAATAATCTGGATTAATTTTTTAAACCACCACAGACCCAAATCCAAATATCAAATCATGGGAGTTAATACATTCACAGATGGTAAGCTTCAGCCGATTATAACTTGAGGTACTTACATTACTCCTTTCCTTCCATAAACAATCTCCAAGATGAATAAGCACCAATTCATCGTCTTTGGTTCTGTTGGCAGTGATCACAGCCAAATTATCCTCCCAGTCATCAAGCATCCCATTAACACTAAGTTGAGCCTATTGCAACAACACAAGTGATATCTAAAGTGAATCACATGTGTGTAAAATATGTAATATTCAAAATGGAACACTAGGTGTATTATTCACACACTGAATGATTTGGTGCAGAATGATTAAGGGGTAAGAATCATTAAGAGGCTCTTATGATATAGTGCAAAGCGAACTATGGTTGATTGGTAATTGTTCAGATGGAAATCAGGGCGTTGAATGGTTAAGGGAGGCCCAAGTTACAAAATCATTCAGAGGGTTTTAGAACCATTAAAAGGCAGACTTTTTTTTTGCCAAACAAGATTTACCTCTTAGCGATTCAGAGGCTGCCTCTTAATGGAACAATTAAGAGGTAAACAAACAGCCCTGAATGGGTATGGTCCAATGACAAAGCAACATCGCTACATGATTAACCGAACTAATCACATTACCTGTGCAGGCTGTTGGGACATATTTACAGCACCTGAGATGCTACCATTTGTTGTAGCATCAGGTGCAAACACATCTGCGGGTTGACCGGCAATAAGCAGGCATAATGTTCGTAAAGGTGATCCCGGTACTAACTGGTGAAGGGCCATTTTCTTAATCGTATCCACATAAAACTGCAATACATGAAAACCAACCCCGTTTCACAAAGAGAGAAACCAAAAAAATTGATAACAAAATCACACCATACAGATAGTTTCTCTCATGAGAAAAGAGAGAGAAAGAAACCTGATCACCGAGTTGTGCGGCAAGAACGAGTGCCGGGCCCCACAATTGACCCTCTTGTGCACGAAGAAGAGCGTCTTTCTTTCTACCAGAAACAAGCAGAGTTTGGACTTCAGCAGCGGTTTCCTAAATCATAATACATGGATAGGCATAGGAGGAAAAAGAAATTCCGTTATGGGCAGAACAATTAGTGCACCTCATGAGGTGATGCATTTGTGGTAGGAGAACAAATAAAGGATGACAAATACCCGAATCTGTCCTTCGGAAGGCACTTGTTGCAAGCAGTGAGCAAAAGCACCATAATTGTTGTATTCTGCACCGCCCTTCACCGATGCAAACAGTCTAGCAACAGCTACTTCTGGTGCATCATTTTCCTAGTCAAACCATCAAAATACCAATTTTAAATTTATTCTGGTACCAGATAACTTGTCTATTCATTTATTGAGAAAGCTTCAAAGATAAAAGGGTTTTTTTTTTCTTTTACCTTTAATGTAGTCTCTGAGCCAAAAGGAGAACGTAATTTGCCATAGTGCTGTAAAGCTATTTTCAGCAACGAAAGGAGCAATCTTAGAACTTCCGCTTGTCTGTAATCTACGTCAGAAGTTCCAGAGTGTGTGATTCTCTCGTCAATCCATCTGTTCAACTCTTTACCACCAACATTTCCACCGGCCAGTGGACCCAGAAAGGATTGTTGGCAGAGAGCGTGGAAATAGGCATGCACACTTGCCCCATTGCTTAATGATTCAGCTCCTCCAGTAACAGCTTCTGCTATGTTAAGAACAGAAATTGACCCAGATTTTGAATCCTTCACAAGACAAACAAACACTAGATGGTGAATAATAGCAACAAAAAAGGGAAATATAGGTGAATCCAAACCAATAAACTAATATATGACTAACAAAGATGATAAATATACAGACAAACCTGGGTTCCATATGGTGCATTTACGAGGGCACTACTGTCTTTCATCACAATCAGCTTCCCACCAAAACCAAAAGTAACCAGTGCATGAGGAGGACGGCCGGCAGATGACCTTCCTGCAGTAGAACCATAAGATATTTGATGACCACTCTGAAGTGCTTGCTGGGAATAGCTTAATGGGTTCTGATTGCCATAGGCCTTTGAGACATTCATCATCTCATTATGCTCCAAAGGTTGACTGAATGGCTGACTGAAGCTTCCCCCATGAACAAACGACTGAGACCCAGAAACAGGGAACTTATTATTATTAACCTGGCTAGCATTGTTAAAAGACGAAGCTGGTGTCCCATAGCTGAAAGATTGCTGCTGATTAACATGGTTATCCGCCTGAAAATTAGTGCCATATTGATTTGATACTTGTTGGTTGCCTCTAAAGTCTGACACAGCCGCACTATTGGCAACAGTATTAGGTTGCCACATAGTTGAACTTTGTTGTTCAGCATTATTGAAAGACCCATTCCAGTTATAATCTTGTCCTTGGCTGCTATAAACTTCAGATTTAGACTGTTCTAACTCACCCTGCCCACCGTATGTTTTCTGATCATTTCCATAGTAAGCATTAGTTCCACCAAACCCATTTTGGTTCACCTGGTCCTGAGCTTGAACAGCTGATTGAGAATTATATTCATCCAGCGAATGCCATTCCTGTAGGTTCATGTCATAATACCAACCAGGGTACTGGGGGTCAAAAGTCATATGTGAAGGATACACAGTATTATCTTGTGAAGCCTGATTCCAACTTGTAATACTTTCGGTGGTGCCTGTCTCTGCTACAGCTCCTGCAACGGATTGGGCAGTTTGCTGCAAGTAAGAAACCTCTGATTTCTCATTGGAAGCTGTCCAATCAGAAGCAGAATTCGAGTTATATGCTCCTTGTGCAGATGCTGTTGTGTTATAACTTTCATCTACTTGATACCATTGCCCAGTATTTGCATCATACTTCCATCCAGGATAAAGATTCTCCCAGTACTGACTACTATTCGGATCTTGACCATCTGAACCTTGTTCAGCTGTGGTAGCATAAGCCTGATTGCTTTGAAGTTGCTGCGAGTAATCTTTAACATTCTCTTGTTGTTCCCCTGTGGTAGCGTAAACTTGATCCCCTTGAAATTGCTGTGAGTAATCATTTGCATTGAAATTATTGTTTGGTTTGCTACTGATCAAGTTATCCTCTTTCGCTGTTTGGTCAACCGAACTATCTCCAAATGCATTAAAGAAATCAGGGTACGATCCAAATGCATTCCGACCATTCTCTTGAGAATCAGAAGCAAAAGCACTCCACTGCACCTCCTTAACACCAGTAGTACCTCCAGATCCATGATTCTCACTTGCTGTAGAATCCAATGGCTCCTTCAACCCAATTGACTCGTTATCAGGTTCTTCGAATGCAAACGAATTCGAAGAAACTAAAGGATGATGAATCTGTTCTACATGGGGGAAATTTGCAGACTCATCTTTATAATCCTTATTACTTGAAGAACAAGTTTTGATATCTTCTTCCCCTATACCTACTGTCTCCAAATCCTCAACTCCAGTTCCCACATCACTGATACTCAAATTAGCAAAAGCCTTAGCCTCATCTGAATCATTATCATCAACAATATTGCTGCTAATGCTATCCTCCTTTGAAGATAATAATGGGGCGGAGGGCTTAAAATCATCATCATCATCATTGACTAATTTATCAAAAAAGTCTTCATCAGTATCCTCCACCAGAAAGGGAGGATTTGAAGCCATCTATATATAACACTGAAAACCTAACCTAAATAAATTCAATTCAACCCTAAAACCTCAGCAAAATTCAAGCTATTTACGTTATAGATCCGAAGCAAGAACTCCTACCAAATTTAGCAAAAACACTGAATTGATATGGTGCAGATGAAAATTTGAAAGATCTATATATATACTTTCACCGATCCAGCAACCAACATTCAAATTGATTCGAAGCAAAATTTTACCTTTGAACACTCTTACCTCATCAAATCGAAGATGATCGATTACGCCGATAACTACACATTACACGATTAAATTAAGGATCAAGACGACAATTTGAAGAAATCCTGAATACGTATACAGAATCTATATGTATAGAGAGAGAAAGAAGGAAGAGAGGGAGAGAGTATGCTGGAGTGTAGACAAGCCCTCGATTTCGCATCGGATGACTCAACAACCCACCACAGCATGGATTTATCTTTGTTTTGCAAAATTACAAAAACAGTCCCTCAAGTTTTGGGAAAGTCATTTTGTTGTAAAATAGAACATCCAATTTTGAAATAAACCCCCCTACCAGTTTCGAGTTCACCTTTTTAAGGGGTTCATTCAGTACAATTACTTTTGTCTAATTTTAAGCAAATTAAATAACTTGAATGAGCGTTTCGACATATCATGACGAGGGAAGAACATATTGATGAAGAAAATGCTACTGATCATGTAAGTTATTACTGATGGTTCATATCATGATGATTATTAAGGAGGAACAAATGTTCATTTCGATTTCGTGTCAATGTTCTTCTAATTTCACAAGTGTACTATCACAAATATCTTTGTCTCGATATCAAACACTCACCATCGCATTTTAACGACCATGCTATACACAGTTGTAACGACATTAAGTTTGTGTCTTAGATTGAGCTAGAGTAAGGGGTTGTTTACTTTTTTCCGTTATGTATTGTCAATCTGAGGGACATGAGACTGACTGGGTTTGAAGGAGGCAAAGAGAGATGGTTGGATTATTTATGAAACATTTATGGTATTAATTTATTTGAGGTGGTTTAATATGGACAAGTGAGGGTTTCTGACTTATTCCATATAGTCCTTTTGGCTTAATGATTAAGCCATAAAAAACTCTTTGATGACTAAAGGAATAAGCGGTCCAGTCCATTAAGCTTATTAAGTTGTAAGTAAACAACTCTTAAACAGTTTAGACGATTTTTATGGATTCGTTTTGCAACAAAACTATAACCATGATGGTTAGAATATACTTCATAGTGATTTCGGTTCTTTAACTAGTAAAAGTTATTAATTTAAAATAAAAGTATAAGTATGATTATTTTTTAAAACTCATTTATCGCCATATATATATATATATTATAACTTAACTTATAAGATGACAGAAACTAAAACATGTGATAAATAAGGACAATTTAGTTTGTTGTGTATTCTTAATAAATTGAATCGTTTAAACTTCCAACTTGATAAGCATAGAAGGCATGTTAACTCTCGACAAAAGCTTTTGGAAACTTAAAAACTTAACAGCGGGTCGATATCATTCTTTAATTTTTTTTTACTTCAATGCATCCACACGTAATTCAGTAAGTTTTATTATTTTGAACATGAAGAGTGCTTTAGAAAAAGCATTCTTACCTATATGATATTAAGTGTACGAAGTTCCTTGCTTTCTAATGATCATATAAAAAATATGGTGTTAAGATTCTAAATTAGTGAAAATCAATCCAAACCATTCCATGAGTTTGATTTTAAATTACAATCTATATTGTTTCACATGTTTTGTGCTTGTGTGTGCTTCATATATGAAAACATATTTTAGTGTTCTTTCTCATATGCAAAACCATTCTTAATGTTTAATATATGAAACAAAATTGTTTGAAAATTGCACGTTTCACATCTGTTGTTTCATATATGCAACAACAAATAATGGTTCATATGTTTGTAACATGTTTCCGGTTTTCAGTTGGTTTGCATATATCTATAGATACGTATATAGACACACGCACACACATGCCGAACTATTGTTGGTTTTGTCCCTTTATCAAGAAATAGAAGAAGTCATACATGGTTTTTTTGGTAGGATTTGTTGGAATTCTACGCTACATTTAGGAATTTGAGTCTCACTGATTTAGCTAGTACAAACATAGCTACCGAATTTCAATAGAATCAAGATTTAGAAAAGGAAGTTTTCCAAACATTACATGTAGTTTGTAACACATGTTCTTTTGGTTGCATAAAAAACTTTAAACACCAAAAAGGTGAAAACCACATTAAATGAGGTGAACTTTTTGTTTCTAATTCATTGATGCACAAACATGGGATCTTACATTAGGTCTTTAAATTATACATTTATACTCAACATGTTTTTAATTATGTCATCAAACTTAACAAATATATAACTTTGGTTGAATTTTCCACTATATAAAAATAATCTTTATATGTAATTCAAGTGTTGATCACATGTTTAAAAAGAAAACTTGTGAATGGCATGAAAGATAACTTCAATGATCTTGAATGCGAGAAAACTACCAATGACTTATATCGTGTCCACCAAGGAGGACAAGCTATGAGTGGTTGACATTGGATGGAGAAGTTATGATATTAAATAAAAATAAAATTTAATCTTGTTTAATACTTTCATCTTTGGTACAAAACATCGAAGCTTATTACATTTAGGTAGAGATGTACAAACCAGTTAAATGAACCGACCCTTAACTCTGTTTCTTTTCTAATCGATTCTCAAACAAAATAATTGTAACTGCTACTAATTGATTGGACCGGTCTGTATTGGTCCAACTTTTTATCTGTTTATTATTTTTAACTATTTCTTTTGTAGATCTTTTATGTATACTATAATTTATAGTATTAAATTTTTGTTTTATTTTATTTAGTTTTAAAGTCTTTAACATAATAAAAATAAAAATGTTGGCTTTTTAATATAACATAAATAAATAAAAATACAATAAAATATAAAAAATACTACGTACTTGAGTCAAATATTTTATTTATTTGATTATAGTTTTACAAAAGAATATCTGAAAAACTCATACAAATTGTTAAAAAAATGTAAATATTAAATACATGAAAATTAAGAATTGCTTACAACTACCAATTACCAAACCTCATCTCGTGGTTCAATATTGACTATCATCTAAATATTGGTTTCCTTCTTTTTCAGGTATTTCGACGTAGATAAATTTATTCTTGAGCGATTGTGTGCTTTGTATGGGGTCATAGTTATCCAAATAATCCTTGGAGCAAACGTATAAATTGAGCAATTACGATGCAAATCACGTAAATGAAACATCATGTTATTAAAAGAAAAAAGATGAATTTTGAAGCTACGGTGCTAATTTGGACAGTTAGGGGTTGTTCGGTTCGTTTTCTATTAAAACCTGTATGGATAAAGTTATATTGATAAAGTTGTCTGTATAATAACATATAACTTGTTGTTCGGTTGGTAAGCAGAATAAACAGTCTGAATGTCAAAAATGTCCATTTTACCCTCGGTCTATATTTTTTGTTTAAATAAAAAAAACTATTTGGTAAATTAGTCATTTTGTCAATTTTCTCTATTTTACAAGTTTTAAATTAATTTGATTTTCTTTTTTTTAAATATTAATCGATTAAAACAAAATAAAACGCTAAAAACACACTCCCTCCCATCATCTTGTATCACTCCTCAACAAGAAGTCAAGCACCATGCACCAGTTCTAATATCAAAGCGATGAACAACAAAAAGATGAATTGGCAAAAAGATGAACCAAAGCGATGAAAAGACCTACGAGTTCCAACTATTTCTTCCACCCCTAGAAGATGAATCAGTGAGGAGATGAACAAGAGTGATGAACATACCTACGAATTTCAACGATTTCTTATACCCCGAGAAGATGAATAGGATCCTAGGTTCGATTTTACGAGTCTTATGATTTCTGGATTCGACTTTAGATCTAGTTTCGATTTTAAAATGGGTCATGTCAGTTTCTCAAAATTTCAAGGAGACATAGAGGTTGAAGACGCGGCAGAGGTTGAAGACGCAAATGTTGAATAAGAAATCGAATCAGGGAAAAATTAGTATACGGGTTCTTTAATCAAGGGTAGTTGATGAAAATTAAATGGCTGAGTGTAAAGGACATATGTTTTTTTCAGCTGACCGATTCAGCCATGGGTGGGCTGACCGAATAAGCCCTAGATATGGCTGTCCGGGCGTACTCGGTCGAGGCTTTTTCGGATTTGGACTTTTTTATGCATTTCTAATATAATTATACACTACAATGACAATTTCTTATTAATTTATTTTCCAACAATTTTAACATCACAGGGGTAAAATTTGGATAGTTATAATCATTGAAATTTGTATTATGATTTATATTGAACATCAATGGTTGCTTGGGCTATTCAAAAGTCGAAAAATTACAAGACGAAATAAGAACCATCTAAATGGCCCTTGAAGGGTTTGGGCCTTTTGGGCTTTTATGCATTTTTAGTAAGCCCTTTTAGCCCATTCATTGAGAGGCGAGATAGAGAAGGGTAATCGGGGAAAACCTAGTCTCTATATCATATGGATCGGACTTGAGTGATTCAAATTCGTATGGAATTTGTTAAGAGGACCCTAAAATTTTACCAAACAGTTTTCACCTCTGACTGATTTAGACATAATCTTTGAATGGCATAACTCAGAGGCGAACAAACAGACCCTAAGATTAAGTGAGTGATGCGCTTTGTGATTGGATTTCTTTATAAAGTTCAATGTAATAAAGACAAACATTATTGCTAGTTTGCTACTAGGGAACAGAATATGGCTAGCCTGGTAATGAAAATGCTAAAAAGTGAAAATTACAATCATTTTCATCGGTTAAATTAGATAGGAATATGGCCCATTATCCAAAACTATACAAATATTCTTTATATCTTTGTTAAAGATTGAAGGGGACATGACTATCAATCGTTATATTTTCTTTTGTATGTATCTTTTTATGATGGTTCAGTTGTCTAAATAATTTTTCCTTCCTTGGGAAAATTATAAAATAAAGAAATCTTAATTGCCGTGTCAACTAATTTACCAACAGGCTGCAAAATTATCTACTAAGGTCGTTGCTCTTTAAGGATACAAAATTGTAGCTTTAGTTTGACTATTGGGAAAGCATGTGGGTAATCAGCGATGAAAATCTCTAGGTGAATGTTCTGGGTAAAAGTCATTTGTTTTGTAGTGGGTTTCTGTTTATTTTAAAAATAATTTTAACTCTTCAAGTAGATAAAAACCTAATTTTAAAAATAGGTGTTAAAAGTCTACTCTGCAGCCGAACCCCCTCTATCTTGATTTATAAGATATATATAAGAGGCCTAAAAAGAAAGAACGAACTGCAGCTGAACTTCCATATTCTTTACATCACTAGTTACCTTTACTAAATGTTATCAACTTTGATGAAAAATTGTTAACTTGAATTATTTTCTGGATCAGTAAGAAAGCTCTTCTTTGTGTAAGGTTGATATTTTCTGAAGGACTAAAATTGGGATACAATCAATATTTTTTCATATGACCACCTTTTTGGTCTAGCTATAAACGGTCATTGATTAACAAGTGACCATCTTTTTGGTCACTAACAACCATTAATGGTCTGTGACCATAAACAACCATATATAGAGCTGTTATCTTAGACCCATTTAATGACCTGCTTCGTGGTCACTAACTTTGGTCACCAGTTTAATCAAGTTAGTGGTGACCAGATTGGTCGTCACAAACACAGTGACTACTCAAGTTTCGTCACAAATTAGTGACTCTTTTCGTGCTTGGTCACTAAAGCTAGTGATGAACCTTTTGTAACAAAAAGTGGCCACCCACATTTTGTAAAAATGTGGTATTTGTACAATGGTTGGAATAAATTCAATGACGCTTTAGCAATTAGGAAAGTAGGTCAAAATGGTGGTGCTCTTTTTGATGGAGAACACTAAATCATCCTAGATGAGGAATGGATGTTAATTCCTTATCTAAAAATCAATGAAAATCATGAAACCAAAAATCACAGAATCACATATACAAACAAAATCATTGTAACTGTAGTTGTCCTCTCTTTTTTAAGGTAAAACAACAATGAAACCCAATGGTGGATAAAGATTACAAATGTATCATAGTAATTGAAAGTTAAAATTGGAACTCTAATTGGAGGAAAGAGAGTGCAGGTCAGCGATTATCACAGATTTATCTCAAGAACTAAAAAAATCACAGATGGCAGGTTGCAAGTTGCAGGTCCAAATCGAGAAATCAAGAACTAAAAAAATCTCAAGAACCAAGCAGCAAAAGCAGTAACAAAAGCAGTAAACTGATTGAAGAGAGTCGATACCTGATTGAAGAGAGTCGATACATTTCGACTACATTTCGACTTTCAGGTTTCGATTCCAGATTCAGATTTTGATGAGAAATTACCTGAAGGTGGAGAGAAATTAGAGAGGGAGGAAGCCACATTGCGAGAGAAAGATCTCCAATTTCGAGCGAACCTCTTCGAAAGCTAGAGTTTAAATCGATCTTGTAGGTATAAAAGAGGAAATAATCGATTTAGGTGAGTACAGAAATCCGGTACATAATCTAAATCCAGGTTTGTTCTTGATGATTCTCGCCATTGTTGGAACCTCGATTTAGGTGAGTACTGAAATTGGATGAGAGGATGAAGAGAGCATGAAAGTGAGGGTATAATGGTCATAGAATTCTTGTTCTACTTAGTTCCAGGGTGTAGGAGGGGACACGCGTGTCCCATAGTTTTCCAAGTTAGTTCTACCTTGTTCCACATATGGTCACACCAAACATATGACATGTGTGTTTTGTTCTGTTCTGTTCCACCCTGTCCACCATACCAAACGCACCCTAAAAGAGATTTAACTTAACATTTTAAGTTAAGTTTAAATTTCATTTTGTACGAGTATGGTCCCTTGTATGGTATTGCATCACAAATTTAGTCCGAGGTACAAATCGGTTAAGTATAAGGTACAAACATGTTATGCACATTTCTATCCAAAATATATACTTAACATAATTTGTTCGGGTTAGTGGAATCGGGGTATTATAATTCTCCACTCCTAAAAAGAAAATTTCGTCATCGAAATTGAGATAAGTGTAGAGAACTTACATGAATCAAAGAGATACGGGTACTCCTTTCTCATATATTCCTCCGTTTCCCATGTGGCTTCCCGCTCGGAGTGATTTCTCCATAACACTTTCACAAACGGTATTGTCCTTCGTCGCAGTTGTCTCTCTTCTCGATTAATTATCGCCTCGGGTTTTTCAACATAAGAGAGATCTCTTTCGATTTTGTCTAATGGAAAATCAATCACGTAGAGTGGGTGATAATGATATCCGCGTAGTGACGAGATATGGAAAACGTTGTGGATATGTGAAAGTTGAGGAGGTAATGCTAAGCGATAAGCCACCTCTCCGACTCGTTCAAGTATTTCGAAGGGTCCAATATATCTCGGACTTAATTTACCTTTGATTCCGAATCTGTGAATACCCCGCATCGGTGAAACTTTTAGAAAGACGTGATCACCCGTTTGAAACTCTAAATATTTTCGGTGCTTGTCCGCATAACTTTTCTGCCGAGATTGAGCTTCTTTCATTTTCGGTCTCACGATCTCGACTTGTTCAGTAGTAATTCGGACAAGTTCAGGTCCTTTTTTGGATAAGGTTCATCTAGGCTTTGCCTAGACTACATCCTTGGCAATATGGAAACAAACAAACAAAGCGGCCGTCTGAGACTAAGCCTGGCCACAGAAGGCTGACGCCTGGACTCGAACCCGAGGTGGATGGGATATTCCACCACATCCCCCCAAGCCCTTGCCAACACGCTCCTTCGATAGCTCGTTCGCCAACTTCATTCCAACAGGTTGGTGTTCTACATTTTCGACCGTATAAAGCCTTGTACGGAGCCATGTCGATACTAGCCTGCCAGCTATTGTTATAAGCGAACTCCACAAGATATAAATACTCGCCCCAACCACCGGACCACTCAAGAGCACAAGCCCGTAACATATCTTCTAAGGTCTGAAAGATTTGGAAACAAGAAGGGTGAGGCACCAAGAACTAGAGGACGTGCTTTCAAAATGACTACTGAAGAAGCAAAAGAAACACCCGATGATACATCAGGTACATTTCTTATAAACAACATGCATGCTCGAGTGTTATTTGACTCTGGTGCCAATATGTGTTTTGTATCTACTGCGTTTCGCCCCTATCTGAACGGTAGAAACAAAAAGTTGAACAAATCATTAGTGGTAGAACTGGCAGATGGAGAATTAGTAGAAAGTAAAGAAGTAATTGAGGATTGTTTGATTAATATTGATGGAATTTATTATCTGGATTATACTAAGAGCATTCAATTTGTAAGATTTTTTTTTTTTCTAATTAGTTCCTTAAACAAATTTTAATATATATTCGTTGATAATGTTATAATTAACCTCAGTGACCAAACTATTAATATTTCTCAATTTATTTATTAACAAAGACTTGTATATATGTGTATATAATAATTTAATTAATAGTAAACATGAATGTATATCTCCATGAATAGGAAATATTACATTTTGGTAGTTCGGTGACGACTTCTATACATGGTCAATTTTAGGTTATAAGTACAAAGGATGGAGTTTATATTCATGCTTTTGTTTTATGTTCATGCGATTTATATATATATATATATATATGCATGCGATGAAATGTTCTACAAATGTATATGCATGAATGTTTTAAATATCTATGAAATATTGGAAAGTATTACCTAGGAGAAGGTCTTTAGTATTCTTCTCACACGATTCTTCGTCTATATAGATGTGTGTTTCAAGTATTAAATGGATTGGGTTCCATCATTCTATCTAGCTTGCCATTATAAATACAATTCCATCTTGTTGGACCAATTTCAAATTCAAAACTTTATTGAAAATAACACTACATTCAACAAGTTCCATGTCAACACTATAACAAATGAAAATTCATAACAAAACAGAAGTGGTTTGTGCTATAAATATTCAATCTATTCCTTTTGGGAAAGTTGAAGCAGTTGTTGTTATGAATTGAACAAGAAACCAGGATACATTACAAAACCTTTCTTTACTTGCATATCTTTCCCCAAAAGCCTCCTCACCTTGGAACCGACAAACCCAGTTCTAGTTCAAACAAAAACAATCCCATATCAGATATACATACATACATATATATATATATTAGATAACTTCTAATACAAATCAGTAAATATATGATCAATCGGGTAGAGTTTGCAAGCCCAGGTCAAGAAAAAGCACAACGTCTCACGTTCCATCCTACTCATCTGGGAAAATGAAAAGTGATCATGTTACTGTAAGCCTATGCTTCATGCCACAAATAAACATGTTTTTAGAACCGATTAGTTTCATGATTTTGGAAATGTGTGTATATATATATAAACTCACACACTCCTCACATTTGGTAAGGCTTGATGCTTGAACCCTTCAGCTTCAGGGAGGTTGGAATCTACAGATAACTCGGGTACTGTTGAGCAAATGGCCCTTTGGTAGTTCCTTATTTTTGTTGGCATAATTGATGTTCTGCAAGCTTTAATGACAAAAATTCTAGGAGGTCAACTATTTCATCCAGCTAAACAGTTTTACTGCCTAATAATTGTGCATATCTCTAGGCCTAAACAGGTGAGACAAAGACAGCTTGTGAGCTGGCTCTTCAAAAGTGTGACAAGCTAAGCCAAATCGGCTCGTTTGACTTTGACCATACAAGCCAAGCTCAAGCCTCGCATGGCTTGAGCTTAGCAACTGGACAAGCCTAAATGAACTGAGCTAACCAAGGTTGATATTTCTAATTATTATTTCTTTCTATGAGGTTTTTATGGTAACTTTACATGAAGAGTCTAAGTTTAACTTAATACAAGTCGAGCTAAGGCTCACATTTATACAGACTTATAGGATGGTTATGGCTGCAAACGAGCCGAGCCGAGCTAGTAAGGGTTGGGCTTGACTTCATAGTGTTAGGCTACACCCGGACTCGATCCAATAGCTTGATGAGTCTTGTTGATGTAGGCTCAAGAAAGAATCCAGCTTGATCAGAGAGCTCGAATAGCGCAAAAATATCCATCAAAACTATGCTCAAAGAAGCAAGCTTTATTCTAAAGGTTGAATAGCTCGATAATATCTACGAAAACTATGTTGAATAAAGCAATTCCAGTTCGAGCTTGACCTAAAAATATTAACACATATATAGAGCTCGAAAAGCTCAACAAGAATTCCAATCGAGATCTTAGAAACTCAAACTCAACTAGTTATTTATCATGAAAGAAAAATATATGATACTTGTTATTCTTCTTTTCCCACAAAAAGCAAAGGAATCATATGAAAAATACTAACAAAGTTCCTTATCAGCTTCTAGAAACAAAGATTAATGGCGCTTGCAATTAATCATCCTTCAATTTATCTCCTTATAAACCTAATGCTTTTAAGATGGTTAACATAGCTTTCATACTTGGTATGATGACAAGTCTTGCAAATCCCAGTTCATCTGTTTCAAGCACTGGAAAACTCATGTGCCTGCATGAACCAAATTCCAGTAAGATATCTAAAGCAGCCTAAGATCTAAAGCAGGCAGGTTTCCTAAGAGTTTATACAATAATGAAAATCTTCGACAAAGGAGAATCAACTTATCTTTCATAAACCTCAAAGTTCAGATAATTATGCTGGCAATATGCTCAAGATTGAGAACTCAATGGATATCGTTTAAGAACTCAATCCTACATAGTTATATTGAACTAGCCATAGAATCATTTATAACAATTGGGCAGACTCACTCTACTATAATATAATCCCACCCCTTAAACTCTCATCTTAGCATATTTAACCCACCCCATATCAGGTCCTATGTAGATTTCTTGACAGTTAAAATCTCTACTTTCATCAACAAAAATGGATTGATTTAAGTTGATAATTAGCAGACACGTACTCTAGAAAGCCTTCACAGAATCATAGACAAAAAACCAAATAAATATAATTCATATAAAACAATCAAACACATACAATGCACATGCAAAAGTTTGTGTTGATGTGAGAAACAATGACTCACAGTCAAATAACAAAAAACCATTTTAGAGGCTGGGAGAGGTACAGCAGAGTGTACCCTGTGAAAGAGCTCTGCAACTCCTTGAACTGGTGCTAAGGCAGGATGTCATTCTTGCTGCAGCTACTGCATTATGTAGGGGCAATAAGGAATGCACACCTCCAAGCTCTGATGGAGACCTATTAAGAACAACCCCTTTAGCACCATACATCTGTTGACTCGTCAAGGTGTCTTTTACACCAAACACTATATTAATTTATTCCATAACAGGTTGATAGAAATTTCTTATGCAAATTCCTAAATCCTGTGAGACTAAGGGGGCGTTTGGTTCACGGATTCTGATGGAATTGGAATGTCGAATTCCATTGACCGAATTCCATTCCTTCGTTTGGTTCATTCTTTTCGACGGAAAGGAATGTTCAATTCCATCAGATTCCATAAATAAGTGAATTTGACAATCCTTAGCAATCTTGAAGGATTTTGATGGAATTGGAATTGATGGAATGTTGTATTTTCATAATTCCGAATATACCCTTTAACTTAAATATAACATAATTGTTTTTATTTTATATTTTATATTTTGATTTTATTTTTATATTTATATTCATATTTTAATTTTAATTTAATTTTATATAATATAATTTAATACATTTTTTTATTTTCTCGAACTATATTTTATTTTTTCAAAATATAATTTTGTTTGACAATATATTTTATCTGGGTTGTGTATATTATATTTTTTTGCGCATTAAAGTATTTAAAATTTATTTTATTAAAGTATTTTTAGTGCAAAAAATATATTTAATGATTATTTTATTAAAGAATTTTTTGTTTTAAAAAATTAAAACTTATTAAAAAGGGTATTTTGGTCATTTATAATAAATTCATTCCAATTCCAAAGCTACATTCTGTGAACCAAACAGACAAATTCCAATTCCGTCAACCAAACAGGTGGTCAAACCTGACAACATTCCATTCCAATTCCTTTAAAGTCAAATTCCTTTGACAGATTCCATTCCATCCAAAAACATTCTGCGAACCAAATGCCACCTAAGGGGTTGTTTACCAAACGCTTACCTGGGTAAGCGCTTACCAAGTCACGTTACCTTACCGGATGAATATGCCAAGGAACAAGAATCTTACCCGGTAAGAGCTAAGGGGTTGTTTGGCAGTTGTTGAATGGTTTAGTGCAGGATGATTAAGTGGTCAGAATGATTAAGAGACTCTTATGATATAGTGCAAAATGAAATATGGTTGTTTGGTAATTGTTCAGAATGAAATTAGGGCGTTGAAACTTTAAGGGAGGCCAAGAGACAAATCGTTCAAAGGGTTTTAGAACCATTAAGAGGCAGACTTTTTTTGCCAAACAAGATTCACCTCTTAACGATTCAGAGGTTGCCTCTTAATGGAACTATTAAGAGGTAAACAAACTCTCCCTAAGGCAAGGACCAAGAGTCTTGCCCGGTAAGTGAAAGCGAAAACACTTACCACGGTTAGCGCTTACCGAGAAAATTGTTGCATACGATACCGTTTTGGTGGTCTAAAATCTTACCCGGTAAGTAAATGATAATGTTGAATTTTAGCGTAAGCACTTATCGGGTAAGTGTTTGGTAAATGGCCCCTAAGTACACAAAACATACAACGATCAGCTGCTTAAAACCTTTAAACGGACCTATAGAACCTTAACTACATCCATTGGCAGTTTTCATTGAAAATTAGATTTAACAAATGCTACTAATTCCAAGATAATAGCTCGATGTATAACATAATTATCTTCTCATCTCTTTTATAAACCCAAACAATCTCTTACAGCCATAAAAATAAAACTGAAGCAATCAATAGCAGCTTCAAATAGGGATTCTAATAGCTGGAGAGAGTACATTGCAGATCATACTACACCCAATGATACTTCTATTTAGAAATTCTTTTTCTATCAAATCTAAGGAGCCAAATGAGCACACATTAAACCACAATTAATCTTCTCATCTCGGAATTGAACTGTACTCATATCAATCCTTAACCAGCGTATTAACCTTAAAAAGATAATGTAAAGAAAGACCAGCTACACAAGAGCACAGATATGCATATCGAGATACCTTGACATAAAGAAGCGGGAAACCGGCGAGGCGGTGGGCCTGGTTGGAAGAGTGGATTTCGGAGACGAAGGCGCAGATTTGGGAATATAAGTTGATTTAAAGGCGGATTTAAAAGAAGAAAGTGAAGCTTTGCTCATGAATCTGTTGCATCTTGAAGCCATGGCCAATATCACGAGATCGAAGATCTGGAGGAATAAAAATGTAGTCCAAACAAATATGTTTCTAGGGTTTTGGGTTTCTAGTACGAGGCGACCATGATTGTCCGTTTGGAATCACGACCAAACTATCTTCTCATCCGCAACGCAAGGTTCATACTATAATTTTCTTCAGCAAAGTTCAAGTTTGGTCCCTAATATTTGTCAATTTCCAATAGTTTGTTATTTTTGTCGTTAACTTTCTTCGTTGAGTTTAAATAAGACGTATTTTTATTATTTTTATTAAAGTAAAAGCTACCAGATATTTTAGATTTAATCTAACTTTGAAATATTTATCTCTATCATCACATTCTTTAGAAGATGACACATTTATTCTACAAGATTCCCCCTTGTGTCGAGTAAAATGAGTGGTGGTGCACAATTGTTGCATCGTTAAAACCTTAAGCCAAAAATAAAAGTTATGTGGAAAAAAAATAAAAGTAGGACGAATGAAATAGTGCAACGCACCCGTTTCTTTGCAAATAGGCTCTTCCTTTAGTTCTAATGTTTTCTCTCACTTGCATATTAATATTTTCTACATGTTTCCTAAATATGGTTTTGAATAAATGATTTGGTAAAATATATCACATTCTCGTGGCATCTTACTTGATTCATTTGAATCAAGAGAAGAGTTTGTTATTGCTAATTGTGTAGAAACTTAAGCATAACATGCTTTGTGTTATCACCTTCATGTATTTTTCTTTCATTTCTTGGATTCATGATGCATTATTTCCATTATATGCTCGTAGGATATTGGTTGAACTTACAACACAACTGCTCTAATATGTGTAATGATAGTCCTTAACCATGTACACTCTTGAACAGTCTCATGTAGAGCAATATTGTTGGAATAGTTCAAAGAAGTAGCTACATAAGATTTGTTTAGTTTACTTCCAAGAAATCGGCATGTTCTGTGTGGTAATTCCTTATCCAATTTAGGAACAACCTTTGTGTGGGTCAGAAAGATACATAATATCATCAAATAAATACCATACACAGTTTTGATGTTTTTCTATAAGGGATGGTACATTGGTCGTTAAAATTCTTAGTAGGTACTGAAGTTCCATTATCGATCCCATTTTTGTTTCTATAAAGAAAGTATAAGCACGTGTCAATGATTCCAAAAGATTAAGTTGATATCATTTTAATGGCGTTGCCTTGGCGCTGAGCTAAATCTAGCTAACAAGTTCACTGAGAAATACAATAGACGGTCAATGTATGGTGCTAAGTACAATAATGCACATATTGTACTTAAGTATGGAATTTCAGCTCCTAACACCTCTTCGTTCTCATCCTTTACACAAAATAGATCTTTCCTTATATCCAACACTTTGACCGATCATGAGAGTGCTAGTCGGATGCGCTTTGTCCATATTAAATCGCCTGATCATTTCTGGACATATGTGGATTGGTGGATTAAAAATTCCACAAACTCGATGTCCTAACTCAAGCAGCTAGACAAAACCAAGTTTTCCCAAAATATTTCATCTCAATATCAGATTTCAAAGCTTGTGGTTTCTCTTATTTCATCAATAGTGTTTATTATGTTCATAACATCGACATATAACGCTACTTTGAAAATATGGAACTTGTTTTCCTAAATAAATACGCAAAGGCACAGTTCATCATTCTTATATCATTTCCCAATCAAGTTATCACTTAAGCGGGAATATCACATCTGCCTAGATTTCATTAATCTATAACATGAGCATTTCAATTTTATTACAAACGCACTCGGTGGTTTAGAGTAACTTGATTTGGGTAATGTAATGTCATCAAGAACTTTTATATATCTCTGAATCTAGATCCTAGTATAGATATATAATAACTACATCCATGAGTTGCACTTTCCGGTCATTCGGGAACTACTAGGCTAATTTATTAGCAAAACGTTATAATGTCCACCACTAAAAAGTAAGTCTTCTCGTGGTCAATCCAGGGCGTTATGAGAAACCTTGCGCCAAAGGAGATCCTTATACATTATGACTTAGTTATTCTCATTATGTTTATCTGAAAAATGATTTATATATGTCCTACAAACTTTACACTCGGTGGATTAGCGTTACCGAACCGATTACCTGTTCATTTGTCAAATAGTATAATTATCATGGATTGCTTCTTTTCATTTTGGCCAATTTGCTCTTTGTTGATGTTGGTCCTGGACGACAATGACTTTCACGTAAAGTGTTTGTAGAAGGGGGTTGAATACAAACACAGTAAATTTGCTCTTTTTAATTTTAGTTTATTTTAAACGTAAAATTATAAATATATTGCAGAAACTAGGAGACAAGACCTTTATCCTAAACTTGCCGAGGGTGACAAATTTACACACTAAAAAAGAGAAGAAGATTCTCTTTCAGATGTAAGAGACTAAGATAACTCTCAGATATTGACGTTAGATTTACTTTGAAGCAATCATAAAGATGTTCTTTCAAAATGAGTGGTTTGCAAATGTTGGGTCACCAAGGATTTGAAATTGACTCACCGATGTTTTCCCTAAAACTCCTACTTAGAATATTTTAGTTTGGTTCTTTTAATGACTTGTACAAAATAGCAAATGTTCGGTGAAGTCGAAGATCAACCGAAACCAAGCTTGAAGACTATCTACTTGTGGAAAATAGAAGACTCTTCTCAACAAACAAACAAGTCATCACCACCGAATTGTTTTCACAATTTCGGTGGCCATGATCACCACCGAATTGTTTTCACAATTTCGGTGGCCATGATCACCACCGAATTGTTTTCACAATTTCGGTGGCCATGATCACCACCGAATTGTTTTCACAATTTCGGTGGCCTTCATTTCCACCGAAGAAACTCTCAATATTTTCGGTGAACAACTTCCACCGATATGCTTCTTAAACTCGGTAGGAACTTTGTGGAAGTGGTACTTCTTTACAGACGGTTTTATATATTCTTGACAATATTATCGGTGGAACTCCTTCGGTGATATTGTCTTGAATACTCATAAAGAAGATCATTTATTTCGGGACAAAATCTGATACAAGGCAAAAGTAACATTTTGTCTTATTATCTTTTTAGAAGATGTCCTTTCAGCATGGCTTCTATTCCTGGTTTCAAGAAAAAGGTGATAGTGACTTATCAGCCTTTTAGAAGTCCACTGGTACTTTTCCAAAGACCATTGGTACGTTGCAAGTATCTTGAGGATAATAGTATCATGCATTTAATGCTCAGTACCTTATCCTCACTATAAAAGGAAGATGAAGACTCCATGCAAATCACGCTTTCTGGATTTCTCTCAGTGCAAGATTTTCATATTGCTTAATAACCTTATAGCTTTGTTCTAAGTGTTCTTAGTTGTTGTGTTAGTATACTTTGTGTAAGATTGTTAGAATAGTTTATCTGTTCTTTTCCGCAACAGTCTTAAGTTTCTATGTGTAATTCTTGTTGAAAGTTTTTCAATAAAAGAATTAAAATTGTGAAAATTTTGAGTATTGTATTCAACCCCCCCTTCTACAATACTTGTTAAGCCATCTGGGACTAACAAGTGGTATCAGAGCAGAAAGTTTAATCCCATAAACTTGATCTGCGATGGCTGCCTCTTCTTCTTCTACAATTGAAAACTCTTTTCAAAACAACTTTTCTGAGAATGGCTCCATAACCAAACCTCCTAAGTTTAATGCTAACAACTTCTCTTTGTGGAAGAGCCGCATGATGCTATTCATGGAAGGAGTGGATACTAGATATCCAACCATTCTCAAAGAGGGACCTATCATCCCCAGAGTTTGGACTCGCTATGAAATGCAGAGGCCTGGTAAAGATACCATAGAAAAAGAAATCACTAGTGATTCTGATGAAGAAAAATCCAGTGCTACTGGTCTGTTGGTGCAAGTGTGCCACATCTCTATATATTTATTTTGATGATTCCAAACACACCGTATTATTGTTTTTCTAACAATCTTATCCAAGTGTGCAGTTACTTGGACAACATGAAGATTTTATCTGAAGTTTCCAAGCCTGGTGTTTATGTCGTCATTATTTATATATATCTCATAATGATAAACACCCTAAAATAATATACCACTTGGATATTTCAAAAACCTAACCCAACTATTTCTTAAATTAATAAAATCCCTGATTTATCTATTTAAAGATTTTATCCTTAAAAATCAATCTTTCAAAATTTAGCCAAAAGGAATATGCTGATGTTTTTGGAAGTAAGGAAAAAGAACTCAGTTGCCTTTTTAAGCTATGGTCACTCCTGACGCAGGCACCTTTTTCAGGCGGTATACCGCGTGATGCTCGGCGGTATACCGCGGCACTGTTACGAGTTGCAGGCTTTTGCAGGTTGACTTACTTTTGGTCAGCCACTTTGTCAGGCGGTATACCGCGTGGTGTATGGCGGTATACCGCGGCTCTGCTACACCATGTTGCAGGTTGCTTTTGCAGGTTGACTTCCTTTTGTCAGGATCACCTTTTCTGGGCGGTATACCGCGCCCATATAGGCGGTATACCGCGGTGAACTTTTGACCGTTGCCACGTCCAGCTTAAATACATGCAGCTTCTCAGCATTTATGTTAAGACTAATAGACATTGAATACCTAGCTCAAAAAGGATTACTCAGCTCCTCATCTCATTTAATAACTTAATCAAGTTATAACTTTTTGAGTGATCAACCTCTCACAAATCCAAGTGTTATATTTATACAAGAGTGATTAATATTGTGAGATATATTCTCTTGTAAGTATTTGAATAGTGTGAGTGATTCACGTTCTCGAGCAAAAGCAAGAGATTTTATTATCATTGTATCAAGGTTTGTGTTCTACCATAAAGAACACTTATAGTGAATCAGTGTGTCGAGAAGTGTCTCGGCAAGTGGACTAGCCAGCCAGTTGGTGGTGAACCACTTTAAATCTCGGTGTCGGTATCAACATTCTCTACCCTTATCTCTTTATATTCCCGTTGTGCACTTAATTTTATTTATATATTTGTTGTGCATGCAATATTTATTGTTGATTTTGATAAGAGAATTTTTATTTGTGAAATATTTTTAAATACAACCTTTACCCCCCCCTAAGGTTGTCCTAACAATTGGTATCAGAGCAGGTTGCAAGTTTCTTTTAAAAATCGTTGTATTTTTAAAACTTGTTCCTATTTTAAATGGCAACCTCTGAGGGAATTATCTCTACAAAAATTCCGCAAATTGACACCGAAAATTTTGGTCTTTGGGCAAATCTTTTTGAATGCTACGTTCGTGGCAAAAGTCGAAAAATTTGGGACATTATTAAAAATGGAGATTATAAACCCACCAAAACCAAAGATGGAGTAATTAGTGAAAAACCAGTAGCGGAATGGTCCGCCGCTGAGGATGCTTGGGTTTGCTTAAATTTTGAAGCTAAAAATATTCTTTTTTCGGCACTTACTAAAGATGAGATTGAACGTGTTTATTCTTGTGAAACTGCTCACGATATTTGGGAAAATCTAAATAACACTCATAGAGGAAATTCTCAAGTCAAAAGCTCAAAAATAAATATTCTTGTACATGATTATGAAATGTTTGAGATGTTAAAAGATGAGTCAATCGACTCAATGTTTAAACGTTTTAACCTTATCATGGTGAGCTTGAAAGGTCTTGGTAGAACTTATCCAAACGAAGATTACGTGCGAAAAATTCTTCGAGCGCTTCCTCCGGAGTGGATGCCGAAAATCACATCGTTGGAAGACTCCCGTGACCTCTCAATGATGAAATTAGATGATCTCATTGGAAATCTCAAAGTGCATGAAATTGCACTAAAAAGGAACAAAGATCGGGAGCATGATAAAAAGAAATCTTTGGCGCTTAAAGCTTCAACTTCAAGTGACGAGAAGGAGAAGAAGAAAAAGAAGGAGAAAGCTAACTCCTCAAAGGATCAATCCGAACATCTTGACGATGTAGCCATGTTGGTAAGAAATTTTTCTAAATTTTTAGCTAACAAAAAGTTTTCAAGAAATGATAGGTTTCAAAGAAAAGGAGATTATCGCCGTGGTGGAGAAAACCGAAGCCGAAAGTTCCATAAACGGAACGACAAAATAAATAAAAATGGCGAATCAAGCGATGATGAAGAAGCCAAGAAAAAGAAGGGCTTTTGCTACTCATGTGGAGACAAGGATCACTATGCCAACGAGTGTCCAAAAAGAAATAAACCTAAACTCAAGAAGGAGAAAGCCTTCGCTGGAGGCGCGTGGAGCGCAAGTGAAGATGAAAATGAGTATGAAGCCACTTGTCTCATGGCGGAAGGCGACGATGAGGTAAACTCGTGTTACTCAAATTACTCTAGCGATGATGAAAGTAATGATGATGATGATCTTGATATGTTAAATGATGCCTTTCAAAAAATGGTTATGCTTACAAATAATTATAAAGATGAGAACGCAAAACTAAAGGAAGAATTATTATTAAGTAAAAAGGAAATTCATGATAGCAAACAAAAAATTGCATGCGATAATGAAAAAATCATAAATTTAGAAAATAAATTCAGTGAAAAATATGTTTGCAATTCTTGTGACATTTTAAATAAAGAAATTGCATGCCTTGAGAAAAGAATAGTTGAAAATGATTTATGTGCTAATTGTGATGTGCTTAAAAAGGAAAATGCATGTTTAAAAGAAAAATGTGATAAACATGAAAAAGATAATTTGTTAGCACATGCCTTTCAAAGTAGCAATGAGAAAGTGCTTAAAATGTTGAAAATGTCAAATAGCACTAATTGTAGAAAAGGCGTTGGTTCCAATATGTGTAAAGATAAGTGCTTATGTATGCCTATCAAAAGATATTTTGAACCACCTAAAAATGTTGAAATGAGAAAACCGTATATGCAAAAATCCTCATATATGTCCAACATAAATAATGTGAATTATAAGTCTAGGAAATCTTATGCATGCATGTATGATAGTAAATTTTCTAGACCAAAAAATAGTGTGAATATGCATGCTCCTTTTTACGTCTTTGATAAATATGATCGTAAAATTAAAATGGTACCAAAGTGGATTCCTAAAGGCTCCTTTAGTGTTGATAATCCCGGTGGCATGCGTTTATGGCTTTAAATGTGTTACATATTATATATATAATTTGAATATAATTTATTGTATATATTATATATAAGTAATATAATAGTATATGTACTTTTATATTGTTTATATATATGTACTGTTTATATATATATATACCTACGCACTACATATATATATACTTTGTGTGTTTTATATATATATTAATATTGTTTGATGTATTATATATATATATTAATATTGTGTAATGTATTATATATATATATTCTGTTTGACTTTATATATATGCATGTTGGTTGACATTGAAACTAATTGTCAAGGACCCATAAGATGTGGGGACCATAAAAGTTGTACTTTAAATGTTGTAGATAAATCTTGATATGGATTGGATTCTTGATAGTGGATGCACACGTCACATGACCGGAAACCATAATCTTTTTTCATCATATGAGTCATGTGATGGTGGACTAGTAATTTTTGGAGGAAACTCCAAAGGAAAGGTAATTGGGAAAGGTACAATTTCTTGCAACAATGTTACTTTTTTTGATGTTACGCATGTTGATAATTTGAAATTTAACTTGCTAAGTGTTCGTCAACTGTGCAAAAATGGTATAATTGTTGTTTTTGAAGAAAACTCTTGCAAAATTCTGAAAAATGGTAAAGTTCTTTTAAATGGGGTTATAAAAGGAAATCTTTATGTTTGTAAAACTGATGTAAATGAAAATGTCTGTTTATCTTCCGTATATGATAATTCGACTTTGTGGCATAGACGTTTAGGTCACGCTAACCTTAGATTAATTCAAAATTTGAAAAATAAGGAGCTTGTGAGTAACCTTCCAAAATTAAAATTTGATAATCATTTTTGTGATGCATGTCGTGTCGGCAAACAAACTCATGTTTCTCATAAATCAAAAAATGTGATTTCAACTAAAAGAGTTTTAGAACTTTTACACATGGATCTTTTTGGTCCTATGGCCATTCAAAGTTTTGGAGGAAATTATTACACTCTAGTAATTGTAGATGATTTTTCCCGTTATACGTGGACTTTATTTTTAAAACATAAAAATGAAGCTTTTCAAAAATTTAAGATTTTGGGAAAACGAATTCAAAACCAACAAGGTTGCACGATTGTTTCGATTCGTACGGACCATGGACGCGAATTCGATAATGAAACTCAATTTGGTGCGTTTTGCGACAAATATGGTATAACGCACAATTTTTCTGCTCCTCGCACTCCTCAATCTAATGGGGTTGTGGAGAGGAAAAATAGAACCCTACAAGAAATGAGTAGGACTATGCTTAATGAACATCAAGTTCCCCAAAAGTTTTGGTGTGATGCCGTAGCTACCGCGACCTATGTCCTCAATCGTGTGCTAATTAGGAGTATCCTAAATAAGACCCCTTATGAGATCCTACGTGGTAGAAAGCCTTCCTTAGCCCATCTTAAGGTATTTGGTTGTAAATGTTTTATTTTAGATACCAAATCTTATTTGACCAAATTTGACCCAAAAGCCTATGAGGGAGTATTCCTTGGTTATTCTTGGAATAGCAAAGCCTATAGAGTCCTTAATAAAGAGACCATGGTTGTAGAAGAATCCCTAAATGTAAGCTTTGATGAAAGTCCTCCTAAACCTAGTGCACCCTTAGTAAATGATAATGGTTGTGAAGGAGATGCATTAGCCCAACATCTTAGAACCTTGGACTTAGGAACCCAATCTCTTACAAACAATGTAAAATCTAGTGATGCCCCTCCATGTTATGTTCCACAAGGAGTAGATGATCCTAACCTTAGAACATCTAGAGGCCATCCCGTAGATCAAATCATAGGTGACCTAAACCAAAGAACGACTAGATCACAAATCCATACCCTTTGTGCCTTTCACGCCTTTATCTCAGCCTTAGAACCTAAAAACATAGAAGAAGCTTTAGGTGATGAGGATTGGATAATGGCCATGCAAGAAGAGTTAAACCAGTTTACTAGAAATGATGTGTGGGACTTAGTTCCTTGCCCTAGCGGTCAAACCATTATTGGCACACGATGGGTCTTTCGTAACAAGGTAGACGAAAACGGTGAAGTCACCCGAAACAAGGCACGTTTAGTTGCCAAGGGGTACAATCAACAAGAAGGTATCGATTATGATGAAACCTTTGCACCAGTTGCAAGGTTAGAGTCTATTCGAATGCTTCTCGCTTTTGCAAATGCTAAAAATTTTAAATTATATCAAATGGATGTCAAAAGTGCTTTCCTAAATGGTTTTATAAATGAGGAGGTATATGTTTCCCAACCTCCCGGCTTTGAAAATTTTGAAAATCCGACGCATGTTTATAAATTAAAAAAGGCGCTTTATGGTTTAAAGCAAGCTCCGCGTGCGTGGTATGATAGATTAAAATCCTTTTTAATTACAAGTGGTTATATTATGGGTAAAATAGATAATACTTTGTTTGTCAAATATGCTCAAAATGATATTGTGGTTGTGCAAGTGTATGTTGATGATATTATCTTTGGTTCTACAAATGAAAATCTTTGTAATGAATTTGCTACAAAAATGACTAATGAATTTGAAATGAGCATGATGGGAGAATTAAAATTCTTCTTAGGATTGCAAATAAAACAAAGTGAAAATGGTACTTTTATAAGTCAGTCAAAATACTGTAAAGACATGTTGAAAAAGTTTAATTTTGAAAATGTCAAACCTGTTGAAACTCCGATGACCACTAATCTAAAATTATCTAGTGACGAAGAGGGAACCGATTTTAATGAAAAGATTTATCGTGGCATGATTGGTAGCTTATTGTATTTAACTGCTAGTAGACCTGATATCATGTATAGTGTGTGTTTATGTGCTCGCTTTCAATCTTCGCCTAAACAATCTCACTATGAAGCCGTCAAGCGTATTTTTAGATATCTTAGAGGGACTACGAATCTTGGACTATGGTATCCAAAACAACCCGAGCTAGAAGTAACTTGCTTCACCGATTCCGATCTTGGTGGCTCGATGGTTGATCGAAAAAGCACTAGTGGAGTATGTGCCTTTATAGGTCTCTCGCTTGTGTCTTGGTTTTCCAAGAAACAACATTCCGTAGCCTTATCCACTACCGAAGCGGAATATGTAGCCGCCGCGAGAGCGTGTGCTCAAGTTCTATGGATGAAGCACACACTTACCGACTTTGAGGTACGTCAATCCAAAATTCCAATTATGTGTGATAACTCAAGTGCTATAAACCTAAGTAAAAATCCCGTTTTACATTCTCGTACCAAACATATTGAGTTGCGACATCATTTTCTACGAGATAATGTTCAAAAAGGCCACATCGTGCTTGAAAAAGTTGATTCCGAAGACAATTTGGCCGATATTTTTACTAAAGCCCTAAACAAAAAATCGTTCTTTAAATTAAGACTTGGTTTAGGCATGCTTGAGTATAACCCATGAGATAATGCTACTCTCAATTATATGCATATTTTGAGGGGGAGCATCTCTCGAGGGGGAGCATAGCGTCTTTCTTAACCCTTTTTGCTTCGACAAAAGGGGGAGAGAAACCGAGTATGCTCTCGTGTTTAGCGGTTGTGTTTGTCATCATCAAAAAGGGGGAGATTGTTGGTGCAAGTGTGCCACATCTCTATATATTTATTTTGATGATTCCAAACACACCGTATTATTGTTTTTCTAACAATCTTATCCAAGTGTGCAGTTACTTGGACAACATGAAGATTTTATCTGAAGTTTCCAAGCCTGGTGTTTATGTCGTCATTATTTATATATATCTCATAATGATAAACACCCTAAAATAATATACCACTTGGATATTTCAAAAACCTAACCCAACTATTTCTTAAATTAATAAAATCCCTGATTTATCTATTTAAAGATTTTATCCTTAAAAATCAATCTTTCAAAATTTAGCCAAAAGGAATATGCTGATGTTTTTGGAAGTAAGGAAAAAGAACTCAGTTGCCTTTTTAAGCTATGGTCACTCCTGACGCAGGCACCTTTTTCAGGCGGTATACCGCGTGATGCTCGGCGGTATACCGCGGCACTGTTACGAGTTGCAGGCTTTTGCAGGTTGACTTACTTTTGGTCAGCCACTTTGTCAGGCGGTATACCGCGTGGTGTATGGCGGTATACCGCGGCTCTGCTACACCATGTTGCAGGTTGCTTTTGCAGGTTGACTTCCTTTTGTCAGGATCACCTTTTCTGGGCGGTATACCGCGCCCATATAGGCGGTATACCGCGGTGAACTTTTGACCGTTGCCACGTCCAGCTTAAATACATGCAGCTTCTCAGCATTTATGTTAAGACTAATAGACATTGAATACCTAGCTCAAAAAGGATTACTCAGCTCCTCATCTCATTTAATAACTTAATCAAGTTATAACTTTTTGAGTGATCAACCTCTCACAAATCCAAGTGTTATATTTATACAAGAGTGATTAATATTGTGAGATATATTCTCTTGTAAGTATTTGAATAGTGTGAGTGATTCACGTTCTCGAGCAAAAGCAAGAGATTTTATTATCATTGTATCAAGGTTTGTGTTCTACCATAAAGAACACTTATAGTGAATCAGTGTGTCGAGAAGTGTCTCGGCAAGTGGACTAGCCAGCCAGTTGGTGGTGAACCACTTTAAATCTCGGTGTCGGTATCAACATTCTCTACCCTTATCTCTTTATATTCCCGTTGTGCACTTAATTTTATTTATATATTTGTTGTGCATGCAATATTTATTGTTGATTTTGATAAGAGAATTTTTATTTGTGAAATATTTTTAAATACAACCTTTACCCCCCCCTAAGGTTGTCCTAACATGGTCGTTACATCCTCAAAAATCCTAAGAAATATACTGATGAGGAAAAACGTTTGGTTTCTCTCGACTCTAAGTTAAGAGCAATTATTGCACTCTCACTTCCTGATGAGGTCTATCACTCTCTGGTTAACTTTGAAACTGCTAAAGAAATGTGGACCACACTGTGTGTACTGTACGAAGGTACAGAGGAAGTGAAGAAATGCAAAAAGATTTCTCTCATAAGAAAGTATGAACCCTTCACTCATGAAAAGGGTGAATCTCTTCCCAGCTACTATAATCGTTTTAACTCTCTTTTAAATGATCTGAAGTTATTGGGCAGAGTATATGATAATGAGGAAGTCTTAAGCAAGTTCATGGATTGTCTTCCAGAATTTTGGGAGAATATATGTACTTGTATTAAAACTACCAAGGACCTTGAGTTCATGCCCTTAACTGTTCTTTATGGAACTCTCTTCAATTTTGAGCAAACAAAGTTACAAAGGAAATCTTTCGTCAAAGAGATAAAGAGCTCTTCTATAGCTCTTGTCAGCGAAAGCTCCAAGAAATCTCAAAATGTTCCTAGAATCACCTATCCGTCATCAGACTCTGACAATGACAGCCAAAATAACTCTACCCACCAAACGGAGGCATATCTTAGTGATGCTGATGATGAAGGTGAGGAAATTATGGTTGAACAATTGTCTGAAGAAATGGCAATGATGGCTGGCTCTAAGAACAAATTTCGTCCTTTCATCAAATCCAGAAATTTTAGAAAATCTTCATCTTCCAAGACTTCTTCTGATAAGTCAAATGAAGAGTGCTATAACTGTGGCAAGAAAGGACACTTTGCTTCTGAGTGTAGGAGCAAGCGTGTTACTAAGTCTAGGAACCCACCCTCTGACAAATATTCTTCAAAGAATGAGAAACCCAGAAATAATCCTTTCAAATCAACCTTTTCCAAAAAGGATTCCCAATCCTCTTCATTAGACCATCAGGAGCGCGCTGAGAAGTATAAAGCCAAGTACAAGAAAGAAAAAGAAAGGAGTGAGGGTATTGAAAGAAAAGGAAAAGGTCTAATGGCAGAAACTCATGACTGGGATGAAGAAGACACCTCTGATAGTGATTCTCACAATATGTGCTTCATGGCCATTTCTGAAGAGATGGAGGATTCTGAAAAAGCTACCTCTCCAATGGCTCTTGTGTCGACTGGGTGCTCGACAGCTTATGCTCAGGTACATCCTTTTAATAATATGACTGATAGTGAAAAGATAGATGCGTATGAATCTTTAACTAAAGACTTTTATTCTGTCAAAGATAGCAAGAATAGAAAATCTGCTCAAGTGAAAGAACTCAAATCTGAACTTGAAATTTGCATGTCTAAGCTTAAAAAATTTGAGGAAATCAAAACTGAGCTTGAGGACTTGAAAACAATAAATCATGTGATTTCAAAAGAAAAGAACTCCCTTTTTAAGAAACTTAAAAGAGAGCAAGAGGTTATGAGAAAATGGACAGATTCTTCAAAAAATCTTGAACAACTCTTTCAAAACCAAATCGGTGGAAATAGCAAAATCGGTCTAGGATTTGGCAAAGTCAATCCTGAAGCTTCTTCCCATGCACTTGTTCCTATCTCTAGTGTGTGGGATGATGCATCAGTTTCAAGTTCTTGTGATTCCATCTCCTTAAACTCTTTAGATCTGGGTGAAGCTTTAAAATATGGAATGTTTATTAAAGCAAAAGAGTCATCCTCAAATCAATCCTTTGAGAAACATGACTCAGATGAAGTTTCAAAACTCACCCATGATCTCTCAAAAGGATCAAACATTGATGAAGCCTCATCTTCTAACTCCTCAAAAGTCATCTTGCTGAAAAGATCAAACCCCACCGATGTCAACACCGATGATCCTCCCATACCTCTCCATGAGTTGTTAAAATCTATTCACATAGATGAATATTCTGAACCTAAGCCCTCAAAGATTCTCAAAAGAGAACCTCAAGTTCCCACAAAAAGTATTTCAACTTCTGTCAAAGGGAAATCGGTGGTCAAATCTGTGGCCAATTTCCATCCCAAAAGATTTACTCCAAAGAATTTTTCTGGTAACTTTTTTAGTCTTCAAATTCCAAGATCTGTGCTTTTGAAAAAATCAAAATCCAAAGAATCTTCCAACTCTCCAACACACACCTCTGACAAAGGAATTCTTGGATCCAAACCTTCTGCTTTGTTCCCTTCTAACAAGGTCATAAAAACTAATGTTAAAAGCCAAAACAGGAAAAGTGGTCATAGTATTAAAAAGGTTTTTATCTATAGAAAATGCTATAACTGTGGTGACACATTTCACATGGCTAAGGATTGTCCCAAGGAAAGAATAGATAGAACCAAAGACTCATTTTCATCTAACCCCAAAGGACCCATTACAAAATGGGTACCAAAGAACTAATCTGTGTGTGCATGCAGGTTTCTGAGCACCATCAAATATGGTATCTGGATAGTGGGTGCTCACGCCACATGATGGGAAACAAATCTCTTCTCATCAACTATGTGTCTGGAAAGGGTCCATCTGTCACTTTTGGTGATAACTCTAAAGGCTACACCAAAGGTTATGGAACTCTTACTAATGGATCTGTCACTTTCAATAAAGTGGCATTTGTTGAAGGCCTCATGCATAATCTTCTCAGTATTAGCCAACTGTGTGATCTTGGATATAAAGTTATCTTTGAACTTTGTATCTGTACGGTTGTGGACAAGAACTTCAACGTGGTGTTATCTGGAAAAAGGATGGAAAATGTCTATGTCATTGACATGGGACTAAGCAACAATTCATCCAACGTCTGCTTTGTGTCAGATGACTCATCCAAAAGGAACTGGTTGTGGCATAAACGTCTCTCTCATCTTAACTTCAAAACTCTCCACAAAATTTCAAATAAAGAATTGGTGACTGGTATGCCAAAGCTGAATTTTGTCAAGGAAAAGCTGTGTGATGCATGTGAGAAAGGGAAACTCACCAAACCATCTTTCAAGACAAAGCAATGCTCTTCCATCACCCTTCCACTGCAGATGTTGCACATGGACCTATGTGGACCTGTCAGTACTCCTAGTCTAGGAGGAAAAAGGTACATTCTTGTAATTGTTGATGAATTTACCAGATATACTTGGGTCTCTTTTCTCAGGTACAAAAGTGATGCTACTGAAGAAATCATCAATTTTGTCAAGAAAAATGAAGTTCTGAATGGCCAACTTGTTCGGTCAGTAAGAAGTGATAATGGCACTGAATTCAGAAACAGTGCTCTTGAAGACTTCTTTACTGAGAAAGGAATTTCTCAGAACTTTTCTGCAGTACGAACTCCACAGCAAAATGGAGTGGTGGAAAGGAAAAATAGAACTCTGTGTGAGGCTGCCAGATCCATGCTAAGTGAATCAAATCTACCTACCTATTTTTGGGCTGAAGCTGTTAATACTGCTTGCTTTACCCAAAATAGGTCGGTGATCTCTAAAAGGCATGATAAAACCCCATATGAAGTTTTTCATGGCAGAAAACCAAATACTGGCTTTCTTCATGTGTTCGGTTGTGTGTGTTTTATTCTAAATGATCGTGAAAATCTTGGGAAGTTTGATCCCAAAGCTGATGAGGGAATCTTTGTTGGATATTCCTTATCTTCCAAAGCTTATCGGGTGTTCAATCTCAGAAGAAAATGCATTGATGAGTCCATCCATGTCAAGTTTGATGATCTAAGATCTTCATCACTTTCAAATGATGAGGATGGATTACACAGATGGATCTCCTCATGCATAGGTGATGCTCCCATAGTTAACTCCATCGATACATCTTCCATTCCTTCAAATCCTTCTCCTTCAAGTAACCAAAATGGGTCACCATCTTTTTCTCCCACCGAAATTGACCAGCCCACCGAAACCATTTCTCACACTGATGCACTTCCTCCCACCGAAAATCTTCCTTCAACCATCTTACACCCCACCGAAAATCCAGTCTACCACCAAACCTCTGATCCCACTACTTCAACTCATCTCAATCCATATACTCCATCACCTTTACCCCTAGCCACAAAATGGACCAAAGATCACCCCATAGACCAAATCATTGGTGATCAGCAAGCAGGTGTCCAAACACGCAGAGGAGTTGGAAATATTTGTCTCTATGTGAATTTCCTCTCTCTTATTGAACCCAAAAAGATTGATGAAGCTCTAGCAGATCCCTGTTGGATCACTGCCATGCAAGAAGAGCTTTCTCAATTTGAGAGAAACAAAGTTTGGAGATTGGTCCCAGACCCCGAAAGAAGACAATCATTGGAACCAAATGGATCTTCAGGAATAAAATAGATGAAGATGGTACAGTTATCAGAAACAAGGCCAGACTAGTAGCTCAAGGATACATACAGGAAGAGGGCATTGACTATGATGAAACATTTGCCCCTGTTGCAAGACTTGAAGCTATAAGAATCTTTCTGGCTCATGTTGCCTACCGAAATTTTAGGGTCTTTCAAATGGATGTTAAAAGTGCCTTCCTCAATGGGGAACTTGTAGAGGAAGTCTATGTGAAACAACCTCCTGGCTTTGAAGACCCAGCTCATCCAGACTATGTGTTCAAACTTGACAAGGCTCTTTATGGTCTCAAGCAAGCTCCTCGTGCTTGGTATGACACTCTTGCCAACTTCCTTCTAAAGCATGGATATTCCAGAGGTAAAATCGACAACACTCTCTTCATCAAGGAAACCTCAGGTAATCTCATTCTTGTCCAAATCTATGTTGATGACATCATCTTTGGTGCCACTGATGAATCACTTTGTGATGAGTTTGCTTCTCTTATGATGAGTGAATATGAGATGAGCATGATGGGAGAGCTTACATTCTTTTTGGGCCTTCAGGTCAAACAAACTTCAGAAGGAATTTTTATAAACCAAAGTAAATATATCCGTGACCTTCTGAAGAAATTCAACTTTTTAGATAGCTCTCCTATGAAAACTCCCATGGCACCACCTTTGAAACTCAATGCTGATCTTAAAGGTGAATCTGTGGACATTACCCTTTATCGAGGAATGATTGGTTCTCTTCTGTACTTAACTGCTAGCGGACCGGATATTATGTTTGCTACCTGTCTATGTGCCCGTTATCAGGCCAATCCTAAAGAATCACATTTAAAGGCTGTAAAACGGATTTTTCGGTATCTTAAGGGTACCTTGCACCTGGGTCTTTGGTATCCCAAAGACTCAGGTTTTGAACTAATTGGGTATTCAGATTCTGATTATGCAGGTTCCCAGATTGATAGAAAGAGTACTACAGGAAGCTGCCAACTTCTTGGTGGTAAATTGGTAAGTTGGTCCAGCAAGAAACAAAACTCTGTGTCAACCTCTACTGCTGAGGCTGAATATGTAGCTGCTGGAAGCTGTTGTGCTCAAATCCTATGGATGAGAAACCAACTCAGGGACTACAATCAATTCTTTTCTAAAGTCCCAATTCTGTGTGATAACTCCAGTGCAATAGCTATTGCAAACAATCCTGTTCTTCACTCCAGATCTAAACACATAGATATAAGGTATCACTTCATCAGGGACCACATTTCCAAAGGTGACATTGAGCTGCACTTCATTCCCACCGATTTGCAACTTGCTGATTTATTCACTAAACCCCTTGATGAAACCAGGTTCAACTTTCTAATAAGTGAACTTGGAATGTGCAATCTACTTGATTAAAATGCGTTTTTATTTTCCACCGATCTCACATCGGTGGACAATCCCTTCTACCGAAATGTGTGTTCTTCTCTTCTTCTATATCTTCACCGATCTCTCATCAGTGGACAAACTTCTTTGTGCTTCTACCCCGATTTCATTTCTACCGAAATCCCTCGAAGTCATACTTTCCTCCCTTTCACCGAAACTTCAATTCGGTGGAAGCATCCCACAGCATTTCCACCGACACACTTTCACACCCTTCCACCAAATTCTCTCGTCACATGATTCGGCAGAATCAAGTCAACACCGAAGGTACTCTCTTCTCTTCTACCGAAATCTTAATTCGGTGGAATCATCCAACACCAAAGGTTTTCTCTTTTCTTCTACCGAAATCGAAACACGGTGGATTCTTTCGTCTAGCCCTTCCACCAAAATTCAAATTTCACACCGACTCTCATCATCGGTGAGACTTCGGTACTGTGTCCTCCTAATAATCTCTGATTTCTTTTTGGTTCCTTATCCAATACTTTTCCCCATGCCATCTTGAGTCCACAAAACCCTAAAAGTTGTCAGTGATGTGTGACCTTTCCCCTTCCAGCCGTCTTTTTCACCAAATCCCCAAAAACAATCATCATTTCTTTAAAAACATCCATCCTCTCTCACCTCTATATATACTCATCCAACCCTACTTTTTCCCTCTCATTTCTTTCACATGAAACTTAAAACCCTTCTTCTCTCTTAACTCTCTAAACCTTCGATACCCATTTCAATGGCATCCTTCAGATCCGCTGTTCCCACTCGATTCGAAGACCTCAAGTTCAATGCATGCAATCACGTTGCCCGCTTCGATTACGACTCATCTCATCCAGAGTTCTCTACGGTAACCAAGTTTCTCACCCGATCTCCTCTCCTCCATGCTTTCACCTGCAACCCTAAAATGATCAAAATGCTCATTGGACAGTTTTGGTTAACGTGTGTTTACGACCCCTCTAATGAAGCCATCCACGCCTCCATTCTCACCTACGACGAAGGCGATCACGACCTTACCTTTGGGGTCAATGATGTTCGCCTAGCTCTCAAAATCCAAGCCTTTCCTCAATATGATGATTTTCATGTCAACAACATATTTGAAGACGTCGTTCAAACTCTTGGGTATGTTATTGATGATTCATCTAGAAAGGGCCCCGACACTCTCCTTCGAAGCAAAATGGGCGGCATATGGAATTTTTTCTTTGCCCATATTATCCATTGTCTCTCTCGCAAGACTAGTGGGCACGATCAATCGCCATCATATATCACGAAGCTCGCTCATGCCCTCATATTTCAAAGGAAAGTCGACTTCGCTCAATACTTCTTTTCTGAACTTGTCGAGGTAATCCAGTATCCCAAGAAATGCTATGTTGCATATCCTCGTTTCATCTCGATGCTCATTCAACATAAACTTGCTAAAGCTTTGGATACCGATCGCAACTCATCTTCTCCTCGATTCACATATGACTGGTCGTCTCCGCTCGTTGGCACCAAAACTCTAAATGTTAAACCGCTCGCAACCGATCGCCATTTACGACCAGGTATGATTTCTTTTGCTCTCTCTCCCGAACTTCATTGGGGTGATGCGGAAATTCCCGGGTTTCGTCACCTGGAAATTCCCGAGGTGACTCCAAATGTCGTGGCCCCTTCTCCCCATCCTCGAGTAAAGTCCGGTGGCGCTAAAAAGAAACAACAAAAGGCCACCGACACCTCCGCACCCGCTTCTAGAACCACGCCAACAAGAGAACCCTTGTCGGCTTCCCCGGTTCAAAAACCTTCTAAGCGGAGGCACTCATCATCCCCCCCGAAATCTTCTCTGAAAAGATCTCGGGTACTTTTGACTGAACCATCCCATTCGAGAGAATTTGTTAAACCCACAACCGACTCCTCTGTGGTCTCTCTAAAGACCACAGTTGTAGAAAAGGAAGTCCCTACATTTGCCTCTTCACCCACTTCTTCGGGTAAAAGAGATGACTTCGAGTCCTCTTCCCTCGAAGGAGTAGATTTGACACTTCACGGCCTTTCACCCGGTCAGTTTATGATCGATGATGATGCACAATCCAATCAGGATTCCCCCCCATTACATCCCCCCCCGAGAGACTTCTTTGATTTTCTTTTGGAGGACACTGGTTCTCCCCGAATCATCCCGTTCACCAAAGAAAATCCCACCGAGACTCCCTCACCGAAACATCAGGTTTCCCATCGGCGATCTCCTACTCCACACCGATCGCCTACCCCACATAGATCACCAACACCGATTCGGGAGGATTCTCCACCACCGAGAATTCTCTATGCCGATGAGTTAGCAGTTTTCCTCCCACATCGGCCTACAGAAACTGATCCCCTACGCTACCGATCTTCTTTCCCAGAAATCGGTGGTTATGTTTCCACTCCCCAAGGCCAACACTCTACTTTTCTACAATCTACCATTTCTTTAATCTCCCAGGCCAACTCTAGAATTTCAACTCTTGAGACTAAGTTGCCTCAATTACTTTTCAACGCCATCACCGATGCCCTTAAACCAATAAATGACTCTCTTGATACTTTGTCTTCATAGGTGGAATTCCTCGCAAAAACCTCCTCCACCGAAATGTCTGAATGGGAAATGAGCTTGGGTGATTTCTCTCTGGTTCCCGATTCCATGTCTACAAGCTTGGCCTCTCTTCACTCCAAATTCGATAAAGTATTTTATGAGATGGGTTTTAAGCTTCCGGCTGTTGCTGAGGGGGAGAAAACCACTTCTACACCAAGAAAACTTCCTACTCTTAAGAAATCTACCAGCAACAAGCCTCCACCGAAAACCCCTTCTCCTCCGAAAGCATCGCCGATTCATACAGGTACCACCGAATCCATCACTTCACCGAAAAACATATTCCCTAAGGTCGTGGAAGTGAATGAATCATCTGAGGGGGAGCAATCAAGCAAAGCTCCCAAAGATAAAGGAAAGAAGGTAATTTCAGCCGAAGACTTGGCAAAGGAAGAAAAGAAGAAGAAAGAATTGTCTAAGCATGGGGCAAGACCTGAAGGTGCTGAAACTCTAAAACTCAAGCCTCCTACTCGAACAACTTCCACCGATCTCGGCCTTTCTCCTCAAGAAATTGAGGAAGCTAGACTTGCCCAAATAGCTTTGGATAAATCTAAGGCTCTATCCATGAAAGCTGCCGAAGAAGAAGCTGCCAAAGTAAAGTCCACTGATGCCATCCAAACTCAAAAATCGGTACTAAGTGCATTTGAAGAAGAAAAGAACGAAGAAATTGCCTGGTACAAAAGAACCATGCACCACTGAATGAGCACAGCCAAAATCACAAGTGCCAAAATTGCTACTTCCAGAGTCAACCCAAAGGATATCAGGCTAATCATTAACAGAGATGATGGTTCGTTGAAAAGCTTGACAGATGTCTACCTCAAGAATTTCGGCCTCACTGAATGGTTCGAAATCTCTCAACATCTTGTCAAAAGCCCAAACCCGAAGAAGGACACATTCATCAAATGCATTGAAGGTTTGATGTATAGGATGAAGGAGATCAAAAGAAAACACAACATCATCCTTTCCACCGATGAAAGGGCCAAACTTCAATCAATGAAAGAAGACATTCGGGTTCCCAAAGTCAAGAATCCCATAGACAAAGTATTCAAAGAGATGGCATCTGAAGGAAAGATTCCAAATGTCAGCAACCTGAATCTATTCCTTCCTACCTCGGTACCACATCCCTCTACAACTCTGAGCCTTGCACCGATTCCGGGGCTTTACTTCAATGATGGTTTCGGTCAAAGATCCTTCATCAGATTTGCTCAGATTTCCATTGCCGATACTCTGTTCCTTCAAGGTATCTACAACCTATTTCCTTACATTCCCGAAGCTCAACCCTTCTTCAAAAATGTGACGGATGAAATCAAACGAAGGCAAACCACCGAGAAATAGGTTCTCTCCTTTACTTTGGTACTTGTAAAGAGTTTGTTTCTCATTTTGTAAAAATGTACGAGAAAACTTATCTTAATACAAGTATCTCTCTATTTGAATTTTATTTCGGTACATATCCTTACATGTAAATACTGTACATAGTATACATACTCATACTAAAAGAAAAAGATAAAAAAAACAAAAAAAAATGGTCTATGTGAAAAGAACCCAAAAAGAGTAAAAAGGGTCAAAATGCATTTTTTTCAATACTCTTAAAATATTCAAAGAAAGGAGCTCAAATTCAAATAGGGGGAGATTGTTGGGTCACCAAGGATTTGAAATTGACTCACCGATGTTTTCCCTAAAACTCCTACTTAGAATATTTTAGTTTGGTTCTTTTAATGACTTGTACAAAATAGCAAATGTTCGGTGAAGTCGAAGATCAACCGAAACCAAGCTTGAAGACTCTCTACTTGTGGAAAATAGAAGACTCTTCTCAACAAACAAACAAGTCATCACCACCGAATTGTTTTCACAATTTCGGTGGCCATGATCACCACCGAATTGTTTTCACAATTTCGATGGCCATGATCACCACCGAATTGTTTTCACAATTTCGGTGGCCTTCATTTCCACCGAAGAAACTCTCAATATTTTCGGTGAACAGCTTCCACCGATATGCTTCTTAAACTCGGTAGGAACTTTGTGGAAGTGGTACTTCTTTACAGACGATTTTATATATTCTTGACAATATTATCGGTGGAACTCCTTCGGTGATATTGTCTTGAATACTCATAAAGAAGATCATTTATTTCGGGACAAAATCTGATACAAGGCAAAAGTAACATTTTGTCTTATTATCTTTTTAGAAGATGTCCTTTCAGCATGGCTTCTATTCCTGGTTTCAAGAAAAAGGTGATAGTGACTTATCAGCCTTTTAGAAGTCCACTGGTACTTTTCCAAAGACCATTGGTACGTTGCAAGTATCTTGAGGATAATAGTACCATGCATTTAATGCTCAGTACTTTATCCTCACTATAAAAGGAAGATGAAGACTCCATGCAAATCACGCTTTCTGGATTTCTCTCAGTGCAAGATTTTCATATTGCTTAATAACCTTATAGCTTTGTTCTAAGTGTTCTTAGTTGTTGTGTTAGTATACTTTGTGTAAGATTGTTAGAATAGTTTATCTGTTTTTTTCCGCAACAGTCTTAAGTTTCTATATGTAATTCTTGTTGAAAGTATTTCAATAAAAGAATTAAAATTGTGAAAATTTTGAGTATTGTATTCAACCCCCCCTTCTACAATACTTGTTAAGCCATCTGGGAGTAACAGCAAACTAACAAAATGAAGACATTTTATAGCCTCCATTGCGTTAAATGCACTCTTCCAACTTTAACATGTGTCTTCATCGGATTTGTTGATCCATGCATGCTTGTACTTTTAACTTCAACCTTTCAGTGACCAGACCGGGGCGACTGTTTACCAAAAACACAGGTCTCCACAAAGTCGTAAGACCATGTATGGGGGGCTGATGTCTGCCCATGTTGATGTAGACAAGTGTTAGCCCTTCCCATCCCTTCGTATGCAGAGGAAACAGTAAAGTATGATTGTTGGGTCACCAAAGATTTGAAATTGACTCACCGATTTCACTCCTAAAATATTACTTTGAATATTTCACTTTGGTTCTTTGTGATGACATAGACAAAACAACAAATGTTCGGTGAAGTCGAAAATCAACCGAAGTCAAGCTTGAAGATGCTATCATTGTGGAAGTGAAAGTCACTCTTCTCAACTAAGTCTAGTCATAGTCTACCAATCCTTCTTGTGAAAATCGGTGGACATACCCACCGATCCTCTCCCATGATCGGTCAACAAGTCCCACCGATAAGAGCCTTAAATCGGTGGGAACATGGTGCTTCTCATGCTCAGTTCTTATCAAGGATTCTCACCAACCTCAAAGTCCAAATCGGTGGAATGCTTCTTGGAAGACAAAATGAGAAGATCATTTATTATGGGACAATATCTATTGTCAAGTAAAAGTGACTATTTGTCGTTTTATCTATTATCAGATAAAGTCTCAATCAGCATGGGTATTCTTCCTGGTACTAAGGAAAAAGGTGAAAAGGACACTTCAACTTTTCAGAGTCAACCCCTACTCTCAAATCTCCAGATGACAAGTGTCCTAAGCATTTAATGCTTCATGCACTATATAAAGAGGAAGGAGCTCCCATGCAAAATTACGCTTTCTGAAGAATTATCTCAGTGCAAGTTTACTTCATCTCCTCCAGCCTTTATAGCTTTAAAATCTTTGTGTTAAAGTTGTTTTGTTATTTCTGTTTGCTTTGTGAAAGATTGTTAGAATAGTTCATCTGTTCTTTCCGCAACAATCTATAGTTTCTATGTGTAATTCTTAGTTGAAGTTTTTCAATAAAAGAATTAATTAAGTAATTTTTGTGTATTGTATTTAACCCCCCTTCTACAATACTTGTGCTAGCCATTTGGGACTTACAATGACTAACATTGATAAAATAATATTTAGAACATACTTTGGTTGACATGCTTTTGCATGTTCCGATACTAGGATGTGATTCAGGAAGAGTTGGTGAAACAAACTTTTTGAACAAGTTTGTACTTTGAAATCCAACTTGTCAGTTGTAGTATTTGTCATCCTACAAAGTGACTGTATCTTGAATTGCTCTTCTTTTTGGATAGATGACAAATCAATCTGCTTTGGTGACAATCTGACCACTCTTCAACTGATATTTGACTTTGTTGAAGGCTTTTTGCTTTTGGATCAATTAAGATAGTTACAAAACTTTTACAAGTAAAAATCATATTTTGTCTATTCTAAAGTAAAAGTTATACAACAGTTTCCAGATATAGACAAATATAAAAAATATTGTCGAATATTAAATGTTTGGAATAATTCAACCGAGTAGTTCAATCTGATGAGTTTGAGAATCCAATGATTGCATAAAAGCTTCCAGCGGATTTCAATCTTTATTCTAAAACATTTAACGCGATGGTTGTAAATCCAATGGTTGTATGGTAGTTTCTACTTTAAGTGTTTATCAGGTTTAAACCTTGTTAATGCCAAAAATCATCCAAAAGGATAACTTAAGGTTGATGTGAAATTTAACAACTAAAGAAAGGGATCTCAAGACCAATCAACACAATCGCGATAAAAAGTAAATAAAGACAAGAGATTTGGTGACGCAGAAAACCCAAACGAGGGAAAAACCGCGGTCGACTTGTGAGAGTCGACGGTGCACTATGATCGCCAAACAGGGGCGAAAGTCCTTTTGTAACAAGTGTTTTGTGTACAACAGATTACAATAAGAGAAAAAGTAATCTTAATTGTAAGAAAAAGTCGTGCGTCGTGCGTAAATCGTGCGAAATAAGCTGTTGTCGTGCGATTCGAACTGTTGTCGTGTGAAACTTGCATTAGCGATGTGTGTTCGAATGCTTAGATTGTTCACGATTATGTCCGAGTCGGTGAAGACTTTGATTGCGATAGACGCGACGTTCGCGGATCTTGCGCATCTGGCGACGATGTCCTCTGTATCCACGTCGACCCTTTCGTCAGCCGTCGGGGGCAAGGGTATAAGGACGGGAGAGGGTGAGGAGGAAGTCATGACGATCAACTTTACGTTGTCGTCGATCCTCTTGACTGACTGTGTCCTTGACAGGACGAAGTCATTTCCGCATCTGGGGAAATATCAGCTCTTATCTTTCAAGGAGCGTTTTCAAAAGATCTCCATCGAAGAGACGGGATCGCGTTTAGCTGGACTAGCGTTCTTTGTGAGTTTTCTTTCGAAACTCATGTTCCCAATATTTCCACCGAATGTTTGTTTAACATACCCCTTTTGTATTTTACAGATGTTTCAATCTTCTTTTGTTAGATACACGAATATAGTGGAGATGTTGGACTGGAAGTCGACCGTCGAGAAGATCATATTCCTTCCTCTAACCTTAACATTAATCTTAAGAGCCGCATTCTGAAAATGTCGCGGCGTAGGGCGTCAGATAACACCTAACATACTCGTTTGATCCTTGCATTAGCTTCTTAGCGTGTTTTCGGGTACGACAAGGACTCGAAGGTCGAGACTGAGCATACGATCGACACTCTTCTCTAGATTTAGGAGATGCTATATTTTTTAACTTTGTATACTCGACCGTCGGTCGTTCCTATGTAATCGTTCATTTCGTAAATGAATTTCATCCTTTTGTCGAATTTTTATTTCGATTTACATATGTCGTAGATAGATGTAATATCAACCGTATAACCTTGTTAAGTATAGAACGAGCGAAGAATCGTGCGACTTAGGCATTCATAGCAATATAACGATTGAAATATCATACGTTTGACTTGTATTGATAGGCTCAATTATTGACGTGTTAGAACGTACAAAATTTTTCTGAATCCAGAAACTCAGATCGAGAGGTCGCTCAAACCTTATGATCGTGTAACCAAATTTCATGATGAAATTTGAATCATGTGCCCCTGTGATAAAACAATTAAGTTGCATGAGAGGAAGGTGATTTTAGAAAAAATACTTTTTCAAGTGCGTCGCATTCCAACTGCGTGGGATTTCTTGATTGTCGAGAGTATGGAGTCGATAGGCTCCTTTACCAACGACTTCGGAGATGCGGTAAGGACCTTCCCATTTAATAGAAAGCTTGCCGACATTGAGTTCTTGAGTGTTTTGGAACACTCGACGGAGGACGTAATCGCCTTCTTGAAAGACTTTGACTTTGACGTGTTTATTGAAATGTCGCTCGACTGCTTGCTTCTGAGATGCCATTCTGATCAAGGCTGATTCTCTAAGCTCCTCGAGGGCGTCGATATCATAATTTAAATCAATCATGTTGTGGTCGACGGAAGTATGCCTCGAAGTTGGGAGCTGGACTTCGATTGGCAGGACTGCTTCGCAACCGTAGACGAGAGAGAAAGGGGTTTGTCCTGTGGACGTGCGCGGTGTCGTGCAATTTACCCATAGGACTGAAGGGAGTTCTTCGACCCATCTTCCTTTTGCAGCTTTTAACCTTTTCTTGATCGAAGCTATAATGGTCTTATTACTTGATTCAACAAGTCCGTTCGCTTGAGGGTATCTGGGAGTCGAGGTTGTTAACTTGATACTCCTGTCTTCGCAAAATTGTTGGGTCCTATCGCTTATGAATTGGGATCCGTTGTCACTGACGATTTCGGATGGAATCCCAAATCTTCATATGATGTTAGTCTGGATAAAAGAGACGACTTCCTTGTCCCTGATTTGGGAAAAAGCAGCCGCCTCAACCCACTTGGAAAAATAATTGGTGAGTACAAGGAGGAATACCTTTTGCCCCGGGGCCGGGGGTAGCTTGCCGACAATATCCATTCCCCACCTCATGAAGGGCCATGGGATAAGTGTCGAGTGCAAAGGTTCAGAGGGTTTATGTGACATACCTGCATGTCGCTGACAAGGGTCACAGTTCTGGACGTACTTGACGGCGTCTTGTCGCAATGTTGGCCAAAAATACCCTTGTCGAGAGATACGATTAGCCAAGCTGCGACCACCGGAATGATTGCCACATTCGCCGTCGTGCATCTCGTGAAGGATTTTTTGGACCTGACTCTTGCTAATGACGCATCTTAGGTTTAATCCTGTCGATGATCATCGATAGAGCTTATCTCCAATTATGGTGTATTTAGATGCTTTGAATCTGATCTTCTGGGCTTCCATCTTGTCTTCTGGGAGTTGGTCGTGCATAAGGAAATTTCGGATGTCGCACGACCAATCATCTTTTTCGTCCTCGATCTGGACGACATCGATGTTTTCGATAGACGATGTCGCCAGATGGATCATGGGAATAACGTCGAATATGGGTTCGACTAAAGCAGACCCGAGATTTGCTAAAGTGTCGGCTTGAGTATTCTGGTCTCTCGAGATTTGTTCGATAGAAAAAGATTTAAATTTTTCGGATTTCTCTTTTGCTACCTTCAGGTATGCTGTCATTTTTGAATCTTTGTCCGCGAATTCTCCATTGATCTGGTTCACTACCAGGACAGAGTCGCTTTTGACATGTAACGCAGTTGCCCCCGAGTCGTAGGCCATATTCATTCCTATGATCTGGGCTTCGTATTCAGCTTCATTGTTGGTAGTCTTGAAATCGCATCGAACTGAGTATACCATCTTGCCCCCCTGTGGCGACTTTAAGACGACGCCTAGTCCTGAGCCTCTAATGTTGGATGACCCATCGACGTGTAAGATCCAGGGCACATCGTCGTGAGTCGCCACAGTCGATACCTCGAGCTCTGCTTCTTTCTCCAATTCAGGGCTGAAGTCAGCAATGAAGTCGGCCAAGGCTTGCGACTTGATCGCGGTCCTGGGCTTGAAGTCAATGTCGTAGCTGCTGAGATATATGCTCCATTTTGCTAAGCGACCTGTCAACACAGGTTTTCTTAAGACAGACTTAAGAGGGAAGTTAGTTATGACGGTAATGGGATGCGACTCAAAATAATGTCGCAGTTTTTTAGCAGCTGTGACTAGCGACAAGAGCAATTTTTCCATAGAGGAATACCTGGTTTCTGCGTCCAGAAGAGATTTACTTACATAATAGATTGGCAGTTGCTGTTTTTCATCTTCTCGTGCTAGGACAACACTTACCGCGTTTGGGCTAACAGCCAGATATAGTTGAAAGGTTTCATGATCGCGAGGTTTCGACAATAAGGGAGGCGGCGTCATGTATTCTTTGAGGTTTTGCAATGCCTGTTCATGATCGTCGGTCCAGTCGAAGCCTCTGTTTTTCCCGAGGACGTTGTAAAATAGGTGACATTTATCTGAAGATCAGGAGATGAACTTGTTTAGAGCTGCTACCCGACCAGTGAGCCTTTGGACTTCTTTGAAATTTCGAGGAGATTTGATCTCGACAATGGCTTTGATCTGGTCGGGATTGGCTTCGATGCCTCGGCGAGTGACCATATATCCTAGGAAATTTCCAGCACTGACGCCAAAGGAACATTTCGTCTGGTTGAGCTTCATGCTATACTTTCTAAGGATATCAAACGATTGCCTCAGATGCTCGACATGGTCGATCGCTTGTTTTGACTTGACCAGCATGTCGTCGATATACACCTCCATCGTGTCTCCGAGATGGTCTTTGAACATTTTATTCACTAGACGCTGGTAGGTAGAACCTGCATTTTTAGTCCGAAAGGCATAACTTTATAACAGTAAATACCTCGGTCCGTCATAAATGCGGTTTTTTCTTGGTCCTCGACGTGCATTAAGATTTGATTATATCCGGAATAGGCATCCATGAACGTTAGTAGTTCGTGCCCCGCTGTCACGTCGACCATGGCGTCAATATGAGGTAATGGAAAAGGATCTTTTGGACAAGCTTTATTGAGGTCTGTGAAGTCGATACAGACCCTCCACTTTCCATTCTTCTTTGCTACAACCACGACGTTAGCAAGCCAATCGGGGTATTTTACCTCTCGAATCTTCCCTGTCTTGAGAAGGTTGTCGACTTCGTCATTTATCACCTTATTCCTTTCAGGAGCAAATTTCCGTCTCTTCTGCTTGATAGGTTTGAACGATGGGTCGACGTTGAGCTTGTGAGAGATGACGTCAGGATCTATGCCGACCATATCTTCATGCGACCAGGCGAAACAATCAGCATGTTCCTGCAAAAAAGATATTAACTTTTCCCTGAGGCAAGGATTGAGAGACGACCCGATTAAGACTTTTTGGTCAGGCTTGCTTGAATCTAGAATGACTTCCTCCAGGCGATAATCGTTGACTGCTTTAAGTGCATCTTGTGCATTTTCGAGTCCTTCATGTGCTGGGTCAGCGGATTGTTCGTTATTCGCCATTTTCCTGAAACAGAGAACAGAAGAAACTCCAAGAAAACGTAAGTAGGACGCACGTTTGTCGAAGATTTTCTCTAGATGGGGTCCCACGAATGGCGCCAAACTGTTAATGCCAAAAAGCGCACCAAAGGGACAACTTAAGGTCGATATGGACTTTAACAACTAAAGAAAGGAATCGTTCGACAAAGGCGTGCGACAAAGACAAAAATGTAAATGAGACAGAGGATTTGATGACGCGGGAAAAACCTCAACGAGGAAAAAACCTGCGGACGACAATGGATGTCGTCGCTGCACTATGGTCGCCAATCAGGGGCGATGTCCTTGGTGTTCTGGGTGTCGATCGTACAGAGATTACAATACAAATGAAGGGAAAGACTTTGAAATGTAAAGTACAAGTGTTTAAAATGTAAAAACAGTGTGCGTCGTGTGTGAAAACAATGTGTAAACTGTTGGTCGAAAGTGAAAGTCTTGCGTCGAGAGCGATCTTCTATGAATGATCCCTTTGCTTCGAATGAATATTCTTCGAGTGTTTGCGTTTGCTTCTGTTGTTCGATGTTCGATCGTTCAGTGTTCTATCTCTCTTCCTGTATTATTCGATGTCTTGAAACTGAGGATTGAACTTGGGATTTATAGTCTTCGGATGATTTTAATTGAACCATTAAGATCTTTGATGATTGTTGTAACGGTCGTCGTCTTCAATGTGGGATTAGATGCTCATAACTGATTTCGTCGGTTATAGCCGTTGTCCATTAATGACTTTGACTCCTGCATTAATCACTGAACAAATATAACAGTCGTATAACGCGTTAGTCAGTCGAGGTCGCATGATTCTACGCGACGGTCGTGCGAAGTAGGCGACGTCGAGGTCGAGTGTCGTGAAGAACTCTCGACTTACCTTTTAGGAGGGACGACGGAGGTTTTTTGGGTCTTCGTCGGGGCCTTATATTAATACAGGATATAGTTCATAACATGTGTCTTACCTTTTCTGGTCGTGGTCAAGACTGGTGAAATTTTGCCCAAACAATGGGTCCGTTCACAGTGGAGGACCTTTTGGCCTCCCACATGGTTAAGGTGGACAACTACCACCGATATAGCCTGTTCTCCAAGTACAAGGGAGCTCAGGTCCTGGTGTTGGATACCCAGGTGAACGACCGTGGGTGGAAGGCCCGATACGTCTTTGGCAAGACGCAGTCGTTGGATCTCCTGGAGGAGGACACGACGTGGGTCTCTTCCGGATGGAACACCAATAGTAAGTCATTCTTTCCACTTGTCGTACATTATTTTTTGAATCGTACGTTTTAGCTAACCGTGTGTTTCTGTTTCAGCCATCACGTTCCCCGATGCTGGCGTTTCCAAGGAGACGGAGGCGAAGATCGAAAAATTCTGGATGTACAATCCGGAAGACAGATCTTTCTTCGTCCAACGCGGCCTCAGGGACGAGGGATCGGATGACGAGGTCGTCGAGCTTACAGGGACGAAGATCCCCGTAGGAGAAGAAACAGAGAGAGAAGAGGAAGAAGATGAGCCAGTAGGTAATTTATCGTACGTTTTACCCGGTATGTCGTGCGTTTTGCTTATCTCTTTCCTCTTATCGTATCTCTGTCGTTTTGCAGGTGGGTCGGGCGATGTGCCTACCCCTGATGTGTAGAAGAAGAAGGCCCAACTCCTTTTGGCTCGTAAGGCCAAGGAGTTGAAGCGAAAGGTTCCCCCACCCCCGTCGTCGGGGGTAGAAAAGTACAAAACGGTTCTCCAGAGGGAACCGTCGTCGAAGGGTGGTGACTCGTCTAAGGTCGCCACTTCCAAGAAGACGAAGACACCATTGAGAGTTATTGATGCGACTCTGGTGAGTGTGTCCCCTCCTTTGACCGAGGAGGTCGTTCCTTCTCCCTCGTCGGCCGACAAGGGAAAAGGGAAGATGACGGAGGAATCCAACGGGACGATGACGGTGAATTTCACACTGCTGTCGAACTTCGTGGCCGGGGAAGAGATGGATAGCAATAAGATCTTCCCTGATCTGGAGAAATTCCTCCTGCCGTCCTTTAAGGAGCGACTGGAGGACGTCACGGTCGACAACATGGGGTCGCACGTCGCAGGGTTAACCTTTAAGGTACGTACGGTTTATTTGCTTAATGCCTTTTATGTCGTTCTGTCGCTTGTTTTTCTGACGTTTGTGTATTCATGCGCTATAGGAGTTCCAGACTTCTCTTTGCTTGTATGCCCATATGGATAAGATCCGTAGGGTTGCTCCCATTGCCTTGGAGAAAATGCGCAAGGCTCAAGAGGAAACTCGCGTGGCAAGGGAGCAGGAGAAGCTGGCGATGGAAAGGGTCGAGAGCCTTTCGGCGAGACTCGACGAAGCTCAAGACTTCTACGTGGCGTCGATGAACGCGAAGGAAGACCTTCAGCGCCATCTGAGGGAGACCCTTGAGAAGTCCTCTGCGACTGAGGCAGAGTTAGGAGCGACTAAGGGCTCCTTGGCCGAGAGCGAAAAATAGGTCGAGGACCTTAATTCGCTCGTCGAGGCGAAAGAGGGGGAGATCGTGTCCTTAGAGGAGCGAATCCAATCGTTTGAGGCTCTGACCCGTCTGAGGGTTCGAGCGGCGATCATGCATCGACATATACGGGGGTTAAACCCTATGGCCGGAGCCGAAGAAGAGGTCGCCACTTACTTGGAGCAGGTCGGGGACGAGGAAGACCTCGACCAAGAAGACATGCTCGAAGAAGAGGACCCGACGGACGCTGAGGTCGATGTAACTGGTGATGACGCCACTTTTTGGCGTTATTTTCAGTTCTCAAACCAATGAGATTGGCTTGTGTTGATAGCAAATAAGCGAGATTTTATGGTTTATCGAGTGAAATGTGCAGGTTATCTAAAAGGCAGTGATCATCGAGAAAAGAAGCTGAAAAGAGCCCAAAAAGAGCCAAAACGAAGCCCAACGGAAGCCCGAGATCCAAGCCCAAGACCCGCACTCGAACCAGGACCCGAAGCTGACCCGCGCACCTCAGGAACACGCGCGACCTATCCCACGGTTTGCAAGTCGCGGCACAAACCGCGGGTGTCTCTGTTCCATCTTTTAAGTTTGGCGTTTTCCGGATTTTAGGTCAGACTGGACACACGACGAACGGCAGCGACTTGGGGGCGATTTTCAGAGCTTTTTCGGAGGTTTTGGAGCCACGGTAGAGGATCAATCGAGGAGACGTTCAGCACGCAAGTATATTCGAGCACGAGAGAAGGGAGTCCACCATTACACTTGTCACGTTCATTATCATTATGTTTGCACACGTTTTTCCATCTTCTTTCTTTATGTTCGAATCCACCACCAACATGAACTAATATTTAGATGTTGGGGGTTGGAATGAATTTGGTTTAAGCATGTGAACATATGACTTGAGATTTTTATCAGTTTGCCTATTTTAATGAAGCATGTAATTTGGTTTTTAATGCCTTTGTGAGTTTAGCTAGCTTCCAATTGCTTTGTTGTTTTCAATTAAGTTTGAGAGAATTAATTGATAACTAGAACTAGAAATGGCATGCCTAAGGTGAGAAATTGGTGATAGAGATATACCAAGTAAGCCTTAGTCCCGTTAAATCTTGTTGATCCAAACCCTCAGTGATTTGAAAATGACCCTCTCTTTTATACTTAGTGAAAATTGTAAGTAAACAATATGTATCAGAGTTTCACTATCGCTGATAAGTACTAAGATCTTACAGTACCGCTGATAGGAACTCTCGCTCTTTAGATTAAACATTCAGTGAAACTGTTCACCATTAATGCTCTGAGTCTGTTCAGTCATTATGATGATCGCTGATAAGTTAGTTGTTTACTTATGATCCCTGAAGACAAGTTTCACATCAACAAAGGTTCTACGCTGAAGTCGAAGATCAAGCTCAAGAACCAGCGACAAGTCTCCTAATGAACTAATGCGGATCAGCGAAGACTCAGATTTGTCCAATCAACGTGAAGTATCAAGTACAAGACTTTAGCTATCGCTGAACTCTATCATTCGCTGATATGAAATGATAGATCGCTGAAACATCGAAAAGCTGATCATAAAGTCTTCCGTACAAAGTACTTTTGTCTTAACCACCCTTGCACGACTCCGTACGAAATGTCAGAAAAGAACCTCCGACTATCTGAAATCGTACAACCACTCTGATACTACACTGTTCATCCATGCGGCTACTAAGGTTGTCAACAAAGGTTAATGACATGCAACCAACCAGCTGATGGCACGTGTAAAGTGTATACTGACTTGCATTAAATGCATGCAGTATATAAAGAGATGAACCCACTTCATTTGAAGTAACTTGCTAACTCTGGACAAGTTCAATCTCTTATCTCAAGATAGGTTATTATTAGTAATTTCCTTATCTCTCTTAGTGCAAGAAACCTTAGTGTTCCAACTTGTTTAGATTTAGGTTTATCCTTAATCTTGTTTCCGCAACAAGCTGTAAATTGTTAATGATTTATCAATAAACAATTTAGAAAAGTAAAATCTGTGTGTTTGTATTCAACCCCCCCCTCTACAAACTTGTATAGGCCTTCGGGACCAACAAGTGGTATCAGAGCGGATTTGTTTAATCTCATAAACAAGATATAATCTAAGATATTTCTCTTCCTTGCTATTATCTGAAAATGGCCACCAACACAAACACAAATTATATAGACAATGGTTCTCTTGCTAAACCCCCTAGATTTTCCAAAGATAACTTCAACTTATGGAAAAATAGGATGACACTCTTCTTAGAAGGTGTAGACCCTACTATGCCTTACTAACTCGAGAATGGTCCATTCATCCCTGTAAGAATTGATGCTGCAGTTCCAGCCGCTGATAATAGACCTGCTATTCCAGAAAGGCTGGTCCCTAAGGAAATCTTTCAGTGGACCGACGAAGATAAGAAGAAAGTGGCTATAGATACAAAAGCCAGATCCATACTATCCATGGCTCTTCCTGACGAAGTCTACCATTCCGTCATGAATCTGAAAACATCAACAGCCATGTGGGACACAATATGTGTTCAGTATGAAGGAACGTCTGAAGTCCAGAACTCAAGAAAGATCAACCTGGTAAGACAATACGAAAGCTTCATTTCTGGTAAGAATGAATCTCTCTCTGAAGTTTACCAACGTTTTAATTGTTTAATTATAGATCTGAAAACTGTTGGTAAGGAATATTCTAACTTTGAAGTACTGTCAAAGTTTCTAGAATGTTTACCTGAAAGCTGGGACATTATTCTATGTGTCTCAAGCTGTCAAAGGATCTAAAATCAATGACCCTTTCAACCTTATATGGCACGTTGCTGAATCATGAGCAATCGAGCCATCTTAAGAAGAATCTTGTAAAAGATTCCAAAAGCACCCCTGTTGCTTTAATCTCAGAGGAACCTTCTACTCAGCGACCCTCGGTCACTATCACTGAGTTAGAAAGTAACTCTGAAAGGTCATCAGATTCTGATTCTTCAGATGATGATGAATCTTTGGCTCTCCTAACTAAAAAGTTCAGGAGATTTGCCAAAAAGAAAATGTTTAGAAAGAACAAACCTCTTTCCATAACTGACAAGCCTAGATCATCAGCTTTTGTTGATAAGGCTACTGCTACTTGTTTTAACTGCGAAAAGACAGGACATTTCGCTAACGAGTGCAGGTCTAAGAAAGTTTCTAGACCCTCAGCTTTTACAAAGAAATCCTTTGTTCCAAGAAATAAAGATGACAAATATTCAAAGCTGAAAGAAAAATATGCAAAGCTGAAAAGCTTTAAGAAGAAGAGTAAAGGCCTGATGGCCAACTATGATTGGGCTGCTTCTGATGAAGAAGCATCATCATCTGACTCTGAAGATGATGAAGCAAATCTATGTCTTATGGCCAAGATTGAAGAAGAGGAAGAAAGTTCAGACATTCCCTCCACTTCAACCTCTGCTATTCAGGTTAAGAAGGGTATCTGGTATCTCGATAGCGGATGCTCTAGACACATGACTGGAAAGAAAAGCCTACTCGCTGAATACAAGGAAGAGAAGGGTCCCTCTGTGACTTTCGGTGGAAATGGAAAAGGACATACCCGAGGATATGGTGTACTTTCAAATGGTACAACCTCCTTCAGAAGAGTCGCATATGTTGAAGGGCTGAAGCATAATCTTCTAAGCATCAGTCAACTTTGCGACATGGATAACAAAGTAATCTTTACTAAGGAATCCCGCTTTGTCGTTGACAAAAAGGAGAAGATAGCTCTCAGCGGTTATCGTTTGGAAAATGTCTATGTAATAAACATGGACTCAACAACCACTGAGAACTCCTGTTTCTTCTCAAAGGCCTCATCTGATGTCAACTGGCTATGGCATAAGAGGCTATCTCATTTAAATTTCAAGACACTGAACACTCTTTCTTCAAAAGAGTTAGTCACTGGTCTACCTCAGCATTCATACGCCAAAGAGTCTTTATGTTCAGCGTGTGAAAAAGGGAAGCAGACCAAAGCAAGCTTTAAATCTAAGCAAGTTTCATCAGTGTCATCTCCTCTACAACTACTCCATATGGATTTGTTTGGCCCTGTTAACAAACAATCCATCGCTGGAAAGAAATATACGCTGGTCATAGTTGATGAATTCTCTCGTTACACTTGGGTAATGTTTCTCCGTTCTAAGAGTGACACCCCTGAAGAACTCATCACCTTTGTTCGGAAGATGGAAACCCTGAACAATCTGACCGTTCGATCAATAAGGAGTGATCATGGGACAGAATTCAAAAACAGTTCTCTTGATTCCTTCCTTGAGAGTAAGGGTATTTCTCACAACTTTTCTTCAGTGAGAACACCGCAATAAAATGGAGTCGCTGAAAGAAGAAATAGAACAATTATTGAAGCTGCACGTTCAATGCTCAGCGATTCTCATCTGCCTACTCAGTTTTGGGCAGAAGCTGTCAACACTGCTTGTTTTACGCAAAACAGGTCGCTGATAGTTAAAAGATTCAAAAAGACAGCCTATGAACTCTTTCATGGGAGAAAGCCTTCAATCAGATTTCTTCACATCTTTGGATGTCAGTGTTTCATACTGAACAACAGAGATGCTCTTGGAAAGTTTGATCCTAAGGCTGATGATGGAATCTTTCTTGGATATTCTTCAATCTCCAAAGCCTTCAGAGTCTTCAATCGAAGAAGACAAACTGTAGAAGAAACTATTCACGTCACGTTTGACGAATCCCGTTCAGCGAACTCTAAACCGTCCTATGATACTGAAGAACTGAATCAATGGATGTTTTCTCATCTTGGTGATTCAGAAGATATTCCCACTCCTCATGCTCATCCAGTAGAAGATGATAGTCCTCCTATCATTCCAAATATGCAGAATAGTGAAGCTGAAACTTCTTGGGTCTCAGCTGTTCCTATAAACACTATACCTACCGCTGAACCAAATGCCTCAGACATTCCATCTACTTCTCAGCAATCAGTGAATATAATGACAACTGCATCCATTCCTCTGTTGGCGGATACTCCCGACGTCGCTGAAGCTTCATCTTCAGCTCCTCCAGTTCAAGTTGAGTCAGCGTCTCACGCTCCGGCTCAACGATGGACTATAAATCACCCAATTGATCAAATTCTTGGTGATCCAAACGCTGGGATTCAGACTCGACGAAGTGTAGGTAATATTTGTTTATTTGTAAATTTTATTTCACTAACTGAACCAAAGAAAGTAGATGATGCCCTCAAAGATCCAAACTGGGTCAGCGCCATGCAAGAAGAGCTGACTGAATTCGAAAGAAACAAAGTTTGGAAACTTGTTCAGAGACCAACTGATAAAACAGTGATAGGCACTAAATGGGTCTATCGAAACAAGTTGGACGAACATGGTACTGTAACCCGCAACAAAGCTCGTCTTGTTGCTCAGGGATACAGACAAGAGGAAGGTATAGATTATGACGAAACATTTGCTCCAGTAGCAAGACTTGAATCTATTCGTCTATTCTTAGCATATGCTGTACACAAAAACTTCAAAGTACATCAGATGGATGTTAAGTCAGCATTTCTGAATGGAAAGCTGAATGAAGAAGTGTATGTGGAACAACCTCCAGGATTCTCAGATTCTAAGCGTCCAGGTTATGTTTATAAACTGGATAAGGCACTTTATGGCTTGAAACAAGCGCCTCGTGCATGGTATGACACTCTTTCTACTTATCTCCATATTGAAAAATTTGAGCGAGGTAAGATTGACAAAACTCTATTTTTTAGAAAAGTGAAAGGTCATATCATTCTAGTTCAAATATATGTTGATGACATTATATTTGGTTCTACTAACCCTGAGCTTTGTACTCGTTTCGCTGATAGAATGAAAGATGAGCATGATGGGTGAACTAACATATTTCCTTGGTCTTCAGATTAAGCAAACTGAAAAAAGAACTTTTATTAATCAGGGAAAATATGTTAAAGATATGCTGAAGAAATTCGACTTAACTGAAAGTTCAGCTATGAAAACCCCTATGGCACCACCGCTGACACTTGATAAGGACACTAAGGGTGTTCCTGTCAATGTCACGCTGTACCGTGGGATGATCGGCTCACTATTATATCTTACAGCTAGCCGACCCGATATTATGTATGCAACATGTTTGTGTGCACGATATCAAGCTGAACCTAAGATATCTCATATGAAAGCTGTAAAGCGAATTTTTCGATATCTTAAGGGTACAGCGAATCTAGGTCTTTGGTATCCCAAAGATTCAGGATTCGATCTAACCGCCTATTCAGATAGTGATTTTGCAGGTTGCAAATTGGATAGGAAAAGCACCACAGGAGGATGTCAGCTCCTGGGTGGAAAGCTGGTAAGTTGGACAAGTAAAAAGCAAAACTCAGTGTCCACTTCCACAGCTGAAGCTGAATATGTAGCTGCTGGAAGCTGTTGTTCTCAAGTCTTGTGGATGAGAAATCAGCTAGTAGACTATGATCTTCAGCTCTCCAAAATACCAATCTATTGCGACAGCACAAGTGCCATCGCTATAGCAAACAATCCAGTACTACATTCAAAGACCAAACACATAGAAATCAGATATCATTTTATCAGAGATCATGTGATAAATGGTGATATAGAACTTCATTTTATTCCAACTGATTATCACTTAACTGATTTATTTACCAAACCTCTTGATGAGACAAGATTCAACTTTCTCATCAGCGAGCTTGGAATGCTGAACTTTGAAGGGTAAAATCTTCAGCGGTTTACATTTGATCAGCAATAGGATAAAATCAACTTGTATAACCTATTCAATCATCTTCTCTCTGAATAAAACTTGGTTAAGCTGATATCAAGGTATGTTTTCTCTCTCTGACAAACGCATGAAAATGCAAGATTTCAAATGCATCGCTGAATATCTCTTCCTTAACAGCGATATTTTGAAAATTCTTAAAACCATCACTGATATTTCTATTCAGTGCTTCATGTTTTCAAAAGTATCCCTGAGTTTTTCAAAACCTCAGAGAAAACCAAGAATATGAAAGGACAGTTGTGACGTCATTACAACGGATAAGCCCTGGCACGTTCTTCTTTCTGACACACGTTTGCACGTTTCGTTTACTCGCCAATCAAATGCAAACACGTGTCCGTGTCATGATGAAAATCTTTTCTCGCTCAAGATTTTCTCTTTCTAAAATCTCTATATAAACAAATTCTTTGTTTATATTTTTCTTTTACGCGAACTTCATCTTCCTCCACAAGAAAGAATTCACTGTTGCATTTGTGCTTTCAAAAACTTCAAGAACTGTTCATCATCTTCTTCATCAAACATCAAGGTTAATATGTTCTTATTATTTACCGAATGCAAATAACTTGTTTCTGATCTACTCTTTGTTTAACAAGATCAAACAAAAGAACTTCTTAAAAATGAAATCATTTTCTTTCATGGTTTTATGAACACAACCATTTCATGGTTGTTCTTCAAGTTTAAATGCAAAAATCTTAAACTTGTTCTTCACACATTCGTTTCCAGAATCTATTTCTTCATAGAAAACTGGATAACAAGAATAAATGGGTTTTACATTTCATTTCTTAAAATCAAGAAAAACCCTAATCTTCATAAAGACATTTGTGTCTGAATGAAATGGATAAAATTTGAACCATCTTAATGGAAAATCTTTCCACATTAAGATTATTCTTATTTGTTAACATCTTTGGTTGAACTGATAATACAGAGAAATGGCATCGTCTGACATTCCTGCTACCGCTGAGAACATCTCCGCTGATTCTGAGGAAGTGGACATCCTCAAGGCTCCTCAAGTCAAGTTTGCCCTTGACAAACTGGATTGGACTAAGGTGAACAACCTCTATGCGCTTCTCGAGTTTCCTCCTCGAAAGCAAGTCACACATCTAGATGATGCTGTGAAATTCCTAAAGAATTGCTGCATCTCCACATCCCTGACCATAACACCTCCTGCCCATCATCTTTTGCTCTCACAATTCTGGTACTCAGCCAGACACTCTCAACTACCTTCAGCCAAAGACCCCTCCAAAACAATCGATTGCATCCTCTGCGACATCGAATATGGCACCATGAAGATCACCCCTGCCATTATTCGCAAAGCTCTCAGCCTTCCCATCGCTACCAAGGAAAAACCTTTCGTTCCCCTCCCTGACCCAAGAAAAACTCAGACAGGGAAGCCATCATTGCATTTTTCGATGCAATGGGCTATGTATGGGAAATCGGCAGAGACATGAAGGCCGAGAAGAAGCTGACGATTATCAAGAAATCGAAAATGCCCAGCGAGATGAATTTCATCTTCGCTCATCTAATCAGCTGCATGACTGCAAAGAGCGGCTCATCTGACCAAGCCGCTAAACCTCAGCAAGCAATGGGATATGCACTGCTGAAAGGTCTCAACATAGACTGGGCATCGATTATCTATGATGACCTAGTTCTAAGAGTGGATACCATCGCTGACAGACCTCCATGGGTTCCCTACCCCCGATTCATCAGCGCCATCTTCCAATATGGCCTGAAGGAGAGCTACCCAATTGATGGTGACCTGAAACTCTCTCAGGTCGGCCCAAAGATACTCGACTTCAAACCAATGGTGAATGAGGTACGTCTTTCTACACTCCTGACTCTTCTTAACCCTACTCCTTCTTCTACTTTTGTAGCTCCTTCAGCGGACAAACCCACCGCTGATACCCCAGCAGCTACCTCTATTCCTCTTAAAAGGAAACAATCATCTGTCCCACTTGGTTCTTAAAGGATCAAGAAAACAAAGGAGCAACCCCAGCAACTTCATGCTGAAGACTCCTCAGCTCTTTCTGCAGAGCTGAAGGAACGTTCAGTGGTACGCTCTGCCACACCTGAACAACCCATCCATTCCATCCCAACTTCAGCGTCTCTAAACGCTGAGGTTACAAACTTGGAACCTACCCAACCTCCTTCAGTCTCTCAAAAGACTGATGAAGTGATTTTCAGTGAATCCAACGCTGAACTCAGAACCCAACCTCCATTCTTATCCTTCGCTCCTCCCTCTACTCATTTGGTCTCTCCTCCAGTTTTCGCTGGAGCTGCCATCATTTCGACGGAAACTAAAGCTGACACTCCAGAAATGATGAAGACAGGACCTGCAGGAAAATCCATGGGCACTTTTGAAGATGACATGGAACATTTTTCAGGAACCCGTAATTTTGACGAGTTCATCAATCCTCCTGCAGGTACACACCAACCCATAAACACTGTCACTAAACCCTAAACTTCTGAGCTTTCCTCTGTTCACAAGTTCTTATATGTTACAGGTCCTAATTTGGGAGACATCAACGCCTCTCTGAAGTCCGTGGAGACAAAGCTGACAGGTCTCACCACTACTCTTTCAAATAACTCTACAGCTGTAACAAACGCTGGAGAGAATCTTACAAAGCTGACAACGGTGGTGGAGAAGAAGGCTTCCACAGATGACATGAAGCAGATTGATAAAACTCTCAGCGACTTCGCCAAGGTGCTCGCTGACATCTACACAGACTACACCTCTCTCAAAAACTCAGTTTCGTCCATGTCCAGCGAGTTTACAACGCTGAAGACATCGGTTGGACAACTAGAGGGGGATATGTCTACTGTAAAGACTGACTTAGGCTCTGTAAAGACCGATGTTGGTTCGATTAAAAAGATGATCGAGCAGCTGCTACAAAAAGCGAATACTCCTGCCCCTGCCCCTGTCCCTGCATCTGACAATTTCACAGCGGCGGATCGCACTGAGCTGGAGAAGATCAATCCTGCTATTTATGGCCTTCAAGACAGAATAACAAAGATTGAAGGTTGTATAGGTCTCTCTGGCCAAGAAGACAGAGAACCTGCCAAAGCTGCAGAGTCAACCCATTCCTCCCCCACTCATCATGAGAAATAGGGGGAGAAGAGCGCTGATGATCTCTCCAAGAGCGCTGAAGACCTTTCCCATGATGAATCTATCAGGGGAGAGAAGACGGATGCTGAAGAAACCACCGCTGGACCTCAGGGAGATGAAAACCTTGAGGAAACCGAGAAGCTCGCCTCTGTATCTGAGGGGGAGCAACTCGAAGAAGAAGCTGGTAAAACTGAATCCAAAGCAGAAGATGATGAAGCCATCGACATCCCTGATGATGAACCATCCTCTTCTCCAAAGAATGATGATGATGATGACGATGACTTCTTTATCGTCAAACCTGCTCCGAGGATCAAAGCTCTTAAGGGAATCTCGATAAATGAACCTTTAGGGGAGCGAACAAAGACAAAGCCCTCAGCCTCTAGAGCTGAGAAAGGCAAAGGCAAAAGCGTCGCTGAAGATGATAATCTGACGATCTTGCTTGAAAGGCCGGTTTGTCAGGTACACTAAACATCTCTCACTCCGTCCCTCCTCTATCATACACTATCAGTTCTTCTACCCAAGCCTATACACTTGAACCAATTCTCTCTATCTGATTCTACCCAAGTTCTTACTTGTAAGATCGCTGTGTTTCAGCTAGTCCTCTCCCCTGTTTGAGGATATCGCTGAAGGCTCCACAACTGCGACTTCACCAATAATACCAGCTGCTGCTGAAGAAATAATCCCAGTCTTAGATTTAATCTCTGAGACTGATGAACCTGAAGAACAGCTACTCTCGCACAAACACAGACCTTCCTTAGCTCCTCAAAAGCTAAGTGAAGAGGATCAGAAAAGAAGAGAGGAGATAATAAAGCGATTCGAGGATCAGCGAATCATTCTGAGGCGTGATCAACTTCCTTCAGTTCCTCCAAAGTTCAGAATTTCCCAAAAGGAATACAAGGAACACCTCAGAGCTGAACGCCTACTCGCTGAAAGAAAGGAAGCTGAAGAAAAAGACAGAGAATACGCCATCAAGCTTACTCAACGATCAATAAAAGACCCCAAGCTGAAAAGAGTTCCCATTGATGTTCAACGTCAGTTATGGGATGATGCTCAAGAGATCGTTAGAGAAAAGACTAAGGTCTCTGATACGACTTTGGAATGGGCTAAACAAATGCTGACCTATCGATCTAGACCATCCAAAATCATCAAGGCAAACATCAGAGGAAGACTGTACGCTGAAGTTCCTGTTGTTGAAGTGGATGTCTACAGAGATGACAAAACCAAGCAAACCTTCTATGCTGCTACCTTAGAAAAGTTTGGTCTCTATGAATGGTTAGAAACAAAATTAGCCATTCAGGGATCGCGCTCAAAGTTCAAAAGCCATGTCGAGAAGATCTTAAACAAACAGATCGACCTGCTTTCATCAGCCGTGGATATTCCTCCTACTCTTCCTCAACCAAGAAAAGTCTCTGATAAGAAAAAGAAAGTCTCTGGTTCAGGTCCTCCTATTCGGAATGAAACGGGCATTGGTTTCTCTCGTGCTGAAGTTCTTGGCCCTGATGCCGATCTCTCAATGCTTGACACCTCCCTACCACCTGGAGAAACTTTCATTCCTGGCACAGTTGTAAGTGATCCTTATGGTATATTCTTTTTAGACTACTATGGAAATCATCACTTTCAATGTATCTCTGAGCTCGACATCGCTCCCATCGAACAACTCAGAGATCTCGTATACTGGTGTGAAGTCAGACGCGACATCAAAGCTAGACACCTGAAGCCCTTGATTTTTGAAGCAACTCTAAAGAAAAAGAATCAAGGAGTAGATGTCCCTGACTGGATGATTCCCACATCAAAGACCCTTGATGAACTTCTCATCAAGAAAGAACCCTTTACAAGCTGATATGATCGCCCTTTTCTCTATTGTATCAGTTATTCTTCTGTACTTGTAATTTATTTCGCTTGTACTTGTAATCTTTCCATTTCTCTTTGTAACCTGATTCAAAGTTTTAAAGAAAGATTTCAGCGAATGTACTTTACTCCATCAGTACTGAAAAGATCCCAGAAAACAGTAAAAGGGACAAATATTTTATGAGTTCTTTTTATCCTTATGTTTTCATTAAATAGCAATTTTCTTTGTTGCTATGTCATTATCAAATAGGGGGAGATTGTTGATCCAAACCCTCAGTGATTTGAAAATGACCCTCTCTTTAATACTTAGTGAAAATTGTAAGTAAACAATATGTATCAGAGTTTCACTATCGTTGATAAGTACTAAGATCTTACAGTACCACTGATAGGAACTCTCGCTCTTTAGATTAAACATTCAGTGAAACTGTTCACCATTAATGCTCTGAGTCTGTTCAGTCATTATGATGATCGCTGATAAGTTAGTTGTTTACTTATGATCCCTGAAGACAAGTTTCACATCAACAAAGGTTCTACGTTGAAGTCGAAGATCAAGCTCAAGAACCAGCGACAAGTCTCCTAATGAACTGATGCGGATCAGCGAAGACTCTGATTTGTCCAATCAACGTGAAGTATCAAGTACAAGACTTTAGCTATCGCTGAACTCTATCATTCGCTGATATGAAATGATAGATCGCTGAAACATCGAAAAGCTGATCATAAAGTCTTCCATACAAAGTACTTTTGTCTTAACCACCCTTGCACGACTCCGTACGAAATGTCAGAAAAGAACCTCCGACTATCTGAAATCGTACAACCACTCTGATACTACACTGTTCATCCATGCGGCTACTAAGGTTGTCAACAAAGGTCAATGACATGCAACCAACCAGCTGATGACACGTGTAAAGTGTATACTGACTTGCATTAAATGCATGCAGTATATAAAGAGATGAACCCACTTCATTTGAAGTAACTTGCTAACTCTGGACAAGTTCAATCTCTTATCTCAAGATAGGTTATTATTAGTAATTTCCTTATCTCTCTTAGTGCAAGAAACCTTAGTGTTCCAACTTGTTTAGATTTAGGTTTATCCTTAATCTTGTTTCCGCAACAAGCTGTAAATTGTTAATGATTTATCAATAAACAATTTAGAAAAGTAAAATCTGTGTGTTTGTATTCAACCCCCCTTCTACAAACTTGTATAGGCCTTCGGGACCAACAAATCTTGATTTTTATGTGTTTTGAATTCCATAGGTTGAGATCGAGAGTTAAGACTTGTGCTTTTCAAGATAAAACCCGTTGTTGCTTGAGAAAGAACAACGGTGACTTTTAAAGATTGGGTATTCATTGAAAGGAATAATTGGTAATTGTTTTGAGTCAGATGTTTATATGTGAAAACCTCAGGATTTCCAACTCCCAACTGTTTTCTCTATCTGAAGTTTCTTAAGCTGTTTACTGTTTTGTGTTTGATTTATTTTGCTTGCAATTAATTAGTTTAGTACCAACCACTCAAAATTGCGACGTTCAGTTAATAGAGTTTATAGTAATTGTGATACTTAGTTCCTAGTTCCCTGTGTTCGATACTCGTACTTTCTAGTACTATTACTTGACTTCGACCCGTACACTTGCGGTAAGATTTAGGGGGGGGGGGGGGTGAACCCGCCTATCAAGTTTTTGGCGCCGTTGCCGGGGAACTAGTTGCAATTGATAGCACTACCAGCTATAAGCGCTATTACATTGAACATTTTTTTTATTTTCTTTGTTCCATCACTTTCAATTTTCGGATTGCTAACTTCGCCTACTTTCTTTTCAGGTACTAATTGGTTTATGCCAAGGAAGACCCAAGGGAAGGAAATCGAACCACTTGATCCGGAGATCGAAAGAACCGCCCGCCAGATACGTAAAGCATCCAAATCCCAAAGGCAATTAAAGATGGGCGACGAGAGACCTGTTAACAACCCACCTCCGCCTCCTCCGGCGAGAGTTCCGATGCGGTCATTTGCCAATCCAAACGTGGCAGCCGCACGCATAGGCATCCAACCACCCACTACTGGGGCGAACTACTTCGAGATTAAACCAAGTACCATTGTCATGGTACAACAAAACCAGTTCGGAGGGGCCCCGACAGAAGATCCTCATGCACATCTTCGTGCATTTGAGAGGATATGCAACACATTCAAAATCAATGGGGTAAACGAGGATGCCATCAAGCTAAGACTGTCCAGCTTCTCACTCAAGGGTAGAGCTAAAATTTGGATAGAGAGCCTACCAGCGGATCGGAACACTACATGGGTAGACTTGAAGGCCGCATTCCTCCAGAAATTCTTCCCACCGGGAAGAACTGCTCAACTAATGGCCGACATTACTCACTTCGCGCAATGGGACCAAGAGACCCTATACGAGGCATGAGAGAGATACAAGGATATGTTGAAAAAGTGTCCTCACTACGGGTTACACGGCTGGGTAATTATCCAAACTTTCTTTGGAGGCCTTCACCCGCAGTTCAAGAATGATATCACTGCTGCAGCGGGTGGAGCCCTAATGGAGAAGACATATGAAGAAGCAGTCGCCTTGATCGAGAACTTAGCTGAACATAGTTTTTCTACTCCAAGATCAGCTGTTAGAAGAGTTGCGAGTGTTCAAGAATCGGACGAGCTAAAAGAAATAAAAGCTCAACTAGCTGCGATCACGAACCATTTGAAAGGTGGTAATCCGGAAGAACCCGAGCAAGTTCAGTTTTTACAGAACCGGAATCACCAGCCGAGGAACGACCCTTTCTCGAACACGTATAATGAGGGGTGGAAGAAACACCCTAACTTTTCATGGAATCAACCCGGTCAACAACCACAAGGTAATTCTTCTCACTTTTCTAATTCTTCCAATACTAACAATGTTTACCGTCCTACAGGTTTTAACCAAAGGAAATACGATGAGGGACCATCCATGGAGAAGAAACCGGGGCTGGAAGATATGATGATGAAGTTCATGACCAAGATGGACAGCACGGTTGGCGAATTGGAAAACACGGTAAGCACAGTCAAGGCAACAACTGATCAGAACACCGCATCCATCAAGATCCTTGAAAGACAAGTGGGGCAGATTTCGGAAGTTTTACAAAACTGACCCCAGGAACGTTTCCAAGTCAGACGGAAAGGAAACCAAGAGAAGAATGTAATGCCATTTATCTGAGAAGTGGCAAGGAGCTGATCAAGGAGCCTGCACGAGAACCGTCATCAAAAGATACCAATCCCGAAGAGCAAGACATCGAGAGCATAAAAGTGAATGAGTTGGGGGCCGAGAAAGATATAGTGATTGAAGAGGCCGAGAAGAGTGAAGAGAAGAAGAGGCAACCACCAGTCAAACCGTTCGTACCACCACTACCATTTCCGAACCGGGTGAAAGCATATAAAGATGAGGAACAGTTCAAGAAATTCCTCGACATCTTCAAGAAGCTTCACATCAATATCCCTTTCGCAGAAGCGCTTACCCAAATGCCAACGTATCTCAAGTTCATGAAAGAGATCGTATCAAAGAAGAGGGCAATCGAACACTAGTCCACCATTGCACTTACTGAAGAGTGTAGTGAAATCATACAGAACAAGCTTCCCCCGAAGCTCAAAGATCCAGGGAGTTTTTCGATCCCTATTCAAGTTGGGAATCTTAATTTTAATAAGGTATTATGTGATTTAGGAGCTAGTATCAATCTAATGCCTTTATCTGTTTTCAGGAAACTTGGCTTGGGAGAAGTGAAGCCAACGTACATGACCCTCCAACTCGCTGACAGATCCATCATCTATCCATATGGAGTAGTAGAAGATGTGCTCATCAAAGTAGACAAGTTCTACTTTCCGGTAGACTTCGTTGTGATCGACATAGATGAAGATGAAAAAGTCCCGCTGATATTGGGAAGATCATTTCTGGCCACGAGTCGAGCGCTGATCGACATGGAAGAAGGAGAGATGACCCTGAGGGTTGGCGATGAGAAAGCGGCATTCAAGATGTTCGAGAGGGAAAGAAGCAAAAGTGAAGAGAAACCGGATGATCAAGGAAAGCCGAAGGAATGATCGGGAGGAAGGTCGAGCCACGACCGAAACCAAGGCGCTGGGTGGGAGACAACCCACCGAGGTTTGCATTTTCTTTCACTATTTATGTTTTAGAGTGTTTTTATTTACAAAAAAAAATTTAAATATTCTGGAACAGAGACTTACGTGGCTTTGGCCGCGGTTTAAAAGCCGCGTGCCAAGCCGCGGGGGTCCCTGAGTTGTTTTTGAAGTCTTTTGTTTCGTTGCTTTCTTTTGCTTTTTGCTTTGATTTCTTTCGTTTCTACCCTCTCGCTCCATTTTCTCCGATGTCTCTCAATCGTGGTAGTTCAAATCTTTCAAGAGAATCCCCTCCGTCCGGGCAACAGGTATGGCCTAACTCTGTGTGTTAACGAGTGGTGTATGATGTTATGTTCCTTATTAGTTAAACGAGATGCAACAAACCTAAGTTTCACTTAGGTTTGGGGTGCCTCACTTTTAACATCTACACACTCAATTTTAATCCTATGCAAACCTCGGTTTCACTGAGGTTTGGGGTTGGCTTTAGTTGACAAACCTAGGCCACGACCTAGGTTTGGGGTGGCCAAATTTTAATGAGATGGCTCTTTGATGTTGTGCTTTAATGTTATGCCTTGCCTGTCTGATATCTGTAATAACCGCACAACGATACTTGTTTTTAGTATCGCATACGCCGACACTTGCACATTGGGGACAATGTGTGGGTAAGGTTTGGGGTTGCCCAATCGGGCCCACGTTTATGCACGTAGATTTCCCGCACCTCTGCACGCTTAGATCACATTAGCCAAAATTTATGTTTTGAATGATTGAGACCGACCATTGTGGGGAGAATCTCGTGATAGTGACGTGACCATTAGGGAAGGACCGGGAAAGGACATGACTAGGGACATTAGTGGAGACCACCCATTAGTGAGATTTGAGCCTAAAAGACGTCTTTTCATTTCGAGGGATTTAAAAACTTAATTCATATATACTTTTTCGAGTTCCTTGTCGTGAATATAGAATGATCTCGCTATATTATTGCATTGAGTAGCAAAGACAACCATCGGGATATTGGGTAAGGGTGTAGTAGACCATATCGTGTGGACCTTAAGAGATGATTCCAGGCATTGTGTGTATGTTTAACCCTGTTTTTAGCTATCGTACCTTTTTACCCATTTGTGTGTACCCATAACCCTTTTTGTAGCCAAACACTCACCTTGTTCATTTCAAACCCACCATTAAACCCTAGCCAAAAGCCTTAGCCAACCCTTATCCGAAAGTGTGTCAAACAGAGGCGGTAATGGACTACGAAAGATAGAGCAGAGAAGAAAGAATACATGCCAGTCATGAAAATAAATAGAAAAGAGAGCCAATGATGCCCCACGAAAAAAAACAAAAAAAAAACAGTTAGTTAGACAGCAGGACCCCCTCTGCCTTGATCTTTTTGTTCCTTTGTTTATTTTTGATGTGGGGCGACTATAATCGGTCGTGCCCTTTTACTTGTAACTTTTGGATAATGTGAATACAAGTAAACTTTTGCTATACCATCGTGTTACTTTACTTTGTTGTAATAAACAAAATAAACGAGAGATAACAAAAACTTTAAGAGCGAGCGTATACAGCGGTAAGACGTATGTAAAACTGTACGACATAGGTACATGTAACTTTAGAAGCAACCGGGCGACTGGGCCGATAAATTATTCTAAGTGTGTGTTGATCCAAACCCTCAGTGATTTGATAATGACCCTCTCTTAAACACTTAGTGAAAATTGTAAGTAAACAATATGTATCAGAGTTTCACTATCGCTGATAAGTACTAAGACTTTACAGTACCGCTGATAGGAACTCTCACTCTTTAGATTAGATATTCAGCGAACAATGTTCATCATCATATAGCTCTGAGCCTGTTCAGTCTATGAGATGATCGCTGATAAGTTAGTTGTTTACTTATGATCCCTGAAGACAAGTTTCACGTCAACCAAAGTTCTATGCTGAAGTCGAAGATCAAACTCAAGAACCAGCGACAAGTCTACTCATGAACTGATGCGGATATCAGTGAAGCAAGACCTGTCCATTCAACGTGAAGTATCAAGTAGAAGACTTCAGCAATCGCTGAACTTTATCATTCGCTGATAAAGATCTGACTCAACGAAAGCTGATCATGGAGTCTCCCTGTATGTTACTATTGTCTTACCTCCCTTGCACGTCTCCGTACGAACTGTCAGAATGGACATCCCTTTTGTCTGTAATCGTACAACAACTCTGATTCTACACTGTGCACCATGCGGCTACTAAGGTTGTCTACACAGGTCAATGACATGCAACCACTCAGCTGCTACCACGTGTAAAGCCATACTGCCAAGCATTAAATGCATGCAGTATATAAGAAGATCCTTACTTCAGTTTTGAAGTGTGCTCAGACCATCTTCTTATTTCTTATTGTTAAGTTATTATTCTTAATTTCTTTAACTCTTTCTAGTGCAAGAAACTTAGTGTTTCTCAAGACTTGTTTAGATTAGGTTTATCCTTAATCTTGTTCCGCAACAAGTTGTAAATTGTCTTGAGTTATCAATAAACAATTTAGAAAAGTAAAAACGTGTGTTTGTATTCAACCCCCCCCCCCTTCTACAAACTTGTATAGCCCTTCGGGACCAACATGTGGTATCAGAGCGGATTTGTTTAATCTCATAAACAAGATATGATCTATACTAAGATTTCTCTTCCTAGCTATTTCTTAAAATGGCTACCAACACAAACACAAACTATATTGACAACGGTTCTCTTGCAAAACCCCCTAGATTCTCCAGAGATAATTTTAATCTATGGACAAATAGGATTATTCTCTTCTTAGAAGGTGTAGACCCTACTATGCCTTATTATCTTGAAAACGACCCATATTTTCCTGTAAGAATTGATGCTGCAGTTCCAGCCGCTGAGAATAGACCTGCTATTCCAGAAAGGCTGATTCCTAAGGAAATTCATATGTGGGCTGATGAAGATAAGAAGATAGTGGCTATCGACACCAAAGCCAGATCCATACTCTCCATGGCTCTTCCTGACGAAGTCTACCATTCCGTCATGAACCTGAAAACCTCAAAAGCTATGTGGGACACAATCTGTGTTCAGTATGAAGGTACTTCTGAAGTCCAGGACTCTCGAAAGATCAACCTGGTAAGACAGTATGAAAGCTTCATTTGTGGTAAGAATGAAACTCTCTTTGAAGTACACCAACGTTTTAACTGCTTAATAATAGATCTAAAAACTGTTGATAAGGAATATTCTAACTTTGAAGTACTGACAAAGTTCTTAGAATGTTTACCTGAAAGCTGGGACAGTTATTCTATGTGTCTCAAGCTGTCAAAGGATCTAAAATCAATGACCCTTTCTACCTTATATGGCACGATGCTGAATCATGAGCAATCAAGCCATCTTAAGAAGAATCTTGTAAAAGATTCCAAAAGCACCCATGTTGCTTTAATCTCAGAGTCACCTTCCACTCAGCGATCGACTATCACTGTCACTGAGTTGGAAACTAACTCTGAAAGATCATCAGACTCTGACATTTCAGATAATGATGAAACTCTGGCATTCCTGGCTAATAAGTTCAGGAGATTTGCTAGAAAGAGTAATTTCAAGAAGAATAAATCTCTTGCTATTACTGCCAAGCCAAGATCATCAACCCCTGTTGATAAGGCTACTGCTACTTGCTATAACTGTGAAAAGATAGGACATTTTGCTAGCGAGTGCAGGTCAAGGAAAGTCTCTAGACCCTCAGCTTTTCCCACGAAAAACTTTATTCCCAGGAATAGAGATGAAAAATATAAAAAGCTGAAAGAAAGGTATGCAAAGCTGAAAACCTTTAAGAAGAAAGGCAAAGGCCTCATGGCTGACTATGATTGGGCTGCCTCTGACGAAAAAGAATCATCTGACTCTGAAGATGATGATGAAGCCAATCTATGTCTCATGGCCAAACTTGAAAATGAGGAAGACAATTCTGACATTCCCTCTACTTCAACCTCTGCAACTCAGGTATCACCTTCCTTCTTTACCAATATTGCAAATATTGATGAAGCTGATAGTCTTCAAAAGATCGATCTCTTGACTAGAAGTTTATATGAAGCCATGAATGGCAAAACTGTAGTTGAAAATCAAAACCTTGATCTCGCTGAACAACTTAAAAACTGTCACCTTCAAATAGAAAATCTTTCTAAAATTGAAGAAGATTTTAAAGATCAAGTTCACCTAAATCAGCTAGTCAAAATCGAGCGTGAAGAAGCTATCGCTGCATTAAAAGCTGAAAAAGCTACTGCTGATGGATGGTATAATTCCTCAACAAAGATCACTGAGATAATTAAGTCTCAGATTCCCCTGAGTGATAAACGTGGTCTTGGTTACAAAGCTGATACTCTAGAACCAACCACTGATCGTTCCATGCTCTTATTTGGAACTTTCGTATCCTCAGTCGCTGATACTTCATCCTCTCAGTGTTCCTCTTCTAAACCGCCTATCCCTGAGGAAATCTCTACCTTAACCTCTAAAGGTAAAGAAAAAGTTATTTATCCAAAACCTACCTCAGTCTTTAAAAACAAAGGTAAAGGAATTGCTTTTAACCAAAATCCTCAGAAGGGTACCTCTGTACCAAAGCTGAACGCTTCTAAAGCTTCAGTGACTTATCCTTCTGATTCAAAGAATAAGATCTCTGGATTTATTCAGCGTGGATCTATTCAGCGATCTACTCCTAGAATCAAAGTGGAAATTCTTGGTAAGAAATCCGAAGAACTGAATGTTCCTCCTATTTCAAAAGCCAATAGCTTACTTGGTGCTGGTCCTTCTAATTCAAAATCAAAAGCTCAGTATTCAAATGGTCCTAGAACTATTTTTAGTTATAGGAAATGTTATCACTGTGGACTTACTGATCATATTGCTAGTAAGTGCCCCACAGCCACCCAAGCTTAAAAGATAGCTAAGGTGAAGATCATTGCCCCCAAGGCAAAGAAGACCACTGAGGTTAAGAAATTAACCAAAGTGAAGACTGACAAAGCTGAATCTTCAAATGCTGCGAAGACTGCTGAACCTTCCACCTCTTCTTCTACCCCCACTGACAAGTGTGTACACATGATTAAGTGGGTACCCAAGAAAAACTAATCTTCCTTTGTAATGCAGGTTAAGAAGGGTATCTGGTATCTCGATAGCGGATGCTCTAGACACATGACTGGTATGAAGAACCTGCTCACTGAGTACAAAGAAGAGAAGGGTCCCTCTGTAACTTTCGGTGGAAATGGAAAAGGACATACCCGAGGGTTTGGTGTACTATCTAATGGTACAACAACCTTCAGAAGAGTCGCATATGTTGAAGGGCTGAAGCATAATCTTCTAAGCATCAGTCAGCTTTGCGACAAGGATAACAAAGTAATCTTTACTAAGGAATCCTGCATTGTCGCTGACAAAAAGGAGAAAATAGCTCTCAGCGGTTATCGTTTGGAAAATGTTTATGTAATAAACATGGACTCAACAACCACTGAGAACTCCTGTTTCTTCTTAAAAGCCTCATCTGATGTCAACTGGCTATGGCATAAGAGGCTCTCTCATCTAAACTTCAAGACACTGAACACTCTTTCTTCAAAAGAGTTTGTCACTGGTCTACCTCAGCACTCATACGCCAAAGAATCCTTATGTTCAGCGTGTGAGAAAGGCAAGCAGACCAAAGCAAGCTTTAAGTCAATGCAAGTTTCCTCAGTATCATCTCCTCTACAACTTCTCCATATGGATTTGTTTGGCCCTGTTAACAAACAATCCATCGCTGGAAAGAAATATACACTGGTCATAGTTGATGAATTCTCTCGCTATACATGGGTTATGTTTCTCCGTTCTAAGAGTGACACCGCTGAAGAACTCATCACCTTTGTTCGGAAAATGGAAACCCTGAACAACTTGATCGTTCGCTCAATAAGGAGTGATCATGGGACTGAATTCAAAAACAGTTCTCTTGATTCCTTCTTTGAGAGTAAGGGTATTTCTCACAACTTTTCTTTAGTGAGAACACCGCAACAAAACAGAGTCGCTGAAAGAAGAAATAGAACTATTATTGAAGCTGCACGTTCAATGCTCAGTGATTCTCACCTGCCTACTCAGTTTTGGGCAGAAGCTGTCAACACTGCTTGTTTTACGCAAAACATGTCGCTGATAGTCAAAAGATTTAATAAAACAGCCTATGAACTTTTTCATGGGAGAAAGCCTTCAATTAGCTTTTTTCACATCTTTGGATGTCAGTGTTTCATACTGAACAACAGAGATGCCCTTGGAAAGTTTGATCCTAAGGCTGATGATGGAATCTTTCATGGATATTCTTCAATCTCCAAAGCCTTCAGAGTCTTCAATCGAAGAAGACAAACTGTTGAAGAAACTATTCACGTCATTTTTGACGAATCCCGTTCAGCAAACTCTAAACCGTCTGCTGATACTGAAGAACTGAATCAATGGATGTTTTCACATCTTGGTGATTCAGAAGACATTCCCACTCCTCATACTCATACCGTTGAAGATGATAGTCCTACTATCATCCCAAACATGCAGAATAGTGAAGCTGAAACATCGTGGGTCTCAGCAGTTCCTTTAAACACTATACCTGCTTCTGAACCAAATGTCTCAGACATTCCATCTACTTCTCAGCAATCAGTAAATGAGATGACATCTGCACCTACTCCTCTCTTGGCTGATTTTCTAGAAGTTGCTGAAACTTCATCTTCAGCTCCTCCAGTTCAATTTGAGTCAGCGACTTATGCTCCTGCTCAGCGATGGACTGTAAATCACCCAATTGATCAAATTCTTGGTGATCCAAACGCTGGTGTTCAAACTCGACGAAGTGCAAGTAATATTTGTTTATTTGTTAACTTTATTTCTCTGATTGAACCAAAGAAAATAGATGATGCCCTCAAAGATCCAAACTGGGTCAGCGCCATGCAAGAAGAGCTGACTGAATTCGAAAGAAACAAATTTGGAAACTTGTTCGAAGACCAACTGACAAAACAGTGATAGGCACTAAATGGGTCTATCGAAACAAGATGGACGGACATGGAAGTGTAACCCGCAACAAGGCTCGACTTGTTGCTCAGGGATACAGACAAGAGGAACGCATAGATTACGACGAAACATTTGCTCCAGTAGCAAGACTAGAATCTATTCGTCTATTCTTAGCATACACTGTACACAAAGACTTCAAAGTACATCAGATGGATGTTAAGTCAGCATTTCTAAATGGAAAGCTGAATGAAGAAGTCTATGTGGAAAACCTCCAGGATTCTCAGATCATAAGCGTCCAGGTTATGTTTATAAACTGGATAAGGCACTTTATGGCTTAAAGCAAGCTCCTCGTGCATGGTATGACACTCTCTCTACTTATCTCCATATTGAACAATTTGAGCGTGGTAAAATCGATAAGACACTATTCTTCAGGAAAGTAAAAGGTCATATTATTCTTGTTCAGATATATGTTGATGACATTATATTTGGTTCTACTAACCCTGACCTTTGTACTCGTTTCGCTGATAGAATGAAAGAAGAGTATAAAATGAGCATGATGGGTGAGCTAACATATTTCCTTGGTCTTCAGATAAAGCAAAATGAAAAAGGAACTTTCATTAATCAGGGAAAGTATGTTAAAAATATGCTGAAGAAATTCGATTTAACTCAGAGTTCAGCTATGAAAACCCCTATGGCACCACCGCTGACACTAGACAAGGATTCAAATGGAATACCTGTTAATGTCACGCTGTAACGTGGGATGATCGGATCTCTCTTGTATCTTACAGCTAGCCGACCCGATATTATGTACGCAACCTGTTTGTGTGCACGATATCAAGCTGAACCTAAGGAATCTCATATGATCGCTGTAAAGCGAATCTTTCGTTACCTTAAGGGTACTATGAACCTAGGTCTTTGGTATCCCAAAGACTCAGGGTTTGATCTAATCGCCTATTCAGATAGTGATTTTGCAGGTTGCAAATTGGATAGAAAAAGCACCACAAGAGGCTGTCAGCTCCTGGGTGGAAAGCTGGTGAGTTGGACAAGTAAAAAGCAAAACTCAGTGTCCACCTCAACTGCTGAAGCTGAGTATGTAGCCGCTGGAAGCTGTTGTTCTCAGGTCTTGTGGATGAGAAATCAACTACTAGACTATGACCTTCAGCTCTCGAAAATTCCAATCTATTGCGACAGCACAAGTGCCATCGCTATAGCCAATAATCCAGTGCTACACTCAAAGACAAAACACATCAAAATCAGGTATCATTTTATCAGAGATCATGTGATGAATGGTGATATAGAACTTCATTTTATCCCAACTGACTATCAGTTAGCTGATCTGTTCACCAAATCTCTTGATGAGACAAGATTCAACTTTCTCATCAGCGAGCTTGGAATGCTGAACTTTGAAGAGTAAAATCTTCAGCGGTTCACATTTGATCAGCGATAGGATAAAATCAACTTGTATAACCCATTCTATCATTCTCTCTCTGAACATAATTGATTCGCTGATATCAAGGTATGTTTTTCTCTCTTACTCGCTGACGTTCGCCTAGAAATCAAAGATTTCAAAACAAATTGCATCGCTGAATATCTCTTCCTTAACAGCGATACTTTGAAATTTCTTAAACCAACACTGATATTTCTATTCAGTGCTTCATTTTTTCAAAAGTGTCCCTGAGCTTTCAAAACCTCAGAGACATCCTAAAATATGAAAGGACAGTTGTGACATCATCGCAACGGATAAGCCCTGGCACGTTCTTTTTCTGACACACGATTGCACGTTTCGTTTACCTTCCAATCAAATGCAAACACGTGTCCGTGTCATGATGAAAATCTTTTCCCGCTCAAGATTTTCTCTCTCTCTACTCTCTCTATATAAACCATTTTGGGTTTATATTTTTCTCTTTACGCGAAAATTTCTCCTCCAAGCAAGAAAAAGATTTACTGTTGCATTTTGAGTTCTCAAAATTTCCAGAAACTGTTCATCTTCTTCTTTGACGAACCAGGTTAATACTCTTATTATTTACCTACATTACTTGTTTATGATCTTATTCTTTGCTTTTAACAGATCAAACAAAAGAACTTTTATAAAATGAAATCATTTTCTGTTCTTGATTTTATGAATACAACCTTCATGGTTGTTCTTCAAGTGTATATCAAAACTCGTAAACTTGTTCTTCATATGTTTTTCCAGAATTCCTTCTTCAAATGAAAACTGGAAAACACATAATCTCTACGTTTTGTAACTCTTTCTCAAAACAAGAAAAACTCTAATCTTTCTCAAAGGGATTTTTGGCTGATTGAAATGGACAAAATTCAAAAACATCTTATTGGAAAATATTTCCACATTAAGACTATTTGTTTTGTTGATCTTTGGTTGAGCTGATTACAGAAATGGCTGCTCCTTCTACTGGTATTCCAACTGCTGAGAACACTACTGCTGCTGAGGAACTCGAAATCAACAAGGCTCCTCAGGTCAAGTTCAAACTTGAGGATGTCTCTTTTACAAAATCAAACAACCTCCACGCGCTGTTTGATTTTCCTCTGAAGAAACAAGTCAAGCATCTAGACGACGCTGTGAATTTTCTGAAAACCTGTTGCCTCTCTACAGCCTTGACCATAACACCCCCTGCTCATCAGTTACTATTATCTCAATTTTGGTATACCGCCAGACACACTCAGCTACCATCATCCAAAGACCCTACCAAACTACTTGATGTCATCCTCTGTGACACTGATTTTGGCACCATCAAAATCAACCCTGCTATCATTCGGAAAGCACTGAATCTCCCTGTTGCCACCAAAGATAAACCATTTGTTCCTTTTCTTGATCCCAAGAGACATGCTGATAGAGAAACACTCATTACATTCTTTGATGAAATGAAGTACGTATGGGATCAAGAGAGAGATGAAAAAGCCGAGAAGAAACTGACTGCAATCAAGAAGTCAAAGATGCCCAGCGAGATGAACTTCGTCTTCGCACACCTAATAAGCTGTATGACAGCGAAGAGTGGCTCATCTGATCAAGTTGCTCAACCTCAGCAAGCCATGGGCTATGCATTGCTGAAGGGTCTCCTTGTTGACTGGGCCTCGATAATCTACGACGATCTTGCGCTTAGAGTAGATTTTGCTGATAGACCATCTTGGGTTCCATACCTAAGATTCCTCAGCGCCATCTTTCAAACCGGCCTTAAGGATAACTACCCAAAAGTAGGAGACCTGAAACTCTCTCAGGTTGGCCCTAAGGTGCTCGACTTCAAGCCCCTGCCAAACGAGGTACGTCTCTCTACTCTCTTATCTATTCTTAATCCTCCTTCTTCTAATTCTGCGGCTCATTCAGTGGAAATCCCCACCGCTGATACCCCAGCTGCAACCTCCACTCCTTCTAGAAAAAGGAAACAATCTACTACCCAACTTGGTTCCAAAAGAATCAAGAAAACCAAGGAGCAACCCCCCCCCCCCCCAACATTTACATGCTGAAGACTCCTCAGCTCATCTTGAAGAGCTGATGGAAAGTTCAGTGGTACGCTCTGCCACAGCTAAACAAACCACCCCTTCCATCCCAGCTTCAGCGTCTCTAAACGCTGAAGTTATAAACTTGGAAATGAACCCACCTCCTTCAGCCTCTCTACAGACTGAAGTGATTCTCAGCGGATCCAACGCTGAACCCCGCACCCAACCATCATTCTCATCCTCCATTCCTCTCACCTCTTCTTTGGTCACTCAATCTATTCCCCTATTCTCCTCAACAACCGTCATCCTCTGCGACACTACTGCTGAACATTTTCAGAGGATGATAGAACACACCACAGTACCTGCAGGTACTTCCAGTCGTCTAAGAAATATTGAATACGACTACGAAACTTTTTCAGGACATCGAGGTTTCGACAACTTCGCCAACCCGCGTGCAGGTATACACAAAATCCCACACACTTCTCTCTCTCAACCCCAAACTTCCGAGCTTTCCTCTGTTCATAAGTTTATAACTTTTTCAGGTCCTAATTTGAGGGATATCAACACCTCCCTGACGGCCCTGGAAACAGAGATGGAGTCTTTCAACAAAACTCTAACTGCCAACTCTTCAGCGGTTACAAACGCTGGAGAGAACTTGAAGACTTTGACTACTGAGGTCGAAAAGAAAGCCTCCAAAGCTGATCTGGAGAAGGTGGATGGTAGCATTGCTAAATTTGCTACCACCCTCGCTGAAAACTCAACCGCCACAACCACTCTCTCAACAAACTTCACCTCTCTGTCCAATGAAGTCACATCATTGAAGACAGAGGTTGGTTCTCTTAAGAGTGAAGTTTCCACGATCAAGACTGAAGTCTCTGCGGTCAAAGAGATTGTTCAGAAAGTGCTCGATCGCCTGAACACCCCAACTTCTCATTTCACTCAGGCCGATCAAGACGATCTCAAAAAGATCAGTCCTGCTATTACTGGCCTAGAAGACAGAGTAGCAGCGATTGAAAACTGCATAAGAATTACTGGCCAAGAAGACAGTAATCCTATTGCTGCTGCTGCTGCTGAAAAGTCCGTTACCTCCCCCAACCATGATGTGGAAGAGGGGGAGAAGCCTAAAGAAGACAATTCCCCATAATGATGAGGGGGAGAAGAAAAATAAAGAAGACCTTCCCCATGCTGAGTGGGAGGGTATTGAGACTGAAACTGATGCTACTTCTTCAAAACCTCAGGGAGTTGAAAACCCTTAGGGAACCGAGAAATCTTCCTCTGTATCTGAGGGGGAGCAACTCGAAGAGCAGAATATTGAAGCTGCTGCTGATGTAACCTCACCCTACGCTGACGAGGTTGAATCTGATGAAGACGAAGCTGAAGACGATGAAGCTGTCGACATCTCTGATGATGAACCATCTTCTTCTCCAAAGAATGATGATGATGACTCTTTTATCGTCAAGCCTGTTCAGAAGACTACAACTCTCAAAGGGATTTCGATAAACGAACCTTTAGGGGAGCGGACCAAGACAAAGCCCGCAACGTCTGAAGCTGACAAAGGCAAAAACAAAGGCCTCGCTGAAGAAGACAATCTGACGATCTTGCTTCCAAAGCCAGTTTGTCAGGTACACTACCTTCTATTCCCTTACACTGCATCCTTCCTCTATCCCTTCTCAATCTCAATCCTTCAATCCATAAAACCTCTATACACTTAACCCCATTCTTTTTCTATCTCTTTCTTCCCCAACTCTTCTTACTTAAACGATCGATGTGTTTCAGCTTGTCCTCTCCCCTGTTTGAGGATATCGCTGAAGTTCCTACAGCTGCTACTTCACCAACAATAATCCCAGCCACAAGAGCTGAAGAAATAATCCCAGTCTTGGATTTAACCACTAAGACTGATGAACCTGAAGAACAGCTGCTCTCTCACCAAAACAGACCTTCCTTGGCTCCTCAAAAGCTGAGTGAAGAGGATCAAGAAAAGAGAGATGCAATGATCAAGAGATTCAAAGATCAGCGAATCATCCTGAAGCGTGATCAACTTCCTTCTATTCCTCCAAAGTTCAGACTTTCACAAAAGGAATACCAGGATCACCTCAGAGCTAAAAGGTTAATCGCTGAAAGAAGGGAAATTGAAGAAAAAGACAGAGAACTCGCCATCCAGCTTGTCCAACAATCGATGAAAGACCCCACGCTAAAAAGAACTCCCATTGATGTCCAACGTCAGCTATGGGATGATGCCCAAAGGATCGTTGAAGAAAAGACGAAAGTATCTGATACGACTTTGAAATGGTGTAAAGAAATGCTGAATTATCGATCTCGACCATCCAAAATCATCAAAGTAAACATCAGAGGAAGAATGTTCGTTGACGTTCCTGTTGTTGAAATTGATGTATTCAGAGAAGACAAAACCAAGCAAACCTTCTATGCTACTACTTTAGAGAAGTTTGGTTTCTCTGAATGGTTGGAAGTGAAATTAGCCATTCAGGGATCGCGCTCAAAGTTCAAGAGCCATGTCGAGAAAATTTTAAATACTCAGATCGACTTGGTTTCTTCTGCTGTGGATATTCCTCCTTCCACTCTTCTTCCTCCTCAACAAAGAAGAGTCTCTGCAAAGGAAAATAAAGTCTCTGACTCAGGTCCTCCTATACGGAATGAAACAGGTATTGGTTTCTCTTGTGCTGAAGTTCTTGGCCCTGATGCTGATCTCTCAGCGCTTGACACCTCCCTACCACCTGGAGAAACTTTCATTCCTGGCAAAGTTGTAAGTGATCCTTATGGTATATTCTTTCTAGACTACCAAGGAAATCATCACTTTCAACGCATCTCTGAGCTTCCAATCACTCCCATCGAACAACTCAGAGATCTCATATACTGGTGTGAAGTCAGACGCGACATTAAAGCTAGACACCTGAAGCCCTTGATTTTTGAAGAAGCTCTGAACAAAAAGAATCAAGGAGTAGATTTCCCTGACTGTATATTCCCACATCAAAGACCCTCGATGAACTTCTCATCAAGGAAGAACCTTTTGACGGATAGGATCGCCTTGTAATTCTTTCTATCCTTATCTGTTTACATCTTTTGTACTTGTAATTTTATTTGCTGTACTTGTAATTTTTCCACTTCCCTATGTAATCTTTACGAAGTTTAAAGAAAAATTTCAGCGAATGTACTTTACTCCATCAGTACTGAAAAGATCCCAGAAAACAGTAAAAGGGACAAATATTTTATGAGTTCTTTTTATCCTTATGTTTTCATTAAATAGCAATTTTCTCTGTTGCTATGTCATAATCAAATAGGGGGAGATTGTTGATCCAAACCCTCAGTGATTTGATAATGACCCTCTCTTAAACACTTAGTGAAAATTGTAAGTAAACAATATGTATCAGAGTTTCACTATCGCTGATAAGTACTAAGACTTTACAGTACCGCTGATAGGAACTCTCACTCTTTAGATTAGATATTCAGCGAACACTGTTCATCATCATATAGCTTTGAGCCTGTTCAGTCTATGAGATGATCGCTGATAAGTTAGTTGTTTACTTATGATCCCTGAAGACAAGTTTCACGTCAACCAAAGTTCTACGCTGAAGTCGAAGATCAAGCTCAAGAACTAGCGACAAGTCTACTCATGAACTGATGCGGATATCAGCGAAGCAAGACCTGTCCATTCAACGTGAAGTATCAAGTAGAAGACTTCAGCAATCGCTGAACTTTATCATCCGCTGATAAAGATCTGACTCAACGAAAGCTGATCATGAAGTCTCCCTGTATGTTACTATTGTCTTACCTCCCTTGCACGTCTCCGTACGAACTGTCAGAACGGACATCCCTTTTGTCTGTAATCGTACAACAACTCGGATTCTACACTGTGCACCATGCAGCTACTAAGGTTGTTGATAACTCTATTTTTAGAGTTATTATTCCCTTTTATTTTCCATTTTATTTCGTCAACTTTAGCCATTTCACTTCTAAAAACCCCCATTCTTGTTATAATTCTCGAAAATGAGCAAAAGGAGTGAACCATAGTCTTTAATGAATTATTTGGTGGAATTTGGGTGTTTTTCACGTTTTATCATGCAGTGACCACTGTTGTGCCCACTCCGGGTCCCCACTCTTCGAGCAGATCAAAAAGAAGAGAAAAAGAAACTATTGGTTGGTATCTAATTTTCTGGAGGAGGAAGGTTCATATGGCAGAGAAATGGCTGGAGAAGTACAAAGATATCTTCTTTAAAAGATAGCATCAAGTACACCTCTTTGTACTTGGAGATTGACTTGGAAAAGGGACCATTGGGTAAAAGGATTACCCATAAGAGCTGAATTCTGCCACAACACAGCAGTCTTTACCCATTGGAAGACCCACCTCTTTTGTGTAATACCCAATTCCTTCTCCTAGTATATAAAGGAGCACTTGGGTGCCATTAAATGCATGCTTGGATATCATCCTTGAGTTTTTGCTTAGCTTTAAATCCTCTCAACTACCACATTATCTTTAGTCTTTTATTTACTGCAGTAACTAGTTTTAATTTTCAGTAATTTACTTTCTTAGTTTAATTGTAGTTCGAACTACACAGTGCAGGGACGACTTCTTGTTCCCCACTGTGAGCAGTCTATTCAATCCACTTTCAGTTTTATTATGTGCAAGTATTCGTCTTTTGTTTTCTTTATTTCGGAAATGTTAGGCTAAACATCCTTTGGGATGTAGAAAGGAGAAGTACCTGGATTTTATTAAAAATGCTTGAGTAATCTTTATACTTAGAATATTTGTTATTTTGGTCATTCATTCTCGATATTTACCCAAAGACGCGAACAAGCCGATCACTTGTAAGGATCTAAAGTCTAGTTCTTAACTTAGAAATGAGTAGAACGCAGTGACACGAGCTTGAATGATGCTAGGGGATTCGAAAGAATTCTTATGAGACTTACGAGAGTGAGGTCGGCATAGTGAGCTAATCTCTGCCCACTGGAGTAGTAGGCAAGCTAGTTTGTGTATTAAAAACACTTAGAGTATTTGTCTCTACACATTCCATCGAGGCCTGAAAAGGTCCATTTAGAGATTACCATTGGCAAAACAACAAGTACTAAGAGTATGTGATTTTTATCTAACGGTGTGAGTATTTTGTAACCGGGCTTTTCTAGCGAAAGTGTCCACCACGAATACGAGGATCACTTCTAAGGACCGAGTATTTGAGATAAAATCTAGGGAAAATCCAACCTACATTCCTCCTTTTAAAACCTTAGTAAAATCGTTAAAATAGCTATTTCACCAAACCAAACCAAAGTATTATTTTCTTCTCTAATTGAAACTTGTAAAAGGAGCTTATGAGAACCATATTGTCTTGATTGTCCAGTCCCTGTGGATTCGATTCTGGTATTTTACCAACTATCACTTGCTGTGACGATCATAGTGGACAGTGTACACTTGCACTTCCCACTGTGGACAGATTGCAACCCACTGCGATTAAAACACATATTTTTCACGTACCAGTTGTCTACAAAGGTCAATGACATGCAACCACTCAGCTGCTGCCACGTGTAAAGCCATACTGCCATGCATTAAATGCATGCAATATATAAGAAGATTCTTACTTCAGTTTTGAAGTGTGCTCGGACCATCTTCTTATTTCTTATTGTTAAGTTATTATTCGTAATTTATTTAACTCTTTCTAGTGCAAGAAACTTAGTGTTTCTCAAGACTTGTTTAGATTAGGTTTATCCTTAATCTTGTTCCGCAACAAGTTGTAAATTGTCTTGATTTATCAATAAACAATTTAGAAAAGTAAAAACGTGTGTTTGTATTCAACCCCCCCTTCTAGAAACTTCTATAGCCCTTCGGGACCAACAGTGTGGACTTCAAGTCAAAAGACTTCGATTCTGAAACTCAGATTAAAAAGCATCCGTGTGCGATCGTAAGATCCATGAAATGGATCATAGGATATCGTTTATGACGTATGAGTCATAATTTATTAGTCGTGACATATTAGTCGTGACCTGGTAGTCTTAGAGACTTTGTCTTTCACGATATAGATCGTAAGATTGGCGTTCGTGCGATCCTGCGAGACTGCAATGTAAGATTCAGGGGTGGTCGTTGGTTTGACCAACGACCCTCCGATGCTTAAGTTAGTAATTGTTTGTCGAAGTAAATCGAAAGTAAAATGTTAAAAGAAATACTTCTTTAAATGTATAGCAGCCCAACTATGTGGGGTTGAGGTCGTAGGTTTGATACTACGATCCTAGACGTACGATCACATGTGGACCATTGTCGTACATGATTTCGGAAGGGATTCCGAACCTGCATAGAATGTTACTCTGGATAAAAGAGATGACCTATCTGTCTCGAATCTGGGAGTAGGAATCTGCTTCTGTCCATTTAGATAAAGACTAACAGGAAAATTTTCTGCCCTAGGGCAGGAGGTGATTTACTAGCGATGTACATTCCCTACCTTATGAAGGGTCATGGGATTAAGGACGTATGTAAAGCCTCAGAGGGTTGGTATATCATACCTGGGTGTCGTTGACGTGCGTCACGTACCTGGTGGCGTTTAATGTCGGTTAGTAGAGAATCACTTTTGACGTAAGGTCCGACTGCCCCTAAGTCGTGACATATTCATGCCTACAATCAGTAGCTTTGAAACTGGAATTCGTATGGAGTACATCATTCTGCCCCCCTGTGGCGATTTTAAGACGACAACAAGACCTGCCTCTTTGGCGTATAGAAAATTGTCGACATGGATTGGCCGGGTCGTGTCGCTTATAGTCGCCATAATACAGGTCTCGATCTGTGCTTCTTTTTCCAGTTCGGGAATGAAGTCAGCACCGGAATCGGTTAGGACCTGCGGTGCAACTGCCGTGTGAGGCTTGTGTAATTGCTAGATGTCCTTTTTCTGAGGCTTCAACGTTGCCTTGTAGCAATCATGGGCGATCTTCTGTTCATTTTTGATTTCTTGTACTCCCCATGGCGTCGGGAATTTGATCGTATGGTGATAGGTCGAGGGGACCGCTTTCATATCGTGTATCCATGGTCGACCAAGTGTCGACAACGTTAAACTTTTTTTGCTTGTTGACCCCTTTAGCATATGCTTGGAGGATGATCTCTCCCAATGTATTGGTAGAGTCACCATTGAATCCTATCAGAGTCGTCGATCGACGGGTGATCTCTGATCGTGCTTAGGAAAACGATATTAGCCGAACTGCCTCCGTCGACCAATACTCTTTTGGTCGAGCAGTTGCCAATAGTGAGCTGGATAATCAAGCCATCGTGATGTTTCTGCCAACTGTCCTGGAGGTCGTCCCGATCGAACGTTATTGGCATCGCCTCCAATTCTAATTCTTGTTTTGGTTGGGACGGCCGAGGAATGGGGTATTCTCCCGATGATTGACTGGTGTGCCGCTTGGCTGCCGAATAGGTTAAACCACAGACGTCTGATCCACCCGTCACACAATTGACGACTTTTTCATGAACGGGGGATTCTGGTCTTACGTTATCAACTAGCGTAGATTCTTTATCAACCAAGCCTTGTAGATGACCCTTGGGGACGATCCAGGCTAACTCCTTCTGCAAAGAAAGGCAGTTATCTGTCGTATGACTATGGTCGCTATGGAAGTCGCACCATTTGGTCTTGTCCTTCTTGTCATCATCTTTATCGCTTTTCTTAGGCCATTGAATAGACGACTGAATGTTTTTAAGAGCTTCGACTAACTCTTTGGACGTTCCCTTGAATCCATAAGAGGAGATCTTAGGATATTGAGGGAATCTGGGCGTAGGATTGCTCTTTTTCTTATCGAACCGAACGTTCGATATCTGGCGCGCTGCTCTGTCTTGACGCTCATCTTGGACTTGAAATCTGGTTTCTTGATTCCGAGCGACTTTCTGTCGGTGGAATGCTTACGATAGAAGGCTAGGTCATCTTCGACCCTCATGTAAGCCAAAGTCCTAGCTCGGACGTCTTCAAAATTCTCTGGTGGATACTTCGTAAGATCGACATACAATCCAGTAGTGTCGTCATCCAGACCACGCTTATAGGCCTCGATGGCAGTCTTGACGTCACAATTTCGAATGCTGATCATTTCTGCGTTAAAACGATTGAAATAACCACAGACGGATTCTCCGGATTTTTGGACGACGTAGTACAGGTCGTTGGTCTGCTTCTCCATCTTGTGACTACTGACGAATTGTTGTAAAAACTGGTTGACCAACTCCGCGAAGTTACTGATGGACTTGGGTTTGAGATTGATCAACCACTGGAGAGCAGGACCTGTAAGAGTCGCGCCAAATCTTTTGCACATGCACACCTCTTGATACTGATGTGGGATTGATACTATCCACATCAATTGTTTATATTGAGCGATGTGCTCTGATAACTCTATTTTTAGAGTTATTATTTCCATTTATTTTCCACTTTATTTTGTCAATTTTAGCCATTTCACTTCTTAAAACCCCCATTCTTGGTATATTTCACGAAAACGAGCAAAAGGAGTGAACCATGGTCTTTAATAAGTTATTTGGTAGATTTTGGGTGTTTTTCACGTTTTATCCTGCAGTGACCACTGTTGTGCCCACTCCGGTTCCCCACTCTTCGAGCAGATCAAGAAAACAAAAGAAAACCATGGGCTGGAAATATAAAACCTGGAGTTTAGAAGGTTCAAATGGCAGGAAAATATGGGCTGGAGAAGTACAAGGTAGTTTTCATTGGAGATATCATCAAGTACACCTCCTTGTACTTGGAGATTGACTTGGAAAAGGGTCCATTGGGTAAAAGGATTACACAAGGAACTGATTTCTGCCACAACACAGCAGTCTTTACCCATTGGAAGACCCACCTCTTTTGTGTAATACCCAACTCCTTCTCCTAGTATATAAAGGAGCACTTGGGTATCATTTATGATCATCTTTGAATACTTGTTTAGTCTTAAATTCTCTCAACTACCACATTGGCTTTAGTCTTTTATTTACTGCAGTAACTAGCTTTAATTTTCAGTAATTTACTTTCTTAGTTTAATTGTAATTCAAACTACACAGTGCAGGGACGACTTCTCGTTCCCCACTGTGAGCAGTTTAATTCAAGTCACTTTCAGTTTTATTATGTGCAAATCTTCGTCTTTTGTTTTCTTTACTTCGGAAATGCTAGGCTAAACATCCTTTGGGATGTAGGAAAGAGAAGTACCTGGATTTTATTAAAAATGCTTGAGTAATCTTTGTACTTAGAATATTTGTTGTTTTGGTCATTCATTCTCGATATTTACCCAAGGATGAGAACAAGCCGATCACTTGCAAGGATCTAAAGTCTAGTTCTTAACTTAGAAATAAGTAGAACGCAGTGACACGAGCTTGAATGATGCTAGGGGATTCGAAAGAATTCTTTTGACACTTACGAAAGTGAGGTCGGCACAGTGAGCTAATCTCAACCCACTGGAGTAGTAGGCAAGCTAATTTGTGTATTAAAAACACTTAGAGTATTTGTCTCTACACATTCCATCGAAACCTGAAAAGATCCATTTTTGAGATTACCATTGACAAAACAATAAATACGACGAGTATGAGATTTTTATCTAACGGTGTGAGTATTTTGTAACCGGGCTTTTCTAGCGAAAATGCCTACCTCGAATACAAGGATCATTTTTAGGACCGAGTATTTCGTATAAAATCTAGGGAAAATCTAACCTACATTCCTCCTTTTAAAACCGTAGTAAAATCGTTAAAGTAGTTATTTCACCAAACAAACCAAACTATTGTTTCCTGTCTAGTTGAAACCTGTAAAAGGAGCTCATGAGAACCGTATTGTCTTGATTGTCCAGTCCTTGTGGATTCGATTATGGTATTTTACCAACTATTACTTGCTGTGACGATCATAGTGGACAGTGTACACTTGCACTTCCCGCTGTGGACAGTTTGCAACCCACTGCGATTAAAACACACATTTCGCACGTAACAAGTTTTTGGCGCCGTTGCCGGGGACTGGCGTGATTTTAAATCTCAAGACATTAGTTTTTGTTCGAGCCCGAGTAACTCGTTTTTCTAAGCCGTTCGTGTTGCATGCCAAGGAGACAACACGAGCTTTTAATACCAATCGATCATGAAATAGAAAAGACTTGTCGAAGAAGACGTAAAAACAAGAAAACAAATCAACAACCTCCTGTGATCCACACTGTGAACATGGCAGCAGTACCGCCACCCGTAGTGGAGACCACAATCACGATTGCTGATAACAAGGATCGAAAAATACGGGACTATGCTACTTCCGGAGTTGGTGATTTAAGCTCCGGGATTTTGAGACCCAATATTGTTGCAACTCACTTTGAACTCAAACCGGTGATGTTTCAAATGATCCAAGACATGGGTCAGTTTGGAGGATCACCATCTGAGGATCCACACACGCACTTAAAATCTTTTTTAGAGATGACTGATTCCTTTCAATTACAAGGTGTGAGTGAGGAAGCATTAAGGTTAAGACTTTTTCCTTTTTCATTAAGGGATAAGGCGAAGACTTGGATGAACTCACACGCACCTCATTCGATAACCACTTGGGATGAACTTGCTGATAAATTTTTGCAAAAATACTTTCCTCCCACGAGGAATGTAAGATTTCGAAATAATATTATTCTGTTTAGACAAGAAGAAGATGAGGCTGTTTCGGATGCATGGGAACGATTTACAGAATTACTTCGAAAGTGCCCACATCATGGCATCCCACATTGCATCCAATTGGAGACCTTTTACAATGGTCTTTCCAATGCAACCAAAATCATCTTAGATGCAACCGCAGGTGGAACATTCACGAGTAAAACCTACAATGAAGGATATCAAATCTTAGAAAAAGTATCCAACAACAATACCGATTGGTCCAATCCTAGAGCTATAGTACCAAAGACCAACACCATCGATTCTGAAACACTTAAAACCATGAATGCGCAGTTAGTAGCCTTGACCAAAATCGTTTTGAACCAAAATAGAGGCCAAGTTAATTCCGCAACCCATCTCGCCGAAAACTGCTCCCTCTGTGGAGAGGAGCATGTTTTTGATTTTTGTCCAGCAAATCTCGAATCTGTTAATGTCATAGGGACCAACCCGAGGAACAACCCTTATTCGCAGACTTATAATCCAGGTTGGAGAAATCATCCGAATTTCTCTTGGTCTGGTAATCAAGGACTCCAACCCCAAGGGCCGAGTCATATCCAGCAAAGACCACACAACCCCCCTGGATTTCAATCACATCACAGTGGGCAATCCTCACATCACAGTGGGCAGTACCCACAGAACTTTCACCAAGGGCAGTCCTCACAACCATACCAACCACGATCCAACCAACCAGCTGAGGTTCAACAATCGATTGAATCAATTCTCAAGGGTTTTATGAACCAAACCCAGGCAGCCATTAGGAACATAGAGACTCAAGTAGGACAACTAGCCGTTGAAGTTAAGAATAGACCACCAGGGACGTTACCTAGTGACACCGAACACGCTAAGGTGATAGGAAAAGGGCCTGAACATGTCAATTCCATAACACTTAGGAGTGGAAAGGATCTGAAAGATATCATTTTTAAGTCTGATGATTCGCCTCAAATACCCACTGTGATCACCACAGTGGGCACTCCTCAAGTCACTGTGATCCTCACTGTGGGGACCGACATCCCTGACCTTCCTACTTTTGGACCTGTTTCAAAGCCTACTGTTCCAAAGCCAATACCACAGCAAACTCAAATTGACCCACGAAGTATCCCTTTTCCTCAAAGAATGAAGCCTAAAAATGTCGATGTTCAATTTAAAAAATTCTTAGACATTTTTAAACAACTTCATATTAACATACCCTTGGTAGAAGCTCTCGAGCAAATGCCAAGCTATGTTAAATTTTTAAAGGATATTTTGAACAAAAAGAGAAAGTTGGGTAAGTTTGAGACTGTGGCTTTGACCGAAGAATGTAGTGCCCTCCTTACTAGCAAGATTCCACCTAAGTTGAAAGACCCAGGTAGTTTCACCATTCCATGCACAATAGGAGGACAAGAAGTAGGTCAAGCACTCTGTGATCTAGGAGCTAGTTTCAACCTGATGCCATTATCCATTTTCAACAAATTAGGTATTGGAGAGGCTAGACCCACAACCGTGACATTACAACTAGCCGACCGGTCCATTGCCTACCCAAAAGGAAAAATAGAAGACGTTTTGGTCCAAGTGGATAAATTTATCTTCCCTACCGATTTTCTAGTTCTAGATTATGAGGCCGATAAAGAAATCCCAATCATCTTAGGGCGTCCGTTTCTTGCAACCGGACGTACTTTGATTGATGTGCACAAAGGGGAACTCACGATGAGAGTTAATGATCAAGAGGTGACATTCAATGTTTTTAAGTCTCTTAAATATATAGATACCGAAGATTGCTTTGCCTTGAGTTCGATTTATGGAACCCACAGTCTTGACACACTGCCCACAGTGGGGAATACAGTTCCCACAGTGGGGAGTGATAGTGAGCACTCTGAATCTGAGAGTGATGACACTTTTGAGGATGAGTGTAACGAAATGGTTGCAGCTTTTGAACCTCTGGACTTTAAGGATAGAGATGTTCAACCCCCTTCAATAGAACAACCTCCCGAGTTAGAGCTTAAACCATTGCCTTCCCATTTAAAATATGCTTATCTCGCTAATGATAATAAATTTCCCGTTATTATCTCTTCCAAACTTAGTGAGAAACAAGAACAACTTCTGATCGATTTGTTGATAAAGCATAAGGGAGCAATTGGTTGGACCATAGCGGACATTAGAGGAATTAGCCCCTCTTTATGTCAACATAAGATTAACTTGGAGAGTGACCACACTGGAAAAGTCCAACCTCAAAGAAGGTTGAACCCCATCATGAAGGAGGTAGTTAAGAAAGAAGTCTTGAAGTGGTTAGATGTCGGTATTATCTATCCCATTGCTAGTAGTAGTTGGGTGAGCCCCGTCCAATGTGTCCCTAAAAGAGAGGGACGACCGTAGTAAAGAACGAAAAGAATGAGCTCATTCCCACTAGGACTGTCACGGGATGGAGAATATGCATGGACTATAGACAACTCAACTTGGCCACTAAGAAAGACCACTTCCCCTTACCTTTCATCGACCAAATGCTTGATAGGTTAGCGGGAAAGGAATTTTATTGTTTTCTAGATGGATACTCCGGATACAACCAAATCCACATAGCCCCCGAGGACCAAGAAAAGACCACCTTTACTTGTCCCTATGGTACTTTTGCATTCCGGAGAATGCCATTTGGATTATGTAATGCACCCGCCACTTTCCAACGTTGTATGATGGCCATTTTCACCGACATGATTGAGGATACCATAGAAGTTTTTATGGACGATTTTTTCGTGATAGGGACATCATTCGACAATTGCCTAGGAAATCTAGAGAAAAGCCTAGTAAGATGTGAGAGCCACGACCTTATTTTGAATTGGGAAAAATGCCATTTTATGGTAGAAGAAGGTATTGTCCTAGGTCATCTTGTCTCAAAAAGAGGGTTGGAAGTTGACAAAGCCAAGCTTGAGGTAGTGGCACAACTTCCCGAACCCACAACGGTAAAAGGTATTAGAAGTTTCTTGGGTCACGCAGGTTTTTATAGGAGGTTCATCAAGGATTTTTCAAAAATAACAAAACCCTATGTATCCTGTTGCAGCATGAAAAAGATTTCATTTTTACAAAAGAATGCCAAGATGCTTTTGAAAAAATCAAGGAAGCTTTAGTCACAACACCCATAATGACCACTCCTGACTGGTCACTCCCATTCGAAGTGATGTGTGATGCCAGCGAGTGGGCTGTAGGGGCTGTTCTCGGACAGAAAAAGAACAAAGTATTTCACCCCATTTATTATGCAAGTAAAACGCTAACTGAAGCTCAGATTAATTACACTGTAACTGAAAAAGAATTACTTGCGGTGGTGTTTTGCTTTTGATCGTTTCAGGTCATACTTGATAGAGACGAAGGTCATAGTGCACACTGATCATGCAGCAATAAAATATTTAATTACCAAGGCTGATTCTAAGCCTCGGTTAATTAGATGGGTTTTATTGCTACAAGAATTTGACCTTGAAATCGTCGACAGGAAAGGAACAAGCAATCAAGTAGCCGACCATTTGTCTAGGCTCGAGAAGATATTGGGCACTGTTGATCCCACTCCGGTAAGAGAAAATTTTCCCGATGAGCAATTGTTATCCGCTCAACATCATGAAAATAATATTCCTTGGTATGCTGATATTGCGAACTTTTTAGCAAGTGGACTTAAGCCCCACGGGATGAGTGGACAACCATTTAAGAAGTTTTTACATAACACACGTCAATATGTTTGGGACGATCCTTTCTTATATAAGATAGGGACGGACCAAATACTGAGACGTTGTGTCCACGGGAGTGAGCAACATCAAATACTCCATGGTTGTCACGCATCCCACTACGGTGGAAACCGCACTGCTGCAAATTTTTTGCAAAGTGGGTTCTTTTGGCCCACTGTGTTTAAAGACTCTTACGAATGTGTAAAAAGTTGTGAGCAATGCCAACGCACCGGGAATAATTCACAAAGAAATGAGATGCCTCTTAATAACATTCTAGAGGTAGAACTTTTTGATGTTTGGGGGATCGATTTCATGGGACCCTTTCCAAATTCCAATAATAATTTTTATATCTTGGTTGCGGTAGACTATGTTTCAAAATGGGTGGAAGCCGTCGCATGTCACTCTAATGATGCCAACACCGTGGTGAAATTTTTGCATAAAAATATTTTCACTCGATTTGGAACACCACGGGCATTGATTAGTGACGAAGGCACCCATTTTATAAACAAAGTCATGGCCTTGGTTTTTGCTAAATATGACATACATCATAGAGTGGCCACCGCATACCACCCGCAAACCAACGGTTTGGCCGAGCTTTCAAACCGTGAGATCAAAGGAATTTTAGAAAAAGTTGTTAAACCGCACCGAAAAGATTGGTCAACCAAACTCGATGATGCTCTTTAGGCCTACCGAACGGCCTATAAAACTCCTTTGGGAATGTCTCCATTTAAATTAGTTTTTGGCAAAGCTTGCCATCTACCGATTGAATTGGAGTACAAGGCATTTTGGGCCCTTAAAGAGCTTAACATGAGTGAGGGTGCCACGGGAATCAAAAGGACTCTACAGTTGCATGAGTTAGAAGAGTTGCGTTACCACTCTTATGAAAACGCAAAGTTGTATAAGGAGAAGACCAAGATGTGGCATGATCGAAGAATCAACCATAGGGAATTCATGGAAGGACAACAGGTATTATTGTTCAACTCCCGTCTCAAACTTTTTCCAGGTAAACTAAAATCAAGATGGACGGGACCGTATACCATTGTCAAAGTGAGTCCTTTCGGAACAGTGGAGTTAAAATCCCCACAATCTGGTCAGACTTTTAAAGTCAATGGGCAAAGGGTAAAGCATTTTCTGCATGAGAGTGCCCACATCCCTGCCCACTCTCCACCTCACTATGGTTAAGAAAAGTCAACGCTGTTTGTAAATATTTTATTTTAGTTGTTTACTGTCTTTTTATTAATTTTAGTGTTTTTAATTCTGCATGGTAGTTTATTTCAATGTGTGTAGGAGAATTTGGCATTTTTTTGGAACAAAAAGGTTCGCAGTGGGCAGAAGCAGGTCACTGCACTCCCCACTCTTAAATCTGACGGAAGATGGGACCATTTTTGGGGCCCAATGCTGACAAGCTTTCACCTTTTTCTGCCATCAAGTCTACTTTTCTGCCATGTTGTCATAGTTCACCATTTTCCAAGAAAAACCATTATAGTCCTTCTCTCTCTCTCCTAGAAACCGACGGTTCCACCCTAAACCCTTTTCCAAAATTCCAAAAACCACCTTAACCCCTTAAAAAAACCACTTTCACTTCCAAAATATTCAAAAACACTCTTTCTTCTCCATTTCTCTCCAAGAAACCGAACCAAAAACCATTCCTAAAACCCTAAAAATGGCAAGAAGCAAGAGGAGGAACACCAAACCCAAAACCCACATCAATCCACAGTGGGCACTGCGCATGCCCCCAGTGGGGTGCCCAGGCAGTTCACCACTCTGGAGGTGGCTGCCCACTATGAGTGCATTGCTACACAGAAACTGAAGTTAGAGAGGGGTTTCGACCCTGAGTTTGTTGAGGCCAACCCATTTGTTAAGAATAGGATTGTAGCACAAGACTGGTCGATTTTGGCCGCAGCCAATCGACGCGCGAATGCCTCGTTAGTGCGTGAATTTTACGCCGAGGCCTCTCAAGCAAAGGATCCCACTGTGGTAGTTCGGGGAAAAAAAGTGAGTTATAATCCAGGAACGATTAACCAGGTATTAGGAAGAAGGAGCCCGACTGTGTGTGAGTGTGCCCAGTTTTTAAAGAAAATGACCCCGGCGGATGAGGATCTCGTTTTGCGCGAAATAGCAGCCGAGGGGAAGCCGTGGAATAAAGACGGCCAGAGAAGGTGCCTAAACGCTAGCTACCTCACTACCGAAGCCGCTGTTTGGTTCCAATTTCTCCGTGCCTCTTTATCCCCAACATCGCACGATACCACATTGTCTATGCATAAATGTGCCTTGTTGTACTGCCTCCTCACTGGAAGAAAGATCAACGTCGGGATTGTTATGCATGTGGCCATCGATCAAGCTCGGAACCGAAAGAAGGTAGTCTTGCCCCTTCCTTGCCTCATTACTTTACTAATGTTAGACGCAGGTGTACCCTCAGCGGTAGAGGATCAGTGGTTTGACTCCACAAGCAACATCACCGCACAAACCATCCGCAAGATGGGAAGGTATGTCGCCACTCCTCCATCTGAACCAGAAGAAGATATCCCCACAGTGGGGACTGTTCACCCCACTGTGACCATTGCTGAGGAGCATGTTGTGAGAACGCCGCGTACACCACTCCATTCAACCGAGGTCGGATCGTCAAGCAACCAAATGGGAGAGATATTGGTAGCTATGAAGAAGCTCACATACAGGATCGAGTTGCTGGAAAGTGAGCAGCGATATCAGAATCGGGCCACGCAGAAATTTTGGATGTATACAAGAGAACGGGATGAGGTGATGGGCCTGATGATGAAGGAGGCCAACCCGGTGCTAGCTGCTCAGCTCCCAGATTTTCTTGTGGATATTTGCCCGACTTATGCTAGCGCTGAGGAATTTGAAGAGGGTGATGCCGAAAGTTCACCAACTGCCACCCCAACCCCCTGAATGGTTTGTTAAAACAATGGTTTATCTCGTTTGCTCCCAAAACAATTTTATTTTGTGTTTGTTTCATATTTTGTGCCTATGGCTAGGCTTTCTGACAATTTGCTACATTTTTATTTCTGGTTTAATGATGCATGAAATCCTACCACTGGGTAGGTACTTTTGGGTACTAACGTATTTGTTGTTTGAATGCTTGTTTGATCTCGTTTCCATTTCAAGGTACAACTTTCGGCTTCCGACTTAAAAAGGTCCCTTTTGTAAGTACGAATCTCAACTTGATACCATGAGATGATATAGGCCGTTTTTCGCATCCAAACACGATCCTTTTTGTACCCCAAACCACCACCTTTGTTCGTTAATTCAATGTCACAGTGGGGGCACTGTGAGATTTTAAGTTTGAGGTGGGAACTTCCAGAGTGACTTCCTGTCTTCCCACAGTGGGGACACTGTGAAGTCTAAGTTTGAGGTGGGTAAGCCATACCCCCCTCCCCAAAAAAAAGAAAAAAAAACAAAAAAAAAACAAAAATACAAAAACAGAAGAAAATCGGAGTGTCACTAACAAACTTGATGGTGTGCCTTTCTGGACCATCAAAGTGTTCACTCCCAGAAAAAGATGGTGTGCCTATTCTAGACCATCGGAATACCCACTTTCACAAAAATAGCCATACCTAAATAAAGCCTGAAAGTGTGCGTACATACCCATGAAAAATCCAAAACACCCACTTCTTGAAATAAAAATCTCCAAGCGAGATTTTCGGTCCATGTTTGGAAGTACTTGCCAAAAACCCTTGGAAAAATATTCAAAGCCATAAACCCGTCGAACCCAAGAAAGCCCTATTGATTAATGGAAAACAAGGGAAAGATTTCGTCAAACACAAAAGTGAAATTTTCAAGTTTGGAACTGAAGGAAGTATCGAAGGAAGGAGATCAACGCCCATTCAAGTCAAGAAGTATGTAAGTCCCTAAAAGTTCTACTACATTTTGTTCATTTTATTTCTTTCTTTTTATTACTTGGGGACAAGTAATGGTTTAAGTTTGAGGTTGTGATAACTCTATTTTTAGAGTTATTATTTCCATTTATTTTCCACTTTATTTTGTCAATTTTAGCCATTTCACTTCTTAAAACCCCCATTCTTGGTATATTTCACGAAAACGAGCAAAAGGAGTGAACCATGGTCTTTAATAAATTATTTGGTAGATTTTGGGTGTTTTTCACGTTTTATCCTGCAGTGACCACTGTTGTGCCCACTCCGGTTCCCCACTCTTCGAGCAGATCAAGAAAACAAAAGAAAACCATGGGCTGGAAATATAAAACCTGGAGTTTAGAAGGTTCAAATGGCAGGAAAATATGGGCTGGAGAAGTACAAGGTAGTTTTCATTGGAGATAGCATCAAGTACACCTCCTTGTACTTGGAGATTGACTTGGAAAAGGGTCCATTGGGTAAAAGGATTACACAAGGAACTGATTTCTGCCACAACACAGCAGTCTTTACCCATTGGAAGACCCACCTCTTTTGTGTAATACCCAACTCCTTCTCCTAGTATATAAAGGAGCACTTGGGTATCATTTATGATCATCTTTGAATACTTGTTTAGTCTTAAATTCTCTCAACTACCACATTGGCTTTAGTCTTTTATTTACTGCAGTAACTAGCTTTAATTTTCAGTAATTTACTTTCTTAGTTTAATTGTAATTCAAACTACACAGTGCAGGGACGACTTCTCGTTCCCCACTGTGAGCAGTTTAATTCAAGTCACTTTCAGTTTTATTATGTGCAAATCTTCATCTTTTGTTTTCTTTACTTCGGAAATGCTAGGCTAAACATCCTTTGGGATGTAGGAAAGAGAAGTACTTGGATTTTATTAAAAATGCTTGAGTAATCTTTGTACTTAGAATATTTGTTGTTTTGGTCATTCATTCTCGATATTTACCCAAGGATGCGAACAAGCCGATCACTTGCAAGGATCTAAAGTCTAGTTCTTAACTTAGAAATAAGTAGAACGCAGTGACACGAGCTTGAATGATGCTAGGGGATTCGAAAGAATTCTTTTGACACTTACGAAAGTGAGGTCGGCACAGTGAGCTAATCTCAACCCACTGGAGTAGTAGGCAAGCTAATTTGTGTATTAAAAACACTTAGAGTATTTGTCTCTACACATTCCATCGAAACCTGAAAAGGTCCATTTTTGAGATTACTATTGACAAAACAATAAATACGACGAGTATGAGATTTTTATCTAACGGTGTGAGTATTTTGTAACCGGGCTTTTCTAGCGAAAATGCCTACCTCGAATACAAGGATCATTTTTAGGACCGAGTATTTGGTATAAAATCTAGGGAAAATCTAACCTACATTCCTCCTTTTAAAACCGTAGTAAAATCGTTAAAGTAGCTATTTCACCAAACAAACCAAACTATTGTTTCCTCTCTAGTTGAAACCTGTAAAAGGAGCTCATGAGAATCGTATTGTCTTGATTGTCCAGTCCTTGTGGATTCGATTCTGGTATTTTACCAACTATTACTTGTTGTGACGATCATAATGGACAGTGTACACTTGCACTTTCCGCTGTGGACAGTTTGCAACCCACTGCGATTAAAACACACATTTCACACGTAACATGCTCCGTTGGATCGGTTATTCCCGAATATTTGGGCGTAAAAGCAGGAATGTTGTACTTCTTCGGAACGTCAACACTTGCTATTGTGTCGATGAAAGGCGACGCCTGGAATCCTGTGGGAGGTTCGACGTCGACAGGGACGGCGGCGCTAGGTAATTTCGAGAGTAGCGACAACATCTTTTCGTTCTGATCCTCCAATAACCTAAGTCGCTGAGCAACGGGGTCGTTAGGATCAGGAATTGTACCTGCCGGGGGAATGACTCCTGAGTTCTGGGCTGTTGCGCCAACTGTCGGGTGGGAACCATTTCCGTGTGACGACCCGTTGGCTTCTCCGGTAAAGGGGAAGTTCATCGGGATCTGATGAGGTATGGCTGCATTGTACAGTGGCGGAGGTCTCAGATGTTGCGGAGGAAATTGTCCGAAGGGAGGATTGTTGACAAAAGGCCCTGGACCAATCGCCGGATTCCTCAGGGAGGCGATTTCCGCGGCTGCCTTCTGGTTCTGCTCGTGTAGGGCTTGAATCTGACTTCGAGCCGCGTTCAATTCTGATTGAAGTTGAACCATGGGATCCTGGTAATTTGCCATTTACCTGAAAGCAATGAAAACTTCACAAGATCGTTAGAGCGATGCATGCGTTGGCTTGAGATTTTCTCTAGATGGGGTCCCACGGATGGCGCCAATTTGTTAATGCCAAAAATCACCCAAAAGGATAACCTGAGGTTGATGTGGAATTTAACAACTAAAGAAAGGGATATCAAGCCCAATCAACACAATCGCGATAAAAAGTAAATAAGACAAGAGATTTGGTGACGCAGAAAACCCAAACGAGGGAAAAAACCGCGGTCGACTTGTGAGAGTCGACGGTGCACTATGATTGCCAAACAGGGGCGAAAGTCCTTTTGTAACAAGTGTTTTGTGTACAACAGATTACAAAAAGAGAAAAAGTAATCTTAATCGTAAGAAAAAGTCGTGCGTCGTGCGTAAATCGTGCGAAATAAGCTGTTGTCGTGCGATTCGAACTGCTGTGGTGCGAAACTTGCATTAGTGATGTGTGTTCGAATGCTCAAATTGTTCACTGTTGTGTTGCGTAGAAAGTGTAGGAAAGTTGAGTTCAGATATGTGTAGCTTGGTAACAGATTGATCACAGATGTCTTTTTCGGATGTAGAGCAGGTCTTTATATAGCTTCCGTTGGCAATAAATGCGTCTTGATGGCTCGTTTTGTAACCGCTATCGGGTCTTTAATGCCATTAAGAGCTCGTCCGTTACTTGCCGTTGTACCATGAATGCCCGTGGACCAGCATTAATGAACAAAAGAAATGGGTGTTGACTGTTAACGGTTAGTGTAATCGTACGACCGTCTTGAGTCTCGGACGTCGGTCGTATGAAACATACGACCATCAGGAAAGTGTACGACCAAATGCTCATTTGTAAATAACTTGCAAGACCTTATCTTAATACCAGAGTGGTCTTATGTAAATGTTATCTGAGTTTTTTGTCGTCGGTCGTAAGGTGTGATTTTTTACCCAAACAAACCTTATCTATACTATCTTATAAAGCATGTTACACAAAAGTCTTAAAGACAACATCTTAAGCATGAAGTACAAGTTATTAAAGCTATAAGTCTTAAATCTAAAAAATCACTTTCTTACAATGTTTAAAGCATATCGTACAACATTATTTTTCACTCTCTGTTCTGATCTCCTGTCCGAGAAAAGCATCTGTTTCCGAGGAAGTCCTACTCCCAAGAGACGATTCGTTATCTCCACCCTGATTCCTACTTTCTAGGTCGTTCTCACACTTGAGGTTCCATATCTTGCTTTTTTTTTTCAAAATCGTCGATGGATCATGGCATCAGATTTCTCGGTTTCTGATTCTGATTTCGAATTCGACTTCTCTAGGTCGATTCCTGCTTTCCAGGTCGCTATCACATTTGCCCTATACCAGGTTCCACAACTTGCTTTTTCTTTAAAATCGTCGATGGATTATGGCATCCATATATGGATTTCTTAGTTTCTGACTCTGATTTCGAATTCGACTTTCTTCTAATTCAAAATTTCGAATTGGAGTTGAATGGCTTTCTCCAGGTTATTCAAAATTTCGAAAGGATTTTTCAGTTGAGCTAATTTTTTTCAAGCTAGGTTTTTCAAACAAGTCTCTTGGTTTTGCTAATTCAACTCAAGTCTGATTTTGGTGCTTCATTATTTGTCTCCATCTCTCGATTTTGGTCTGGTAAGATGATCTTCATCTGTCGATTTCAGCAATTCTTTGATTATTTTCTCTAAACCTTTTACATTCACCAAGCTTCTCTTTCGAAGTATTGATTTTTGTTTCCAGAGAATTTATTTAGTTTTCGTGGTTTCAATTATGTTTTCAAGTTTTTAGTTTTCAGGTTTACACTTTTGTTACTTGCATCCCATACCATGTGTTTGTTGAAAATCCTAAAAGAACATGTTCATTTTTTCTAATCCACATTGAAGATCAAGTGATTGTTTAGCAACTAACAACCATCGGAATAAGACGTATGGTTTAAACAATCTTTTATTGGGTTCACCAGGTACAACCTGTTGGATATAGTGTCCAGAGTCATTAAACTATTGGTAATATTTCTAATAATACCAGGGTCCTTTTGGGTTGCCCTTAAGACCCAAATAACCAATCAGAAGAATAAGAGGGAGTTTATTAATTTGTCATTTGATGATAAATTAATTATAAGCTACAATATAATTAATTAAATTAATTATATAAAGTACAGGGACTAAATGATAATTGGTAAAAAAAACAGTTTTAACAAGCTTATCGGTTCAAGGGGGCTAGTTGTAAATAGAGGGGTTATAAATGAACTGTTAAGGGTCAAACCCTAATGAGTTTTTTTATCCCTCCATATTGCCGTCGACCTCCCCTCTCCCTCCATCCCAAATCGTAAACCCTAATAAGGGTTTAGGATTTAGCCTCTTCTTGATTGTTTTGGATTTGGTGTTCTTAAGTGTTGAAATAATAACTGCACAACTCCCAATTGGTACCGCGTGATGCACTGGTGATTTCCCATACCCGTGAATTCTTATCTCACTCTCGCCTCATCCTTATTCTGATTAATCTATGGCCTTCCATTGTGAGTCAAACTCGTGACGGCTCCGATTACATTAAGGTTGTTCTAGGTTCAGACATACTAAGGAAAAACATTTCGCCTCGACCCTACCTCACGGGGTACTCTCATTTCACTCGAACCTAGGTTATCGCACATGTTGTCATGTATAGGAATTTATGTACAAGAATACTCGAATATTACATGACAACTCTATTGAAAGACGCACAAATGTCCAAAAATTGATCTCAGAAAGGAATCAAGTAGCAAGACAGGGAATATCAGTAAAAGTGGTCGTATACCCCAATCACATTTTCCAGAAGATCATCCAGGTCTTTACAAGGGTTGTAATGGGGCTAGGGTTATGGTTAAGAACCGAAGGGGAAAACGGTTCAAAGATCCTTGGTGTGTCAAACATTAGCAGTTCTGAACTTTCTCTAATTCACTTCTATCTTTTGGCCCTCTTTGTCACTGCTGGAGTCGCTTTGACTCTCTTATTTTCTACTGTAGATAATATCTAAACTAATCTTTTTTTTATTGGGACTTCATTGGTCCTCTTTATTTGCTTAGGGCTGCATTGGCCCTCTTTTCTATTTATTCTCATGACTGGCCTGTATTCGTTTCTTTTCTGCTCTATCTTCTCTATTCATTACCGCCTCTGTTTGACACACTTTCGGATAAGGTTGGCTAAGGCTTTTGGCTCGGGTTTAAAGGTGGGTCTGCAATGAAAAAGGTGAGTGTTTGGCTACAAAGGGGGTTATGGATACACACAAATGGGTAAAAAGGTACGATAGCTAAACACGGGTTAAACATACACACAATGCCTGGAGTCATCTCTTAAGGTCCATACGAAATGGTCTACTACACCCTTACCTAATATCCCGATGATCGTCTTTGCTACTCAATGCAATAATATAGCGAGATCATTCTATATTCACGACAAGGAACTCGAAAAAGTGTATACGATTTTCGTGTATGAATCCCTCGAAATGAAAAACGTCTTTTAGGCTCAAATCTCACTAATGGGTGGTCTCCACTAATGTCCCTAGTTATGTCCTTTCCCAGTCCTTCCCTAATGGTCATGTCACTATCACAAGATTCTTCCCACAATGGTTGGTCTTAATCATTCAAAACAAAAAATTTAGCTAATGCGATCTAAGCATGCAGAGGTGCGGGAAATCTACGTGCATGAACGTGGGCCCGATTGGGCAACCCCAAACCTTACCCACACATTGTCCCCAATGTGCAAGTGTCGGCGTAGGCGATACTTAAAACAAGTATCGTTGTGCGGTTATTACAGGTATTAGACAGGCAAGGCATAGTATAACATGAAGCAACAAAGAGCTATTCTAGCATTTTAAAAAACATGGCCACCCCAAACCTAGGCCGTGGCCTAGGTTTGTCAAACAAAGCCAACGCCTTAAATTAATAGGATCTAAAATGAAAGTAACTCCAAACCTCGGTGAAACCGAGGTTTGCACAGGGATAAAAGTGAGTGTGTAGATGTTTAAAAAGTGAGGCACCCCAAACCTAAGTGAAACTTAGGTTTGTTGCATCTCGTTTAACTAATAAGGAACATAACATCATACACAGAGTTAGAACATACCTGTTTGCCCGGACGGAGGGGATTCTCTTGAAAGATTTGAACGACCACGATTGAGAGACGTCAGAGAATTTGAATCGAGAGAAGGTAGACACAAGAGAAACAAAACAAAAAGCGAAAGAAAGCAAAGAAAACGACTTGGCACGTGGCTTGTAAACCGCGGCCAAAGTCGCGTAAGTCTCTGTTTTAAAAATATAATTTTTTTTTGTAAATAAAACACACCAAAAGCAGAAAATAAAGAAAACGCAAACCTTGGTGGGTTGCCTCCCACCCAGCGCCGTAGTTAAAGTCGTGGCACAACTGTGTGGCTCTCAACTTCGTTCGGTATCCGCGGAATTGAATCGCCCACACTTGAGGTTCTTCGCGGATTCTTCCACATCTGGCTTTCCTGTCCATCAGACTCCTTTTCACTTCTATCTCTTACCCTCTCGAACGTCTTGAATATCACATTTTCGCCTCCAACTCTTAGAGTCATCTCCCCTTCTTCCATGTCAATCAACGCCTTGCTTGTAGCCAGGAAATGTCTTCCCAATATCAACGGGACTTCTTCATCTTCGTCTATGTCGATCACCACGAAGTCCACCGGGAAGTAGAACTTGTCGACTTTTATGAGCACGTCCTCCATCACTCCATACGGGTACATTATTGATCTATCAGCGAGCTTCGGGGTCATGTATGTTGGCTTAACCTCTCCCAAGCCAAGTTTCCTGAAAATAGATAACGGCATTAAGTTAATACTCGCTCCTAAATCACACAGTATTTTATCAAAACAAAGATTCCCGATTTGAATAGGGATAGAAAAACTCCCTGGATCTTTGAGCTTCGGGGGAAGCTTGTTCCGAATGATCGTGTTGCACTCTTCAGTAAGTCCAACTGTCGCGTGCTCCTCAATCTTCCTTTTGTTCGAAAGGATTTCCTTCAAGAATCTCGCATACGAGGGCATTTGTGCCAAAGCATCTGCAAAAGGGATATTAATATGCAATTTCTTAAAAACTTCAAGAAATTTAGAAAAATTTAGATCCTCCATTTGGGCTTTAAGCCTATTCGGATATGGTAGCGGTGGTACAAACGGTTTGACTACCGGCTTCGGGACTACCGGCTTGACCGGTGTTTGCTTTGGTTCTTCCTCCATCTCAATATCTTCGTCGGCCTCTCACTCATCCATGTCTGCAGTCTCAACCTCTTTCTCTTTATGATCAGTTTCCTTTGATGGCAGTTCTCGTGTAGGCTCCTCGCTCAGCTCTTTGCCACGTCTCAAATAGATGGCATTACATTCTTCCTGGTTTTTCCTTTCGGTTTGACTCGGAAAGGTCCCGGAAGGTCGGTTTTGTAGAGCTTCCGAAATTTGCCCCACTTGCCTCTCGAGAATCTTGATGGATGCGGTGTTCTGATCGGTTGCGACTTTTACCGTATTGACCGTGCTCGCTAACTCTCCAACCGTGTTGTCTATCTTGGTCATGAACTTCATCATCATATCCTCCAGCCCCGGTTTCTTCTCCATAGATGGTCCCTCATTCCGTTGGTTGTAACCTGGAGGACGATAGACATTGTTAGTATTAGAAGAATTGGCAAAGTTAGAATGATTACCTTGTTGTTGACCGGGTTGCCCTTGCGGTTGACTCCATGAAAAATTAGGGTGCTTTTTCCAACCCTCATTGTATGTGTTCGAAAATGGATCATTCATTGGCCGGTTGTTCCGATTTTGCATAAATTGAACTTGCTCCGGCTCGCTCATAGGTGGTGCCATATTTGGCATACCCTCATCCATCATGAATGCGGATTGAAGAGAAGACCCCTTCATCTGACTCGTGAGTGCGTTCAGTTGAGCCTTTATGGCTTTCAGCTCGTCATTCTCTTGCACACTTGCAACCCTTCTAACTGTTGACCTCGGAGTAGAAAAGCTATGTTCGGCCAGATTATCGATCAGCTCACATGCCTCCTCGTAAGACATATCCATTAGGGCTCCACCCGCTGCAGCTGTGATGTCGTTTTTAAACTGCGGGTGAAGTCCACTGAAGAATGTTTGGATTATGACCCAACCTTGTAAACCATGATGATGGCATTTCTTGATCATCTCCTTGTACCTCTCCCAATCTTCATATAACGTCTCTTGATCCCATTGCGCGAAATGGGTGATTCCAGCCATGAGTTGGGCGGTTCTGCTTGGTGGAAAGAATTTTTGGAGAAAAGCAGCCTTCAGCTGTGCCCAGGTAGTGATCGAGTCTGGTTGGATACTTTCAGTCCAAGTTATGGCTCTGCCTTTGAGTGAAAAGCTGAAAAGTCTCAGCTTGACGGCATCCTCGTTCATCCCGTTAAATCTTGTTTTTAATGTGCTTTGAGTTCATGAGTTGAGATCGAGAGATAAAACTTGTATTTTCAAAGTAAAACCCGTGTTGCTTGAGAAAGAACAACGATGATTTTAGTGATTGGGTATTCATCAAGGGGAAGAACTGGTAACTGTTTTGAGTCAAGCGTTTGTATGTGAAAGTCTTAGGATTTCCAACCCTCAACTGTTTTCTCTATCTGAAGTTTCCTAAGTTGTTTACTGTTCCGTTTGTGATTTATTCTGCTTACAATTAATTAGTTTATAAACCAACCACTCAAAATATCGATCGTTCAGTTAATAGCAATTGTAGTTATTGTGATACTTAGTTCCTAGTTCCCTGTGTTCGATACTCGTACTTTCTAGTACTATTATTGATTTCGACCCGTACACTTGCGGTAAGATTTAGGGGGGGTGATACCCGCCTATCAAGTTTTTGGCGCCGTTGCCGGGGAACAATTTCTAGTTCTAGTTAACAATTAATTCTCTCGAACTCAATTGAAAACAACACAATAATTGGAAGCTAGCTAAACTCACAAAAGCATTAGAAACGAAATCACATGCTTCATTAATTAAGGAAAACTGATAAAAGTCACAAGTCACATGTTCATATGCTATAAACCAAATTCATTCCAACCCCCAACATATAGAAGTTAGTTCATGTTGGTGGTGGATTCAAACACAAGAAACAGAGATGAAAACGTGTATGTAAACATGAGAAATTTGTGAACGTGGTTAATGTGATGATGACTCCCCTCTCTCGTGCTCGTATCTACTTCGCGTGATGAGTGTGTCTCCAATCGATCCTCTATCTGGGCTCCAAAAGATCCGAAAAACCTTGGAAAATCGTCCCGAAGCTGCTCCCGTTCGCCGTGTGAGAGCTGTGTCGAGAATACCCTAAATCTGGAAAAAAAACGCCAAACTTAAGGAGTGAAACAGGGACATGCGCGACTTGTCCCGCGACTTGCAAGTCGCGGGATAAGCCGCCCGGTTTTCTGATGTCATCCGGGTCAGGTTCGGGTCTTGGTTCGGGTCTTGGTTCGGGCACGGGTCTTGGGCTTGGATCTTGGGCTTCCGTTGGGCTTCGTTTTGGCTCTTTTTGGGCTCTTTTCAGCTTCTTTTCTCGATGATTACTGCCTTTTATATAACCTGCACATTTCACTCGATAAACCATAAAATTCTGCTTCCTTGCTTAAATACAAGCCAATCTCATTGGTTTGAGAACTGAAAATAACGCCAAAAAGTGGCATTATCAAGTGTGAGCCACTAGAGGGATTCATACTATTGGTCCTTGACATCGAAGAAGCAAGATCAAAGGTTGATTCATCATTGTGATTTTCGACAATCACAATAAACAAGTAAGTATTCTAGCTTCATTATTTTGTGGTTAATTATCTAGAACATATGTATCTTTGTAGGTTGTTAGTTTGCATGTGCCAAAGATGATATTTTAAAATTGCTTCCGTTGCCTATATCATGTGGTTGTAAGTTTGCAAAAAAACTTTCAGTGGTATCAGAGCCATAGTTCTTAGATATTTGCTCAAAAGTAGTTTCAATTTGATTTGCAAAACTGTTTATGTTGGTTTAGTTTTTTTTCGAAATTTTGGGGTTGAGGTTACAAAAAAAATCGATTTCAAATTTTTGTGGCCATTGGATTGCTTAATCCCTAAGTTAGGGTTTCATGGTCATAACCTCAAAACATAATTTTTGGAAACTAATTTTTACTTGCATAAAAAGTTTGTATTATTAACGATTAAGTTTTATCGAAATCCCTAAAGGGTATAGGGTAGTCGTTTTTTTTATGCAATGTTATACCCTAATTGTTTTTGGCTAGTTTCCTAACTTGCCTAAAACACAACAATAAACATTTTTGGCAAATATTGAATAGATAATCTTACACATTATCTTATCTTATATAAATATATTTAAGTTGAATAATATTGTAAGATAAACATTAACATTATGTATATATAGTGAATATAAATTGTATGTCAAATATTTACATTAATTATTAACATGTGTCCTCACATGTTTAATTGGAATTAATTATGGAAACGATTATATTAATTATTAAATGTGCCATCACATGGTTAATTAGAATTAATTAGATAATCATAATTTTAAATTGTTTAAAATATCATTCAATTAATTATGGAAACGATTATATTAGTTATTAAATGTGCCCTCACATGGTTAATCAGAATTAATTAGATAATCATAATTTTAAATTATTTAAAATTCCATTCGATTGATTTATATGAAAACGATTATATTAATAATTAAATGTGCCCTCACATGGTTAATTAGAATTAATTAGATAATCATAATTTTAAATTGTTTAAAATTCCATTCAATTTATTTATATATATATATTAGACCTTAATTATATATATAAAATTAAATTATACATTGATAGTCAAACCGAGACTAGGCGTACTCACTATAAGCACTCTAAGGGGGTTTAAGGAGGTTACCTATAATATGGTTGCCGAATGAGTCAATGGTTTTTAAAACGCCCTGCGTTACCATACTCACCGCCTCTTGTGTGGACTAGTGGAATTACCGAAAAGGTTTGATAGGTCAATGTGACAAGTTAAAAGTATTAACTATGAAGTATAAAAACAAAATCCCGTTTTAGATATACTAAGAAACGTGAAAGTCTTATGCTACCCATGAAAAGAACACACATATTCTTATAGTTTGTTAACGGAGCGTGTGCGGTTTGCCGGCACGTTAATGTGAAACTATAGTCGAAAATGATGTGGCACTCGTGATTCTCAAGCGTACTTGAGCCGATGGGGTCCATGTGTTTTTTGCATGGTCGATTCACCATCTAGTTTGTGATCCTCGGCATCCCAGTCACAAATAGAAGATAAGCATAATCGAGATTAACATGCCGTTGACATAAGTCAGTGAATCTCAAAAGACCTAGGAGTTTCATAGTGAATGAAATTAACAAATAGCATTTGTTTACCTAAATAACCCTGTGATGTGATTACGGCATCCCTTTTCGCATCATAGAGTAAAATATGGATCCTAGCCTTGTTGAATATTATGGATTATTATTTTTAAGGGTTAAATATCAAACTAACTAAAATTAAAACTATATCTACAGATGGCTGAAAATATTCCTCCTCCTCCTCCTACTCACACAACATCCAACCTTACGTTACTCTCTATCCTAAGTAAAGATAAGCTGACTGGGCCAAACTATTTGGATTGGATTCGTGCCTTGAGAATTGCCTTGAGGTACGAAGACAAAGAATATTTGCTCAACGAGGATCTTCCTATACTTAGTGATGATGCAAGCCCTGAAGCAGTAACTGAATATAACAAGCAATTCGCGGAATCCACAAAAGTCGCGTGTCTCATGTTGGCGTCCATGTCCCCGGAACTTCAAAAGAGTTTCGAGAACATGGGGGCGTTTGAACTAAATGAGCAGCTTCGTGAAATGTTTCAGGAGCAAGCGAGGCAAGAAAGGTTCCAAGTCGTAAAATCGCTTGTGGAATGTAAGCAACAGGACGGTGCCCCTGTATGTGCGCATGTGCAAAAGATGAAAGCGTACATTAACAGGTTAGGCAATCTAGGTGTCGATTTCCCAAGAGAGCTTGCCATTGACATGGTGCTAAACTCTCTTAGTGGGGCATATAAACAGTTCATAGTGAACAATATGGACAAGACCTTGATGGAACTTCATGGCATGTTGAGATCTGTTGAAGCAAGTATGGGTAAGACCCAAATTGTTCACTCAACTGCTTCCGTCCTGGCCATTAGGGAAGGTGGCTGTAAGAAGAAGAAAGTTTCTCATCCCAAAGGGAAGGGAAAGGCTAAAGTTGTTCCTCGCAACAAAGGCCTCAAGAGAAAAACTGATTCTTCTGACATACCACCCATAAGTGACCCTAAAGAGGCCATATGCTTTTACTGTCAAGAAAGGGGCCATTGGAAGAGAAGATGTCCAAAATATCTGGAGGACTTGAAAATGAACAAGGTCAAAGGGTGTGGCACCTCAGGTATTTTTACAATTGAACTCCATAGTACTTCGATTTCTAACTCTTGGGTCCTTGATACGGGATGTGGTACTCACATTTGCTCTAATTTTCAGGGACTAAAGGGAAGTAGAACGATGAAGCGTGGGGAGCTGAATCAGATCATGGGAAACAGGATGACTGCCGCTGTTACCAAGATTGGAGATTTTGAGCTCATGCTTAGTAGTGGTTTTTCAATAAAGTTATTAGATTGTTGTTACTCGCCAGAAATGGCTCGAAACATTATTTCTTTTCATGCATTGTACAAGGTGTAACAACCCATATTCCATATATAAAAATAACATATATTTCATAACATAATTTCATCAAAAGTACATCATATTTCATATTCGGTCCCATAGTCTTGCTAAACATGATAAGTAATTTAGTACAAACTTTTTCACTAAATAATTCATATTATGACTAACACAAAGTCATAAGTACAAAAACACATCTAAATCTTCTTAACAAAAGTCTTCACAAAAGCTATCCATCCATTACTCTATTCATTTGCTCTTACCCGATCCATCACCTGGAATACATATTTTTAAAACAAAAATGAGGGTTAGACCTAGTGGTCTAAGTGAGAAAATCCCTGTCAGTTTGAAATCATTTATATAAACTCCATTTACATAAATTCCATTCATATGACACAATCATATATATCAATTTGAACTCACTCTTCATTTACTTTCTCTTCTCATTCCTATGGCCATATTAGTTGGTTGCAAGCCAACTAATAAATTATCTCCACCGTACAACTTCTACGGCCAACACCACCGTACAACTACTACGGCCAACACCACCGTACAACTTCTACGGCCAATATCACCGTACAACTTCTACGGCCAATATCACCGGTCCTAAGCCCGGCCAATATACTATCGTATAATACTCATGCAAATATAATATAATCTTCACATATTATATTTCCAACATAAGCATATAAACACATCATTTATCATATATTCTATACACACATATATGTATTCCAGTTTAAAAACATTTTCAAGTAAAACTCACCTGTTTTGCTTATCACCAAAAATCCTTCCGAGTTATTTATCGAGCACTCCAATTCTTTCAGTCCAATTTCACAGAATCTGTACCACATAAATACAAATATTTCTTTTAAAGACTATAATCTCTAAAATCCTGAAATCCTCGACTCAAGTCGCAATCAACTACTGAAGTACCCCATGTCGCAACCAACTACTGCGACACAGTACCAAGTCGCAATCAACTACTGCGACAACTCCCTCATGTCGCAACCAACTGTTGCGACTACACCCTCATGTCGCAACCAACTGTTGCGACATAGCACCAAGTCGCAACCAACTGTTGCGACATCAATGAGCAAGTCGAAACTCAAGGCTGCGACATTCATGAAGATCGCAACTATCAACCATGTCGCAACCCACTGTTGCGACATACTTGGATGTCTCAGTCAACTGCGTTCATCCTAAACCCAGATTTTTAATCTTTTAAGCTATACATGTTGCTGAAAATATGCAGATATGTTTAAGACTATAAACCACAACTATCCATAAACCCAAAACTCACATATCCTTCTAAAAATACCAAAACCCACTTCTAAAACTCATAGAAACCTAAGAACATAATAGTAAGGATTTGCAAGATTGTTTACCTTGTATTTCTTGGTTTGAATCCTAAAACTCAGCTGTAGAAATCAGTATTTTTCCTTCTTCTTAGCCTTTCCTTCTTCAAATCACCTTCTTTTCTCTCTTCCCTCTTTGCCGTGAACGAACTCACGCACACACACACACACACACTTTCTTAGATATTTTCTAATTGTGTCAAAAAAATGACACCTCTTACTTCTTGCTGGAAGTATGGCGGTGGTAGAGTGTGGTTTAGATAAGATGACCAAACAAACCCTAGGCTTCACTCATTTGGCAAGACTTACCCCCAAACTTCCAAATAAAAATTAAAACTTACCCCTTAACTTCTAACTCCATAAATTACATTTAACTAACTTTTAAACTTATAAAGTTTCCCAAATCTATTTTAATTAAAATAATACTACTAAATGAATAAATAACATACCTGGTTATTACAACATCTCCCCCTTAAAAGAATTCCGTCCCGGAATTCTATTCAGTTAAGCGAAAAGATGATGGTATTTGGCTCTCATTTCCGACTCTGATTCCCAAGTAGCATCCTGACCTCTGTGATGTTTCCACTGTACTTTCACTTGTCAGATTTCTTTATTCCGCAAAACTTTGACTTTATGATCAACAATGGCTTCCGGTTCCTCTACATAGTTCAACTTTTCATCCACTTGTATATCTGGTAGAGAGACTGCCTGATCTAGTGTAATCAAACACTTCCGAAAATTAGATACATGAAACGCGTTATGAATCCTGCTCAACTCTGGCGGAAGATCTACCCTGTAGGCTACTTCACCGATCCTTTCTGTAATTGCAAACGGTCCAATATACCTCGGGCTAAGTTTACCTTGCTTTCCAAATCGAATGACTTCTTTCCAAGGTGAGACTTTTAACATTACAAAATCTTCAACTTGGAATTCTAACGGTTTTCGGCGTCGGTCAGCGTAACTTTTCTGTCTGTCTTGAGCCACTTTCAAACGTTCTCGAATCTGAGTAACCTTATCCGCGGTTAACTGAACTATATCTGGCCATGCAAACTGTTTCTCCCCCACTTCATTCCAACACAGAGGCGTTCGGCATTTTCTACCATACAATACTTCAAACGGTGCTGCTTGAATGCTGGAATGATAATTGTTGTTGTAGGCAAATTCGATCAACGGTAAATGTTTATCCCACGATTCCCCAAAGTCAACAATGCAAGCTCGGAGCATATCTTCTAATGTCTGAATCGTTCGTTCACTCTGACCGTCAGTTTGAGGATGATATGATGTACTTAACTTTATCTGCGTTCCCATCTCCTTTTGAAAACTTCTCCAGAACCTTGAAGTAAAATGACTATCCCGATCAGAAATAATCGAGATTGGAACCCCATGTTGAGTTACTATTTCGTCAATGTACAACTTGGCTAAGCGTTCCATCGAATCAGTTTCCTTTATTGGTAAGAAGTGAGCAGATTTCGTCAATCTATCAACAATCACCCAAATAGAATCGAATCCCTTCGGAGTCCTTGGTAGCTTTGTGATGAAATCTCTAGTAATCCGATCCCATTTCCACATCGGTATTTCCAATCGTTGTAACTGACCAACGGTTTTTGATGTTCAATCTTTACCTTTTTACAAGTAGTACATTCTTTCACATGTTGAGCAATGCTTCTTTTTATTCCCGGCCACCAATAGAATTGTTTCAGATCTCTATACATCTTATTCGTACCTGGATGAATAGAGAAACGAGATTGATGAGCTTCTTGTAATACACGATCACGTAATCCACCCAAACGAGGCACCCAAATTCTGTTTCCCAGACACAACAACCCACTGTCATCTTTCACAAGCAATGCTGATATCCCTACTAACCGTTCTGACTTCAAATGTTCTTCCTGATAGGCTTCTATTTGACACTTCAGCAGTTCGTCAAAGATGTTAGACAAGAGTTCAGCCCTTAGTGAAATAGCTTTTATTGTTCCACTCCTTTCTTGACGACTCAGTGCATCAGCTACCACATTCGCCTTTCCGGGATGATAAAGAATTTCATAGTCGTAATCATTCACCAGTTCTAGCCATCTTCTTTGCCTCATATTTAGTTCCTTCTGATCAAAAAGATGTTGGAGACTCTTATGATCTGTAAATATTTGACATTTAGAGCCGTAAAGATAATGCCTCCAAATCTTTAGCGCGAAGACAACCGCTGCAAGCTCCATGTCGTGCGTAGGATACTGTCTCTCATGATCTTTTAATTGACGAGAAGCATAAGCAATAACCTTTCCATGCTGCATTAATACACAACCCAATCCCAGTTTGGAAGCATCACTGTAGACAACAAAGTCATCAGAACCTTTAGGTAAGGCTAGTATCGGCGCGCTACAGAGTTTCTCTTTCAGTACCCGGAATGCTCCATCCTGTTCTGCTTTCCATTCAAACTTCAGATTCTTTCGAGTCAGCTTAGTCAAAGGAGTGGCAATACGAGAGAAGTCTTTTATAAACTTTCGATAGTAGCCGGCTAAACCCAGAAAACTTCGTACTTCCACTGCTGTCTTCGGCGGTTCCCACTTTTTAACTGCTTCCACTTTCATCGGATCAACTTGTATACCTTTTTCGGAAACTACATGCCCCAGAAACTGAACTTCTCGTAGCCAGAATTCACATTTCGAAAATTTAGCATACAACTTTTCTTTCTTCAATAACTCCAGAATCAAACGAAGATGTTGCGCGTGCTCTTCTTTGGACCAAGAATAGATAAGTATATCATCGATAAATACAATAACAAATTTGTCGAGATACGGCTTACATATTCGATTCATTAAATCCATAAAGTCAGCTGGAGCATTCGTCAAACCGAACGGCATTACTAAGAATTCATAATGGCCATACCTTGTTCGAAAAGCAGTCTTCAGAACATCTTCTTCTTTAACCTTCAACTGATGATAACCAGATCTTAGATCAATCTTGGAGAAATAGCAGGCTCCAACCAATTGATCGAAGAGGTCATCAATTCTGGGAAGCGGATACTTGTTCTTGATCGTGCGCTTATTCAGTTCCCGGTAGTCGATACACATTCTCATCGAACCATCCTTCTTTTTCACAAACAAAACTGGCGCACCCCACGGCGAAGAACTAGGTCTGATGAAGCCTTTGTCGGATAGGTCTTGTAGTTGTGTCATCATCTCTTTCATCTCTGGAGGTGCCAGACGATACGGTGCACGGGCTACAGGAGTGGCTCCAGGAATCAGATCTATACCAAACTCTACTTGTCTAACGGGCGGAAGACTATTCAAGTCTTCAGGGAACACTTCCAGAAATTCACTAACAATCGGAATATCTTCCAACTTGTTCTTTTCTGGCTTAATATCTATCACATAAGCTAAATAACTCTGACAACCCTTATTCACACACTTACGGGCTTTTATCATAGATATAAGGCAAGACTGATGATTTCTACTATCACCATAAATCACTACCGGTCCCTTTTCAGGTAATACAACATTAATTATTTTCTTATCACATACTATGTTAGCCTGATTTTCAGCTAACCAATCCATCCCCACTACCACATCGAACTCGATCAAAGCTATAGGAAATAATTGTATCGGTACTCCACACCCTTCTATATTTATCACACAGCTATCAAATACTTCTTTAACCGACACTTGATTATCATTTGCAGTATCTACCAGTAAGGCATGTTCTAACACTTTAGGCTTCAAACGCATATAAGCAGCAAATGCAGGAGACACAAAAGTTCGGTTTGCACCGGAGTCAAATAACACTTTAGCACGTGTAGAGTTTATGAAAAATGTACCTGTAACCACATCCGGAGTTTCCTCCGCTTCTTTTGCTGTCATCTGGAATGTACGACCCCTCGTTCTTGGTGGCTCTAGTCTCGGTACTACTGGTCTGCCAACCGCTGGTTTCCCTGACGTACCCCCCTGCTGTATTCTTCCCCTCGGACAATCCGACTGTAGGTGATCTAGAGAATTACATGAAAAATAAAATTGCGTTACTCGACAATCTTTAGAAACATGCCCGGTCTTTCCACATCTATAACAAACCCGTGAATCAACTTGGCAACTTCCTTGATAGATACGGTGGCACTTCGGACACGGTCTTTTCGCTGGTCGGAAAGGCGGGCGATTATCGAATCTTTGAAACCTGGGCTTTTTCGGATCATACTGAGGTCCTTCCCATTTCCTCTTTCCCATACTCTTATCACCGGCATCCCTCTTATTATCCCGCTCCACATTTTCCGCGGCATTTACTGCGGCTGAGAAGGTATCAGGTCTCGTTGCAGTCGCTAACTTTCGAATTTCCGAATTCAATCCGAATATGAACCTTTCCATCTTCATTTTCTCTGTGGCAACATAATACTCTCCAAAACGCGACTTCTCTAGGAAACGGTCAGTATAGTCTCTGACTGATAAATTCCCTTGTTGTAGGCTCAGGAATTCCTCCTCCAATTGTCTGACTGCTGCTTGAGGACAAAACTGTTCTTTGAATGCCCTTGAGAATTCGCCCCAAGTAAAAGTTGAGTATACCTCAGATCCCTTAGAGTCAATAAGGGCCTCCCACCAATATAAAGCATCTGCCTTCAACATTGCAGTTCCGTATAACACCTTATCCTCTTCCGCACATTTGCTGGTTTTAAATACAGCTTCAATTTCCTTCAGCCACCGCATCGCCTTCACCGGATCTCTATCCTCTCCATAAGTTGGTGGTTTACAGCTTAAAAACATCTTATAGTCACACCTTCTTGGTACTGCTACGACAGTAGGTGTGATAGGCATCTCGTCTTCCAAGTTAGGATCTGGTCTTTCCGTTTCAGTATTATGCGTCTGGTTAAACATGGCTTGAATATTAGCTTGTAATCTTCCCATCTCAGCAGCCAAGTCGTTTCTTGTAACAAACTCTGTGCCTCACCCCTGTACTCTGCCTCCAGTCCTGCCCCTGCCTCTTTCTCCCCCTCTTCCCCTAGTTCCGACTGGGGGATTTGTTCTATTAGAGTTGCTTCTTCCTCCCTGATTTGTTTGTTTAGTACCACTGGCCATTCTGTAGATTCAAACAATGTTATTATACACATAAGCACATACCCCATATAATAAGGTATTCCAGTTCAAACATATACCTGTAAAATCACAATTACACTGGCCATGTGTAATCTGAAATTACCTTACATGATGTTCCTTCTACCTTTTTATCTTTAACATCCCAAGGTTCTACAATAATAGGGACATCCTACTTCGCATGCAGTTTAAGTCTAGGTACAGATACTAATACCTAAATCCCTTAAACTAGGGCTCTGATACAATCTGTAACAACCCATATTCCATATATAAAAATAACATATATTTCAAAACATAATTTCATCAAAAGTACATCATATTTCATATTCGGTCCCATAGTCTTGCTAAACATGATAAGTAATTCAGTACAAACTTTTTCACTAAATAATTCATATTATGACTAACACAAAGTCATAAGTACAAAAACACATCTAAATCTTCTTAACAAAAGTCTTCACAAAAGCTATCCATCCATTACTCTATTCATTTGCTCTTACCCGATCCATCACCTGGAATACATATTTTTAAAACAAAAATGAGGGTTAGACCTAGTGGTCTAAGTGAGAAAATCTCTGTCAGTTTGAAATCATTTATATAAACTCCATTTACATAAAATCCATTCATATGACACAATCACGTATATCAATTTGAACTCACTCTTCATTTACTTTCTCTTCTCATTCCTATGGCCATATTAGTTGGTTGCAAGTCAACTAATAAATTATCTCCACCGTACAACTTCTACGACCAACACCACCGTACAACTACTACGGCCAACACCACCGTACAACTTCTACGGCCAACACCACCGTACAACTTCTACGGCCAATATCACCGTACAACTTCTACGGCCAATATCACCGGTCCTAAGCCCGGCAATATACTATCGTATAATACTCATGCAAATATAATATAATCTTCACATATTATATTTCCAACATAAGCATATAAACACATCATTTATCATATATTCTATACACACATATATGTATTCCAGTTTAAAAACATTTTCAAGTAAAACTCACCTATTTTGCTTATCACCAAAAATCCTTCCGAGTTATTTATCGAGCACTCCAATTCTTTCAGTCCAATTTCACAGAATCTGTACCACATAAATACAAATATTTCTTTTCAAGACTATAATCTCTAAAATCCTGAAATCCTCGACTCAAATCGCAATCAACTTCTGAACTACCCCATGTCGCAACCAACTACTGCGACACAGTACCAAGTCGCGATCAACTACTGCGACAACTCCCTCATGTCGCAACCAACTGTTGCGACTACCCCCTCATGTCGCAACCAACTGTTGCGACATAGCACCAAGTCGCAACCAACTGTTGCGACATCAATGAGCAAGTCGCAACTCAAGGCTGCGACATTCATGAAGATCGCAACTATCAACCATGTTGCAACCCACTGTTGCGACATACTTGGATGTCTCAGTCCACTGCGTTCATCCTAAACCCAGATTTTTAATCTTTTAAGCTATGCATGTTGCTGAAAATATGCAGATATGTTTAAGACTATAAACCACAACTATCCATAAACCCAAAACTCACATATCCTTCTAAAAATACCAAAACCCACTTCTAAAACTCATAGAAACCTAAGAACATAATAGTAAGGATTTGCAAGATTGTTTACCTTGTATTTCTTGGTTTGAATCCTAAAACTCAGCTGTAGAAATCAGTATTTTTCCTTCTTCTTAGCCTTTCCTTCTTCAAATCACCTTCTTTTCTCTCTTCCATCTTTGCCGTGAACGAACTCACACACACACACACACACACACACACACACACACACACACACACACACACACACACACACACACACACACTTTCTTAGATATTTTCTAATTGTGTCAAAAAAATGACACGTCTTCCTTCTTGCTGGAAGTATGGCGGTGGTGGAGTGTGGTTTAGATAAGATGACCAAACAAACCCTAGGCTTCACTCATTTGGCAAGACTTACCCCCAAACTTCCAAATAAAAATTAAAACTTACCCCTTAACTTCTAACTCCATAAATTACATTTAACTAACTTTTAAACTTATAAAATTTCCCAAATCTATTTTAATTAAAATAATACTACTAAATGAATAAATAACATACCTGGTTATTACACAAGGATGGTTTTGAATTTCAATTTGATAATAATAATGGTTGCATTTTGGTTTATAAACATGGTCAATTTTATTTTAAAGCCTCTCCTTGTAATGGCGTGTATGAAAGCGTGATTTGTGTTGGTAGAAATAATAATAACTTAACTCTAAATGTTGGTTCCTCCAATAGTGAATTGGATAAGTCGTCGTTATGGCATCATCGTCTTGGCCACATAAACAAGAAACGCATCGCCAAGCTCCAATCGGACGGGATCTTGGAACCATTTGACTTAAAGTCGGATGAAGAATGCGAGTCTTGCTTACTTGGCAAGATGACAAAAGCACATTTCAAAGGAAAAATGGAAAGGGGTAAGGATCTGTTGGACTTAATCCACACAAATGTATGTGGACCGTTCAGATCTGCCACGAGAAACGGTGAGAGATACTTTGTTACCTTTACTGACGATTTCAGTAGATATGGAATTATCTATTTGATGAAAAACAAATCGAATACTTTTGAAGTGTTCAAAGGGTTAAAAAACGAAGTGGAAAACCAACTGGGCAAGAAGATCAAGATGCTCCAATCCGACAGGGGTGGAGAATACTTGAGTCATGAATTCTACGACTATCTAAGGGATTGTGGAATAGTTTCGCAATTATCTCCTCCCAGAACACCACAACTCAATGGTGTTGCTGAGAGAAGAAATCGAACGCTACTTGATATGGTTCGGTCCATGATGAGTCGTGCTACACTTCCAATATCGTTCTGGGGTTATGCCTTAGAAACTGCAGCTCATATCTTAAACCTCGTTCCAACTAAGAAGGTTGCGAAGACACCCTCTGAAATGTGGACTGGGACTCGTCCCTTGTTAGCACATATAAAGGTCTGGGTTGTGAAGTCTTCGTTCGGCGCAAAACTAACGACAACCTAGAACCTAGAGCAGATAAGTATCGGTTCATTGGTTATCCCTACAAATCCTTTGGATATATATTTTACAAACCTTCTGAGAACAAAGTGTTTGTAGCTAGAAGGGGAGTCTTCCAAGAAAGGGAGCTCATTTCCAAAGAGGATAGTGGGAGCAGTATTGATCTTGAAGAAATTCAAGAAACAACCAATGATGAACCTATAGTTGACACTAGCCCTCAACATGAGGTTGAACCACCTGTTGAGGAAACTAACATATCTCCACCACCTCTTCGCAGAACTAGTAGAGTTAGTAAAGTTAATCGACCTCCTGAGTTTTATTATGGTTTTCATATTACAAAGGAAGGAGATACACTAGTCAATGATAAAACATTTGATAGTGCGGATGAGCCATCCAACTACAAGGAAGCGATGGCAGGCCCTGAGGCTGCCAAGTGGAAAGAGGCCATGGAGAGCGAGATTCAATCTATGTACGATAACCAAGTTTGGAAATTGGTTGATCATACACCAGGTCGCAAGACAGTTGGGTGTAAGTGGATCTTCAAAAAGAAGACCGGCGTGGATGGGAATGTGCACACATTCAAAGCTAGACTGGTTGCGAAAGGTTACACTCAAACTCAAGGGATTGATTATGATGAAACCTTCTCACTAGTGGCAAAGATTAAGTCTATCAGGATATTGCTTGCCATAGCTGCATTTCATGACTATGAAGTATGGCAAATGGATGTAAAAACCGCTTTCCTCAATGGGAAACTTGATGAGAATGTGTATATGGCACAACCTGAAGGTTTTGTACATACTGAGTATCCAGATAAGGTGTGTAAGCTTGAAAGATCCATTTATGGACTTAAACAAGCGTCTCGTAGCTGGAATCTTTGTTTTCATGAAAAGGTCAAGGAGTTTGGATTTTCTCGAAGCGAAGATGAGTCCTGCGTATATGTTAAGTCTAGTGTGAGTAGTGTTGTATTTCTAGTCTTGTATGTTGATGACATACTACTCATAGGAAACGATATTCCGATGTTGCAAGATGTAAAGGTCTGGCTCGGGAAATGTTTCGCTATGAAAGATTTGGGAAATGCATCATACATACTTGGAATAAGAATTTATCGAGATAGAACCAAGTGTTTAATTGGACTTAGCCAAAGTACATACTTGGATAAGATATTGAAGAAATTCAATATGAGTGAATCCAAGAAAGGGTATTTTCCCATGCAACATGGCATAAGATTGAGTAAAGATCAATGTCCCAGCACTAGTAAAGAACTGGACAGAATGAGTCGAATTCAATATGCATCTGCTATATGATCAATCATGTATGCCATGACATGTACTAGACCTGATGTCTCATTTGCTTTAATCATGGTGAGTAGATATCAAGGGAACCCAGGCGAAAGTCATTAGACGGCTGTAAAGAGCATTCTTAAGTATCTTCGGAGGACTAAAGATGTGTTCTTAGTCTATGGTGGAAAAGATGAATTACGAGTAACAGGTTATACTGATGTGAGTTTCCAGACAGATCGGGATGATTCCCGCTCGTAGTCAGGATGGGTGTTCTTGTTGAATGGTGGGGCCGTGACTTGGAAAAGTTCCAAGCAGGACACGGTGGCTGACTCCACGTGTGAATCAGAATATATCGCAGCTAGTGAAACAGCAAATGAGGCTGCATGGTTGAAGAAGTTCGTAGGCGATCTGGGCGTTGTACCAAGTATCAGTGAACCCATTGAAATCTTCTGTGATAACGAAGGTGCAGTCGCATTGACTAAAGAACCTAAAGACCATGAGAAGTCAAAGCACATAGAGAGGAAGTATCACTTTGTGCGACACAAGGTTGCGGAAAATCAGATCGTGGTGAGTAGAGTGCCGACTGAAGAGAATCCGGCGGATCCTTTCACGAAAGCGTTAACTCGACCCAAACATGAGTATCATACTGAAGCCATAGGTGTTAGAATTATCAAAATACCTTGAATGTTTAGTTGTTAGTTTGATGTATTGAAAACGTAATAAATTGTATTTGATTTGGAGATTATAATATATGCTGGATTGCGTCCATTTACATTTAATTTATTATCGTGTTTTCGTTTTGCATGTTTAGAACCAACTTCCTGAGTATTAATTTACTTAAACCTCCACAGTCAGTCATACTCCTGGAAGTAAGTAGTGATTCAAGACTGTCATGGAGTGTTAAAGCATAGAGAATGCAACTAACATTCATGAGTACCTAATAGTGATTTGGGTATTGGAACAATCCGCACTCAAAAGTTTACTTCATGGATTAAGTCAGAGTAATTCTGAGATGATAATATTTTATGTTCTTCAAACGGAGATACATAGAGTTTTGCTCTATGATTCTGTTATGCTTTAGTGTGCTCCAACGCTGACCGTAACTGGCAGCTATACAAGGTATGTCCATGTATAATATGATGAGTAGAAATGAACTGTGTAGTCAAAGTTTATTTGTTCCTTCTGCCTAAACAGGAGAAGCGATATCCATGGGCCCCTCGATGATTTGGTGTTGACATTAAGTGTTTGGCCAAACCCTGACTAGAATTGATGTGTTCAATTGAGTAGTCTGATGAATTCAACACACATCGGAAATCGGGAAACATAATCTTGATCCATGAGATAGACATTTATCCATGTCTCAGGTTCATATGATATCTTGTAGAACAAAGGAAAATTAAATCACTTATTTTAGGACCGAATCTTTATCAGAGTTCGGCAGCTGCATTGGATGGTTTGCTCTCTGCTGATTATTTGAAAGTGTTGAACCAAATAGAGATTAATAACTTGTCCAAGTGGGAGACTGTTGGATATAGTGTCCAGAGTCATTAAACTATTGGTAATATTTCTAATAATAGCAGGGTCCTTTTGGGTTGCCCTTAAGACCCAAATAACCAATCAGAAGAATAAGAGGGAGTTTATTAATTTGTCATTTGATGATAAATTAATTATAAGCTACAATATAATTAATTATATTAATTATATAAAGTACAGGGACTAAATGATAATTGGTTAAAAAAATAGTTTTAACAAGCTTATCGGTTCAAGGGGGCTAGTTGTAAATAGAGGGGGTTATAAATGAACTGCTAAGGGTCAAACCCTAATGAGTTTTTTTATCCCTCCATATTGCCGTCGACCTCCCCTCTCCCTCCCTCCCAAATCGTAAACCCTAATAAGGGTTTAGGATTTAGCCTCTTCTTGATTGTTTTGGATTTGGTGTTCTTAAGTGTGAGCCACTAGAGGGATTCATACTATTGGTCCTTGACATCCAAGAAGCAAGATCAAAGGTTGATTCATCATTGTGATTTTCGACAATCACAATAAACAAGTAAGTATTCTAGCTTCATTATTTTGTGGTTAATTATCTAGAACATATGTATCTTTGTAGGTTGTTAGTTTGCATGTGCCAAATATGATATTTTAAAATTGCTTCCGTTGCCTATATCATGTGGTTGTAAGTTTGCAAAAAACCTTTCACAACCATTACTATTATGTTGTTTCAAGGTACATGTTGATCTATGAGGTAAATATTTACATCTTCTTGCATCATACATTCATACATATTTTCCCCGTTCATAACCATATTTGAAGATATTCACTCTGAAGGAGTTTACTACTTTAAGTATCATTTGCTATTAATTGTTTCACAAACAATATTAGCACATGAGATAAGAATATTATTATGATGTCTTTTGTGTATTTTTGTCTGCATCCATATATAGTTCCATCTGTGTTATGTAGGTTTTATAATTAGCATTTACATCCTTGGAGAAAATTCCATATGTTACTACTTGTTTAAGTTGTAATATGATTGTATGGACTCTTTTTATTTTCTAGGATCACATGTTTTGGTAGGGAATTTGTGAAGGGTGGAAGAAGCTGTGTTAATTGCATGTTTTTGGCCATCTTTTGCGTTCCTTAACAAGGATCGAGTTCCTGGGGAAATTATTTTGGATCAAACATATTTCTTCTGATTTAAGATTTTTAATTGTTTTGGTGCTTGGTAGATTTTATTTAAAAATTTGTTTGTTTGATGCTCTGCTTAAGTCAGTTTATATATTGATCAAACTATGATGGGGTTTTGTTTGTGGTTGGGTATGATAGTAGGCAAGCATGGATGAAAGAAATCATATTCTTTTCTACTTAATTGCTTTTAGTCATGTGTGATTTACTTTTCTTAGCAATATAAAGCACTCCGGTTTTTTGTGATTTATTTGTGTTGATCTAATTTATTTATTTTGATCTTACTACTTGCTATGTTACTGTTGCTTCAGTGCTTTCTTGCTGCTACTTTTTTTGCTGATATAATATGCTTCATTTATGCTCCATGACTGACAATTTTATCATTCTTCTATTACTTTTTTTTGTCATAGATAGCACTAAAAATGGCAATAGTATTATGACATCTTGAATCAGGAATCACTCTTTAGCGACAGATTTCCCAGGAAAAAATCGTTGGCAAAAATCTTTCGTGTAGTAGTGGTACTTACGCATGGAGTCACAGGCGGATCCAGCTTTAGCCTTGGGTATTCACAGGAACACCCTCACATTTTTTATTTTTTTCCCTTATGTGCATTGAAAGTTGCTGACACATGTCTTGTTCATTTCTATTCAAATTGCTAATCTCTAATCTAATGGGCACAAACCATCACACAATTTGTAAAGGGATTTAAAGGTGTTTCATATTTTCGCACATTATATCAAAGCAAGATCTACTACATCTAAGGACTCGAGCACACATTAAAACTTAAAAGTGATTGGTGATTTTGCGCAAAAAATGTTAAAACAAGAGGACCACCCTCATCAAAATTCTTGGCTCCGCCCCTGCATGGAGTTGAAGAAAATAACCACACAATAGTCCAATGGTTGCTGCTACTTCTTTAAATACTTGAATATCATCTGCTGATCGTGAAGACAAAATGAAACCTCCAAAAAGGATGATATCATCGACGCCATGGACTCTAGCAACAACGTCGATGAAAATTCGTATATCTGTGTTTAGTTTTATAAACACGTGTATATACTTTTCATTTTTTGCTTACATTTATTTGAATATTGCATCCCGCGGGTATTCAACTAGTTCCTTATCAAATCCGATAAGTGAAGGGCTATCAGATTTGACCTATTTTTGTGGCAAAGGTTACGAGTTTATTTCTAAGTACTTGTAACAACCCACTCCAAAAGATGCCAAAACAAGACATCAATTAAAATAAACTGCCAAACATGGCCCATAATTCACAAAGTCAAATTTTCAAAAACTCGGGTTCGCGGAATAAACCCTAAATACAACTGAGAATATCTAATAATACTGCAAAAGGGAAGGTCCTCTAATGCCATTAATTACGCCCGCGCTCACACCTTCTCTTTCCCACTAGCTGGACTGTCTCTAGCCTGCTTACCTGAAAAGGATTCCAGTTTTGAAAATGCGAGGGTTAGACCACAAGGTCTAGTGAGATCCCTCAGTTAACTTTCACACCACAAATATTATTTAAAAGAATTTGCAAAAACATTAAACAATAATCAGTTTTGGCAAATCAGCATCCACACACATATAACTGGAAATTCCTGCCCGGTCACACACACCCGTGACCCGATCTAGGGCACACACCCGCCCTTAAGAATAGACCTAGTCCGTTCAGGTAATCCATATGGGACACCCCCCATATACATCACACCATGCATAAATAAGTCATATGCAAACACACCATAAATAAGCATACACGTACGAGTAAATAAACAAGTACCATCAAGCTTTGGTTTAGAAAAACTCACCTAGAGTCCTTGCTAGGAATTCCTTACTCGCAACCAATTATCTTTACTCGCACCTACATTTGGACCCAACACACATTACCTGGTAAGACTCTGACACACTCGAATTTCTACTATTTGAAAAGTCTCAGTCGGATAAATACTGGATCCTAAGTCTCGGTCTCAAAATAAATGAATTCCGGATCCACATATTAATTAAGCCCAATCTGGATTCTTTTTTATGAATTCCGGATCCACAACTCAACACTCCACTACCGGGTCCGTAAATTTTAAACAACGGATCTGATTATTTAAGGCCCAAGGTCATACCGGATCGATATATTGGATTCCGGGTCCACTGGTTTTAAAAACCCACTTCCGGTACTTCAAGAATTCCGGTTCTACTTCGGCCTATTTTTAATTCCGGATCACATGGGAAAATTCTGGATCACGTGGTCAATTCCGGATCCACAAATCCAAGAGGCCCATTCCGGATTTCCTTCATATAAGTCCAACTCCGGTTCTCGTTAAATGATAATACCAGACCCATTCTTTTTAAAGCCCAACTCCGGAACTATGGGTTCCGGATCTAACCTCGGTCCATACCGGAACTATGGGTTCCAGATCTATTATACAAACCATTTCGGATCTTAACACTTTCCGGTTCCCAAGGGTTCCGGATTCTCTACAAGCAGTTTCGGACTTGGCGAGTCCCGGACTGCTGGGTTTTCCTTCTCGAACAACGCAAACCCACACACTCTAATCGGCCATTCCACACAGTCCCAATTGATGTTAAACTATTAGAATTAAGAGGACACCATTTTACCAACCGATTAAATTAGCTAAACGTCCGATTCTTTACTTTTAACGATTAGAAAACATCCAGACTCCTTTCTCCATTCTTAACAGGAGATAACAAAACACCAAACTCCACATTCTAAACTCTTGATTTCAACAAGATAACAATAAACAAGGAGTGATGATTACCTTGCAAGATGATTCCACACACACCCAGATTTGAAGAACTTGGATTGATTTGATCTCCTTGAATTGCACCCACAATCGCACCTAGCCGCACACACACTGATTCCTGAGAGATATTGAGAATCCCTAGGGTTTTTCACTCTTTTATACTTTTCCACAAGCACACTAAACTTACCCCTTTTTCACACTTTACACCCCAAATTCGTATTTAATTAAAATAAGAACACGGTTATTACAGTACTTATATGTCAGATATCTATATGTATTATATAAAAATATGATGGTTGAGACTGTCAGTTGACATTCTTCAACTGAGCATGGTTCGATATCATCGTGCTCTATCATATCAAACAACGGTATATGTCAATATATCATCATTGAGTATGTATGATTTGTCCATCGAGTCGTATTTATTTGAGATTTCCTTTTATATCTGGAATCAATATTAACTTCGGAGCGTCCTTCAGTAATGATCCATAGACATACTTATAATCAGAGACAATCTCATAAGAGGTTTATGTACTAATGATAAATGGTTGTGTCTTACTCTTCTCTTTCTTTAGATGAGTATCTATCGAACCAAGTAGCTTCCGTCATTTCCATTTAGGAGCCACGACCTCAACCACGTGTGGAGGCAACACACTTTCCAGCGATGTTGTGCCCTTGTTTGGGGACTTTGATCCTGTGTGTATATTCGCAACTCGATTATGTGATCTTGTCACTTTTGGAATAACATTAAACGTATCAGGTATCGAGTCTGATTCGTTTAACTTCAACTTTACATTGTGAAGTTTTGGGGATCAAAATGATACAAAGTTGGAACATTCCATGACAGTTATTGTCATTCCATTGGAAAATATATTTTTTCCTATATCCCCTAACGATGAGAAGACCGTCATCAAAGTGACAATTCGCAAATCATGCGGTATAAAGACCATCCGTCAAAGGTTCTAAATAGCGGATAATTGTTGCATATTCATATCCGACGTATATAATTAATCTTTTTTAAGAACCCACTTTGAAAAATGTTTTCTTGGCGTATCCGTATGCATTATTTTTGAATGCAAACGGTTGACTTTTTACAAATACTAGTGTGTGCCCCGCGCGTTGCGCGGTAGCGAGTAATATTTTATGGAATTACTTGATCGCATTAAGATAAAATGTAATTCATCGGTTAATACTAATGAGATACGATTTAAAACAAAAAATGCAATTCCATAAGTGGTTCATTTTCATCTACTGATTACCATTTGTTGTTACGAATAAATTGATATTTATTGGTAATAATTTTGTTGTTATATTGTTTTGAACTCATACGACACACCAAACATATTGTTGTTACGAATGGTTTGAAGAATTTTTTTTCCCAAAAAGGGTTTGACTAAACTTAGTGAACTCTATAAATTTCCACAAATTAAACATGTATCCATCTCTTGTTGTCAATATATATTAACATGTTTCATAAAAATGTTAAATATCTTATCAGTGTGAGATTACCAAACTCATTTCAAATTTATATACAACTTTCCTTCATCATTTCTTGTAGTCCATTTCATTCTCCAATCTAGCATTCTCTCATCAATGTGGAATGACTAAAATAATACCACAATGCAAGATTTAAGAATAAAAAATCTTATAATGTCACTTCAAATACCCTTGGTTATTTCTTTTATACATATAAATAGAGAAAGATAGAAAATGTAATTATATTTCTATATATATATATATATATTTATGTTATCTTTTGTAAAATATCTATTAAGGTATTAGTCAAAAGACGTTTCACAATGGTACCTCAAATTATTTTGGTTATTTTTTATATATATAGATAGATTGTTTTATTCAATATTTGAAAATTCTAAAATCTTATGGCTTTTGGGTCGTACCTTATTGATTGTTTAATTGTGTTTGTAAACAAACTTCGTTTTAACAATCATTAATCTCTTTTTAATTTTCAATGACACATTTTCCTATTAATACACTCTCATTTTCTAATATATCACAATTCACTATTTGAGAATACTAAAATCTTATGGCTTGACATAATGTCATCACATCCATCTTTTTTATACAAACATCTTTATTCCAATGTTTCAACTTCTTACCAATGTGGGATAGCTACAACTAAACCACAATCCGCTATTTGATACTCAACTCTCATGGTGCTAACTCGTATCTTTTGGGTTTTTCTTTTATCTATTTAAAGATATGAAATGTTTAACTATTACATGAAATGTTTTGTCATGTAAATAAAAAATAACTATTTAACCCAAAAATGGATCAAATTTTGTATGAACCATCAAGCCATATCTTATATTTTATATAGCCACTCACACTTCCAATTTTTCACTTTTATCACCAATGTGGGACAATGAAAAATCAACCACAATTCACCATTTGATGAATACTTGATTCTCATGATGCCACCTCGTTACTCTTGCGTTTTCTTTTAAGGATATGAAATGTTTTGTCATGTAAATAAAAAATAACTATTTAGCCCAAAAATGGATCAAATTTTGTATGAACCTTCAAGCCATATCCTATCATTTATATGGCCACTCACACTTCCAACTTTTCACTTATATCACCAATGTGGGACAATGAAGAATCAACCACAATTCACCATTTGATGAATACTTGATTCTCATGATGCCACCTCATGAACCATGGATTCTCCTTATATATATATATATATATATATATAAAGATAAAGAAGATATGAAATGTTTAACTATTACATGAAATGTTTTGTCATGTAAATAAAAAATAACTATTTAACCCAAAAAATGGATCAAAATTTGTATGAACCTTCAAGCCATATCGTATCCTTTATATAGCCACTCACACTTCCAACTTTTCACATTTGACACCAATGTGTGACAATGAGAATCAACCACAATTTCACCATTTGATAATACTTGATTCTCATGATGCCACCTCATTACTCTTGGGTTTTCCTTTTATATATATAAAGATTTGAACCGACATAAACTAAAAAGGAACTTTGTGTTGAATACATGGAGTAAATGGTTTACAAGAATCGTGTTGAGCAGTTAAATTAAAGACGTAAAAAATATACATGTCTTAAAAAGGAAAAAATTTGTTAACATCTCATCATCATTGTAGGTGGGAACATTAAATTATACATATGTAGTAAAATGGAGGATTGTCTAACAAAGTCCAAATAAGTTATTTTTTTAACTAAACATCTTTTTTTAAATAGTAATCTATACTATATTGTAAATTATTTATGAAAAAATCTTAAAAACAACTCCTAAAGCTTCATGTACCGTTATTTAATGTTAATTACTTAAAATATCTTAAAAAAACTAACGAAACTTTATGTACCGCTTTTAATACTAATTACTTGATTAATACGTATCTCTAACAACCTTCAAATCATTAATCGTTGACTCTTATTAATTAATCTTTATCTCTAACAACTTTCAAATCCTCAAATCATGAACTCCTCAAAAAACGTCATTCTTTAAACAAATTTATAAAAAAAACTTTGACAATTTTCTCAAAACCACACGTTATAATAAATTAGAACATTAAAATCGAGATATATCGTGCTGCATTGCGCTAGTAGACTTCTAGTATATTAAAATACGATTGAAAACCTAGATTAACATTCAATTTTTTCAATCAAAAAAATTAAATCTTGCGGATAAAAAATCTTTAAGGCATTCAATCTATTTGACTTATTTTTTATTTGGCTCGGAACGATAACTTGACATATTTCTGCATAAAATGATTAAATTTATCCCATCTACATTAAAATATACTAGAAGGGTATTCGCGCAATGTAGTGCGATATATCTTGATTTTAATGTTTTGTTTACTTTTTATCATTGTCGATTTTACAAAACGGTTTTGTGTAGTTTTGAGAAAATTATAATATTTTTTTTATAAATTTGTACAAATAATGCCGCTTTTTGAGGGGTTCATGAATTGAGGATTTGAAAAGGGTTAAGGAATTAGGATTAATTAGGTAACTAATTAAGATTAAAGAATGATGTTTTTTAGGGGTTTACCATTTGAGAGTTTGTAAAGAGTTAAAGATAAGGACTAAAAGGAAGAAGTTAGAGATAATGATTAATTAAATAATTAGTATTAACAGTGGTACATAAGAGCATCTCCAACAGCTTCCCTAAAATGGGGAAAATGAAGAAAATGAGGATTTTAGGATAAAATTGTGCTCCAACAGCTTCCTCAAAACTATCCCCAAAATGGAGAAAGTTGGAGAGAGAAGATTTTTTTCTCCAAATATGGAGATCACTCCAAAAATGATTACCAAGTGAGAGGACCAATAAGAAACTTTGAAAACAAATATGTAGAGAGATAAATAATATTTTAATAGATAAACGGAATATTTTAATATATAATTAATGTTGGATTCTCCAAAATGTAGAAGCTATTGAAGATGAATGTATATTTTTTGGGGATTTTGGCTTTTGGTTCCTCATTTTGGAGAAATTATGGAAAAACTGTTGGAGATGCTCTAAAGTTTCGTTAGTTGGTTTTAAGATATTTTAAGTAATCAAAATTAAATAGCAGTACATAAGACTTTATGGATTGTTTTTAAAAGTTTTTATAAACGATTTATATCATAATTTAGTATAGATTATAGCGATGAAATTTTAAATTTTTGTGTTTAACAATTTCGAATTCAATATAATAGTGAAAAAAATTAATTACTTTATTTTTTATGATAATATTTTATTCTAGTTATATTTAAGGGTGCGTTTGCCGTTTGGTATGCAAACGAGATAGGACAGGATAGAACGGGACATGACATAACAGAACAGCTGTTCAGTGTTTGGTAAAATAGAACTGGACAGAACAGAACAAATAACATTGACCAATTTACCCTTAATAAGTTGTTTTTATATTTATATATTTTGATTAATTATGTAATTTACTAAATTATAATGAGATAAATGTTTTTTTATAACAAAATAAATTATTAGAAAATTTTCTTCAAGACGATTAGAATGTAAATAATGAATAAAATATAAAATATAAGGCTTATTTGATGTTTAAAAGTGAGTTGAATTTTATTTTGAGGTTATATTGGTAAAACATAAGTGTGTTCTACTTTGTTCCATAGGGTGGGGGTCTGTTCCACATAATGAAATATTGTATAACAAAAAAAAACAGGCTCGTTCAAGCGTGAGACAGTGATTCTTGTTCTGTTCTGTCTCGTCTGCATACGAAACGCACGTTACGGTCTACATAATGAAATATTGTATAACAAAAAAAAAACAGAAATTCTAAACTAATTTAGGATCAATCTAGTTTATGTCCGTCGTTCAGTAGCCTTTGATTGACACTAGCCCTTGTTTCATTCAAAATGAGACTGGACTTTGGGATGATAAATCTTAAAAAAAGAAAAAATATCCTACAACTACTATTCTACTAAGTTTAGAATCAGGTTTTATATTTTATAAATATCGAATAACATTTTATTTTTTGTTTACTATTTATTTGTTGATATTTTTTTTAAACATTCAAATAAAATAAATGAATCATATAAAAAGGGTCATAAAATATATTTAGTTTTTAGGGAAATAATCCAAATTTCAACGGGGTTTATGTATAGAATGTCATACTTAGGCTATATTTGGCAAATTAACTGATAAGCTAGCTGATGACTCATAAACCAGCTGATGAAGAAGTCATATTTGGCAAAACTAGCTTATAAACATGTAAAATGACCAAAAAGAACATCTTTAAAAAATTATCAATTACAATATTTAATTATATCATTAAAACAAATATATAGCAATATAATATGTTAATTAATACAACTAATGTAGTAAAGAAAAATTAAATAATATAACATGTTAATTAAAAGAATTTAAAATTTATTATTACATATATACTATAAATTTTGAAGTTGTTAAAACATGTTTTAGAAAAAATATATAAATTTATGATTTTAAATAATCGTTACATATAATATGAAAAAAATCAAAAAATAATTAAAAAGATAATAATTGATAATTAAAAAATATAGATTAATATTAAAAATATATAAAAATAACTTATATGATTAACAATAACTTTAAATAATTAAAAATTAATATCAATATATAATTAAAATTTAGGGAATTAATCATTTTACCCTAAGTTGGGAATTCGGTTACAAAAATACCCTCTCTCTCATTTAACAAAAATACCCAAAAATCCCGTGAAGAAGCCCTCGATCGCTGACTCAGGGGAAAAAAATCATTTTTAACCCTGGGGTCCACGATTTTTGCCTGCAATGTCTGCGATGGACCCTGAAAAATGTGAAATTTACAACTTTGGTCTCTGGTCCGCGGTAAATAATTACATTTTTACCCCAGTCCTCGATCGCGGACTTGCAGCACCACGTGTCGGCCTGGGGTGAAACCCTAGTTTTAAATGAAGACAACCACCCCCACCAACCCCAGCCTCGATCGCGGGGTTATAACCCCCCTCTCTTGGACCACAAATCGGGAACCCCACCAATTTCTCAAACTCTCTCGTCCGATATCGTGCAACCTACGCGCTCGGATCTTGACTCGGTTCGTGAGTATTTTTAGAAATCGGACATGTCTCGTCAGGCTGGTCTGGTAAGTTTTCATAACCCCGTTGTAATTATATATTTTTTAAATACATGTTATATATGTGTTTAGTTTACACTATGTGTTTGTTTGGAAAATATTTTAGAGTATGTGTTTCTCTTAGAATATTGTGTTAATTTTAGAGTATTATGTTTATTTTGAAAATATTTTAGAGTATTGTGTTTATTTCGAGTATTGTGTTAATTTTAGAGTATTGCGTTTATTTCGAAAATATTTTAGAGTATGTGTTTATTTTAGAGTATTGTGTTAAATTTAGAGTATCGTGTTTTTATAGAAAATATTTTAGAGTGTTGTGTTAAATTTAGAGTATCGTGTTTTTAGAAAATATTTTAGAGTGTTGTGTTAAATTTAGAGTATCGTGTTTTTTTAGAAAATATTTTAGAGTGTTGTGTTAAATCTAGAGTATCGTGTTTTTTAGAAAATATTTTAGAGTGTTGTATTAAATTTAGAGTATCGTGTTTTTTTAGAAACTATTTTAGAGTGTTGTGTTTATTTCGAGTATTGTGTTAATTTTAGAGTATTGCGTTTATTTCGAAAATATTTTAGAGTATTGTGTTAAATTTAGAGTATCGTGTTTTTTTGGAAAATACTTTAGAGTGTTATGTTAAATTTAGAGTATCGTGTTTTTTTAGAAAATATTTTAGAGTTTTGTGTTAAATTTAGAGTATCGTGTTTTTTAGAATCTATTTTAGAGTGTTGTGTTTATTTAAAGTATCGTGTTTTTTATAAAATATTTAGAGTATTGTGTTAAATTTAGAGTATTGTGTTTATTTCCAATTGTTAAATACTCAATTGTAAAGATTAGGGGTGTTCGCGGTCCGGTTTGGACGGTTTAACCCCTCAAACCACAAAGGGCGGTTTGGTAAATTTTCAAACCGAGAGGTTTGACATCAAGTGGCCAGACCGGTCAAATCGGACCGCGGGTTGATCCTACCGGTTTAGACAGTTTGGGCCTTTTATGAGCTTTAAAACTTAAACTAAAAAAACATATATAATTTGGAAAATAGTTTAACACAAATTATACAAATTACAAACTACAAACTACAATTAACAAATTACAAATACAGATTCAATTTTCGGCTTCTAAAGTAAAATGAATGTTTATTTACAAATCAAAAATTACAATTAACAGTTTAACATAGATTATACAAATTACAATTAACAATTAACAGTTTAACACATTATATACTTCAAAAAAAATTAACAGTTTAACACAAGTAACAGATAAACACAGATTACATAGACCCACATTTTTGCCAAACAGTAACTTTAATGGAAGATATTCTTGTGGCAATGGATGGTCAAAGGTGGCGGATTGGGGATAGTCGGAAAAAGCTTCTTTTTTCGGCAAGTGTGTATTTTATTTGGCAAGAGCGGAATTCCAGGATTTTCACGAGTCACCATAAGACAGCGGATCAACTCATCAATGACATTAGGAGGGTGGTCTCGCTCAGGCTTCTTGATGGCGAGAGGAGGTTGACGGATGGCGATAGGTTTATGTGAGTTATGGAGACGACTACCGATTGGATCGTTGCTTGGGCCAGCTACAAGGTGGTGGAAGGCTTCAAGATTTTCTTGTTTATGTATTTTGTTTCGATTATTCTTAGCACTTTTTGGCTTATTGTTCTTTGGTTCGTGGTATATGCTTTCTCGTTTGTTTTAGATGGTTCTCTCCCCCTTTTTTGGGTTTGTCCTTTAGGGTGAGAGTGGTTCCTTTTTGGGAGGGAGTCCCTCGCCGTTTAGGTGTATCTTTCTTTTTTCCGTATCTATTTATTGCCAGGAGTGTCGTCTCCTTTCCAAAAAAAAATTGTTGGGTCACGAAGATTTGAAATTGACTCACCGATGCTTTTCTCTATATCTTACGTAGAATATTTTAGCATGGTTCTTTTGTAATGACTTGTACAATATATCAACTGTTCGGTGAAGTCGAAGATCAACCGAAACCAAGCTTGAAGACATTCTCATTGTGGAAATAAGAAGTCTCTTCTCAACATACATACAAGTCATTGTCCACCGATTGTGTGTCCACACATCGGTGGACAACCTCCCCACCGAACATCCTCTAGTCGGTGGAAGCATCCCACCGATCCTAAGGCTCAAATCGGTGGGATGTTTGTTTCAATGGTTTTCTTTGCAGATGGGTTCAATGTCCAATGCCAGTTATATCGGTGGAACTCCATCGGTGTGATTGTTCTTGGAATACACATCAAGAAGATCATTTATTATGGGACAATATCCTTTGTCAGATAAAAGTGATTGTTTGTCGTTTTATCCATTATCAGTTAAAGTCCCTTTCAGCATGGGTTCTATTCCTAGTACCTAGAAAAAGGTGATAAAGACATATCAACTTTTCAGAAGTCAATATCCTCCAGCAAATATCCTGATGACAGGTGTCCCAAGCATTTAATGCTTAGTACACTTATTCACACTATAAAAGGATGAAGGTGTTCCCATGCAAACTACGCTTTCTGGAAATCTCTCTCAGTGCAAGAAATCTCCATATTGCTTAAAAACTTCATAGCTTTGTTCTAAGTGTTCTTAGTTGTTTTGTTTAGTATACTTTGTGAAAGATTGTTAGAATAGTTTATCTGTTCTTTTCCGCAACAGTCTTTAGTTTCTATGTGTAATTCTTGTTGAAGGTTTTTCAATAATAGAATTAAAATTGTGAATTTTTTTAAGTATTGTATTCAACCCCCCCCCCCCCCCCCCTTCTACAATACTTGTTAAGCCATCTGGGACTAACAAGTGGTAACATAGCAGAAAAGTTTAAGTCATAAACTTGATCTGGGATGGCTTCCTCTTCATCTTCAACAAATGAAAACTCTCTTCAAAACAACTTTTCAGAAAATGGCTCCATAACAAAACCTCCTAAGTTCAATGCTAACAACTTTTCTCTTTGGAAAAGCCGTATGATGCTATTCATGGAAGGAGTGGATACTAGATATCCAACCATTCTCAAAGAGGGACCTATTATCCCTAGAGTCTGGGCTCGCTATGAAACGCAGAGGCCTGGTAAGGAAACCGCTGATAAGGAGGACTCTAGTGACTCCGATGATTCTGAGACTTCTGACAAAGAGAAATCTAAAGCTACTGGTCGTTATATCCTAAAAAATCCTAAGTAATATACTGATGAGGAAAAACGTTTGGTTTCTCTTGATTCTAAGCTAAGAGAAATCATTGCACTCTCACTTCCTGATGAGGTCTATCACTCTCTGGTTAACTTTGAAAATGCTAAAGAGATGTGGACTACTCTGTGTGTTCTGTACGAAGGTACATAGGAAGTGAAGAAAAGCAAAAAGATATCTCTCATTAGAAAGTATGAACTTTTTGCTTATGAAAAAGGTGAATCTCTTCCTAGCTACTACAATCGCTTCAACTCTCTGTTAAATGATCTAAAGTTATTGGGCAGAATCTATGATAATGAGGAAGTCTTATGCAAGTTTATGGATTGTCTCCCAGAATTTTGGGAGAATATATGCACTTGCATTAAGACTACCAAGGACCTTGAGTTCATGCCCTTAACTATCTTGTATGGAACTCTCTACAACTTTGAACAAACCAAGTTACAAAGGAAATCTTTCATCAAAGAGATAAAGAGCTCTTCTATAGCTATTGTTAGTGAAAGTTCCAAGAAATCTCAAAATGTTCATAGAATCACCTATCCTTCTTCAGACTCTGACAATGACAGCCAAAACAACTCTACCCACCAAACGGAGGCATATCTAAGTGATGCTGATGATGAAGGTGAGGAAACCATGGTTGAGCAGTTGTCTGATGAAATGGCTATGATGGCTGGTTTCAAGAACAAGTCTCATCCTTTCAACAAGTCCATAAATTTTAGAAAACTTTCATCTTCCAAGACTTCATCTGATAAGTCCAATGAAGAGTGCTTTAACTGTGGAAAGAAAGGACACTTTGCTTCTGAGTGTAGAAGCAAGCGTGTTACTAAATCTAGGAATCCATCCTCTGACAAATATTCTTCCAAGAATGAGAAACCCAAAAATAATTCTTTCAAATCAACCTTTCCAAGAAAGATTCCCAATCCTCATCCCTAGACCATCAGGAACGTGCTGAGAAGTATAAGGCAAAATACAAGAAAGAGAAAGAAAGGAGTGAGGGTCTACTAAGAAAAGGAAAAGGTCTCATGGCAGAAACTCATGATTGGGATGAAGAAGAAACCTCTGACAGTGATTCTCCTAACATGTGTTTTATGGCTATATTCGAAGATATGGAAGATTCTGAAAAAACTACATCTCCAATGGCTCTGGTGTCAACTGGGTGCTCGACATCATATTCTCAGGTACATCCTTTTAATGATATGACTGATAGTGAAAAGATTGATGCTTATGAATCTTTAACTAAAGACTTTTATTCTGTCAAGGATAGCAAGAAAAGAAAATCTGTTCAAGTTAAAAACCTCACTTCTCAACTTGAAATTTGTATGTCTAAACTTGAAAAGTTTGAAGAAATCAAAGCTGAGCTTGAGGATCTTAAAACCATAAATCACATGATTTCAAAAGAGAAAAACAAGCTTTTCAAGAAACTTAAAAGAGAACAAGAGGTTGTTAGAAAATGGACAAGTTCTTCAAACAATCTTGAACAAATCTTTCAAGATCAAATCGGTGGCAATAATAAATTTGGTTTGGGCTTTGGAAAAATCATTCCTGACACATCTTCTCAAGCTCTTGTCCCTACCTCAAGTGTATGGGATGATGCCTCTGAGTCAAGTTCTTGTGACTCCATCTCTTTAAACTCTTTAGATCTGGGTGAAGCCTTAAAGTTTGGAATGTTTATAAAAGCTAAAGAATCTTCATCTGTTCAAACCATGGAAAAAGAGGATTCCAATGATGTTTCAAAACCCATCCATGATTTTTTGAAGAATTTAACCATTGATGAAGCCTCATCTTCTAACTCTTCAAAAGCTAAGTTTCTCACCTATGTGAATTCTCCTACCGAATTTCTTCCCCGATCTGTGAGCCTCACCATGTCCACCGATCTCCCTTTGAAAAGAAAATCCTCAGACCTTGGGAAAAATCTTTTCGAAAATCGTTCCAAATTTGCTTCCACCTCTGCAAATGGAATCTTAAGTTTTCCTCCTCTCATCCCATCATTTGGTCCTAAAGGTATTCAAATAGATGTCATAGGAAAAGGAAAAGGAAAAGGAAAAGAGAAATTGCAAAAACCCAAAAAGACCTTTATCTACCGAAAGTGTTATAATTGTGGAGATACTTTCCATCTTGCAAAGGATTGTCCAAAGGAAAGAATTGACAGAACCAAATCTAAGGACTCTTCCTCTTCTAACCCCAAAGGACCCACCACCAAATGGGTACCTAAGAACTAATTTGTATGTGCATGCAGGTTTTTGAGCACCATCAAATATGGTATCTGGATAGTGGGTGCTCACGCCACATGACGGGAAACAAATCTCTTATTATTAACTATGTGTCTGGAAAGGGTCCTTCTGTAACGTTCGGAGACAATTCTAGAGGCTACACCAAAGGTTACGGAACTCTCACAAACGGATCTGTCACCTTCAATAAAGTGACATTTGTTGAAGGTCTCATGCACAATCTCCTCAGTATCAGCCAACTGTGTGATCTAGGATATAAAGTTATCTTTGAACTTTGTATCTGTACTGTTGTGGACAAGAACATGAAAGTGGTGTTATCCGGAAAAAAAGATGGAAAATGTCTATATCATTGATATGGGACAAGACAATAATTCATCCAACGTTTGTTTTGTGTCAGATGACACGACCAAAAGGAACTGACTGTGGCATAAACGTCTTTCTCATCTAAATTTCAAAACTCTCCATAAAATCTCCAACAAAGAGCTGGTGACTGGCATGCCAAAGTTGAACTTTGTCAAAGAGAAGCTGTGTGATGCATGTGAAAAAGGGAAGCTCACCAAAACTTCTTTCAAGACCAAGCAATGCTCTTCCATCACTCTTCCTCTCCAGATGCTGCATATGGATCTATGTGGACCAGTCAGCACTCCAAGTCTTGGTGGAAAAAGGTACATTCTTGTAATTGTTGATGAATTTACTAGATATACTTGGGTGTCTTTTCTCAAGTATAAAAGTGATGCAACTGAAGAAATTATCAACTTTGTCAAGAAAAATGAAGTTCTAAATGGGCAACTTGTACGATCGGTGAGAAGTGACAATGGCACTGAATTCATAAACAGTGCTCTTGAAGACTTCTTTAATGAGAAAGGAATTTCTCAAAATTTCTCTGCCGTTAGGACTCCTCAACAAAATGGAGTAGTGGAAAGGAAGAACATGACTCTATGTGAAGCTGCAAGATCCATGCTTAGTGAATCAAATCTTCCCACCTATTTTTGGGCTGAAGCTGTTAATACTGCTTGCTTTACCCAAAATAGATCGGTAATCTCCAAAAGGCATGATAAGACTCCTTATGAAGTTTTCCATGGCAGAAAACCAAATATAGGTTTTCTTCATGTCTTTGGCTGTGTGTGCTTCATCCTGAATGACAGTGACAATCTTGGGAAATTTGATCCCAAAGCTGATGAAGGAATCTTTGTTGGATACTCAATATCCTCCAAAGCATATCGTGTGTACAATCTCAGGAGAAAATGCATTGATGAGTCCATTCATGTCAAATTTGATGACCTAAGATCATCATCTCTTTCTAATGATGATGATGATGAATTGCACAGATGGATTTCCTCATGCATAGGTGATGCTCCCATAGTCAATCCCACCAATGCATCTTCTATTCCTTTAAATCCATCAAATTCATCCTCTTCAAACCAAGTTGGGTCACCTTCTATAGTTCCTGATCTTTCTTCTACCGAAATTGACCATCTTCCCACCGACATGAACTCTCCCACCGATGTACCTTCTCCCACCGAAATTCATCCCTCCACCGATACACAACCTTCCACCAATCCTATACTTACCACCGATAATACAGTTTCTCACCGAACCTCTGATCCCACTACTTTAACTTTCTCCACACAAAACATTCCACCACCTTTACCTCCTGCCACAAAATGGACCAAAGATCACCCTATAGATCAAATCATTGGTGATCAACAAGCTGGTGTTCAAACATGTAGAGGAGTTGGAAACATTTGTCTCTATGTGAACTTTCTCTCTCTTATTGAGCCCAAGAAGATAGATGAAGCTCTGACAGATCCTTGTTGGATCACTGCCATGCAAGAGGAACTTTCTCAGTTCAAAAGAAACAAAGTGTGGAGATTGGTTCCTAGACCTCCAAAGAAAACAATCATTGGAACCAAGTGGATCTTTAGAAACAAGATGGATGAAGAAGGAACTGTTATCAGAAATAAGGCCAGACTGGTGGCTTAAGGATACCGACAGGAAGAGGGCATTGACTATGATGAAACATTTGCCCCTGTTGCAAGACTTGAAGCCATAAGGATTTTTCTGGCTCATGCTGCCTACCGAAATTTCAGGGTCTTTCAGATGGATGTCAAAAGTGCCTTCCTCAATGGGGAACTTGCAAAGGAAGTCTATGTGAAACAACCACCTGGCTTTGAAGACCAAGCTCATCCAGACTATGTGTACAGATTAGACAAGGCTCTCAATGGCCTCAAGCAAGCTCCACGTGCTTGGTATGACACTTTTGTTGTCTTTCTTCTAAAGAATGGATACTCCAGAGGTAAAATTGACAACACTCTCTTTATCAAGAAGACCTCAGGTAATATTATTCTTGTCCAAATCTATGTAGATGGCATCATCTTTGGTGCCACTGATGAATCACTATGTGATGAGTTTGCTTCTCTCATGATGAGTGAATATGAGATGAGCATGATGGGAGAGCTTACATTCTTTTTGGGCCTTCAGGTCAAACAATCTTCAGAAGGGATTTTTATAAATCAAAGTAAATATATTCGTGACCTTCTGAAGAAATTCAACTTTTTAGATAGCTCTCCTATGAAAACTCCCATGGCACCACCTTTGAAACTTCATGCTGATCTGAATGGTCAATCTGTTAATGTAACGAATTATCGAGGGATGATTGGTTCTCTTCTTTATTTAACTGCTAGCATATCGGATATTATGTTTGCTACCTGTCTGTGTGCCCGTTATCAAGCCAATCCAAAAGAATCTCATTTGGTCGCTGTAAAATGGATTTTCCGGTATCTCAAAGGTACCTTGCATCTGGGTCTTTGGTATCCCAAAGACTCAGGTTTTGAACTAATTGGGTATTCAGATTCAGATTATGCAGGTTCCCAGATTGATAGAAAGAGTACCACAGGTAGCTGCCAACTCCTTGGTGGAAAATTAGTCAGCTGGTCCAGCAAGAAACAGAACTCGGTTTCAACATCAACTGCTGATGCTGAATATGTTGTTGCTGGAAGTTGTTGTGCCCAGATCTTGTGGATGAAAAATCAATTAAGGGACTACAATCAAATCTACTCAAAGATTCCCATTCCGTGTGACAATTCTAGTGCAATAGCTATTGCAAACAATCCTGTTCTTCACTCCAGATCAAAACACATAGACATCAGATATCACTTCATCAGGGATCACATCTCAAAAGGTGACATTGAGCTACACTTCATTCGTACAAATCTACAGCTTGTTGATTTGTTTACCAAACCCTTAGATGAGGCCAGGTTCAACTTTTTAATAAGTGAACTTGGTATGTGCAACCTTCAGTGACTTTCTTCACCGATATCTCATCGGTACCCATTCTCTTTCTTCTCACCAACCTCTCTACACCGATGTCATCATTTTGATCTCATTTCTCTCCTATCCCTCTAACGACAGTTCTCACCGATGTTCTATCCTTTTCACTAGAGAATCCACCGAAACTAAATTCCCTCATCGGTGGCTTTGCTCTACACCGAAATTCACTTTGGTCTCCTCTGCACCGACCCATACATCGGTGTTCTCCTTTCTTCACCGAATTCAAATCGGTGTACAAACCTCACCGATCCAAATATATTATTCGACTCTTTGGATTCTCATCGGTAAGATTTACCCCACCGACATCCCTGGTCCACTCTAGTCGGTGTCGTTCAGTCCACCGAATCTCATATCGGTGGCTTATCCCATATATTGATACCTTTCGTCGGTGTCGATTTGCTCAATCTAAAACCATCTATGGTTCAAATCGGTGGTAATCTTCAAATATCACCGATCCCTCTTCACCGACCCATGTCAATCTTATCCCATACACTTCCCCATGATTACATCACTCTACAAACCCTAGGTGTCAGTGATGCTTGACCCTTCCCCTTCCGTGTAAATCCTTTCTGACCACACATCCCCAAATCTTCATCATTACCATCTTAAATTTTATTTTATTAAGAAACCCTTCTCTCACACCCTTTCTAACCGTTACCGCCTTAAATCAAAATCTAAAACCTTTCCTCTTCCCTCGACTTCCCTATAAAACCCCCATCCATACCTTATTACTCCTTTTATTTCAAAACCTACACACTCTCTCTCAAACCTGAAACCTCTTCATCCTTTCTTCTACATCCAAACCTGCAACAATGGCTCCCGCCAAAAGCGTCAAAGACATACCCACTTGCTTTGAAGATTTGAAATTCAATAACTGCAATCATGTTGCAAGATTTGAACATGATCCTGCTCATCCTGAATTTAACACGGTAACCAAGTTCTTAACCCGCTCCCCTCTCCTTCATGCTTTCTCGTGCAACCCCAAAATGAGCAAATTGCTCATTGGAAAGTTCTGGCTCACATGTGTGTATGACCCTTCCAACAAGGCCATTCATGCATCTATCCTTACTAATGAGGAAGGTGATCACGACCTCACCTTCGGCGTTGATGACGTTCGTAGTGCTCTCCAAATCGAAGCTTTCTCTGAATATGTTGACATGCATGTCGACAACCTCCTGGAGAAAGTTATCAACACCCTTGGTTATGTCCATCAATCTGAAGAGAATGCCTCCAAATCCTCTAAAGGCCCCGATACTCTCCTTCGCAACAAAATGGGTGGTGTGTGGAACTTCTTTTTCGCACACGTGATTCATTGTCTTTCTCGAAAGACAAGTGGGCAGGATCAATCCCCCTCGTATATTACAAAGTTGGCCCATGCACTTATCTTCCAAAGAAAAGTCGACTTTGCCCAATATTTCTTTACTGAATTGACTGAAGTGATCAAGCATCCGAAACGGTGTCATGTCGCATATCCTCGCTTCATCTCTATGATCCTACAACACAAGCTCGGCTCCACTTTGGATTCGGATCGCAAGTCTCAATCTCCTTGTTTCACATACGACTGGACATCCCCCATTGTTGGCCAAAAGACCCTAGATGTTGGTCGCCTCGCTACTGATCTTCCATTGCGCCAAGGTATGGTTTCTTTCGCTTTAACTCCCAATCTTCACTGGGGTGAAGCGGAAGCTCCCGGGTTTCAACACCCGGAAGTTCTCGTGGAACCTCAAGTAGAAGTGGCCCCTTCTCCCCGTCCTCGAGTGACGTCGGGTGGCGCTAAAAAGAGACAACAAAAGGCCACCGACACCTCCGCACCCGCTTCTCGAACCACGCCACCGAGAGATCCCTCGGAGGCTTCCCCGATTCGAATCCCATCTCATAAGCGGAGGCACTCATCATCCCCTTCGAGATCTCCTTTGAAGAGGTCTCGGAAACCTTCGACCCCACCGTCTAAGCCAACTGTCGATTCTCGAAAATTGCCAGTTGTTGAAATTCACCCCTCCGGGCCAAGGGAATCCGTTATCACCCCGACCAACTCCTCTGTTGCCTCTCCACGGGCTTCAGTTGTACATTTGGAGGAACCACAACTTACCTCCCCACTCGCTTCTTTGGGTGGTGGAGATGACCTCGGGGTCTCTCCCCTCGAGGGTTCAGATTTTTCACTGCACAACCTTACACCCGATCTTTATGAGATCGATGATGCACAACCCGCTGAGGGTTCCCCCCCACCAAAATCCCCCCCAAGGGACTTCTTTGAATTTTTATTAGAAGACACCGGTTCTCCCCGAACCACGATTCCCACCGATAAGACCATTATCACCGATCCACCATCTCCACCGAAAGTAACCGCCCCAATCGCATCGCCTCACCGATCCCCCCCCACCCACCGAAAATTCCCACATCAAATACCTCACCTCACCGATCCCCAACCCCCCACCGATCTGAGGGTAGCTCTTCCTCATCTCACCAACGACCACCGTCTCCCCCACCGATGCCACCCTCTCCCCGACAAAGGTTTCTTTACCCCGAACCTTCATGGGCTCAGCCAACCTCATCTAATTTTATTGAGGAAAGAATACTACCTCATTCCCGATTATCACCGACACATCCCCGATTCCAATTACACGAGGATCGTGCTCCTCCCATTACAGGTATTCGGCTACCAAGTGAATTAATAACGGAGGTTCAAGAAAGTGCTCGTCAGTATAGATTGGTTGACACTCAATTCGAATCGCTCAAACAAGCCACGGTATCCTTTATAGCTCAAAACAATGATCGGGTGTCTGTGCTCGAGTCTCGGCAACCACAACTCTTGGCAGATGCTCTTCGTGACACTCTTCGGCCAGTCTCTGAAAACTTGGCCTTATTATCCAATAAGGTGGAATCTTTGACCACTTCTCATTCTGACCTTGAAGTTTCTTTCGGTTCCTTCAAAGCATCAACAACAGTGAAAGATGCTGAGCTCTTCCGTCTTAATAGTGAGGCCCGTCGGCATCAGAATCTTAAGACCCGTCTCTCTGAGTCCCTTGAATCACTTCATCAAAAGGTTGATCTCCTTGAGCGGAGCCTGGATTGGGATTTGGATCTGGGTGACTTTACCTTGACTAGTGTTGATCCTACCAGTATCAACCTTCTTCACTCCAAACTTGATCAAGTCTTCACTCTATTGGGTTTGACAGTTCGGCCTGTTGCTGAGGGGGAGAAATCTGATCCACCACCAAAAATGCCTTCGGTCAAATGAACAAACAACAATCAGCCTTCACTTTCCACCGATCAACCACACATCCGCATCTCAACGAAAGCCATCGATCTTCCAGGTACTGCACCGAAATCTTTTGGCACTACTTCTTCTCCTTCTCCTCAACAATCGGTGGAGAGATCTTCACCGAATGTCACTCCACATAAGACACCACCGAAATCCTCTCCACCACCGAAGTCGTCACCACCACCGATTCCTTCTCCATCGGTGGAGAAAACCCCAGCACTATCTGAGGGGGAGCAAGTGTCCAAAACCCCTAAAGATAAAGGAAAGAAAATAATTTCTGCCGAACAAGAAGCCGAAGAAGAAAAGAAAAAGAAAAAGTTAGCCAAATATGGGTCCCGACCTGAGGGTGCCCAAACTCTAAAACTCAAGCCTTCATCCCAAGTAACTACCACCGATCTCGGTCTATCTCCTCAAGAAATTGAGGAGGCTAGACTTGCTCAGAAAGCTTTGGATGAATCTCAAGCTCTGTCTCTGAAAGCTGCCAAGGAGGAAGCAACAAAAGTAAAGTCTACCGATGCCATCAAAACTCAGAAATCGGCACTGAGTGCTCTTCAGGAAGAAAAGGATGATGAAATATCCTGGTACAAAAAGGCAATGCACTACCGAACCAACAAGTCTCCAATCACGGGTATCAAAATTGCCACTTCCAAAGCCAATCCTGCCGACATTAGACTGATCATTGAAAGAGAAGATGGCATGTCTAGAAGTATTAGAGACCATCACTTGAAACAATTCGGCCTCTCTGAATGGTTTGAACTCTCTAAACTTCTAGTGAAAAGCATAAATCCAAAGAAAGATGTATTCGTCGAGTACATCGAAGGCTTGATGGATAAAATGAAAGAAGTGAAAAAGAAACATAACATCGTCCTCTCCACCGATGAAAGAGCCAAACTTCAATCCCTCAAAGAAGACATCCGCCTACCGAAGACCAAGAACCAAAAGGTCACTGATCACATCTTCATAGACTTGGCCGCGAAAGGAAGGATTCCCTATGTGGACAATCTTAATTTGTCTCTTCCCACTTCAACCACTTATCCCTCAACCACGATAAGTCTCTCACCGATTCCCGGACTCTACTTCAATGATGGTTTCGGCCACCGTCGTTTCTTCAGGTTTTCTCAAATCCCCTTGGCCGACATAATTCTTCTTGAAGGCATATCCAATCTGATGCCGTACATCCCAGAAGCTCAATCATTCTATCAGAACATCCTTGCCGAGATCCAGCGCCGACAGAAAATGAGAAAATGATCTATGTGTTTTCATTTTCATTTTTCAAGTACTTGTAAAATTTTCTTCATCTCCCAGTGTATGAAAATTTCGGTAATGCAAGTACTCTTCTATTTGAATTTCCTTGTTGCACATATTTTTTTACTTGTAAATATAGTCTTTAGTATACATACTCATACAAAAGAAAAATAGATCAAAAAGAACAAAAAGAATGGTCTATGTGAAAAGAACCCAAAAAGAGTAAAAAGGGTCAAAATGCATTTTACTTTTCAATACTCTTTAATATTCTAAGAAAGGAGCTCAAATTCAAATAGGGGGAGATTGTTGGGTCACCAAGATTTGAAATTGACTCACCGATGCTTTTCTCTATATCTTACTTAGAATATTTTAGCATGGTTCTTTTGTAATGACTTCTACAATATATCAACTGTTCGGTGAAGTCGAAGATCAACCAAAACCAAGCTTGAATACATTCTCATTGTGGAAATAAGAAGTCTCTTCTTAACATACATACAAGTCATTGTCCACCGATTGTGTGTCCACACATCGGTGGACAACCTCCCCACCGAACATCCTCTAGTCGGTGGAAGCATCCCACCGATCCTAAGGCTCAAATCGGTGGGATCTTTGTTTCAATGGTTTTCTTTGCAGATGGTTCAATGTCCAATGCCAGTTATATCGGTGGAACTCCATCGGTGTGATTGTTCTTGGAATACACATCAAGAAGATCATTTATTATGGGACAATATCCTTTGCCAAATAAAAGTGACTGTTTGTCGTTTTATCCATTATCAGTTAAAGTCCCTTTCAGCATGGGTTCTATTCCTAGTACCTAGAAAAGGTGATAAAGACGTATCAACTTTTCAGAAGTCAATATCCTCCAGCAAATATCCTGATGACAGGTGTCCCAAGCATTTAATGCTTAGTACACTTATTCACACTATAAAAGGATGAAGGTGTTCCCATGCAAACTACGTTTTGTGCAAGAAATCTCTCTCAGTGCAAGAAATCTCCATATTGCTTAAAAACATCATAGCTTTGTTCTAAGTGTTCTTAGTTGTTTTGTTTAGTATACTTTGTGAAAGATTGTTAGAATAGTTTATCTGTTCTTTTCCGCAACAGTCTTTAGTTTCTATGTGTAATTCTTGTTGAAGGTTTTTCAATAATAGAATTAAAATTGTGAATTTTTTTGAGTATTGTATTCAACCCCCCCTTCTACAATACTTGTTAAGCCATCTGGGACTAACAAAAATCACAACAAACTTCTTGGCTTCTTGCCGCATCGCTGCACTTAGAAGCAATATTGCAAACTTTTGAGGTTTTTTATTTTGATTTTGAGTTTTGACTTGTGGTTTCCACAAATGCCTCAAATAAAATAAAAAATATTAACACTCAAGTAATCAAGCCACAACAAATGGAAGTCGATTTTGGATACAAAATGGAAGACGTGAACGAGTCTGGACTTACTAGAAGAAGTCGAGACGAGCCTGAACCGTGAATGGGAAGCAACAATGAGCAGTCGATAAAAAGAACACAGAGCAGTGAACGTGAAGCAAGTATAATCGATTAATCGGAAAGCAGTCGATAATCAGTGAAAATAGAGAAGTCGGTCGGTTATACATTTAGGGCTTTCAACTTTCAAACGAGAAAATAGAATTTATGTGTGGGTTGGGATAAAATTGGGCCTGCATATTAAAAATTGGGCTAGAGTTACATATATAAAAAACATAAAATATATATACATATATATAGTTGGCGGCGGGTTGGTCCAAACCCCCCAAAAAAACTCTAAACCGCACACAAGAACCGGACCGTCCGGTTTGGCAATATTTCAAACCAGACCGGACCGCTAGACCGTTCAAACCGCCAAAAACGGTCCGGTTTGACTTGGTTCAACCGGTTTGAGCGGTTCAACGGTTTTTTTGAACACCCCTAGTAAAGATAGTTTAGTAAAAATAATAATTAAAAGATAGTTCAAGTTAGGTAGCTATACTTTGCATAATTACAACTTAGTTCCCTTAACTTCGCTAAATTACAACTTATGTAATAACCGTGTTCCTTGTTTGAATAAATGCTAGAAATGGGGGTGAGAAGTGTGAAAAGAGGAAAAGTTGGTGTGTTTGTGGGAGAGTATAAAAAGGTGTAAAACCCTAAGGATTATCATTTTCCCAAGATTACTGTGTGCGGCTGAAGGGTGTTGGTGGGTGCAGATCAAGGAATCAAAGCAAATCAAATTCTTCAATTTGGGTGTGAGTGTGTAATCATCTTGGAAGGTAACCATTATCCCTCGCTTATTATTTCTGCAAATTGTGAGTCTAGAATGTAAGGGTTTGAGTCTTGCCTTCTTTTGGTTAGAAAAAAGATGGGTCTGTATGTTTTCCTAATCGGACCTAATATAAGAGGTTTGATGATTTAACTCACTAAATCAACTAGTAATAGTGTCCCCTTAATTCTACTAGTCTATTATCAAATTTGAATTTGTGGGGATTGACCGATTGGAGTGTGTGGGTATTCGTATCTCGATAAGAAACCCAGAAATCCCGGAACTCATTAGGATCTGGTATTAAAATTTAGTGGATCCGGTGTTGTTAAATAAATGGATCCGGTGTTGTGCAAATTAGAACCGGTATTTTAAGGAAGATCCGGTATTAAATGTATGTTGGATCCGGAACTGATTTTCAACCCAAGTCCCGAAGTTGGGCTATAAACAAGCAGTCCCGGAGTTGGGCCTTGCATCGAGAGATCCGGTATTAGTTGACTGACCCAGAATTTGGTTAACCGGAAATGGCAATTAGTGAGTTGGGCCAATGAGGTCCGGAATCCCAAAAAGGATCCGAATATTTATTTGTGGACCGTATGAGTGCTGTGGAGGGATCCGGTATTTCATTTAAGTTATGTGATCCGGAATATATATATATATATAGGAACCGGAAAGGAGGTGGGCCATATCATGACCTTGGGCCGAGAGATGTGGATCCGGAATATGAAACCGGAATTTGGAATAAGGACCCGGTATGTATTATGTTTGGGCTAAATTTCCAACGGATCCGGTATATATATATATGTTGGGCCTGACCAAATGAATTTGGGTTTAGACTTAATTTTGATCCAGAATTTAATTTATTTTGGGCCATAAATCCGGAAGTTAAATAAAGATCTGAAATTTAGTTTAAATGGGCCGTGAGTCCGGAATTTATTTTTAAGATCCGGAAATTAGTGTGTGGGCCGATTGATCCGGAGTCCAATGGATCCGAAATTTAGTGGTTAGGTCGATTGTATCCGGAACCTGGGTATTTTCGGCTGAGACTTTTCAAGGTAGTGAAATCTAGTAAAATCCAGTGTGCCTTACCTGGTATGTGTGTTGGGTTTAAATTGTAGGTGCGAGTAGAGGCGATCGGTGCGCGTAGGAATTTATAATCAGGACTCCAGGTGAGTCTTTCTGAACCTAAATTTTATACAAGTGTGGTTGATGATTATTATCTAACTATGTGTTTTTCAACTACTTTTATTACCAAACGAAGAGTAAGTGTGTGGCATGGTTATTATCTAACTGTGTGCCTTTCAACTGCTTTTTATTACAAAGCAATGAGTAAGTGTGTCGTAGAATGTGTGATTTAAATGTATGCGAACATGCTCTGGCTTTGGTGTGAAATGGGGTGTGTGTCCCATAATAGTATATATATGAATTTGTTTTCATATATGGGCGGTGTGTGCCCTATTGCGCTGTCACGGTGTGTGTGTGTGTGACTATAGCGAGTGTGCTTTATTGCACTGTCACGGTGTGTGTGACTATAGCGTGCGCCAGTAGCATGTGTCACTATGTGCATATCGTTTAAGTGTGCTTGTTATGATTGTATGAATTCTTTCGTAACTATTTTATAAAATTGTGATGTTTTATGGTGTGACCTGGTGTGGAGGGAACTCACTAGACCTCATGGTCTAACCCTCGCTTTTCAAAACTAAAACCTTTTTAGGTAAGCAGGTTGTCGAAAGCTTGCTTAGAAGTTTGGCAAGGCATGAGGCGGAGATTGCATATAGAAGGATTAGAAGGCTTTCCTGTTATTTTGTAGTCATGATCTCAGCTGTAGTTAGGGTCATTTCCGCAAACCCAGTCTGTAATATTGTTAGTGTGATTACGTTGAGCCGTTTATGGCGTTATGAATTAAAGAGGTAGCTTCTGGCTTGTATTCTTAGTGTGGGTTGTTACAGTTGGTATCAGAGCCCTAGTTTAAGGGATTTAGGTGACCGAATGGGCCTAAACTTAAACTGTGGAGTAGGAGAACACAACTGAGATATAGGAAGCCTTTAGGGAAGATCTTAACCGCTGAGAATTTAGGACGAAGGTAGTGAGGACTCTCATGTAAGGTAAATTCAAATCACATATGGCCAATGTCATTATGAATTTACAGGTGCATGGGTGTGCTTGTTTACCGTTGTTCTGATATTGGTAGCGTGTGGAGTGGATAATAATAGTAGTGTGTGGAGCGTGGTAAATAGTGTGTGGAGAGTAACTGTAGTGTGTAAAGTTTTAACCTTGTCATGATGGCAACGGTTTAGTGTGTGTGCAGATTAATCTTGGTGAGATTGATGACACTATCTAGAAGAGTATTGTTTGAATGTCGGTGTGAGTGTCCGTGTGAAGTGGAATCTTTAGGGTTCTTCAAGGAAATAATTGGTTGGGAGTGAGCTCCTAATCCCTGATGAGCCTTATTTCTAAGTGTGGATCCCAGTTTTATCAAGTAACAATGAATATGTAACGATTAATCCTTTATTGATTGAATATAGAGAGTTACAATATAGGAATGATGAACATAACTCTCTAATCTCTTTCTCAGCCGTACTCAATATAATCAAATCTCTCAAAGACTAACCTAATAACCTCTAAACAACACATTAAATACCAAGGGCTTGACAGGCCCAAGCCCATTAATCATAAAGCCCATTATCTTGAGAGGCTTTACAAACAAACAAATAACACTAATTATTTCTTTATATTACTTTCTATTTTATAGGACTTTTAGTCCTAACAATCTCCCCCTAAAGTTATATAAAGAAAAAATGCGATCTTGAACCCTTCATGTCTTGACCTTCTCTTTGTCTTGAATCTTGGAAGCACTTTGGTGTTGTAACAACCCGGTTTCCCCAAACATACAACAATAACATATATTTCATAACATAATTACATTTATAAAAGAAAATACACAATACATCACAAACGGTCTCTTCGGTCTCGAAACTACAAAAATACATAAACGTCTCCTAGTCAACGACCATCAAAAGCTTCCTATTCTTATCCCATTCTTTCACCGATCCTCAACCTGGAAAAACATATTTTTGAAAACAAAATGAGAGTTAGACCAAACGGGTCTAGTGAGCTAGTTCCGGTCCTTTCCCAAAATCATTGTAAGACCTTTCAAGTAAATCCTTTGTATCCAAAATCATTTATGTAAATTCAAGTATTACACGTATATAAATACCAATTCAAACTCGTACCTCACGTACCTTTCATCCACCTTATTCCTCCACAATGGCCATAATATTGGTTGCGAGCCAATTAACACACCGGTCCAAAGCCCGGCCACGTATTATATTCCCATATAATACTTCACGTAATTATAATATCTTAACATATTATAATCACACCCGTATGACATATTCATACAAATCATCAATTAATTATTATACACATAATATTTTCCAGTAAAAATACTTTTAAGTAAAACTCACCTGAAATGTTTATCACAAAAGCTCTTCCAAGATAATTCACGTATGTCGATCCTTCACAGAATCTGAAATCACAAAGTACCAAATATCTCTTTTAACACTAAACTTACGAAATCCTCAACTCAAGTCGCAACCCCAAAATAAATTAAAATCACAATGAACAGTACCAAGTCGCAATCTCCTATTGCGATTCCACCCTGGAGTCGCAACCCACTATTGCGATTCCACCCTGGAGTCGCAACCCACTACTGCGATTCCACCTTGGAGTCGCAATCCACTATTGCGATCTCAAACCCAAATCGCAATCAACTACTGCGATTCCAATCCGAGTCGCAAACGACCATTGCGACTTCAAGCCCAAATCGCAATCGACCATTGCAACTTCGTTGAATGTCGCAGTCCTCTATTGCGACTTCGATGAATATCACAGTTCACTGTTTCATCCTAAAACCCAGAATTTGTACTTTTAATCTATGCATGATGCTATAAAGATGCAGATATGTTTAATACTAACAACATAACCTAAACATAAGCTTAGATTCCTCAACACATCCATTTTTAACAAAACCTACTTAAGAAACTTTACTAACATCTTCAAGAACACTTTAAGGAATTAAAACACAAATAAGATATGGGTTTGTTACCTGGATTACTTCAGAATAATACTTGAATCACAACAACCTCTTAATTTCTTCCTTCTTCTTTCCTTTAACCTTTCCTTCGATCTCTCTCTCTCAATCGAATATTACACACACATACACACACTAGAACATTAAGATATTCCTTACAAATGGACACCTCATCCATAATAGAGAAAGGAAGTCGGTTGCTAGAAGGAGGTGTCACTTAAATACCAAATAAAACCATAAACTTGTTTCACTTGTCAAAATATACCCCTAACTTCTTTTATAAAAATTAAAACCTACCCCTTAACTTCTAACTCCATAAAATACTAAAATAAAGACTTATAAAATTCCAAATTTAATTTAGATAAAATACCTGGTTATTACAACATCTCCCCCTTAAAAGAATTCCGTCCCGGAATTCGATCAAGCTTAAAAGATAAGAATACTTATGATTACTACTTCGTACTTCATCAAAACTATAGAAACTAACTGAATAGACACTCCGCCTCTATCTATACTTCTAACACAAATAAGTAACAAAAGCACGAAAATACCAAGAATTACTTCGTACCGAAGTCATATAACACTTTAGCACGTATAGAGTTTATAGAAATATACCTGTAACCTCATCAGGACTTTCTTCCACCTCTTGTTCCGTCATCTGAAAAACACGGCCTTGAACTCTCGGTGCTCCAGACCCTTGTACCTTTCCTGATTCAACTTCCGTTAATCTCGCTGTTGTACTACCCTGACGTGCTTTACACTGTGGACATTCTGACTGAATATGATCAAGGGAATTGCAAACAAAACAGAATCGATTTGCGCGACAATTCTTAGCAATATGTCCCGTCCTTCCACACTTGTAACAGCTTCTAGGATCAACATAACAATTTCCTTGATGTACGCGGTTGCACTTTAGACATAGTTTTTCATTTTCTCTAAAAGGTATGCGACTATCGAATCTTTGAATTTCGTATTCCGTTGAATCATGCGTCATTTCTTCCGATTTTCTTTTCTCAGCACTCTTATCACTGGTATCTCTCTTAATATCCTGTTCCACATTCTCCGCGGCATTTACTGCGGCTGAGAAGGTATCAGGTCCTGTTGCAATCACTAACTTTCTGATTTCAGAATTTAACCCAAAAATAAACCTTTCCATCTTCAGCGCCTCCGTGGCAACATAGTACTTCGCAAAGCGAGACTTCTCGAGAAAGAGGGCGGTGTAATCCCTAACCGATAAACTTCTCTGATGTAGATTCATGAATTCCTCTTCCAGTTGTCTAATAGTTGCTTGAGGACAGAAATGTGTTGTGAAAGCTAACACAAATTCCTCCCATGCAAAAGTAGTATAAACATCTGTTCCTCTTGATTCTATATGAGCCTCCCACCAATACAGAGCATCACCTTTCAACATCGCAGCTCCATAAAGTACTTTGTCTTCTTCAGCACATTTACAAGTCTTGAAGATGGCTTCTATTTCTTTTAGCCATCTCATTGCTTTGACCGGGTCCCGATCTCCGGAATATGTAGGGGGCTTGCAACTAAGGAACATTTTATAGTCGCACCTTTTTATCACTGGTAAGATAGTAGAGGTAAGTGGTATCTCCATTTCATGTCCTGGATTTAGTCTTTCAGTTTCATTATGACGATTATGTTCGAACATAACTTGGATATTATCCTGCAATCTTCTCATTTCAGCCATCAGATCATCCTGCGTAACAAACTCTGTACCCTGCGGTTGTGTTCTACCTCCAGTTCGACCCCCAGTTTCCCTGCCGGTTCTGCCTCTACCTCGATCTCTTCCTCTTCCCCCTCTTCCTATTGGTGGATTCTCTCCACCGGAATTCCTTCCTCCTCTCTGGTTCCTTTGTCTAGTGCCACTCGCCATTCTGTGGATTCAAACAAAGTTAATATACATATAAGCACATACCCCATATAACAAGGTATTCCAGTTCATACATGCACCTGTAAGATCATAATTACACTAGCCTGGTGTAATTTGAAATTACCTTACATGATGTTCCTTCTACCTTTTTATACTTAACATCCCCAGGTTCTAAAATAATAGGGACATCCTACTTCACATGCAGTTTAAGTCTAGGTACAGATACTAATACCTAAATCTCTTAAACTAGGGCTCTGATACCATTTGTAACAACCCGGTTTCCCCAAACATACAACAATAACATATATTTCATAACATAATTACATTCATAAAAGAAAATACACAATACATCACAAACGGTCTCTTCGGTCTCGAAACTACAAAAATACATAAACGTCTCCTAGTCAACGACCATCAAAAGCTTCCTATTCTTATCCCATTCTTTCACCGATCCTCAACCTGGAAAAACATATTTTTGAAAACAAAATGAGAGTTAGACCAAACGGGTCTAGTGAGTTAGTTCCGGTCCTTTCCCAAAATCATTGTAAGACCTTTCAAGTAAATCCTTTGTATCCAAAATCATTTATGTAAATTCAAGTATTACACGTATATAAATACCAATTCAAACTCGTACCTCACGTACCTTTCATCCACCTTATTCCTCCACAATGGCCATAATATTGGTTGCGAGCCAATTAACACACCGGTCCAAAGCCCGGCCACGTATTATATTCCCATATAATACTTCACGTAATTATAATATCTTAACATATTATAATCACACCCGTATGACATATTCATACAAATCATCAATTAATTATTATACACATAATATTTTCCAGTAAAAATACTTTTAAGTAAAACTCACCTGAAATGTTTATCACAAAAGCTCTTCCAAGATAATTCACGTATGTCGATCCTTCACAGAATCTGAAATCACAAAGTACCAAATATCTCTTTTAACACTAAACTTACGAAATCCTCAACTCAAGTCGCAACCCCAAAATAAATTAAAATCACAATGAACAGTACCAAGTCGCAATCTCCTATTGCGATTCCACCCTGGAGTCGCAACCCACTATTGCGATTCCACCCTGGAGTCGCAACCCACTACTGCGATTCCACCTTGGAGTCGCAATCCACTATTGCGATCTCAAACCCAAATCGCAATCAACTACTGCGATTCCAATCCGAGTCGCAAACGACCATTGCGACTTCAAGCCCAAATCGCAATCGACCATTGCGACTTCGTTGAATGTCGCAGTCCTCTATTGCGACTTCGATGAATATCACAGTTCACTGTTTCATCCTAAAACCCAGAATTTGTACTTTTAATCTATGCATGATGCTATAAAGATGCAGATATGATTAATACTAACAACATAACCTAAACATAAGCTTAGATTCCTCAACACATCCATTTTTAACAAAACCTACTTAAGAAACTTTACTAACATCTTCAAGAACACTTTAAGGAATTAAAACACAAATAAGATATGGGTTTGTTACCTGGATTACTTCAGAATAATACTTGAATCACAACAACCTCTTAATTTCTTCCTTCTTCTTTCCTTTAACCTTTCCTTCGATCTCTCTCTCTCAACCGAATATTACACACACATACACACACTAGAACATTAAGATATTCCTTACAAATGGACACCTCATTCATAATAGAGAAAGGAAGTCGGTTGCTAGAAGGAGGTGTCACTTAAATACCAAATAAAACCTTAAACTTGTTTCACTTGTCAAAATATACCCCTAACTTCTTTTATAAAAATTAAAACCTACCCCTTAACTTCTAACTCCATAAAATACTAAAATAAAGACTTATAAAATTCCAAATTTAATTTAGATAAAATACCTGGTTATTACAGGTGTAGTAGGTCTTTATATCTTTCACGCTCCCCCTTGAATTATGCTCTTGGTCTTCTTAGAATCACGAGTTGAACCACGAGTTGAATTAGCTTTTTGAAAAATTCAGCACTTTGTAAACGGATAGAAGAACCATGCACTTTGTACTTTGTAATCTTTTTAGCACAGATCATAACAGTTACTCCCCTCGGCTTTCGCTTACTCCCCCTCAAATTGATAATCTGGGTCTTTGAAATTTTAAAACGTTTCTCTCCTCATGATGATGATCCGTGTCTTTGAACCTGTATCAGTTCTCCCCCTCATGATGATTGGGAGCATCCTGAACATCATGTAACTTCAAAGACAACACTGATGAGTAGCAAGATACCAGATAAAACAAATATATGGTAATCAACTAACACAGAAACACATAGTAACTGTTATCACAACAATTAAAAGAATTGTGTGGCCTATGTTCAGAGTTGGCATCGGGGTATCTCTGATAGGACTTCCAGTTATCACAGAAGAAAATTTAAAAATTAACTTCTCAAACTGTTCCGGCAATATCACGAAGATATGCAAATGGAATCACAAAGACTCGTGCATGTGTGAAAGAACTAAATTATATCTGTTAGGCTCAAATATTGACTTAACCTGGGACGCAAGTTAAAATCAATAGACTCAGTGAATAGAATATGAAGTTCGGAGACCGGAGCTGATGTCTTCCTTTTTCAATATCTAAGACCTCCGAGTGAGGAATAGATAGATTATGTGCTAATTCTCCGTGAATATGTGAAACAAGTATGTGTTGTGAGATACTTGAGTGGCTGGGTGGGGTGACACGAGTTATCGACATTGGGTCCATGTCTATTTCAATATTCATCTCTAAGGATCGAGAATGAATAGATTGTGTGGTTACCCGGATAACTGACTCGGTTTGGTAAGGACCAATAATTCTTTTAAGTCCTGTCACAGCCTCACCGTATTCTTTTCACTCCAAACTCATCTATCATCTAGACCCCTCACTGTAGTCTATAAATGGGTGTGTTTCTTGGGTAGGTCCTTCCGGTTCTGGATAGACCATAGAAACGATGTAATTCCTAACACACATTTCATGCAACGAGTATAGCAGTTTAGTAGACAGTGAAGTACGAGTTCTAAACTGAAATGTTTAGAAGTCAAACTTTTAAGAACGAGTCCTGATCTGGGTTGATCATAAGTCATTAAAAATGATAAAGAATGTCAAGGGACAAATTCAAGCGCGAACTAGGAATGACTCATTATGCACAGTGTTTGCAACAAATGAAACAATTGATCAGAGAGTTTAATTGTGAAGAACAAGTCACAATTAGTGTGTCAGAAAAGAATTGAATAATTCACATGAAATGACGAACTATGAGACACAAGTAGGAATTCAAGCGAGTGTATTTCCATCGAAAAATCAACAAGTGTATGAGACATGGAAATACCTATGTCAAGAAAATATAACACGTGTCAAACATGGAAGTTAAATCAGAGAATAACAAACACAAGTAAGTTATTCAGAATGCATTACCACGGTTCTTTGAAATCACTGAAAAGTTCAAGTTTGTGTCAAATACCTGATGCTCCCCCTCAAATGTGGCATAACCTCGAATGCAGTCATGTGAAAAGGTTATTCTGGGTTGAATCACATGACATTCCTGCAAAAACAAATCAAGAAGATTTTGGTATCCATGCTTTGATGGATCCTTGATGGTTAGATGCCTTGGATTTAGGATGGGGATTGGGGATACTATAAGTACCATACCAGTTATTGACATACCTTGGATGCACAAAGTCACTCTTTCTACAATAAGTGCAGCAGAGCGTTGCTCGTTTAGACTGATCAGCTTAGCTTGAGGGTAAACATGAGCACGTGAACCAGTCTTGGAAATAAACGACTTTGTATCAACTCCAGGAGAATTATGAGACTGCTTTCCATCACTGTCTTCTGTAGTTGATTTCTTTCTCCAAACCATTTTTACTTTTCTAAAAACATGATTATCTGAAGAATCATTAAGCTCATGTCAGAGGAACTAGAGTAGTAAGATTGTCTTTTGTGAGAATTACCGGTATTTGAGCGTTTCTTTGACCGTCTTTTAGATTTAGATTTTGAAGAAGTGGTCTTAGAAACGTTTTTGGAGTTAGAACATTCTCCCTTTTCAAAATTTACCGGTGAGGGCATTTTCTCCAAAAGTTGACTGTGACTTACAGGCTTTGGGGCATAATCAATTTTCGAAACATCTTCATCATGACAAACAGAGGAATTCATAAACTCAGAAAACTGTCGTGTAGAACCAAATGGGTTTTCACCGTCATAGTCGGATGAGGAACAGTTAAAGGAATCATCCGCAAAGGGATTAGTAAAGTCAGAGAAAAGATTCCTTTGAGCAGATTCGGTTTGAACCGCCTTACCTTTATTTAGAAAACTTAAATCCTTGGCATTTGTGTCATCAGACACTCCTATAAAGGCGTTACACGAGGAACTATCCGAATACATTGGAGCAGAGTCAAACGAGATTGTTTCAAGAGTGACAGGCGTCATTGGAGTATCCACTGGATGTACCTTAGCCATTCTCAACGTTAAAGCTTCTGTCGCCAAAGCGGACAGTTGAGAATTCAACTTAGCAATCTCGGTTCGATATGTTGCTCTTTCTGATTCGGGTAATGTCTCAGGTTTGTTATTTTTGAGCTTCTCAATAGTGGCTAAGAGTACAGTTCTTTCGGTTTCATAAATGACCTTATTCCTTGCAATCGATTCTTCAAGTTTAAAAATTATGTTTTCCAAAATCAGAGGTGGAACATAACGTTTGAACTCTGATTTATCATTAGAATCTGCATCTGGCGTTGCCGGAACGGGAACCGGAGTTTCCACCGTTTTGGCAAGCGAACAAATGTCAAAGTAATCGTTGGAGAGATAAGGAGTTTTGCTCTTTAAATATGACGCATTAAGCGTTTCGTACACGAAAGGTATCTGTACATTTATGTTTTTCCTAGGCGGCTCATCTTCCGATTTAGGTTCAATATTTTCAGGCTTTTCCCCTACTTTGGGTAGAGGAATTCCTGTTTTTCTTTTAAGGTCTTCCTTTTCCTCATCCTCCTGTGACGGTTTAGTCCACTTGATCTTATACTTAGGGTATGTCTTATCTAGTCCCAAAAAGTTGAACTCATAAAGGGTGGGAACCTTAGATAAGATTTTCTTAAGGTAACACGGATTATCATATCCGAGTCCCCAAAGAGAGTTGTAGTATTTGAATTCCTTAGGTTTGTTCAAATGAATCGTTTGGTCTGATTGTCCTCGCTTGTAAAGTTTGGATTCAAGATCCTTAAGCTTGTTAGTCAACTTATCATTTTCTTTTTGAACGATTAAGCGAAGATTGACAATCTTATTATTCTCTTCCTGAGACTTACTGAGCTTTTCGGTGAGTTCAGATAATTGAGTCTCTAGGGATTCGGCTCTTTTTGAAATGGCTGAGCATTCAGATTGATAGTTCTCTATCACACATTTATCCTCAGCCTTTTCAATAGCTAGCTTGCCTATGGAGTCATACTTGATTTTAGCTTCGGCTTCTAGCTTAGAGATTTTGGCTTCTAATTGGGAAACTTTCTCTTTGAGCTCAGAGTAGTTTGGATAAGAAATTGTTACTTGAAAGAAATGATCGTGAGACAATTCAAGATATCGATCCAGAATTTAAACAAAAAATTCAGATCCGGAATTCAAAGACTGTTCCGGAATTGAGAGTTTGTCCAGTTTACTGTGGTGTGATCGAACTCATAGTTGTAAAATTTCATTGTAAAATTCTGATTTTTGAGCGAGTTATGGTGATTTGAAGTTATGAAAGTTCAAAAATCACAAAACCCAAGTTGCAGCAGAGAGCAAGTTCCGGTATTGTATGATGTCGGGACTTACAATGACCGGGACCGACAGAGATGGGATACCGGGACTTACAGATTTGGTACCGGGTCTTTCAATGATCGTAAAATACCGGGAGATAACAGCACCGGGAGTTGAAGTACCGGGAGATGCCAGCACCGGGAGTTATTCTCTACCGGGAGATATCAGTATCGGGAGTAGTCACTACCGGGAGATATCAGCACCGGGAGTTATTCACTATCGGGAGATATCAGAATCGGGAGTAGTCACTACCGGGAGATATCAACACCGGGAGTTATTCACTACCGGGAGATATCAGTACCGGGACTTCGAAAACAAATCAGATACAAGAAGAAAACTTACCCGGTTCGATGAATTTCTGCAGTCTTGATGAGAGATAATCTGCAAGAACTTAGTACTAACAAGAAAACTAGCCCAAAATCACACGAAAACAATACTAAATCGAATCAACTAGTACTTTTGACAAGAAAAATTGATAATTTTCACGAACAGAGAGCAAAAACCAAAAGAGTCAAGAATTCAAAAATCAGTGATTTTTACTCAGCCAATCGACTTGAAAACGCAGAGAGATCTTAGAAAAACAATGAGATGAATTTATCAAGCCTCAAATTTGGGTTTTAACACCAAAATCAAGCCAATCAAAATTCTTGTGAAGAACACAATACGCACTATGAATGAACAAGAAAAAATAAGAAAATATACCTTTGAATCGATAGCTTTGTCCCTCTGCTCTGATACCAATTGTGGATCCCAGTTTTATCAAGTAACAATGAATATGTAACGATTAATCCTTTATTGATTGAATATAGAGAGTTACAATATAGGAATGATGAACATAACTCTCTAATCTCTTTCTCAGCCGTACTCAATATAATCAAATTTCTCAAAGACTAACCTAATAACCTCTAAACAACACATTAAATACCAAGGGCTTGACAGGCCCAAGCCCATTAATCATAAAGCCCATTATCTTGAGAGGCTTTACAAACAAACAAATAACACTAATTATTTCTTTATATTACTTTCTATTTTATAGGACTTTTAGTCCTAACACTAAGAGTTCCCGATGTTGGTGAATTGAGATCTGAAGAGTGTCAACTCAAGGATCGGATGATAAAGATGGGCTTTCTTACTCTCTAGTTAGTATGAAAGCGACAAGGGTGGTTGAGGAATGATAGATTTATGGATTGGTAACACTAGTGTTGGTTAACTTATTTGGGGGTCGAAGTGATGCCATATATTTTATAGATTAGTAGTCAGGTAGTGACCGTGAAGTTAGAGCATACAAGTGTGTGGGGAAGCGCCGGTACCAAGGGTGTTGCAATTACGAGAAACCGGATGGTTGGGTCGGAAGTAGGGCACCGGTGTTGAGTTGTTGTGAATGTCACTGGTTGACCTAGCAAGAGCGAATAGCCTTCAATGTAAAGTGAGTCATGCATTGTGTTTTCAAACAGCTACGTGAGCTCTTTTATGTCAAAATATATATGCGTGTGTGTGCCTTATAAGTTTCAGGTTTTGAAAATGAGTGGACACGTGTAAGTGTCTATTTGAAGGAAAAGATAAAAATTATTTACGCTGTGTGATAAATTTCGAACTTGGAAAATAATGAGTTATACCACCTCTTTTACGAATGAATTAACCTTGTCGTGGAAATCATAAAAACATTTGATCACATGGTTTTATAAGCGGCATCAGTGTGGACACGTCGTTGTCATATAAACGAGTGTGAGAGTCGATCGACTCTCCCAGTGTGGGCGATTGTGCCGTATTTTAAAATATTGCACGAAAAGAATTTCAGTGAATGCACTTCGATTGATGGATAAGGTTGCGTGTGAGCGACCCTTGGGGTCAGTGTGTGTGATTGTCCTTTATGGAGGTGTCGTGTCGTACATTTCAAACCTTGTTTTGTGGAGTATTTCAAGTGTGTAAAAAGATTTAAATCATTGTGTTGTTATGCATGAAGGCTATGAACTCGCTAGGTAGTAAGAGATCTCACGCTTAAGAATGTGCAAAGTTCCAGGAGTGGAAAATGTGGTTGAGTCGTCGATGGTTGATTCGTGACCTTTGTGTTACAGTTTAGGGAGGCCGACGTCTACCTGTAGTCTCAGTCTTTGACTCTAGAGATGCTTGTGTGATGGTAGTCTTTGTTCTTGTTTGGTAAGTTTACGTGTGGTTGGCGGCGGGGGGAGTGTCCCGGGTGATTTCGAAGTAGGCAAGGTACTTCGAAAAGTTGCGTTGTGGTATGTGGATGAAACAGTATCGACGTGGAGCCGGAGTTGAGGTGAACTTGTATTTAGGCTAATTGACAAGCCTTGATGTTGAAGTCAACGTCGGGTGTTGAGTTCGTTGTCAGGTGATTTGAAATCTGAAAGGTTAGCCCTAGTGTGATTATTTTTTTGGGTGTGTGCGCGGAGATAAGAGGTCAGTTGGGAAAGGTGTGTATCTGTCTAGAGGGTGGACCACCTTTTGTGAGTACCCTGAAGGTGGAGATTTGATAGTTGGATAGGTGATTCTTCCTATGTGGTTGATATGTCATTTACGAATGAAGTAGTTAGCACATTTCATGTGGGATACGTGGACTATGTTGGTTTGCAAGGGATCGCCTTATCGTTTGATTTATTTGAGCGCGTCTCATGTGGATGCCGAAGAGTCGGTTGGGGGTAAATACTCGATCGAGTGAAGTAGACGGTCATAATTTATGGTTCATCTAGATTGGAGAAAGGTAAAGTCGTGAGTTTTTTAAATTAAGGCTGGATGGTATTTGGTTGTTTACTTGTACACTCGTACTTATTATTGTGTGATCGCATATGGTTTATTTATGCATAAGTCTCAAGTTGTTGGTGTGATATTCATGGGGGGGTGTCTCATATGGATTATTCGAACGGACTTGGTCTGTTCCCAAGGGCGGGTGTGTGCCCTAGATCAGATCACAGGTGTGTAGTGACCAGGCAGGAATTCCAGTTATATGTGTGTGGATGTTGATTTGCAAAACTAATTGTTGCATAATGTTTTCGTAAACCCTTTCAGTGATATGTTGTGTTTGGCGTGGAGAAACCATGGCCTAGTGTGCACACAAATGATCGTGAGGATTGAACCTCTAGTGTGTGGGGGTTGTGTGGATGAGATGGTGGTAACTTATACTTAGTGAGCATGCGAAACATGGTGGGAATGAATTGCTGTGAGGTTAAGTTGTGGACTAGTGTTGACGGGATGAGCATAGGTGGAGATCTTTACTCGGGATTTGCTTATAAGTTGTTCAGGTGTGACAAAATTTTGTGTGGAGATGCATGGATGTCTAAGTGGCGTGTGGTATTGTTATCCGAGAATAAGAGAATGGGGTGGCAATTGGTGGCTAGCTAAGAAGGAAATTGTGTGCTCTTGGATTGGTTAGTTTATGATGTTTCGTAGTAGATACGAGATCTTTGGGAATGTTGAGCTAATCCTTGTATGTAAAGGAGATGCAAAGGAGTGAGTTAATAGCGTTTGAGAAATAAGAAGTGTGGGGTCGCTTCGAGCATTGAGTGTTATTTCGGATTGACTTAGTTGAATTTCTCGTATGAGATGTGGTGAAACTGTTGGTCGGGCTTAGTAACTGTTGGAATCGCGTGTATGGAGTGGTCAATGTTGGATGAGAAATGTTCCATGCTAGCCTGGGGTAATTGAGACGGTAGGTTGGAATGAGTAAGTAAACGGGAAGTAGAAAGTGTGGCAAGTGGCATGGAAAGTGGGAAGCAATGTTTTCAGAACGTCACCGTCGGGTGCATGAACTTCTAGTGGGAATATGAGAAAGAGGATTTGTGTGTATGTGATTGGTTCAAGAGTTGAGGAAAGCTAGCTTGTGTGATTGATCAGGAGTGTGTACCTTCTAGTGAGTTGTTCTTTGGAAGCGTGTTTTATGTTTGAGAAGAAAGTGGAAGAAAGTAGTCGAACGTGGTGCTCGGGGTGAAGGACCATTGGGTTGGACTTAGTAGTAGTATGGGGGTGACGTTGTGGTTTAAGCGTGTGAATTGATTGTTATCAATGGTTTGAGGTCAGCACAATTAATGTGAGAAAGTGTTATCTGCCTTAGACGTATTTTGTGTTCGGAAAGTGAGTGTAGAATTGTGTGTAATCGGTTGAAAAGAATCTTATCTGCGAGTTAAGGTGATATTCAAGGTTGATCTGGTGACCAGTTGACGATTTGAGCGTCGTTATTTTAAAAAGGGAATGCATATAGTCGGGACATTAACTTCGGTGGAATCCGTTCTTTTAAGAAGGTGAAATTTGTGTGTGAAACCTTTAAATTAACGCGTTTTAAAACCGTGAGTCTTGATGTGTGGATGATACTGGTACGGATGGCCTGAGGCGTTTATTTTTTTTATTTACGCGAACTGTTCTGGGGTAAAAGTTGTAGTTCACCGGAAGTGTGATAGTTCGTTGGTATACGCCCTATCGTTGAAGGGTTATGCGTAGTGTGAGTGATAAAATTCTTAGAGAAGTTAAGCATGGCTCGAGACCACCACAGAGTATGTGCGCATAAGGAGGAGATTGATCGAATTCTATGTGGAAGACAGCATGATGCTTATAGTTTCGTCGTCGGAAGGCACTGTGCGTTGAAAAGAAAAGAGAACTAAGACCCAAGTATAACGGGTCGTTCGCCATCACTGCGCATGAAAAGTGAGGTGGCGTATAAGCTGAAGTTGCGCGAGTAACTTCGGGGAGTTCATTTAACATACCGTGTCGAATCTTAGGAAGTGATTGAGCGAGGAAGGCATGGTCGTTTTGTTAGGAGACACTCGTGTGGACGAAAGTTAGATTATGTGGAGGGCCCATTGGCGATTATAGACCGTAAGGTTAGAAAGCTGAGGAACCGTTTTCCTCGATTGTTCGAAGATAAAATTCTGGGGACGGAATTCTTTTGAGGGGAGGATGATGTAATAACCGTGTTCCTAGTTTGAATAAATGCTAGAAATGGGGGTGAGAAGTGTGAAAAGAGGAAAAGTTGGTGTGTTTGTGGAGAGTATAAAAGGGTGTAAAACCCTAAGGATTATCATTTTCCCAAGATTACTGTGTGCGGCTGAAGGGTGTTGGTGGGTGCAGATCAAGGAATCAAAGCAAATCAAATTCTTCAATTTGGGTGTGAGTGTGTAATCATCTTGGAAGGTAACCATTATCCCTCGCTTATTATTTCTGCAAATTGTGAGTCTAGAATGTAAGGGTTTGAGTCTTGCCTTCTTTTGGTTAGAACAAAGATGGGTCTGTATGTTTTCCTAATCGGACCTAATATAAGAGGTTTGACGATTTAACTCACTAAATCAACTAGTAATAGTGTCCCCTTAATTCTACTAGTCTATTATCAAATTTGAATTTGTGGGGATTGACCGATTGGAGTGTGTGGGTATTCGTATCTCGATAAGAAACCCAGAAATCCCGAAACTCATTAGGATCCGGTATTAAAATTTAGTGGATCCGGTGTTGTTAAATAAATGGATCCGGTGTTGTGCAAATTAGAACCGGTATTTTAAGGAAGATCCGGTATTAAATGTATGTTGGATCCAGAACTGATTTTCAACCCAAGTCTCGGAGTTGGGCCTTGCATCGAGAGATCCGGTATTAGTTGACTGACCCGGAATTTGGTTAACCGGAAATGGCAATGAGTGAGTTGGGCCAATGAGGTCCGGAATCCCAAAAGGGATCCGGATATTTATTTGTGGACCGTGTGAGTGCTGTGGAGGGATCCGGTATTTCATTTAAGTTATGTGATCCAGAATATATATATATATAGGAACCGGAAAGGAGGTGGGCCATATCATGACCTTGGGCCGAGAGATGTGGATCCGGAATATGAAACCGGAATTTAGAATAAGGACCCAGTATGTATTATGTTTGGGCTAAATTTCCAACGGATCCGGTATATATATATATATATATGTTGGGCCTGACCGAATGAATTTGGGTTTAGACTTAATTTTGATCCGAAATTTAATTTATTTTGGGCCATAAATTCGGAAGTTAAATAAAGATCCGAAATTTAGTTTAAATGGGCCGTGAGTCCGGAATGTACTTTTAAGATCCGAAAATTAGTGTGTGGGCCGATTGATCCGGAGTCCAATGGATCCGGAATTTAGTGGTTGGGTCGATTGTATCCGGAACCCGGGTATTTTCGGCTGAGACTTTTCAAGGTAGTGAAATCTAGTAAAATCCAGTGTGCCTTACCTGGTATGTGTGTTAGGATTAAATTGTAGGTGCGAGTAGAGGCGATCGGTGCGAGTAGGAATTTCTAATCAGGACTCCAGGTGAGTCTTTCTGAACCTAAATTTTATATAAGTGTGGTTGATGATTATTATCTAACTGTGTGTTTTTCAACTGCTTTTATTACCAAGCGAAGAGTAAGTGTGTGACATGGTTATTATCTAACTGTGTGCCTTTCAACTGCTTTTTATTACAAAGCGATGAGTAAGTGTGTGGCAGAATGTGTGATTTAAATGTATGTGAACATGCTCTGGCTTTGGTGTGAAATGGGGTGTGTGTCCCATAATAGTATATATATGAATTTGTTTCATATATGGGCGGTGTGTGCCCTATTGCACTGTCACGGTGTGTGTGACTATAGCGAGTGTGCTCTATTGCGCTGTCACAGTGTGTGTGACTATAGCGTGCGCCAGTAGCATGTGTCACTGTGTGCATATCATTTTAAGTGTGCTTGTTATGATTGTATGAATTCTTTCGTAACTATTTTATAGAATTGTGATGTTTTATGGTGTGACCTGGTGTGGAGGGAACTCACTAGATCTCATGGTCTAACACTCGCTTTTCAAAACTAAAACCTTTTCAGGTAAGCAGGTTGTCGAAAGCTTGCTTAGAAGTTTGGCAAGGCGTGAGGCGGAGGTTGCATATAGAAGGATTAGAAGGCTTTCCTGTTATTTTGTAGTCATGATCTCAGCTGTAGTTAGGGTCATTTCCGCAAACCCAGTCTGTAATATTGTTAGTGTGATTATGTTGAGCCGTTTATGGCGTTATGAATTAAAGAGGTAGCTTCTGGCTTGTATTCTTAGTGTGGGTTGTTACAACTTAGGTCCCTTAACTTTGCTAAATTACAACTTAGGTCCCTTCAGTTTGCATATCAAAATAATCATTTAACTCACCAAATGATTTATTACTAGGGGTATATGTTTCTACTTCTTCGTCCTCATCATTATCGGTATCTGATATGTCCATATCAGATATACCCATTGTGAAAAAATGGGTTTCGTCATCAGCAACTCCAACAAACCGTCTTTCTTGGTTTTCTTCTTCATCTTCTGGTTGCTTCTCCGGAACAAAATCGGGATAACAGTCGTTAAGACCATATGTATGATCCGAATAAAATGTTGGGTCGCAGGACACCTAAAATTGAGAATCAGGCTCCAGTAGATTACCATCGACCCGGGTTTCTTCATAACCTTCGTCATCACCTTCGTCATCATCTTTGTCGCACATCCATGAATCGACATACACAAAAACTGCTGGAGGTCTTTCTGAGTGGGATGCAAATTACATAAAACCAGAGACATCTCCATCGTCGGTTAACTCCAACATTGAGCCATCATTCTTGTACACTAACTTGCAAACAGCAGAAGGTTCGATTCAACATTTTTGCATGGCGTAAGCAAGAAACTTCTTATGTGTAATGTTTACTGACAATTTTACACCATGCTTAGATTTATAAGCAAAATCCCACTCATTGTTGTCTTGCACCCATTCACCATCGCAACAGAAATATAGCTTAGCTTTTTCAACAGCTGAACTCATTTTTTTAGTAGTATCCCAGAAAGAAAAAATTGAAATGATGAAGAAAGAAAGCAAGAAAGAACAATGGAATGGATGTGATGAACGATTATGGATTGCATTTTACTGCTCTTTATAGACGAAAGTTGGATGGAGAAGATGAATTGCAACCACAAATTCAATGACAATGGTACAATAATTGAACAATCTCAGACAAAAGTGTGGAAAAAACAGTAAAATCATGCAAAAAGACGTGAAAAACTCATAAAACATGAAATCGGAGGCCAAAATCGCGGACCCTAATAAAAATCGCGGACTCAGGGACCAAATTTGTAAACTTGACAATTTTGGGGGAAAATCGCGGACTCCGCGGACACAAATCGCGGACTCCAGGGGTTAAAATGAAATTTTTTATGGGGTCCACGATCAAGGGCTTCTTCACGGGATTTTTGGGTATTTTTGTTAAATGGGAGAGAAATGGGGTATTTTTGTAACCAAATTTCCAACTTAGGGTAAAATAATTAATTTCCCTAAAATTTAATTTAATAATTTTCAGTTCATATTAATTAATTAAATTTAAAAAATAATATTTATTTATAATAATAGTTAATAAATAATAATCAATATTAATAAGGGCAATATTGAAATATTCACAAAAAGCTATAGAAAAGCTACACCAAACAGCGTTTTAAAAAACTAGCTTATAAGCTAGCTTATGGTCATACAAAAATGTATCCAGGAAAAAAACTAGCTTATAAACTAGTTTTTTTTTTCAACTTAGTCATAATCATACAAATATTTACAGCAACTAACTTCCATACAAATGACAAAACCTTGGAGAAATGCTAAACCATCAAATGAACCAATAAATTATATGAATTTTCAAAGGTAATTTTAATTTAGTTTTTTAAATCATTGTATATTATAAATAGTTATAAAAAACGGCCGACTATTCAAAATCAACGAAAGTTGCATGTATCGCCATTAGACACAAATTTTATATTTTTAGAAACCGAGCTCTTGTTGGTATATGTATGATAATAAACTAACACATGATTTATTTATAGTTGTAGATGATTTTAGAACAACTCTAATTCAAGGTTCTTATAAGCAAAAAGTGATCTGTCTCATAGAAATTATCATCATAGAGAGTTCTTAAAAACAATAAATAAAACATGTAACTTTATTTGTTCCACCAAACTTATAATGTTTAATTTGATAAGTAATTAAAGGTTATTTATGAAATATTTAAATATTATTCAATAAATAAAACAAATATAATAATATATAGTATAATTACATAACAATTTTATCAGTAGGGTCGTTCTTTAGCATGTGTTAAACGTGAGATTTTGAATAAGGATCCCAAAAGTCTAGGGCTTATTTTTATAGTTTTTTTTTTGAAGAAAGGGAACACTATCGGGCTTCGGCATTGCCATCACCCGGGCGGACCACTAGCATATCATTAACAACCAAATTGTTACAATCATCGTTAATAGAAGACATGATAAACGGGGGTATGCTATCAAAATGGACATTAAAATCTAGAGAACACGCGTGTCTAGCCATTAAATGGGTCGGGCCATTCGCAAGGCGATTGATCCAATGAACGGATATGTATTCTTTCGAGTTTAGAGTGTGTCGAATATCCTTGACAATATCACCAAACTCCGAGTTGTCGATGCCCTCGTCGTAGATCGCCTCCACAACCATCTTGGCGTCGGTCTCAATAATAACATGATTATCGAATTGGCCGGATAACCAACGGAGTGCTTCGCGAATAGCGATAACTTCGCCCTCTCTAGAGGAAGGGAGGAAGTTGCATGGGGAGGCTAGAGTCGCTATGAAGGCACCTGAATAGTCACGAATGACGGCTCCAACACCCGCTTTAGAATCCGCATCACAAATCGCAGCATCCACATTGCACTTGATAAACCCGCGACGGGAAGGGTGCCAAACGGGTGGAACCGAAATGTTTGGAAGAGTAGGCGGCTGTGGAGTTGGGTTATTAGAGCCGATCCAGTCCAAAAGGATATGTCTAGCGCGGTGATCCACCGAGGAGGGGTCTCGGGGTCCATCATTCCAAAGCATGTCGTTACGGCGAAACCAAATACTCCAAAGAATCATGAGGAAGAGATCCCGGGATTGATCACGGTTGCCAACAAAAAATTTAAAAGTTAACTCGCGGAAGGAATTAGAAGATAAAACTAATTCGTCGACAATATTCCCGAGACCCACCTCATACCAAATTTGTCGGACCGATGGGCAACCCACCAAAGCATGCCAAACGTTTTCCTCATTTCGATTGCAAAGCGGACAGATGGTGGAGGTAGTAATTCCTCTCGCTTGAAGCGCACAACGAGTGGGTAACACTTCTCTAATGGCGCGCCAAGCGAATTTTTTTACCTTGCACGGAGTGTTGGCGTTCCAAAGTTTTTTCCAATCCCCCTCAACAAAGAGGTGATTTGTCGGGGCAATTAATTCCGTGATTAAACGATAGCTAGATTTGACGGAGTAAATTCCATCGTGGGACCAATGCCAAATGAGGGTGTCTTCACGGTTGTCGGAAGGAGAGGGGAGCATGAGAATCCTAATGCGATCTCGATGGCAAAAAAAATGGGAGATTAAATTGACGTTCCATCCGCGGGAGTTGGGATCCACTAAGTCGTTCACAGTCAAATGATGGTGACCATCAACACAATGGGAATCAATCATAAAGTTTGAGTCGTCTTTAATCCAAGGGTCTTTCCAAACTTTGATTGCGTGACCGTTCCCAATTTTCCAACGAAGGCCCGCTTTGAATACAAGTTGCGAGTGCCAAATACTCCTCCAAATGAAGCTAGGAGAGTTTCCCAACTTAGCCGTCATGAAGTTACCATTCGGGTAGTACTTGGCTTTAAGGAGTCGCCCAACAAGGGAGGAGGGGTTGGAAATAAGCCTCCAACCTTGTTTACCAAGCATAGCAAGGTTGAACGCGGTAAAGTCACGGAAACCGAGCCCTCCAAACTTTTGGGGTATACAAAGCTTATCCCAAGAGAACCAATTAATCGAGCGATGACCATCAGACTTACGTCCCCACCAAAAGGAGTTTATCATTTTTTTCAAGGCTTTGGATGACCGAACCCGGAAAGAGGAAAACGTTCATATAATAAATCGGGATGGCTTGGGCGACGACTTTTATAAGTGTAGATTTTCCGGCGGTAGAAATGGGAATTTTACTCCAACCTTGAAGTTTAGTCCAAAGTCTATCACGGATGTGCCGGAAGATGGACTTTTTTGAGCGACCCACAAGAGAAGGAAGCCCCAAGTATCGGCCCGTGTTAATGGGGTTGTGGATCCCAAGGATTTGGGTGAAAGCGAACAAAAGATCGGGAGCCAAGTTACTACTTCCCATTATGCCCGATTTGGAATAATTAATGGCTTAACCCGACGCCTCCTCGTAACTCGTGAGCATGGATTTGAGGTGGCGAATTTCATCAATGGAGGCCCTACAAAAAAAAGAACGCGTCATCCGCAAAAAATAAATGGGAAATAGACGGGGCTCCCTTAGCCGCTCTACACCCATGGATGCGAGGCCGAGTCCTCGTGATTCAAAAAAGCCGAAAGACCTTCCATACAAATAATAAAGAGGTAGGGGGAGAGCGGGTCTCCTTGACGGATGCCTCTTTTCGGAACAATAGGGCCCACCATCTCGTTGTTAACTTTCACAAAATATTTGACGGTTTCGACATTCATCATAATCATAGTAACCCAATGGGACGGGAAACCCATGGCAATAAGCATTTGTCGCAAAAAGTCTCAATTCAACCGGTCATAAGCCTTGCTAATATCAATTTTGAGAGCCACGTCCCCCAACTTCTTCCTTTTATTTCTATGCATGGAGTGGAGCATTTCAAAGGCGATAATGATATTGTCCGTGATCAAACGGTCTTTAACGAAGGTCGTTTGGTTTGCCGAGATGATAGATGGAAGAAGAGGTTTGATTCGATTAGCCAAGACTTTGGTGACCACTTTTACAATAACATTGCAAAGTGAGATGGGTCTATAATCTTTTAGCGACGATGGGTCGTCGCCTTTGGGAATGAGGGTGATGATAGTGTCATTAACGCCAACCGGTAAGGAGCCATTATCGAGCCAAAGTTTTCCGGCATTAAAGATTTCATCCCCCAACAAATCCCATTTTCTTTGGAAGAAGCGGGGGTTGAAACCATCCGGACCCGACGATTTATCCGGATGCATTTGAAAAAGCGCGATCTTGAATTCCTCTTTGTGGAAAGGCGCTTCGAGACGACTAATCTCCCGGGCCGAGAGCCTATTATTGACGAATTTAGTGATCCGCTCCGGGTTTCCGGAGCTACCCGAGAAAGTACGGTTGAAATGATCGGTAACGAGATTACGAATTTCACCCGGATCTTCAATCCAAATGTCGTCGTCATTTTTCAACTTAAGGATACGATTTCTTTCCGACGCCCGTTAGCAAATGCGTGGAAAAACTTAGTGTTTCGGTCACCTTCTCTGAACCAATGGGCTTTAGCTCTTTGTCGCCAATGGGCATCCTCTTTTGCGAGCGTGGATAAAAGTCGGTGTCTTTCTTCGTCATAAGCCGCCGCGGCGCAAATATCGCCCGACAACCGATAGGCCTTTAATTTGGAGTAAGATTCCTTAATGTCATTTCTAAAAGAAGCGTTAAGGCTTCTTCCCCATTTATCAAGGATTTTGGCAAGGTTGGAAAGTTTCTCTAGGATGTCGGGGTTGCCGGTAGAGCTCCATCCTTCGGAAAAGATCCTCTCAAAAGACTCCTCCTGAAACCATTTATTTTCAAAACGGAAAGATTTTAACGTAGGAAGAGGAGATCGAACATGCGTATGGAGAGCGATCGGGGAGTGGTCTGAAAGCGGGGCGATAAGATTGAGGACCCGGTAGTCGGGAAAAAGGTTAGTCCACGAAAGGTTGCCGACCGCCCGATCGAGACGTTCCAAGATCTCATTGTATTTTCCTTTATGGTGACACCAAGTGAAGGGAAACCCATGCATATCGAGGTCAATCAAGTTGCAATCCGTCAACGCTTCTCTAAAACCACTAATGCACCAATCCGGGTGGTCGTTGAGACCATGCTTCTTGGACTGGGAAAGAAGGTCATTAAAATCGCCCACAACCACCCAAGGGCGGTTAGAGTTGTCTGCAAGGGTTCTAAGGAGATTCCACGACTCCCTACGACGGCTCCGCTCGGGGAACCCATAAAACCCGGTTATTCTCCAAGACCCATTCACGTTATCATTTACATCCATATCAATGTGGTTTTGCGAGTAAGACAAAAGGGAAAGAGGAACGTTATCATTCCAAAAGACACAAATGCCGCCATTGTGGCCGTTGCAATCGACCGCAAAACAATAGTTAAAGCCCAAGCGAGATTTAAGACTAGACGCTCTTGCTTGGGATACGAGTGTTTCGTAAAGAAAAAGTACATCTGGGCGAGAACTACGAACTAGCTCCCGAAGAACCGGAACTGCCCGAGGGTTGGCGAGACCTCGGCAGTTCCAACTGATGACGATCATTTGTGTAGGCGGGCTTGCAACGCAAGTCCCGCCTCTGGTGTGTTCGATTGCGGAGGAGAGTTTTTTCACAACGGTGGTGCAGCCTTCGGTTTGGCATCCGGTAACCAAGCCTTCGGTGGGTTGCATGGTAAGTTTTAGCGACAGATGGGTACTTTTTGGGTGAAAGTTGGCATGTAGCATGCAAAGGGGTATTATGGGGTGGGTTCTCAATATGTATGGGGTGGGTGGCCGAATACGTGATGGGGGAGGGCCCCCCTCAAGATGACTTTTGGTAGGGGTGTGTAAGTTGGTGATAGTCATGGGATTATGGGAAGGTAATGTAGTACGGCTAGGTGTAGGGGGTTGTCCTTTTGGGAGGCTCCAAAGTGGTTGTTTCTTCCAAAGTCCCATTCCACTTGTCTTTAGTGAGAGTAGTGTTCCCCTTAGAGTCACCAGAAGCGTTTGGATGAGAGAGGATTGTTTGCATATTGGTTTTGTCCGAATGAAAAGTATTGACCAAGGGATAAAAGATAGTTCCAAGGGAAACTTTATTGGACATACTTTTTGTAAAGAAATGTGATGAGGAAATCTTTCCATTTTTTGGCCGGTTGACCCTATCAGAGTAGGATGTAGTTTTATTTTTTTCCTTGTCATTGTCAGAGAGTTGATGTACCTGGAGGTTGGGGGCTGCCGTCGACAGCGAATGGTTACCGGAAAAAGCTCCGGCGATAGGCTTGCCAGATAAGTCGCCGACGATATGCAGAACGGTTTCTTCGCTAATTTCAGTGTCTTTTATGGGGTTAACAGGAGCTTGAGTTATTTTTGGTGTCTTTGTTGGAGTTGAAAAGGAGAAACCTAAATAGGAGTGTGAGTCATCAGTTCCCGTCGGGCAAACCTGCCACTGGCCTCGAAACTTCCACTTCCGGCCAAAGTCCGTCTTGAGAACGACGGTGGAATCCGTTGCATCTTCCACTTCGAAGAGGACCTGGAGGTTGTTCGTTAGTGTGAAGAGGTTGTCGATAAGGTCTTGATTCGATGCCATAAGATAGGAAAGCAAGAGAGAGCACCAAAAGGTGAAAGACTGATCGGAAATCAGGACAACGACACTGTTGGCCGGAGAAGACAAACTTATGCCCACAAGGGAACCACTAAGGGTTTTAGAGAGATAGGGGGTCGGCCGGAGAAGACAGCCGGAGAAACCCATTTTGTGCCGGCTCATTTTTATAGTTGCTTACCACATTTCATTAACTTATGTAAAGCCTTATTTATAACACATCTTATTACCCCTATAATTTCTATAAGAAGACAAAAATCATCATAGCCTTTCTGATTAGCCATTCCCTCTTCAATCATCTTTTGTCCCCGATTTGATGATTAAACCCCCCAAGGCTGCGTTTGGTATGCAGACTACATGGGACGGGACGGGACAAAAAAAAATAGTCCCACGTTTGGCATGCCATGGGACAGAAATAAGGTGGACAACGTGGGACAAAAATGAGTTTCCATGGGACAAAAGCTGTAAATTTTTGTTCCACCAAAAAGGGTGGAACAACATGGGACAATCTTTAAAATTACAATTTTACCCTTAAAATTGACTAAACCTAAATCAAAAAACACAATTGTCGCCTCCATTATCTAAGAACCCTAATAAAATCTATTCCAAATCAAAGAGTAAAATCGAGCATATTAAGAACGAAGATTATAGATGGAGATGAAAACGAAAGCTGCAAATCGAAAAAGATGTTGTGATGAAGATGCAAATCGAAAATGAAAATCGAACAAATTCTGTGATGAAGATGCAGATGCTTCTGCAGATCGAAAGCTGCAGAAAGGAAGAGGCTTTGTTTGAGGCGATGCTTTGTTTGAGGCGATGCTGCAGAAAGGAAGATGATGCAGAAAGGAAGAAGGCTTTGTTTGAGGCGATGCTGGAGAAAGGAAGAGGCGATGTAAATATGTTTATCTTTAAATTTTGTAAAAACATTTAAATAATTTTATATTAATAAAATTATAAATGTTAATATTAATATTTAGTTAATCCAAAGTCATTTCTAAATTATAATTACTATTCAATAAAAAAACATTAAAACTCATGTTAAGGGTAATTTGGTCATTTTAATAGTTTTGTCCAGTCCTGTTCTAGTCGTACCAAACATAGAACAGACAATTAATCTAGTCTTGTCCTGTCCAGTCCTGTCCTGCCCCGTCCTGTCCAGTCTGCGTACCAAACGCTACCCAAAGTCTCAAAAAACAAAATTGCATACTTGGACCTTGTTTTTGAATGGTCAACAATTTCATATTTCATTAGAATAAATATTTTCTCTTTCCTCTTACTTCTGGTCATCGTGTTTAAGCTTCACATAAATTCGAGTTATTCTATGTTATTATCTTCAAATTTATTTGGTTAAATGCCAACGAATTATTTGTGATAATTATCAAATCAAGAATCAAGATAATTGGATTATTAAATGTTTATGAGATAATAAGGCATCCCAAAAGATTATGTAGCTTTATTATCTCATTTTACAGTGTCATCAAGAATTATAGGTATAACAAGGCATCTCAAAAAATTAGAATGTCCATGTTTGTATTGGCAAAAAAAATGAACATATATATAATTGTAACATAAAAATTGCCATAAATAATGCAATTTTGTAATTTATCAAGACAAAAAATGTTTAATACAAGAATTAAAAATCGAAAAAATAACCTTGTAGTGTAACTTTAACAATAAGACTTGAGTTTCAGGGGATTATTCTTAAAAGGTATCGGTTCGAGTCCTGCAAGATTAGTGTAGATTTTTCTGACTATTCTCTAAGGGGCTGTTTGGCAGTTGCTGAATGGTTTGGTGCAGAATGATTAAGAGGACAGAATGGTTAAGAGGCTTTTATGATATAGTGCAAAATGAAATATGGTTGTTTGGTATTTGTTTAGAATAAAATCAGAGTACTGAATGGTTAAGGGTGACCCAAGATACTAAATCACTAAGAGGCTTTTGGAACCATTAAGAGACATATTTTTTTTGCCAAACAAGATTCACCTCTCAACGATTCAGATGTTGTCTCTTAATGGAACTATTCAGAGGTAAACAAACAGCCCCTAAGACCTTAAGATTAGTCGAGATGCACACAAGATGATTCGAACACTTAAAGTTAAAAAAAATAAAGAAAATATATTTTCTATTTGTATAATTTTATACAATAACATTAAAGAAGAATCAAAGTATGAGGACATGGAAAAAAGCCTGTTTGGAAAAATCATAAAAGTATCTTAAAAAATTAGATAATTTTGTCACAATAAAAATCCTACAACTAAGACAAAATAAGTCGACCATTTGGATGAGCTTCCAATGCCCCAACCCGAAGAGATATCGGACTCCATTAATGAACTGTATGAGAAATCCGGGTTTGACCCGTATAGGGCCTGTATACCCTCCACGTCATCAATCTTAAGATCCACTTTCTTCGTTCTCGGACTCAAACTCGGGTACATTATTGCGTCTTTGACCGAAGAATGGGCCAACCCGAGTATATGCCCGATTTCATGTGTTGCAACTGATTCCAAATCAACGGCCACCTTCGATTTACTTAATTTAAAATCAACGGCCCACGTTTCAGCTTCATCTAAATGAAGTCTACCATTTTCCGGCGAGAAAGCGTGAGCCAACACTCCTAAAACGCCGTCGAACGCCTCTCCGTCGCCATGATCGCCTCCGTAGAATCCAATTTTTATATCTGCTGTCGAGTAACTGTCGGATTCGGTGAAGTTGACCGGAATCACAGACGACCACCGCGAGAAGGAGCGTCGGAAAGCATCCTGTACGTCGGAGGAACTCAGGTAATCGATCATATGTTCACCGGAAAAAGCGTAGGTTAGCGTCGTATGAGCCGATCCCCTCCACCTCGGCTCACCGTAGAAATACGCATAGTGTTTAGTCACGTGGATTTTATTCGTTTTCGTTGCATCACTAACGCCACAGCGCGGTGACATGATCTGTGTGACAGTACCGGCGTCGAGCTTACCGGTGACCTTCAATCCGAGGTTTTTCTGGTAATTGAGTACGGCGTATTCGAAATTATCATCGAAGAGATCGGTGAAGTTATCAGGGATTTGAAGGTATCCGAATCGGTGGAAGTACTTTTTGAGCTCAGACATGCCGGAGAAATTGGCGCCCTTGCCGGCGTCGATGAAGTTGACGAAGTTGTTCCACGTGGCGTTGGGAGATAGGTCGGCTGGGAAAAAATCGCCGGGAAGGGTTCTGGCGGGAAAGAGGGAAGGGAGAAAGAAGAGGAGGAAGAAGAAGAAGAAGAAGAAGGTGTTAAAGTAACTGAAAAACTGAAACATGTTTTATTATTAGTTGTAAAATTAAAGAATTTGTAAAGTGTTTGAAGTTGTATTACCACCACAAATCAAACTATTTATACGGATCAAAATTAATATTCTTTTAATATATCTATATATATCTATGTTTATATAGGCTTGAGAAAAAAAAATATTGGTGATCAAACATTTATATTAGATGGATCTTATATTATATTTTATAAACATAGTGAATAATTTAAAATTTAAATTTGTTATTTTCACCACTTTTTTTAAGGCATTATTTTTTTACATGACTTCTTATAAAGATACATTTAAATGTACTAGAGGTCTACTCGCACGCGATATATCTCGATTTTAATGTTTTGTTTTATTTTATATTGTTGTCGAATTTATAAAACGACTTTGTGTGGTTTTGAGATAACGATAACTTTTTTTTTTATATTTGTTCAAAGAATGATTGAGAGGTTCATGGTTTGCGGATTTGAAATGAGTTAGAGATAAAGATTAATTAGATAATTAACGATGATTAAAGAATGATGTTTTTTAGGGGTTTACGATTTGAGAATTTGTAGGGAGTTAAAGATAAGAATTAATTAACTAATTAGCATTAAAAGCGGTACATAAAGCTTCATTAGTTGTTTTTAAGAGATTTTAAGTAATCAACATTAAATAGCAGTACATTAATCTTTATGAGTTGTTTTTAAGAGTTATTCTTAAATGCTTTATAATATAGTATAGATTGTGTGAAAGTTATATTTTTTTATAGAAAGTGATATGCCTTTACGGAAACCTATGTATGTATATATACAGTTGGGTCATGTTCAAACGATAAACTAATCAAACATTTTGTAAGAAAGTGAGAAATTTCGATATCAAATATTATTATATGAATGTTACACAAGTTTAATTATATATGATTAAACATAATGTTGCATTGACAATACATAAACGCTTAATTATGTATGATTAACATTTTGACACACACTCAAAAAAATATAATTATATGTGGTATTGAATTCTTGTTTTTTATTACAAAATGTTTACCTCTCGTATAGTTCTTCTTCATATATAGGTTATATATATATATATATATATATAAGTCCAAGAAAGTTGGATATTTACAATGTCCGGTTCCAATTAAAAATTATGGTTTTGTAGGCGTTACCACCAAGTTCTAATATCCTATTATTCACACCATTACGCAAATTAAAGAGGATTAATTTTAGTCAACAACATCCTTCTATTCAAAACAAAATATATATATATAAACATCGTCATTTTTTTTGGTAAATTATAGCAAAAAATATTATTTTTGGGTATGTATAGTTTCAAAAGATGTGTTACATACAAGAAATTTTATAAAAAAAAGAGTTGTATTTCATAAATTTATATAAAAAAGGTATCAATTATTTTGTATTTTGAATAATCATATGAATTGAATTAAAGTCAAAATAGGTAAAAAGAGCAATTAATAGGAATAAAACATTAACATCTCAATCTTTATGATTGATTTATTATTTATTTTGATTAAAAATAAACAAAAATGAAATATTCAAAAAAAATTATAAAAATACAATAACATCTCTATCCGATTTTATGAAAAGAAAACAAAATAGATGAGATGATTGCATGAAACTTGGAAGAATCTTGAGAGCAAAATGCAGAGGCTTTTGATTTCTGATTCTGACTAGTTTTCGAAGGCGATGTTCTATAGTGGGTGAACCACTAGGTTGGTGGTTTCTATTCTCTTTATTTTATTTATTAATAATAATTTCCTAAATAAATTAAATTAAATAACACGTTGAAGTCAAATATATTTTAATTATTTTTAGAAAAATCTTATTTAAGGAAGGTAATATATCTTTGATATATTTGTTGGCAATATGTTTTAACTTTAATGAAAATACTAGAAGTCTACTCATACAACTCAGCATAATACATCTCAATTTTAGTTTTTTGTTTTATTTTGTATGGTTTTGAGACAATGATAATTTTTTTTTTATAAATTCATTTAACTTAATTTTTATTTTAATAATTTAGGTTTAAAATGTAATGTTTTTATAAAATAATAATTAAGTATTTTGTTAGAGTTCAATAGTTATCTTGATTATATTTAAAAAAATTAGATTTAAAATGAGATATTTATCTTGTATTTGATTATATATATCAGTTAGTTATGAATTCAAACATATAGCTTTAAAAAGTTGTATTCATGCATTATCTGCTTATAATCTTGAATTTTAAGTAATATGCATCAATAAATAATACTTGATGCATAATTTTTTAATAGTTTTTTTCAAATGCTTTATAATATAATATAGCTTAGTCTATGCATCTTAAAATAAATGTTTTTATTTTCTTTAACTAGTCTAAAAGGTAAGTGTCTATTTTTAAATTTTACCCTTGTAACACCCTAAAATCAGGGCTAATTTGAACCTCAAATTGTAACAAGTTATGACAAAAATAACATCCAAACTTTTATATAAGAAGAGAATTAACTATGAGGTTTCGTAATTACAAACATGGAATTCTCCCAATAACCTATTAATCTAATTATGTCCACTATAATTAGATTAACTGGGTTATCTAAGCAATCCATCCAAAAAGACTCAATGCATTAGCTAACTCCTCCGCTTATCTCTTAAGGTGGATACTTCAAAAGCTCTCGTCCTACATCCCATTACTTCCCTGAGCTGGTACCTGGTAAGAAAATTTAAATTGAACGATTAGACTTACGCCTAGTGAGAACATCCAAATTCAATTTAAAACATTGACAGCTTTGAAAACTCCAATATTCAAAGCATATAAACAAACCTGGTTCGCCACCATTCTTACCGTACTCGTATCATAATGACGGGAACATACCCGCTCCCATGAACATGACTATCATTCAGAAAGTCATATCATCAACTTCGAAGGCCTATTATGAATCATCAAGGATTCTAGTTTATCGATCAAGCCTAAACACCTACAATCAATCGCCATGCCTTTTCTTGGAATGGAAGCAGAAATAGCATTTGTATATATTGCCTATCTCTAATCCACCGAATAGTAAGTGAAAACGACACTTACACTTCATCTAATACATATTTCCACATCTCAATCACGAATAGCAACTATATTTTGGTTATTCCACTATTTCTATATGAATAGCAGTTTTACTTTGCCTATTCAATTATTTCTTATAGCCTCCCGAAATGAGATTACCAATCCACATTATAGGCTATGAATAGCAATTCTACTTTGCCTATTCAATCATTTCATATAGCCTCCCGAAATGGGATTAACAATCCACATTATAGGCTATGAATAGCAATTATACTTTGTCTATTCAATCATTTCATATAGCCTCCCGAAATGGGATTAACAATCCACATTATAGGCTATGAATAGCAATTCTACTTTGCCTATTCAATCATTTCATATAGCCTCCCGAAATGGGATTAACAATCCACATTATAGGCTATCGCCTCCCGAAATGGGATTACAATCCACATTATAGGCTAACGGGAATTATCCATTAAGAGCCTGGTCTATTTCACGTTTCTCATTACCTTAGAATCAATGGCTCCAATGGGATCAATAAATCGCGATTCATAACCGGCCCCCCGATGATTCAAGGTACACTCATTCACTAGAAATTACACCATGTGGTCAATGGCTAGTATCCGGCTCCCATAAGACCGTACTAAGTTGCCCCCAATGACCCGATGCTTATTTCTAGTTACAACATGAGAACAACCGTCCCATTAAAGACAAATAAGATTAACTTGCATGCCTTATAGATCCATTACAATTTTAAGTGGATATGTATAACAACATATTACCACTTCTCATATCATATTCTCAACTCTAAGAATTCTAGATAACCTATCGTATCCTCATCCTCAATTGTCCCCCCTTCGGCGACTTAGCACGGGGGTTCCGCTACCCGGTTAGCGGATGGGGTCAAGGGGCAGCGCCCCTAGAAAGTTTTCAGAACAACTTAATCCAATAATACATCCGGAAACTATATCCGGACATTTAAGGTTACCGATCATTACAAGACTTACCGGATACCACTATGCTTACCGGATACTATAAAAGTTACCGAGTACTATGAAGTTACCGGGTACTCCAAGACTTACCGGATACTTACAACTTACCGGGTGCACAAAACTTACCGGATATACAAAACTTACCGGTTATACAAAACAATCTGGATGATATCCGGTAACTAATTTTATCCGGTAACTACAGAATAAATAGAACTTACCGGGTACTTTGCCCTATCCGGACACCTTCATACAGAGGTTACCGGGTACTATCATTTTACCCGGTAACTTTGACCTGCAGCCTAAAATTACAATCCGAATCCATGTTTGTTCCATTCAGCTTGTTTTAAACACATTCATTCAGTCCCAAAACAATTTACACAAGAGTCTTAATGTGTAATTCGACAGAAAACATGGATTTAAATCAAAATAGTGAATGAACTCACCTTGAAGAAGATAAACCCACTTTTCTGCACAAATTAAAGATTCAAATCAAGGACTCCAATCAGCTGTACTAGATGGAAATCAGATTAGCTTATGGGTACAATCTCACAACTGAAATCGATCCTTGCACAAACCAATCTAAGACTTACCCAAATAGATTTTCTTCTTCTTTCTCTCTTCCTTTCTTCTTCTTTCTCTCTTCTTTCTCTCTATTCTTTCTCTCTGCCTTTTGCCGACTCCAACAGCTGAATTGAGATAATATCTCAATTCAGCCTAACCCATCCCTTAAGTATCCCCAACTTTCCAAAATAACCAAACACACCCTCAAGTTTCAAATTTCCAAATTAGCATCAAACTTTGATCACTTAACTTTTAACCCCAATAATTTATATAATTACGAAATAGCACAAAACTTAAACCCAATTACAAATCAACTTCATTCATATTAAAACATAATATAATGAAAATTCGAGGTGTTACAACCCTCAATTATGAAATGAATAAATTAATTACTTTATATGGCATTAAGGACAAATATATCATTTGGTTTACTAAAAGTGTAACTAATAGTTATACATATCATAGACTATGTGTTTTTTTATTGTGAATATTTATTTTAAGATAAAAATATACCTTTCTAAAAAATCTTTCATATATAAAAGAAAATTTTGTTTAATCACTTACTTGGGTAAGTGCTAACCGGTAAAATTCAACACTATCACTTACTTTCCGGGTAAAATTTAGTCCACCAAAATGGCATCGTATGCAATAATTTAGTCGGTAAGCGCTAACCGTGGTAAGAGCCGTCACACTCACTTACCGGGTAAGACTCTCGGTCCTTACTTTCGAATCTCGGTCCTTGTTTCCGCTCTTACCGGGTAAGATTCTTAGTCCTTGCCATGTACATCCGGTAAGCTAATGTGACTTGGTAAGCACTTACCCGGGTAAGCGTTTTGTAAACGGCACCTAAGTGTAGTAAATGTGAGACTCCAATACACCTTCTCCAAGACTCCAACAAAGGCTAGACGAACACAGATTATCCTAAAGTATTCGAGAGAGAGTTAACGAGTACAGATAGCCTCGGAGTGTCAAATCCCTAAAGTAGTAGACCTTGACTCCTATACAATGTTTGAAAAATTTGTTGAACCCCAAATTTTCTCCAAAAGAACCCTTAAGAATAAAAAATAGAAGCTTTAATTATAGTGGAGAAATAGTTCAAATCTAGACGATATAAGACTCCAACAAATACAATTTCAACCGTTACTGTAATAATGACATTTGATATTCAAATTGTACCATAAATGAATAATTCAGGAAGAATGGTATACTTAAATGTAAATCATTCAAGTCCATATTCACTATTTGCATTCAAGTCACTTTTATAATATTTTTATTAAATCTTTTGAACTTTATCCAAAAGAGAATTTAAAACCTTTTTTATTCTTTAAAGCTTATTGATGCAATTTTAACCAATACAATATATAATTTGATAAATTTGCTTATAAAGATTTCATAGAATTTTGATTAATATTTTGATCTAATAAAGGGGTCAAAAGGTTTGTAGTTATTAATGGTTGATTCTGAAGAGGAAATAAAAAAGGTTAATAATTTTAAGGTTGAAGAAGGAAGGTGTTGAACCACAAGTGACAATTCTAAAGTGGTTTGGACTTTAGACTATGTGATGTAATTAGTTGGGACTCTTCTTGTTTGTTGACCTAAAATTAGGTTAAATTACCATCAAACCCCTAGAGTCATTTTTATATAATAAAGTTGTTTCTAACTTTTCTAACTATATATTGAAATTAATGTGTCTAAGGGCAACTTCTCCATGTCACATATGAATTATTGGTCTTTATTTCATTATCTATTAGTTTCTTTATTATAAATTAATTATTAGTTTTGTAAATTCAAAGTAATATGCTATAACTAATTATTTTGTAAAAGATCATAACAAATATTTTAATTTGCAATATAAACAGAGGAAAATCATCATATTTAATATTTTGTAGGAGATGGCTTGTGTTAGGGGTGTACAGAAAACCATCAACCCACGAAAACGGCCCAACTCAACCCGCTAATAACCCAATTAAACCCAACCCGCGAAACCGCTAACCGCCAACCCGTGAAACCGTTAACCCGCCAATTAAGAGGGTTGAAATTGGGTTAGACCTAGCTCAACCCGCCCACCTGCCGCTAATATATAATTTTTATAAAATTATAAATTATAATATATATATATATAGGATGAGATCGGGGGAGAACCTTGAAAAATAAAAGAAACGGAGAACCACAAAAAAACGGATGAAAAAATATATCAAGATGTATGTCAAATTATAGATAATAAAGTGATCGTTATTTTGGTGTAATTTGTTTCGCTCCAATTTTTTTATAATTCACCGACTTTCAATTTTAAAAAAAGCGGGTGATTTATTTTATTTTTTAAAAAAGTGGTTGTAACCCCCTTTTAAATCATATCTATTGGATTATCTCAATCTAACGGTTTAGAGTTTAGACGGGTTCTTCGGTTCTTTTATTTTTCAAGGTTCTTCCCCGATCTCATCCCTATATATATATATATATATATATATATATATATATATATATATATATATATATATATATATATATATATAATATAAGAATTAAAAAATACTAGCGTATTTTGTTTTTGTAACATTTTCTTCGTTTAGCTAAACGAACGGACATGAACAACGGTCTCATTCTTCATTTACGTTCGTGAAGTTGTAAAATGATTAATTAAATTAAATTATGTTTTTAGGATTCTTTTTTATCCCTCTTATTTACCCGATTTTTAGTTTTGTTATGTTATTTTTAGGAACAAAATGATGATTAATGGTGGTTGTTTTTTGTTCATTTCTGTTCGTTCGTTTATGTTCATTAACGTTCGTTCGTTTATGTTCATTAACGTTCGTTCGTTTAACATATTAATGTACGAGCATAAACGAACACTAACGTAAATGAAGACGATCAAACACATTTTCTATAACGAACGAACATGAACACAAAAAATCGTTTATTTGCCGTTTGTGTTTTTTCGTTTGCTGGGTAAAGTTAAACGAATGAACACAAACAAACCTCCGTTCTTGTTCGATTGCTGTGTTTATAGCCCTAAAGGTTATACTTGATTATCATTTGGGTGGCCTGGACATCTATTATTTAAAATTTTGAAGTATTTAATTGATGATTTGAAGTACATGATTCGAAGACTTAAAAATTAATTATATATTTGGATGATTCTAATAATTAATAACTTCGTTTTGTATATTTTTAGTAGTATTTGTCGTATTTCATTTCTCAATTTTATGTCTACTACGAAACCGCTCAACCCGCCTCAACCCGCAAGGGTAAGGTTGGGTTAGGTTATACTTTTGAATGGTTTGGGTTGGGTTGAGATTTTCCAAACCGCCATAATTGGGTTGGGTTGTAAAAACGTCCCAAACCATCCAACCTAACCCGTGTACACCCCTAGCTTGTGTAACAACACAAAGTGATGGCAAGTCAAATCTCAAGGACCACTTGTGTTACTTGATAAAAGATGTAGGGACTAACTAGTCAACTACTGAACATGATGGACCAGTTGTGTAGCATGTCATATAGTTGTTTAGCATTGAATTTGAAATGGTATCTACGACATGTGCAATGGGTAACACCAAATCTTAAACCAAATCCATAAAATTGAGGTAAAATTTAGTGCATACCACAAATATTCTTCAATTGATAGCACCAAATAGTCATAATTTGTCAAATATCTAACATTATAAAAACAATTATTACAACTTTCAGTATTAGAATTATAACAACCCAAATTTTATAAAATGTAATTCATAACATTACAATAAAAAATGGTCTCAAAGTCTACAATTTACATAAACACTACTCTAGGTTTGCAGCGGATCACCTTCACAACTGAGATGCTACAGGAAGCCCGACGGTAATCTTCAAGTCTTCACTAGGTTATAGCTCTTCTACCGCACCACATCTTTCCATCTTCACCAGATGAAACCCCAAACAAGACTCTAACCTGAAAATGGTTTTAGTTTTTGGAAAAAGCAAGGGTTAGACCATGAGGTCTAGTGAATTCCCTCTTTAAAACAGTTCCACACAAACACCAATTTAAAACGTACAACTGTTACAATAATAAACGTAATTTCAGTTTAAATGCTCGACTCCACATAAGGGTATTGCACAATGGTCTCAACTCCCATAACCTCATGTGATGTCCACACTCGGGGCCCCCAGTAGATCCCCACAGCCCCCAGTAGATGCCATACCCGTGTGCACAAGAAACGGATTCGAGGCACACGGTCCAATCAACTCTCCAAGGATTTTCAACAATCCGAGGTTCACTTCCCCACTGTACAACCCGACCCCACACATAACAACAACTCACAAGAACATGCATTCAACGCTTACGTAGAAAATAACGTATAAACAATTTGCATGCATTAACAAACATTTCCACATCATGTAATAATAAAGATTTTCAAAGTGTTTAATAATGCCATCATGCTCAATACCATATTCAGTTATGAAAACTTTAGCAAAACATTTCATTTGCGCCAAAAGAGTTAAGGGAACTCACCTGAGCTTTAGCAAATCGACACACACTCCGAAACACACTTTAGTTCAAACCGAACACCTGAATTGGATGTCATAAGAATGGTGTTAAACCATCTAATTATATCTCAAAGCATCCCTACTAAGCCCCTAAGACAATCCCCCACACGGTGCCTCGATCCTAGACCCGAAAAACGAAGCAAAACGGAGATGTGCACCAAACAATGGTTTGCGCCACTTAGGCCGTGGCCTCAGGCCGCGAGCCAGGCCACACAACTCCTTGGTCGTGCCTTCCAGGTCTGCACATCAATTTTTAGCTCGAACATCCATTCTAAAATCCCCCAAAATGCTCCAAATCGGTTGTGAACCCCCGAAATCAAAGGTTTATGATACACTAACCTTTAGGAACCAAAAACAAACATCCAAAATAGATTTACTCCAACAAATACAATCCATAGACTCATGATTTCAAAACCCCCAAAACTCTAAAACCCAACCATTGCCATTCATATAGATTTCCATGAAAAATGATGAAGTTTCTCAATGGTTTAACCAAAACTTATGAGGAATCAATCCCAAACATCAAAACATCATTTAATCCCATGGAATCCATCCAAACTCCATTTTATAAAACAACCATCTTTTCCAAAATCAAAGAAATGAAGAACCTTTGAAGGATAACTCCATTAATGGGGATTTCATGACCAAAACTTCAAGAAACCAACAATCATTCCATAAAACCCATAACCCCTTTAGAGTTCAAACTACAAACACTTCAATAATGGAAAACCCCCCAAAGACTTTAACCTTAGAATTCACCATCACCATAGAAATCAAATGTAAAGTGAGGTTGCTTACCTTGAAGGAGATGAAGAACACTTCACCAACTTCAGCTTCCTTCTTCAATCCTTCCAAAAGAGCTACCAAATTCTCTCTAGCCTCCCCCCTTAGCATCCAATGTGTTTCATATCAGAAATGGAGAAGGGTTTGAGGGTTTTACCCTTTTTATTTTCTAGATTTTTGCCACTAAGTCCTAACAATTCATCACTTCACACTTTTGCCCCATAATTTCCAAAAGATTTAAATTTTAAGGACGTGAGGTGTTACAATACCTCCCCCTCAAAAGAATTCCGTCCCCGGAATTCCATTGCTGAACAAATGCGGGTATTGGGAATTAGCTTCTGATTCCAAATCTCGCATTGTCTAATAACTCTTAAGAAGTTGCAATTGCACTCCCACAAGACCAACTTCCTTGCATCTCAACTCCTCGACTTTCCAGTCCAATGATCGTTTCCGACGCTACAACAGAATCCAACTCCTCATCCCTTCGCATTGTTTGCAAAGGTAACACTGTACCGAAATTCTAACCAACACTCTCCAAGATAGAGACGTGAAACACACCATGAATGTTCCATAACTTCACCGAGTACATTTAATTCATACATATCAAATTCTTTCGATAACTGCCTTTGATTCAATAAACTGTGGCCCAACTTCACTTTCCTCTTGAAAGACGCTACTCCATTCTATGGGGATGTGTTCCGCATCCAGTTGTCCCCCGACTTGAGATTCAACGGCTCATGTTTTCAATCTAAACAACTTAGTTCTATTCAATAATCCAAACATTTCCGATCGAATCATATGCGTACGATATCCTTCGAAATCGTCCTTCGACTAACCACGACTTTCTTATGTCGGTACGTTGCAAAATATGAACGCTCGATCAACCATACCAACGCACCCAGTATCAACTGCTTGTCTACGCCTGGCTTAAATAGCACTTCACTCCTCTGTAACTCCATTGATCACACACTAATGTCAATGAACACACCATTACTCGCTTTCCATACATAATTATGACAAGAAGGCTTTCACGATCTAACATCTGCAAAATCCGCCCACCTTTTTGAAATAAATTCAAACTTCACTTGCCCACTAGGAAGAGTGACCACACTCGCACAAAATGGGTTTTCCACACTTGAACCATAACATATACCATGATCCTTTTTATCATACCCTCGCCAAGAGTTCATATGCCTACCAATGGCATAACTCTAGATATTGTTCCACTTTTTCGGTGCCACTTACCAACCTTCTTACTTTCGGTTCACCCACTAATTCAGACATACTGACATCACCTCTTTACGCTAGCATGAAACATCGTCCACCCATCAACACCCACTCCTTTTTTCGACCATTACAAGCGTGCCGATAGTACTTCTACATTACGGTGCCTAACCAAACGGCTGCCACAATTCTCACCCACGATAATCAGTCAGTCATCCTTCAAACAACACCCAACGCTCGAAAGCACCCTGGGTTTTCCAACTCCCCAACAGAGTAATCTACTCACTAGAATTTCTTTATACACCAGGAATATTTCAACCTTCCCAAAGAACTTAAAATCTACAACACAACACCCCAAACTAATCGAATATGGCCTTCTCATCGATATCCATTCGAAGTAAGATGAGCTCACCCAAATTTAACACAACCGCGAAGAATACATGCTCTTCTCTTAGGTAGCCACCAACTACCACTCAATCTTTTGTCCCCAAACAGCAAAAGCACAATACCGTCTACAAATCCATGCACTTCGATCAAGCATACTTGTCGTTCTTGATTACCTACCTCCCATAAATCTCCATATCTGAAATATGTGTAAAGAAAGAAGGTGATACCTTAGAGGTAGAGGATGAATCAGAGGGAATTTCAGTTTGTTCTTCCTCTTCTTCGATTTTGGCCATGAGGCAGAGATTGGCCTCATCATCATCTTCAGAGTCAGATGATTCTTCTTCAATAGAGGCAGCCCAATCAAAGTCAGCCATCAGGCCTTTTCCTTTCTTCTTAAAGCTTTTTAGCTTTGCATACTTATCTTTTAACTTTTGATACTTGTCATCTCTAGCTCTGGGGTTAGAGGATTTTTTGGAGAAAGCTGAGGGTCTAGAAACTTTCTTTGACCTGCACTCGCTAGCAAAATGTCCTATCTTTTCACAGTTATAGCAAGTAGCAGTAGCCTTATCAACAGGGGTTGATGATCTTGGCTTGTCAGTTAGTGCGAGGGGCTTGTTCTTTCTGAAATTTTTCATTTTGGCGAATCTCCTGAACTTATTAGATAGGAGAGCCATAGATTCATCAAGATCTGAAGAGTCAGCATCTGATGAGCATTCTGAGTTAGTTTCCAACTCAGTGATAGTAACAGTGGATCGCTGAGTGGAAGGTGACTCTGAGATTAAAGCAACATGGGTGCTTTTGGAATATTTTACAAGATTATTCTTAAGATGACACGACTGCTCATGATTGAGCATAGTGCCATATAAGGTAGAAAGAGTCATAGATTTTAGATCCTTTGATAGCTTGAGACACATTGAATAACTGTCCCAGCTTTCAGGTAAACATTCTAAGAACTTTGTCAGAACTTCAAAGTTAGAATATTCCTTACCAACGGTTTTCAGATCTAAAATTAAACAGTTAAACCGCTGATGTACTTCAGAGAGAGTTTCATTCTTAACCCAAATGAAGCTTTCGTATTGTCTTACCAGGTTGATCTTTCTTGAGTTCTGGACTTCAGACGTACCTTCATACTGAACACAGATTGTGTCCCACATGGCTTTGGAGGTTTTCAGGTTCATGACGGAATGGTAGACTTCATCAGGAAGAGCCATAGAAAGAATAGATCTGACTTTGGTGTCGATAGCCACTTTCTTCTTATCTTCTTCAAACCAGTTGTGAGGTTCCTTAGGCACAACTCGTTCAGGAATGGCAGCTCTAGTAGTAGTGCCTGGAACTTCACGGTCAATTCTAATAGAAATTTATGGGCCATTTTCGAGATAGTAAGGCATAGTAGGGTCTACACCTTCTAAGAAGAGTATCATCCTATTTTTCCACAGACTAAAGTTATCTCTGGAAAATCTAGGGGGTTTTGCAAGAGAACCATTGTCAATATAGTTTGTGTTTGTGTTGGTAGCCATTATGTGAAATAGAAAGAAAGAGAAAAGATTAGTATAAGCAAGATCTTGTTTATGAGTTTAAACAACCTGCTCTGATACCACTTGTTGGTCCCGGAGGGTTATACAAGTTTGTAGAGGGGGGGGGGGGGGGGGGGGGGGTGAATACAAACACACGATTTTTACTTTCTAAATTGTTTATTGATATAATCAAACAATTTACAACTTGTTGCTGTTTGGGTAAAAAAATCACACCCTCGACCGACTTGGGAAATTCCCCCGACCGACAAAGGTAACACCCATTATTGCCATATCCCCGACACACGATAATTGGTTATTAAAAGACATATTGGGTCAATAGTCGTTTTACATCTAAATGATCGCACGTCACGTGTCGCACATCATGTGTCGCACGTCGCATATCGCTAGTCTTATGCTACTAGTCTTACGTCACTAGTCTTATGCTACTAGTCTTACGTTATTAGTCTTACGACACTAGTCTTACGTCGCCAGTTACGTGTAGCCAGTTACGACTCGTAGGTCTTACGTTGACAGTCTCCTGTCATCGGTCTTATATCGCTCTGGTCTTACGACCTAATCCTGCGACATCGTCATCCTGGTCTAAACGACTTAGTGGTTTTACGACTAATCTTACGACATTTTCATTAGACCATTCCTATACTAAGATAAGGTCTTACAAGATATTTACAGTCATATACATGGTCTTATATTCCAGCGACGGTCGTATGCTCTGTAAGACCAATGTCCAGAACTTAAGACGGTCTTACGATTTCGCTAACCCTTAATGGTCGACAACCGTTTCCTTTGTTCATTAATGCAGGTCTACGAGCATTCATGACACAAACGGTTAGTAACGGACGAGCTCTTAATGACATTAAAGAGTCGACGACGGTTACAAAACCAATCATCAAAGCGCATTAAAGGCCCGACAGCGGTTATAAAATCAAGCCATCAAGACACATTAATGACCGGTGAAACCTATATAAAGGCATACTCCAACCTCGAGCAGAGGGACGAATTCATCTAGCTATACAACTACATTCTCATCTACTTCTGCATTTTCTCTCTCGCATTCGAGCACACGTCGCTAACGCAAGTACCGCACGACAACAGTTCAAACCGCACGACAACAGTTCAAGCCGCACGACAACAGCTTGTTTCACACGTTTAACACACGACGCACACCTTTTACACACGACTAAGTGTATTTTTACTTCATTTGTAACCTATTGTACACATATCATCTGTCACAAAAGGACATTCGTCCCTGTTTGGCGAACCATAGTGCACTGTCGACTCTCACAGAGTCGACCGCGGTTTTTTCCCTCGTTTTGGGGTTTTCCGCGTCACCAAATCTCTCGTCTTATTTACTTTTTCCTCGTAATTGTGTTATTTGGCTTGAGATACGTTTCTTTAGTTGTTAAATGTCCACATTGACCTTAAGTTGTACTTTTGAGCGATTTTTGGCATTAACAGTTGCGGAACAAGATTAAGGACTAAGCCTAATCTAAACAAGTTATGAGAACACTAAGTTTCTTGCACTAGAATTAAGACAGAAAGGAGATAAGGAAATTACGAATAATATCCTAACACAAAGATAGTAGAGAGAAGATGGCCGAGCACCTCATTTATGAAGTAGGGTTCTTCTTATATACTGAATGCATTTTATGCACAGTAGTACAACTTTACACGTGGCAGCAGCTGATTGGTTGCATGGTTTGACCTTTGTAGACAACCTAGTAGCCGCATGATGAACAGTGTAGAATCAGAGTTGGTTGTACGATTCTGGACAAAGGGGATGTCCGTTCTGACATTTCGTACGGAGACGTGCAAGGGGGTAAGACAAAAGTATCTTGTAGAGGAAGCTTCATGATCAGCGTTCGTTGAACAGTACTTTATCAGCGAGTGACAAAGCTCAGCGATCGCTGAAGTCTTCTACTTGAAACTTCACGTTGAGTGGACAGGTCTTGGCTTCGTTGATATCCGCATCAGTTCATTAGCAGACTTGTCGCTGGTTCTTGGGCTTGATCTTCGACTTCAGCGTAGATGGTCGCCCCGGTGGATGGTCGACAACTGTCCACCACCTTTTCGCATGCATCATGCCGATGGGCGACACCTGTCCTCTAACAGCTCCACGCCTCTGACACGTTATCGCGACGTCACGACCTGTTCGTCTCCTCTAGTCTCAATCGAACCAAGATGGTTGGGATTCGACCAAACTCTCTCCCCATCTGACACATGTCAAACCACTTCGTCGGATTTAAAATTCGAATTTCACGCCTAAATTCAAATTTTGGGGGCAAACTGTTTGGGTATAAAATCACACCTCACGACCAACGACAGATAACTCAAATGACATTTATATAAGACCACTCTTGTATTAAGATAATGTCTTGCAGGTTATTTACAAACGAACATCCGGTCGTACATTTCCATGTTGGTCGTATGTTCCATACGACCGACGTACAAGACTCAAGACGGTCGTACGATTACACTAACCGTTAACAATCAATATCCATTTCTTTTGTTAATTAATGTAGGTCCACGAGCAATCATGGTACAACGGCTAGTAACGGACGAGCTCTTAATGGCATTAAAGACCCGACAGCAGTTACAAAGCAAGTCATCAAGACGCATTTATTGTCGGCAAAAGCTATATAAAGGCCCGCTCCACAACCGAAAAAGACATATGTTACCAAGCTACACACATCTGAATTCAGCATATCTACACTCATTCCTACATTTCTTACACAATATAAACAAAACATTCGAACACACATCGCTTACGCAAGTTTCGCACGACAGCAGTTCGAACCGCATGACAACAGCTTATTTCGCACGATTTACACACGACGCACGAATTTTTCTTACGACTAAGTTTACTTTTTACCTTTATTGTAATCTGTTGTACACAAAATACTTGTTACCATAATACTTTCGCCCCTGTTTGGCGATCATAGTGCACCATCGACTCTCACAAGTCGACCGCGGTTTTTTCCCTCGTTTGGGTTTTCCGCGTCACCAATTCTCCTGTCTTATTTACTTTTTATCACGATTGTGTTGATTGGTCTTGAGATCCCTTTCTTTAGTTGTTAAAGTCCACATCAACCTCAAGTTATCATTTTGGGTGATTTTTGGCATTAACAATACCGACTGTCGCTTGAAAACCATTTTTGTACGACGAAGCATTGGCTTCTCCATTAAAGGGGAAGTTCATAGGAATCGTCATCGTTGGTTATGGAATGGTGGGAATTTGAAATGGTATGGCTCCATTGTGCAGCGGTGGAGGCCTCAAATGCTGCAGAGGAAACTGACCCAATGGAGGATTGTCGACAAATGGCCCTGGACCTGCTTGAAATGGTGGCCTTATAAAAGGTGCACCAGAAGGTCGGGGACCGTTCTAAGGTCCATAGGAATTGCCGATCGCTAGATTCCTCAGGGAGGCAATTTCGGCGGCTGCTTTCTGATTTTGCTCGTTCAGAGCATGGATCTGACTCCGTGCATCGTTCAATTCCGCGTGTAGCTGAGCCATGGGATCTTGATAAGCTTCCATTTTCCTGGAAACAACAAACTTCACAAGATTGTTAGAGTGATGTATGCTTGACTTGAGATTTTCTCTAGATGTGGCCCTAAGGTGGTCGCCAAACTGTTAATGCCAAAAATCACCCAAAGGATAACTTAAGATCGGTGTGGAGCTTTAGCAACTAAAGAAAGGGATCCCATGATAAACAACACAATCGCAAAACGGAAAGTAAATAAGACAGAAGAATTGGAGACGCAGAAAACCCAAACGAGGGAAAAAACCGCGGTCGACTTGGGGAAGTCGACGGTGCACTATGGTCGCCAAACAGGGGCAAAATCCTTTGCTAACAAGTGTCAAGTGTACAATAGATTACAATAAGAATAAAATTAAAACTTAATTTTAAGCTAAAGCAGTGCGTCGTGCGTAAATCGTGCGAAATAGACTGTTGTCGTGCGAAATGAACTTCTTGTCGTGTGAAACTTGCGTGAGCGATATTTGTTCAAATGCTCTAATAATCACTGTTGTGTTGTGTAAAAAATGTAGAAATGAGAGTATATGTGAATGCGAAGATGATAGGTGTCCGTCGAAGAGTGGAGCAGGCTTTTATATAGCTTTTGGTAGCATTGAATGTGTCTTGATGACTTGTTTGTAACCGTTGTCTTGGTCTTCAACTGCCATAAAAAGCTTCGTCCGTTATGACCGTTGTGCAATTTGTTCTTGAACCTTCATTAATGAGACAAAGAAACGGCTGTTGACTGTTAACGGTTAGTACGGTCGTACGACCGTCTTGAGTCTCGGGCGTCGGTCGTATGAAACTTACGACAGCCATAGAAATGTACGACGATATAAACGATTGTAAATAATCTACAAGACCTTATCTTAATACAAGAATGGTCTTACATAAATGTCACAGGTATTCTTTATCGTCGGTCGTGAGGTGTGGATTTTTACCCAAACAGTAAATGATGTTAGCCGAACTGCCTCCGTCGACCAAGACTCTTTTGGTCGAGCAGTTGCCAATAGTAAGCTAGATAATCAATCCGCCATGATCATTTTGCCAGCTATCCTGAAGGTCGTCCTGATCGAACGTTATGGGCATCGCCTCCAGTTCCAACTCTTACTTCGGTCGTGACGACCGAGGAATTGGATGTTCACCCGACGTTTGACTGGCATGCCGTTTGGCTGCCGAATATGTTAAACCACAGACGTCTGATCCGCCTGTCACGCAATTGACGACCTTTGCATGAAGAATAGATGTTGGTCGTACGTTGACGACTGGCGCTGATTCTTTATCAATCAAACCCTGGAGGTGGCCCTTGGGAACAAGTCAGGCCAACTCCTTCTGTAACGCAAGGCAATTGTCTGTCGTATAACCATGGCACTGTGGAAGTCGCACCACTTCGTCTTATCCCTCTTGTCGTCTTCTGTGTCGCTTTTCTTAGGCCATCGTATTGACGATTGGATATTTCGGAGAGCTTCGACCAAATCTTTTGATGTTCCCTTGAATACGTAAGAAGAGATCTTAGGATATTGAGGAAATTTAGACACAAGGTTGTTCTTTTTATTGTCGAATCAGACGTTTGATATTTGGCGCGTAGGCTCTGTCTTGACGTTCGCTTTGGGCTTAAAATCAGGTCTCTTGATTCCAAGCGACTTCTTGTCAGTAGAGTGCTTACGACGAAAGGATGTATCGTCCTCCACTCTCATGTAAGCCAATGTCCTGGCTCAGACTTCTTCGAAGTTCTCTGGCGGGTATTTTGTAAGATCGACGTACAACCCTGAAGTGTTGTCGTCCAGACCTCGCTTGTAGGCCTCGATGGCGGTCTTGACATTACAATTTCGGATGCTGATCACTTCTGCTTTGAAGCGATTGAAGTAATTGCAGATAGATTCTCCAGATTTTTGGGTGACGTAGTACAGGTCGCTAGTCTGCTTCTCCATCTTGTGACTACTGGCGAATTGTTGTGAAAACTGGTTGACCAACTCCGTGAAGTTGCTGATGGACTTAGGTTTGAGGTTGATCAACCATTGGAGAGCAACACCTGTAAGAGTCGCGCCAAAGCTTTTGCACATGCATACTTCTTGGTACTGATGTGGGATCGACGCGGTCCACATCAGTTGCTTGTATTGAGCGATGTGTTCTGTTGGATCAGTAATTCCTGAATACTTAGGCGTAAAAGCAGGAATACTGTACTTCTTCGGAACATCGACGTTTGCTATCTCATCGACAAAGGGTGACGCTTGAAATCTTATGAGGGGCTTGACGTCGATGGGGACGGCAGCGCCAGGTAACTTTGATAGTAGAGACAACATCTTTTCATTTTGAACTTCTAGAAGTCTCAGCCGTCGGGCGACTGGGTCGTCTGGATTGGACAATATTCCTGTCGAGGGAATGACTCCTGAATCTGGGGCTGTCATGCCGACTGTCGCTTAAAAACCATTTCCGTACGACGAAGCATTGGCTTCTCCATTAAAGGGTAAGTTCACAGGAATCGTCATCGTTGGTTGCGGAACGGTAGGAATGTGAAATGGTATGGCTCCATTGTATAACGGTGGAGGCCTCAAATGCTGCGGAGGAAATTTTCCCAAGGGGGATTGTCGACAAATGGCCGGGGACCTACTTGAAATGGTGGCCTTATGAAAGGTGCACCAGAAGGTCAGGGACTGAGGTCCAAAGGAATTGCTGATCGCTGGATTCCTTAGGGAGGCAATTTCTGCGGCTGCCTTTGATTTTGCTCGTTCAGAGCATGGATCTGACTCCGTGCAGCGTTCAATTCTGCGTGTAGCTGAGCCATGGGATCTTGATGAGCTGCCATTTTCCTGGAAACAACAAACTTCATAAGATTATTAGAGCGACGTATGCTTGACTTGAGATTTTCTCAAGATGGGGCCCCACGGTGGGCGCCAAACTGTTAATGCCAAAAATCATCCAAAGGATAACTTAAGGTCGGTGTGGAGCTTTAACAACTAAAGAAAAGGATCCCAAGACAAACAACACAATCGCAAAATGGAAAGTAAATAAGACAGAAGAATTGGTGACGCGGAAAACCTAAACGAGGGAAAAAACCACGGCCGACTTGGGGAAGTCGACAGTGCACTATGGTCGCCAAACAGGGGCAAAATTCTTTGGTAACAAGTGTCGTGTGTACAATAGATTACAATAAGAGTAAAATTAAACTTAATCGTAATCTAATGTCACGCGTCGTGCGCAAATCATGCGAAATGAAGTGCTGTCGTGCGAAATGAACTGCTCGTCGTGCGAAACTTGCGTGGGCGATATTTGTTCAAATGCTCTGATAATCACTGTTGTATTGCGTACAAAATGTAGAAATAAGGGTAGATGTGAATGCGCAGATGTTAGATGTCTGTTGAAGAGTGGAGCAGGCCTTTATATAGCTTTTGGTAGCATTGAATGTGTCTTGATGACTTGTTTGTAATCGCTGCCTTGGTCTTTAACTGCCATTAAAAGCTTCGTCCGTTATGACCGTTGTGTAATGATTGTTCTTGGACCTGTATTAATGAAACAAAGAAACGGTTGTTGACTGCTAACGGTTAGTACGGTCGTACGACCGTCTTGAGTCTCGGACGTCGGTTGTATGAAACTTACGACTGCCATAGAAATGTACGACGATATAAATGATTGTAAAATAATCTGCAGTACCTTATCTTAATACAAGGATGGTCTTACATAAATGTCATATGTATTTTTTACCGTCGGTCGTGAGGTGTGGATTTTTACCCAAACAGCAATCAAGCACATTCAATGCCAAGACCGTTTTCCGCATTCATGAAGACATTTAATGATGCCAAAGCCTATATAAACCAAGCCTGAAGACACATTTGAGACAAGTTTTTGACTGAAGATTACACACAAGTATTCCAGAAGTATTCTCAGAGCTCTCAAGCGATTACTTATGTTCTTCCAAGAAGAAACGCACGACGAACCATTCCGACGAACGACGACGATAGAATTTTTACTACTAAGTTTACTTTTTTTAATAATTGTAATCTGTCGTCGACTTCTATAGTAGACCACGGTTTTTACCCTCGACGGGGTTTTTTGCGTCACCAAATTCTGTTGTCTCTTTTCATTTTTGTTATCCGTCGTACGATTTGTCGTGAGATCTCTTTCTTTAGTTGTTAAAGCTCCACACCGACTTTAAATCTTCTTTTGGTCGATTTTTAGCATTAACACTACCGCTGCCTGCTTTCCTTCGCGAGCTTTGCATTTTGCCTCCTCAGCCCGTCGAATCCGCTCGACGGCCATAGGGGCCACTCGTTTGACTTTCTTCATCTGGTTGTACAGACAGAGTGAAGCCTGGAACGTCTGTAAACCTACAATCAAAGGGTTATAACACCAGATAAAAAGGCAAAGTAAGTGTAAATCGTAATGGAAAACTTACCATAAAGGAGAGCCCAGCAGCTTGGGATCCCATCTCCTCGACAGGGACCTCCTCATACCGCCCTTGAAAGGTCGGAAGGAGAAACTTCCCCAAGTCAGGGAAAATCTTTGCCTTGTCAAGGGCACTGTCGGATAAAAAGTTAGACGACAATGTAACATTGATCGTCATAACTTCAGGATCATCCCCAATCTGGTGACCCTTCCCCTTGTCCAAAGGGGCAGATGATTGGGGCCCCATCGCCTTAGCCGGGGGCGTCGTCATCGACGCTGGTTGTGCCGTAGTGACCGGCACGATAGTGACTATGTCCGCGGACGTCTTCATCATCTCAGACGTGGCAACCGTTGAAGGGTCGCCACTCTTAGACGATGGTTCCTTCCGAAACGTTGTCCTGCTCTTCTTCATCCCCAACGACGGGGATTGAGGGGCTTTCCTCTTCATCTCCATGGCCTTCCCAGAAGGAGTTGTGCCTCTCTCTTGGCGAGACCTTGCGTCGGTTTCAATCCCGATCCACCTGAAGTAAAACAAGAGAAAATTCGGAAAGAGAGAAAAGTTAGAATCGTACGACGAAGCGTGACAGAACGAAAGGTATGTAATTTACCTGTCATCTCCTTCTCTTCATCTCTTTCTTTCTCTTCTACCTCTCTCTCTCCTCACCTCTCCCTACGATCGACAATTCGGGCGTCTGGACTTCGACGATATCGTCGTCAGAATCCTCGTTAGCAGGAGCATGGTTGATGAAGAATGAGCGATTCTCGATGTTGTATCGCAAAAACCTCTCGATGTTCTCTTGAGTCTCGGGAAGAGGTTGGACTTCGTCAAAATTAACAGTTGAAACACAAAAACAATAAATCCATACAACAGATTGATTTACAAAATAAAAAAACACAACAAAGCGTAAGCCTACCGTCATTGTTCCATCCAGCCATAACCCAGGAGGTATCCTCATCAACTAAGTCTAGGGACCACACCTGACCAAAGGCATATCTGGCCTTTCACCCGCAGTCGTTCACCGCGGTGTTTTGGACCAGGATGCGATCCACTCTAAATTTCGAGTGCAGGTTGTATCGACGATTGCTATCCCCTTTTATTAGGTAAGCTGCCAAGGGATCGTTCACCGTAAAGGGCGTCTCCCAATCGGCCGTAACCCTATCGATCATAGAGACGATGCGCCAAAATTGAGGCATCGTCTGACCATGTGACAAATCGAATCGACTTAGAAACGCCCTAGACAACGGCGTGTATGGCCATCTAAATCCTATTTTTAAGGGATATCCATACATAACAAAATACCCCTTCGGACATTGTTGCAGACGAGGTTGATCAAGAAGATTCAACCTTATCGCATTAGGGATCTGGGCCAAAATCCTAAAGGCATCGAGTTCATCACCCTCGTCAATTAAACTAGGTGGTTCCTTCGACATGATGAAATCGGGAGATGCCACCTGGGCTACGTACAATTCCCTAACGTCCCAGTTCTTCGAGGGATTCTTCGTTAAAGTCTTGAAATGCATAAAGAATGGGGAGAAGAAATCGTACCTTATATAGATCCTAACCCTCAAGTAAGGGTTTGGAAAGTGTTTGGTTTTTTCAATTTTCGGCAAAGTTCATAGAAAATCCCTCCCTAGAATACTCAAAGGTGTAATAAAGGAAAGGATCGGCCAAGAGCACATATATATACGGTTTCCAAATGTCAGGTCAAGCCGCTCGATAGTCGATACATGTCATCGACCTTTCGCATGCCACCGTCGGATGGACAACACCTGCCACACAGCTGTCATCCACGCGTCATACGTCAGCATGACGTCGACGATCTTATCGACTTTTCGGTTACCTTTGAATCGATTCAGTTTCCTTCGAACCAGAGTCGTCTCCCTGGTCGACACGCGTCCTTTCAGTTACCTTGAGAATTAAAATTTAAATTCGCGCACTAAATTCAAATTTTGGGGGCAAACTGTTTGGGAAAAAAATACCACACCTCACGACCGACGCAGAAACCAAAAGAATTACTTTGTACGACAAGTCTTGTATTAAGATAAGGTCCTGTAATTTATGCACGACCATAACCATAATCGCAACCTAGTACATCGGTCGAAAGATATCCGCGACGTACGACTGAAACCTCTGCCAAAACGAACGACTGTCATAAGATTATCCTCGACCTTAAATAGCTAACATTCGACAAACGTTTTCTTTATGGCTATTTAATGCAGTCCAAACGCATTTATGAACAACGGTCATAACTGAAGACTACCATCAAGCTCATTCAATGCCCAAGACCGTTTTTAACATTTATGAAGACCATTTATGACACCAAAGCCTATATATATCAAGATCGAAGCCACGCTCAAGACACAAGTTTTTACACAAGAATTTCCAGAAGTACATTCGAAGCTCTCAAGCGATTACTTACTTCTTTCACGAAGGAACGCACGCTGAAGCAATTTTTCACACAACGCACGATATATTGTTATAATTAAGTTTATTTCATCTATCATTGTAATCTATTGTACTCACGACACTTGTTACTAAACGACGTTGTCTCTGTTTGACGACCACAGTGCACCGTCGACTTCTATAGTCGACTGTGGTTTTTACCCTCGACGAGGTTTTCCGCGTCACCAAATTTTTGTGTCTCTTATCCCTTTTACTTTTTGTCGTGCGATTTGTCGCGAGATACATTTATTTAGTTGTTAAAGCTCCTCACCGACTTTAAATCTTTCTTTGGTCAATTTTTAGCATTAACAGTAGTGTTATTTGGTTATCCCACATAGAGATTGGTAGAAGGGGGAAAGTATATGAAATGAGGATGAGATGTCATCCAAAGGTATCACATCCTCTTTTTTTATACCCACCAACTCTTCCAATATTCCACTTTCTTATCAATGTGGGATAAGTAACACTCAACCACATTGTAGGATTTGAGATAACTCAAATCTCATATGCCACCTCCAATAATGTTTATAACTTTATCTTTCTTTCTTTATATCTTTATATTTCTTTCTTTATATCAATGTGGGAGAACTAACACTCAACCACATTGTAAGATTTAAGAATACTCAAATCTCATATGCCACCTCAAAGTCTGAAAAGCCCCAATAGACTTTAGTGTTTGGAGTGATTAAGTCCTTGGGCAATTTTTTGGAACAAATAAGGCCTTGGACATTTCAAAACCTGTTAAGTAAATCATTGTACTTTTGAAAACCTGTTAAATACATTCTTATACTTAAAAATGTAACCTACAACCTACATAGCAAGTAAACTACTATAACAACCGTGCCCTAAGTGTAACTGCTTGTACAAAGTGTATCCAAAGTAAAAGACAAGAGAGATAGGGGATTAAGTAGCAATTTCATGGAAGATATAAATAGGGAAAGAAATCCCTAGAAATACATTTTGTTCACTAGTTTGTGCAACTGCGATCGAGAGCGAGAGGGAAGAAAGGAGTTAGAAGAAAGTGCTGAGAAATCGCCATTCAAGGTAAACTCCATTGGAATCTTTCTTTCTAATTCGTGCTTAATCACTCTCTATCTCTTGGATATGTAAGATTGGAGGAAAAACCCAAAGTTCTCACTGTGTTTGCTTTTCTAGTTGATAATGGGATTTTGATTCAAATGTAAGCTATGAAATAGATAAATGAGGGATTAAATGGTTGTATAGAGTTAGAAATGTGAACCCAAACGCTTATCAAAAAAGTCTGTGGCGAAATCTTATCCTTTAGTTGATTCAAGAGATTTTGGGGTATTCATAAATCGAGTGTCCGGACGTCGTCCTGTCCGAATTGTGGTGGTTTCCGGATGATTAGCATTCGAATTGTAGACGTTTTTGGGTGTGATTTGGTTTCCGGGTGTGAATGGTCTCCGGGCATGATCGGTTGCCGAGTGTGTTTGGTTTCCGGTTATCTGATGTCCGGATAGTTATCGGATCGCGTAGTATCCGGATAGTGGAACCCGGATAGTGGGTTTTTTGATGAATGTATCTGCATAGCAGTACCCAGATAGTTGGTTTTCGTATATAAGTATTCGGATAGTGTGCCTGATCTGTTCTGTGTCTGGACTTAGAGAAAGACCAATTCTGAAGGGTCTGATTAGAGGCGACCCTTCGGGTGCGTTGTGTCCGGTAAAATCTCATGTGCTATTTGGGGCACTTGTAGGTCGTCGGGTCGATCGGAAGTGAGGATTGGCGTTAGTTAAACTTATTGCATTTCAGGTGAGTTCTCTTACACCCTTTATAAATGGAATGATATGTTAAACGTTTTTGTTTACTACTGAATATGGTATGAGATACGAGCATGTTTTATTTATAAACTCTTATAAATTCCTCACATGAATGATATGTTTTGGAAATGCTTATTTTGTATGCTATGAGTTTTTTTATAAAGATACATGCATTGATAATTTACTTCTATCCTTCCCTTGTATGCTTATGTGGAGTCGGGTTGCACAGTGGGATTAGTGTACCATGGGATCTGACGATCCCTTGGGAGTTAATAATGACCCGATGTGCAAAGAATATGTTTCCTGCACACGAGGGAAATGGGGAGTCTGCTTGGGCCCCGACCGTGGTTGTTGTTGGTTATGTATGCGGTCTATGAACACTGTGCAATACCCCTGTTGTTATGAAATTGTTGTTGGGCCTTATGGTATTTAAAGAGATTTTTTGTGCATGTTTTCGTATAAACTGTTTTTTAGAGGGAATTCACAAGACCTCATGGTCTAACCCTCACTTTTCCAAACTAAAACCATTTTCAGATAAGCGCATTAGTGGTGCTTCGAGTAAGGGTAAAGAGAAGGTATGAAGATGCGAGATGGAGGCGAGTTCGTGTTGAGCACTCTAGATCTAAATTTAGTATTGATTTGTTTTAGTTAGTTCTCGACTGTGGAAGGACATTTCCGCTCTAGATTTTGAAACCCAGATTATGGATTCTATTATGTATTTGGGACCCGTTTGGGACTTATTTCTATATCATTGCATGTATGAAAGTTGGGATGTGACAAATGGTATTAGAGCCATAGTTTAAGGGATTTAGGTGATTGGTGGCCCTAAACTTAAACTGTAGGGTGGGGAGACACAACCGAGATATAGGATTGCCTCTAGGAAAGATCACTCTAAGTGCACTTACGGATAAGGTAGCAAGAACTGTAATGTAAGGTAAATTTGGAGTTACACCTGACCAGTGTAATTGCAAATTTACAGGAACATGTATGTGCTTAAATTGCCTTTTTAGCCAACCTGTTGCTGAGTGCTTGTTATAGGTGGATTTTCTTTCAGTTTCTCGTCATGGCTGGAAGAACGTTAAGAAGCAGGTATGTACCCGCTGAAAGGCAATTTCGGATGAAGAGGTCCTCGCTAATGAACCGATGGAGCCCCCGAGGCAAGCTGCCACTCGGGGAATGGGTCGAGGTCATGGTAGAAGACAGGGGAAAATGACCTGCCGGGCTGCCACCCAAGTGGAAGGAACCACTGGGGAAAACCTAGTTCGGAGGACAACTCGTGTGGGCCGCAGGGCAAGGAGTGTGGAAATCCCGGTTGAGCGGGAAATGTCTCAGCAGGAGAGTTCGGCTACACTGAGGGGCCGGAATCAGTCGAGGGGGTGTGGTCGGGGCAGCGCATCTGCTTTCGTGACGCAAGAGAACCTTGCTACAGAGTTGGGTAAAATTCAAGAAACCCTCCAGGCCCTTCTGGCCAAGCAAGAACAGTCAACTTCGGGGAGCAAGGGTGAGAGAGAGAGAGCAAGGAGAGCTCTGGAATGTCTAGCTCGCCTGTAACTGGGGTGGAAAGACATTCTCACTGGGGTGGAAAGACATTCTCAGTCAACCTCGTTGATGATGAATGAGTCTGCAGCTAAGGGATGCAACTAAAAGGCATTCTCCTCATGCAAACCTCCTACGTTCAAGGAGGTGTGTGACCCGATCTTAGCAACGAAATGGGTGAGGGCGATGGAACTGGTCTTCGACACATGCAAGTGTGCTTATGGAGACAAAGTGATGTTTGCTCTGTCCATGTTGAAATCTGATGCTGTCTTCTGGTGGGACGCTGAGACCAGAGGAAAAGGGTCATCAGCAGCAAAGGAGATGACCTGGGAGACGTTCGTGAGAAAGTTCAAAGAACAGTTTTGCCCATTGGCGATAGTCAAGAAGTTGGAGGAGGAATTCATGGGTTTGGAGCAAAAAGAGATGACGGTGCGGGAGTATACCTCCAAGTTTATTTAGAAATCTCGCTTTGCTGAGTTGTATGTGCCGACAGAGGAACGGAAGGTGGAACGATACATCTATGGGCTGAAGAGCAGCATTCGGGAATTAGTCTCGACAAGGAACCCTACTACATTCAGGAGGCCATTAATGCGATCGAGCTGACTGAGAAAGAGAAGAACCGACAGATGTCGGAAAGGGGCAGAGAGAAAAGGAAATGGGATGGACCGGGGAATGTTGCGGGAAAGGGTAAGACTTTTCGACCAGAAAGCCGTGGGGATTGAGGGATAATAAGCAAGTCTTGTGGAAAGTGTCATCGTGCTCATCGGGGTGAGTGCATGGCCGACTCTAGATCGTGTTACCGGTATGGGTTGCCGAGTCATTATCGAAAGATTGTCCGAGTGGGAAGTCTTGTTTCTAGTGTGGGTCAACTGATCATATGCGGTACGATTGTCCGCAAGTAAAGAAGGGAGGGTCAACACAGTTTGGTGGTCGTTAGGGGAACAAGGGAGACGAGAAGAGGGCGGAACCGACGCGTCCAAAGGGACGTGCATTCCAATGACAGCAGTAGATGCGGAGGAGGTTCCGGTTGTTGTGACAGGTACATTTCTGGTAAATTCTTTGTGTGCCAAGGTGTTATTTGATTCCAAAGCAAATCGCTCTTTTGTGTCGCATGATTTTGTGAAATGCTTGAGGGTGAAACCTTAGCGTTTGGAGATGGCATTAGAGGTCGAAACCGACGATGATAATCGAGTGTATATTAGAGATGTGGTTGAGGATTGTGTCATAGGCATAGAGGGAAGTCTAGTACCGATGCAGTTATATCCAATGGCTATGGGGGAATTGATGTGGTATTGGGGATGGATTATCTAGCTAAGAATAGCGCTAGTATTGTTTGTAATAAAAATTTAATTCGTGTTCAGTTAGCCGATAAGGGATTGGTGGTGATCTATGGAAATCGGTGAGATAGGAGCACTAGTTTTATCTCGATGATTAAGGCTAATAGGTGCTTGAGGAAAGGGTGTCGAGGATTCTTAGCCTATGTGGTAGATGCTAAGAAAGACAAGCATGGAGTGGAGGATATGCGGGTAGTTAGTGAGTACCGGAGGAGTTTTCGGATGATTTGACGAGCCTACCTCTGGATCGTCAGATCGAGTTTCGAATCGATTTGGTGCCTGGAGCCGCACAAATAGCCCGCGCAACTTATACATTAGCGTCTTCTGAGATGTAAGAAATGATGACACAACTGCAAGAATTGTTGGATAAGGGATTCATTCGACCGAGTACTTCGCCGTGAGGGGCGCTGATGCTTTTCGTGAAAAAGAAGGACGGGACTACGCGAATGTGCATAGATTTTCGTGAGCTTAATAAGGTTACGACTAAGAATTAGTATTTGATTCCAAGGATAGATGATCTGTTTGACCAGTTGCAGAGGAGCTAGTTACTTTTCTAAAATAGACTTGAGGTCGAGTTATCACCAACTCAAAGTAAGAGACGAGGGCATACTGAAAACAACTTTCCGGACGAGGTATGGCCATTACGAGTTTTTGGTGATGCCGTTTGGGCTAACCAACGCCCCAGCAGCTTTTATGGATCTAATGAATAGGGTATGTCAACCCTATTTGGATAAGTTTGTGATCGTGTTTATGGACGACATTTTGGTATTTTCGAGATCTGAGAAGAAGCATGAGGATCATCTTCGGACTGTTTTGGAGTTATTGAAACAAGAGAAACTTTATGCAACGTTCTCTAAGTGCGAGTTCTGGCTGAGAGTGATGCAGTTCCTTGGGCACGTGGTGTCTCAAGAGAGGATCATGGTGGATCCGTTTAAGATAGCAGCTATCCGGGATTAGGAACAACCTAGGAATCTGTCGGAAGTTCGAAGTTTCCTCGGATTGGCGGGATACTACCGAAATTTCATCAAGGACTTTTCGCATATTGCCACTCTATTAACTTCTTTAATCAAGAAGAGCGTTAAGTTTGCTTGGACGAAAACTCAAGATGAAGCATTTCAGAAGCTGAAAGACATGCTGAGTAGTGCTCTGGTGTTGTCGTTACCAAATGGTACGGACGACTTTGTGGTTTTCAATGATGCGTCAAAGCTAGGATTGGGGTGTGTGCTAATGCAGCGTGGAAAGGTGATCGCGTATGATTCTCGGAAACTGAAGGATCACGAGACATGGTACCCCACCCATGATTTGGAATCGGTGGCCGTCGTCATTTCCTTGAAGATTTGGCGACATTATCTCTATGGGACGTAATGTCAGATTTCCACTGATCATAATTTTTTTTTTGTCATCTCTTCGATCAAAAAGAGTTAAATATGCGCCAAAGAAGGTGGATAGAGTTGTTAACGGACTACGATTGTAAGATTGAGTATCATCCAGAGAAGGCCAACATGGTGGCCGACGCCTTGAGCTGAAAGGAAAGAGGTGAGACCCCAAGAATTGTGGTCATGAGAGTCGAGGTGACGTTTAATTTATTGGATGAGATAAAGAGATGGCAAGTGGAAGCATTAGCAACGGAAAATATTAAGAAGGAACGAATGGTAGGACAAGCGACCTCCTTAACGAAAGACAGTCGTAGGTTGAATTGTTTCAACGGAAGGATTTGGGTTCCAAAGGTCGGGGAGCTTAGGAAGGTAATACTGGAAGAAGCGCACAAGTCGAGGTATTCTATCCTTCCAGGAACTAATAAAATGTTCGAGGATCTACGTCAGGATTACTGGTGGCAGGGTATGAAGAAAGACATAACACATTTCGTGGAGAGGTGTATGACATGTCTAAGAGTGAAAATTGAACATCAACGACCATATAGAAAACTTCAACTACTAGACATACCGATTTGGAAGTGAGACCAGATCACGATGGACTTCGTGACTCGATTGCCTAGGACCCCAAACGGGTATGACGCACTATGGGTGATTGTGGATCGACTTACTTCTTACCCACAAAGAAGGCCTACTCGTTGAAAAGGTTAGCGAAATTGTATATTGATGAGATAGTGACCCGTCATGGTGTGCCGACATCAATAGTGTCATTGTGATAGCAGATTCACCTCTGCATTTTGGAGAAGCTTCCAGAGAGAAATGGGGTCGCAAATCAAGATGAGTATCATGTATCATCCTCAGACCGACGGTCAAAGTGATCGGACGATTCAGACCTTGGAGGATATGCTAAGGGCTTGCGCCCTAGTCTTTCAAGGTTCATGGGAGAATCACTTGTCGTTAATCGAGTTCGCCTATAACAACAGTTATCACGCAAGCAACAAGGCAGCGCTATGTGAGATGTTCTACGGTAGAAAATGTCGAACACCATTGTGTTGCAATGAGGTCGGGGAAAAACAGTTGGCTGGATCGGAAATTGTACAAATGACCGCGGACAAGATAGTCCAGAGGGGGGGAGAGATTGAAGGTCGCGCGTGACCGACAAAAGAGTTATACCATAGAAGACGGGAGGATATAGAGTTTCAGGTCGGGGATAATGTGCTACTAAAGATATCTCCATGGAAGGGAGTGGTGCGTTTTAGGAAGAGGGGAAAGCTATGCTTGCGTTACATCGGACGGTTTGAGATCTCTGAGCGGATTGGGGAAGTGGCGTACAAGTTGGACATGCCCGATGAGTTGCGGGGCATCCACAATACGTTCCATGTTTCTAACTTGAGAAAGTGTCTGGAGGATGTGGATAAAGTTGTGATGCTTAAAGACGTACGCATGGATGAGAAATTGAACTTCATAGAGGAACCGAAGCGATCGTAGATCGTAAGGTCAAGAAATTGAGGAGATCAGTCTCGTAAAGGTTCATTGGAAATTTCACAACGGGCAGGAAGCGACTTGGGAAGTGGAATCTGAGATGTGTGCCAATAACTAGAATTTATTTGACCAAGGAATTCCAGGGACAAAATTCTTTTAAGGGGGGAGTGTTGTAACAACCGTGCCCTAAGTGTAACTGTTTGTACAAAGTGTGGTCAAAGTAAAAGACAAGAGAGATGGGAGACTAAGTAGCAATTTCATGGAAGATATAAATAGGGAAAGAAATCCCTAGAAATTCATTTTGTTCACTGGTTTGTGCGGTTGCGATCGAGAGCGAGAGGGAAGAAAGGAGTTAGAAGAAAGTGTTGAGAAATTGTCATTCAAGGTAAACTCCATTGGAATCCTTCTTTCTAATTCGTGCTTAATCACTCTCTATCTGTTGGATATGTAAGATTGGAGGAAAAACCCTAAGTTCTCACTGTGTTTGCTTTTCTAGTTGAAAATGGGTTTTTGATTCAAATGTAAGCTATGAAATGGATAAATATGGGATTAAATGGGTGTTTAGAGTTGGAAATGTGAACCCAACCGCTTATCTAACAAGTTTGTGGCAAAATCGTATCCCCTAGTTGATTTAAGAGATTTTGGGGTTTTCACAGATCGAGTGTCCGGACGTCGCCCTGTCCGGATTGCGGTGGTTTCCGGATGATTAGCATCCGGATTGTAGAAATTTTCGGGTGTGATTGGTTTTCGGGTGTGAATGGTTTTCGGGCATGATCGGTTTTCGGGTGTGTTTGGTTTTCGCTTATCTGATGTTCGGATAGTTACCGGATCGCGTAGTATCCGGATAGTGGAACCCGGATAGTAGGTTTCCGGATGAATGTATCCGGATAGCAGTACCCGGATAGTTGGGTTTCGGATAGAAGTATTCGGACAGTGTGCCTGATCTGTTTTGTGTCTGGACTTAGAGAAAACCCGATTCTGAAGGGTTTGATTAGAGGGGACCCTTTGGGTGCGTTGTGTCTGGTAAAATCTCATATGCTATTTGGGGCACTTGTAGGTCGTCAGGTCGATCGGAAGTGAGGAATGACGTTAGTCAAACTTATTGCATTTCAGGTGAGTTCCCTTACACCCTTTATAAATGGAATGATATGTTAAATGTTTTTGTTTACTACTGAATATGGTATGAGATGCGAGCATGTTTTATTTATAATCTCTTATAAATTCTTCGAATGAATGATATGTTTTGGAAATGCTTATTTCGTATGCTATGAGTTGTTTTATAAAGATACATGCATTGCTAATTTACTTCTAGCCTTGCCTTGTATGCTTATATGGAGTCGGGTTGCACAGTGGGATTAGTGTACCATGGGATCTGACGATCCCTTGGGAGTTAATAATGACCAGATGTGCACGGAATCTATTTCCAGCACACGAGGGAAATGGGGAGTCTGCTTGCACACGAGGGAAATGGGGAGTCTGCTTGGGCCTTACGGCATTTAAAGAAATATGTTTGTGCATGTTTTCGTATAAACTGTGTTTCAGAGGGAATTCACTAGACCTCATAGTCTAACCCTCACTTTTCCAAACTAAAACCATTTTCAGGGAATCGCGTTAGTGATGCTTCGAGTAAGGGTAAAGAGAAGGTATGAAGATGCGAGATTGAGGCGAGTTCGTGTTGAGCACTCTAGATCTAAATTTTGTATTGCTTTAGTATTGATTTGTTTTAGTTAGTTCATGGTTGTGGAAGGATGTTTCAGCTGCTAGATTTTGTAACCCAGATTATGGATACTATTGTGTATTTGGGACTCGTTTGAGACTTATTTCTATATCATTACATGTATGAAAGTTGGGTTGTTACAACTACAAATTGAAAAAATAATAACAGAAAAGATTTCACCTAATTAACTGCCTACGAGTTAAAAATGAAAATTTTAACTAAAATAGTCAATTTCATCAACCAAATACATTTTTAGCCACTTTTCAAAAACTCTTCCTAAAATAGCCAAAAATTATGTATAATGTTTTTTTTTCTTGTGTAATGATTGTTTTTGGCTCAAAAGGGAAAAAATAAATAAAAAGCATCTAGAATTTTGTTTTGTGTGTAAAGATCAATTTCTGCGTAAAGTTTTAAAAAACTACATTTTGCATCCATCTAAATAGTTTTTTTTTGAACATCAACTGAGAACTTTTATTACCAACCATGACAAAATACAATACCACAAGTGGCCAGAACTTACCTTTCAAAGCCACAGCGAACAGCAACAAGAACATCCAAATTGAATACAAAGAAAAACAGGGGTACCCTACCAATTAACAGGAATGGAATTACAAACCCCACAGGAGAGTTTTCCATGTTTGCGAGCAGCAAAAACCAGGAAACACTCCATTTGACAGACCCGATTACTCCTTATTTCGCACTCGGGTCTACGAGCCATCCGCCCATCCTCTAACCATGTTTTTTGACCTTTTCGCAATCCATTCAAAAATTCTGCGCTGGGCGTCGTGGAAAAGGTCTGTCACTTTCCCCCGATCCGCTTTAAACACCACCTTGTTCCTATGCCCCCATATGAAGTACATGAAACCCCATTTTACGGCCATCCACATCGAAACTTCTCTCGAGTCTTCCCCATTAGGTGTATTTTCTTGGAGAACGTCATGAACTGTTTCGACACCCTCCAAATTTTTCTTCCACCATCTACCGATGATGTTCCAAAGTCTCTTAACCTCCGTACATGACACAAGCGCGTGGTCCACCGACTCGATCGCGTTGCCGCATCTCGGGCATAGTACCGAATCCAAGTCAAGCCCCATTTGGTCCAACGTTACTCTAACTGGAATACGTCCCAACCTAGCTCTCCAAATAAAAATACATACCTTATTTGGAACAAGAGTAGACCATTTCGTTGCTGTCAATTGTCCACCGTCTATGCAGTCAAGTTCTTCCACTATTTCTCTTAGTCTCTTCACGTTAAACTCGTTTGAAATATCGAGACTCCATTTTACCATATCCCTCGTATCCTTTGTCGGTCGTACTTCCGCGAGTGCATTTGTAAATTCGTCGAGCTCCCCAATTTCTCTCCCTCTTGGCTGTCGTCTCCAACCCCATTTCCACCTCCATTCTCCATCCACCCATTCTCCTCTATCTTTCACGCTGGTTTCCTTTTCCTCTTCCAAACTAAACAGTCTTGGGAACTTTTCTTGCAGTCTCTCGGTCCCGATCCATCTCTCCTTCCACAGTTTGGTATCGCTCCCATCTCCAATCTGCTTGCTAAAAGACCCCGTAAAAGCCATCCCTTTGCTGTCCAAATCTGCGCCGAGTTGGATTATGTTTATCCATGCCGAACCTGCACCATCAAAACCGTGATTGTTACCCCTTAGACCCCCTCCCCCCGTCCCCATATAAGCTTTTTATAAGACCCAAAGCGAGTCCTTCTCCGTAAAAAAACGCCACCACCATTTACCCAAAAGCCCTTTATTATATGATTCAAGCCCCCCAATTTTTAATCCCCCTTGCTCAAAGCATTTTATCGTTTTTGCCCACTTTACCCAAGCCACATATTTTTTCTCACTCTCACACCCTTTCCCCCCACCCCAAAAGAATCTCGCTTTTAGCCTCTCACACTCTTTTATCACTCCACTCGGGGCCCGAAACAACGAGAAAAAGTACAACGACAAGCTGCCCAAAACCGCTTTGACCAAAGTAAGTCTACCACCAAACGACACAAGTCTCGATTTCCACGTTGCGAGTCTTTTATTTATTTTTTCTACCACCGGTCGCCAATGTTCCAACCTTTTCATTGATGACCCAACCGGAAGTCCAAGATACACAAACGGTAGTGATCCGCACCCACAACCTACACTTCTTGTCCACAATGCTACCTCCTCCTCCGAAACTCCTACGCCATATATTTTGCTTTTTGCCAAATTCACCTTCAAACCGGACATTTTTTGGAAGCATGAAAGTATCTTTAGTAGATTTCTTAGATTTGTCCTACTCCATTTTCCAAAAACAATTACGTCGTCCGCATATTGCAAGTGCGATACCGAGACCTCTCCTTTCCCCACTTTAATACCTTCAAAAAGCCCTTTTTTCTCCGCCTCAAGTGTCAACATGTGTAAAACTTCGGCCACTAGGAGGAAAAGAAAAGGGGCGAGCGGATCCCCTTGTCTAAGTCCTCTTTTCATTGGAATTTCATCGGTTGGAGACCCATTTATTAATATCGACATCGTTGCCGAATTTAGGCACGATTCTATCCACTTCACCCACTTGTGACCGAATCCCATCTTTTTCAAACAATCAAGCAAAAACGACCATTCAATACTATCGTAAGCCTTTTCAAAATCTACTTTGAATATCAATCCCTTCCGTTTTTTTTTAATGTAGTCTACCACTTCGTTTGCTACCAAGACACCGTCCAAAATGTAACGACCTTTGATGAACCCGCTTTGTGCGTTGCTAATAAGCATCCCCATTACCTTTTTGAGTCTTACCGCTAAGATTTTTGCAATCGTTTTATAATAGATGTGTTAGAGCATTATTGTATTCAAGATTTACTGTAAAGTCAATGTACTGTATGAGTCTATACAGTATTGTGAATGCCTTTATACCTTGTATGTCATGGGTATAAATAGGCTTGTCTAGTTCATTTGTTAAAAAGCTTTAGTAATCTTTTAGAAACCTTTAGTAATCCTTTGAGCTCAATACATGAATGACATATTTGCTCTCTAGATTCTCTCTCACTACATTCATATCTTATTGCTAGAGATCTGGGATTTTTCAAATACATGAATGACATACTTCTCAGGTGATATCCTTAACTGCTATATATTTTTGTTTCAAGGAACAAGTGGCAAAAGGTAACATTGGATTATATTTGTTTCTACTGATTTGAAAACTTGAAACTTTACAAATTTAATTCAATAAGATGAAATTTTCAATTTTCATTCAATGAATTAAATGTGTGCTAAAAGATGATTTTACAAGAAACTTTGTACTATCTGAGTTAGATTTGCTTCAATTTTCACCTCTAAAATAAATCGAAAGGTCAGCAAAACATGAATGAAATTATGCTGAATGCTCAAAGTTATGTGAATCTGGATATATATAGAATATAATGCTCAAAAAGCCTATATGTCAGAATGATGGATGGAAATGAAAATATGGGCAAAGCACTATGTTTTAGAACCAAGTGATTGAGATAAAAAAGTTGCACTATCATTTAGTTTGAAAGTTTATGCCTGTGGCCTTTCTGGTTTGGGAGAGTAAGTCCTAAGGGGTGCTCGACACCTAGTCCCTAAGATCAACTGGTCTGGGATCGGCTGACCCAAATCCTGCAATAGAACCAGATAGAAAGCCATGTTCTACTGGTACAAATGGGTTTAAGATATATCGATGTGGCCTTTCTGGTTTGGGAAATTAAGTTCTAAGGGGTGCTCGTCACCTAGCACCTAAGGCCAACTGGTCTGGGATCTGCTAACCCAAATCCTTCTATAGAACCAGATAGAAAGTCATGTTTAACGGTGTATCTTATTCTTACTAAACTTTTTGATCAAAAGATGCCAATGAGCACAAAATCAAAAGATGCCAATGCGCACAAAATCAAAAGATGCCAATGAGTACAAAATCAAAAGATTCAAATGTGCATAAAATCAAAAGATGCCAAAGAGCACACATCTCTTGAAACTTGGGAAAATACAAAGTCGCGATAAACCCGTAAATTTGTGAAAATTCTGATTTTGGACAAATAGTGTGAGTAGAGCAAAATATTCTTATATGTTTTAGAATTGCATATGCTTGAAGCTAATCATATTTCCCATGCTAGCACACCAAATAGATTTAATAAAGGGGTTGAAACTGAACATTTTTTAACTTGATATACAATGATGACTTGTTCTTGAATCCAAACACATGCATTTGATTTCATTTGATTGAAATATTGTTAAATTTCATTAAGTTGAATTTTTTTTTGTAAAGCATTCAAATGATCAAATGTTAGTAGTTATAAAATGAAGTTCAATGAATTTTATTTTCCTTGTGTAAATTTTTTAAAATTTGTATATTGTGCGTTATTGAAATATATGCATACTTTCAGGGGGAGAAAACAAATTGCTCCAGAATTCTTATTTTGAGGGGGAGCAAGGTTATCCACTAAGGAGGAGATTGTTAGTAATACTCAGTGACGCGACTGAAATTGAAGAAGGTTTTCGATGATAATGATGCTCACTTTCATCGAAAAAGGGGGAGAAATGTTTAATTCAATTTCATGTCAAAGATATCTCATGTCTAAGAGCTTTCAAGTCAATGATTCGTGAACAAAGACTGAAGATCAGGGGAGAAGGATCATGTGAAGTCTAAATATTGCTGAATTTGGTTATCTTAGTTCTGAGTGGTTCTCGGAATGCGCTTACACCTAAAAGTTCAAAAATATAGATGGTTTCGCATCCTTCATGATTCGAATTGCCCTGATTTCGAACCCTTCATAATTCGAATTGTCCTGATTTCGAACCCTTCATGATTCGAATTGAGTGATTTCGAATCCTTCATGATTCGAATTGCCCTGATTTCGGACCCTTCTTGTTCCAACTTACTTGAATTCGAATCCTACTTGATCCGAATTGAGCTGATTTCGCATCCTCTAGCATCCGAATTGATGGTTTCGGATCTGCCTACATCCGAATTGATGATTTCGGATTCTTAAAGTTAATATGAGAACTAAGGTTCTTGCATCAAGAAGGATACGAGAAGTTACTGTTTGTTAAAGACTGATAAAGCTGTAAAGATCTGTTTTCATGTACAAGGCTTGAAGATAGTTTGATAAAGTATCTGTTGAAGAAGATTGACTTTACAAAGAGCTGAAGACTGCTGTCAAATTTTTTAAATCTTGAATCCAAAGGGGGAGATTGTTAGAGCATTATTGTATTCAAGATTTACTGTAAAGTCAATGTACTGTATGAGTGTATACAGTATTGTGAATGCCTTTATACCTTGTATGTCATGGGTATAAATAGGCTTGTCTAGTTCATTTGTTAAAAAGCTTTAGTAATCTTTTAGAAACCTTTAGTAATCCTTTGAGCTCAATACATGAATGACATATTTGCTCTCTAGATTCTCTCTCACTACATTCATATCTTATTGCTAGAGATCTGGGATTTTTCAAGATCCCAATGAGGCTAATAGGTCGGAATTCACCTAGGTTCAAAGGAGTATCAACTTTTGGAATTAGAGTAATAAAGGATGCGTTGCAACCCCTACTAATTTCTCCATATTCCCAAACTCACTCAATTGCTCGCACGAGATCGACTTTGATAATTCCCCAAAACTTTTTTAGGAAGCCAAAAGAGAAGCTATCCGGGCCCGGCGATTTGTTACTACCGCAACACTTCACGGCCTCCCAAATTTCGTCCTCACAAAACGGCCTTTCCAACTCTACCGCCTCTTCCAGATTAATTTTAGGAAAATTTCCAGCATGTAAAGTCGGCCCATTGCTAAAAAAATAGGAGAACTTACCTTTAGAAAATTCAAAAGTGTGCCTTTTTATTTTGTCCGGCTCCTCCGTCCAACCGAGCTTGTTTGCATGCCTCGAACCGCGTTTTTCCTTTCCCTATACTTGATTACCGCATGAAAAAGTTTTGAGTTTTCATCACCATTCACCATCCAACTCAGTTTGGCCTTTTGTTTGTCCATCTCTATTTTCTTTTTTTCAAGATCCAACCATTTTTTTCTTGCCAACACCCACCTTTCTCTAGCCAATTCAATCCAACCATTTTCCTCCGCTTCCACTTCCAATTTTCTCGCTTCCGTTTTTGCAACCTCCACCTCCGAATCTAATTTCCCAAACTTCGTCTTAGCCCACTCCTTGATGTCTTTTTTGGCATTTTTCAATTTATCACGGAATCTTTCATCCGGCCTTTTTGAACTAACATCTTTGTCCCACGCCACCCGCACAACTTCTTCAAGATCTTCCTCACCAAGCCAAGAATCAAAGAATTTAAACGGCCTAGGGCCGAAATCATTTTTATCTTCAAATAACATGATCGGGGAATGGTCCGACCATTTTCTATCCAAAGCTTTTACCCCCAAGTTCTTTTTTTTACTTCCGAATCCACTTGTCATAAAAAACCGATCGAGTTTGCTTAGTTTAAGACCATCGTCACTCACCCTTGTGAACTTCCTCCCCATCATTGGAACTTCCAAGAGGCTACTCCTATAAATAAAGTCGTTGAATTCTTCGACTCCTTTTGTGCTTGTGATCGAGTTAAATCTCTCGGCATCCCCTCTTACTTCATTAAAATCCCCAAAAACACACCAATTTGCCTCCTCATTTGACATAATGTTTTCGATCCTCTTCCAAACTTCCACTCTCTCTTTTAGATCGCACGGCCCGTATACGTTTACCAACCCAATTTTATCCTCCTCGCTCGCCCATTTCCCAAACACCACTAAGAAAGAGTTGTCCACTATCACCCTTTCGAAGCCGGATGCTTTCTTGTCCCAAATTGTGACGATGCCTCCTGATCTGCCTCTTGCCTCACTTTGTGCAAAACCCACATCATCTCCTCCCCATAACCCAATAATTTGATGTTCTTCCCAACTTTTTATTTTCGTTTCCTGTATACCAACCACCATTGGTTTTTCTCTACCGATCAAGTCTCTGACCCACTTCCTCTTCTCCCACGACCCCATTTCACGTATGTTTAAAGACACAATTTTCATTAATTACCTTTATTGATTCGATCTGCTTCTTCCTTCTCTCCCCCTTTTACTTGCCCTTTGTCACTCCCCACATCTTGCCCGTTCCAATCTACCCCCAACATACATCTAAATTCCGCTAAACCCTCCTCTGAATCTTTGCTTCTTAAATCGTTTGACAAGGCAATGTTTCTCGCTGAATTTGACGACCCTTTCTTGCCCGCTTTGTTCCCCGTACCTTTCCGCTCTTGACCGCTGGCACTTGCTTTTTTCGAACCATTTTTTTTGTAATTTTTTCTAGCCATTTTCTTTAACAGATGAAAGCTAACCTTTCCCCCACCGAAGTTTCCCCTTCGCTTTTCTTCCCTTTAGTTTTCCCCATTCCAATCATCCTGCAATTCGATTCCACCTCTGTTTGTGTATACTGCGATTCCCCTTCTGGTCGACATCCAGATTTCCTCTGCGTGATTAATTCTTTATTCGGGCTACTTCCAGCTTCTTTATTTGTTGACTTAACATTGTTTTTTGGGCCTCCAAGACACTCGTCCATATTTTTTATAAACTCAAGCCTACCATTTGAGATTGGGCCAAAGTGTTATGCCTCTCTTGTGTCTCAATGATTTTTTCAAAAGGTCCAGGCCCACCTTCCAAATTTGGGGTCGACGCTCCTCCCGCCTCTTTTGTCATGCCCATGTTCAGTTGAAAGTTGGCTGGTTCAGCTTCCAAGTTCTCGGGAAATGTTTCAGAATTAATAACATTTTGAATTTTTTAATTGTTTCCAACGCTAACACTCGACCCTTCGTCTTCCGCCTCTCGTCCCAGCTTACCGGAATTATTACCGGTAACATTTCCGGCAATCTTCCCGGTATCACCCTCACTATCGATCTCGAGATTAATTTGATCTTTAGGTTCCATTTTCTGGCCTGTCGTCCACGTTTCCTCCACACCCCAACCATCGTCAGAGACCTCCTCGTCCTCGAACCACATCAACGGGATTGATGAGTTTCGGTCATCTCCCTCGTCACTACCTTCCTCGGTTACTTCTTCTTCCTCCAGGTCCAAGCCCCCCAAGAGACTACTCTCTTCTTCTTCAACCTTGATTCTGTAATAGAAGTCTCCCACCTTCACACTTTTTAGTTCGTTTATTGTTGACAGGATGGACGTGTTGATTAATACTTTTCCCCACATTAGGTTAGTATTCTCATACAATTGACAATTATACAGTTTTAATATCGATCCCTATTTTTTCGCTATTTGCGAAAACACCGATTCGTTCCAACCATGCAAAGGAACCCCTGCGATCTTCAGCCAAAATAGTCTTTCCGAGTTGCGATACCCTTCCGACCACTTACGTAACCCATTCATCCAATAGTGCAGGCCGTGGTTTTTGTTTCCTATCACTTCCTTCATTTGTTCTTCGTTTTTAAACTTTATTAATACATGTCGTCCTCCCAACATTTTTAGTTCCGTCACCCCTATCGCCTTTTCTTTAGTGCACCTGCATACTATATCAGGGACATCTAAAGATTTGATTTCACCCACCAGACATAACTTGAGAAAAGCTACTGCCGATATATCCTGTTTGAACACCCCTATTATCTCTTCCACCTCCTTCGCATTACTATCGTCCCCCACCCTAACTGACATGTTCTTTCTTCCTGCGACCACTGCTGCGTACGTTTTGCGTTTATACCGGATCTCACCCCCCATCGTCTTGGTTTCTCCTCTCTCCTCTCTTTGTTGTTTCTTTTCTCGTTGCTCCCTTCTGACCTGATGCTGTGACTCCAGAAATACCCTCAGTCTAAATGAGCCTATCCATATATTGTTCAATCTTCTTTCCAGCTCTACCAAATCGTTATTCTTCCGAAATCTCACGAAACCAAATTTTTTCCTGTTTCTCAGCGTTTTTCTCGCCATGTAAATGTCCGATACCGTCCCGTACCTTTTGAAGATTCTCCAAAGGCTCCCCACCTCCACAGTTGCCGGAAAGTTAAAGAAGAGGAATGAAACTTGGTTCGTCGGTGTGACTGTCCTCCGACCGCCGGTTGCGCTTCTGCCGTTGCCGATTTCCTGCCATGTCCTAGCCCCCTTACCACACTCTCTCGCTCTCTCTCTCATCTTTTCAATTATCCATCTAAATAGTTATTTAATTTATTTTATATTCATTACTTTTTCATTTTTCATTTTTATTATATTAACACACATAATCGTATATTAACTAAAATATATTAAAAATATGTTTCTTTTTTTACAATTACACAATTTCAAAATGTACTTAATATTGAATAGTTTTTATTTAATAATATATTACTAAATATCATAAATATGTAAGAATTATTTTTAATACATACAGATTAATCTTATATTATTAAAGAAATAACCTTAAAGGATAGAAAGTAATGTATTAAAAATAAATTGTATGCATTTATGATATTTAATAATACAATATAAAATTAAAAAAATCGATATTAGACTCATTTTGAACGTATTGACGAGACAATTATAATGATGTACTTTGTAAGAAAAGAAACGTATTTTTTTATGTATTTTAGTTAATATGATTATGTGTGTTAATATCATAAAGAAACATTTTGATTGATGGGATTGGATATTCTTACGCAGAAAAAAACATCGTGCGTAAATTTAGGCTATTTTAAGAATAGTTTTGGAAAGTGGCTAAACATGAACTTGGTTGATGGGATTGACTATTTTATCTAATTTCCCCATTTTAGTTTGTAGGCGGATAAAGTAGGTGACATCTTTTTTGTTTTTGTTTTTTTAGTTTGTAGTCTTACCTGCTATGTATGTTGCATGTTATGTTTTTAAGTAATAAGGATGTATTTAGCAGCTTTCCAAAAGTCTAATAATTTATTTAACTTGTTTTGAAATGTCCAAACACTTATTTGTTCCAGAAAAATTGTCCAAGAACTTATTTGCTCCAAAAAATTGTCCAAGAACTTAATCACTCCAAACATTAAAGTCCAGTGGGTTTTTTGGACTTTTCCTTACAAAGAAAAGAACAACCAAGGGTATTTGAGGTGACATCTTGAAATTTGAGTATTCTGAAATATTGCATAATAGTATTGTTTTAGTCATCCCACGTTATGTGAGAATGTTACATTTGAGAATGAAGATGGCTATAAAAAAAGGAGGAAGGATAAGTATGATGATTAAAAGGTTTACTTGGCTAAAAATGTCTTTTAACCGACCCTTAATAGAGAAATTTTACAAAAGACTGAAAAATTCTTTATATATAAACAGAAAAATCATTATATCTTTATATTTATAAAAGAAAAAACAAAGGGTATTTTGAGACGGTATTATAAGATTTCAGTATTCTCAAATCTTGAATTGTGGTGTTGTTTAATTCATCCCATATTGATAAGAGAATGGTAGATAAGAGAATGAGAGTGACTATAAGAAACGATGAAGGTTTTATATAAATCTTGAAATGTGGTGAGTTTGGAAATCTCACATTGGTGAGATGGAAATTTTTATAAAAGATGTGAGTATATATTGAGAAGAGGAGATGATGTCCATTTGAAGCAACTCCTAAGGTTCGCTACTTCCGGCCGAAATATGTTAGTATACATTGACAAGCTGATATGATGTTTTTATTTTGTCACAACGCATAAGGCCAGGGCCGACCCTGGGGTAGGGCGGGTCGGGCGCTCGCCCAGGACCCAAAGGGCCCAAATTGTTTAAGAATGTACAATATGGTAGCAGTTAAAAAGTTGTAAATAGAAAAATAGTATATAATAGGACCTAAAAAGAATTTAACATTATATTAATAGTCCCAACATGTATTAATTAATTACATTAGAGAACAATGTTTGTAAAAAATTAATTGGTCTTTTATTTTATAGTATTGCTTATTATTTCTCTAAGTTTGTTTTCATCAAGCACTAATATCTAAAAACTAATTTTGTTTAGAAACATTGATATATACTCCATTACTCATCTTCCACATACTCTTTCGATTATTTCATCAGCGTGAATTTTATTTTTGTGTTGAAATATAGTAGATTTCTTGTAATTTGTTGATCCAAACTCTCTCAGTGATTTGATGACGACTCTTAGAATACTTAGTGAAAATTATATTTAACATTTGAATGTATTAGTGTTTCACTATCAGTAATCATTAAGTTGAGTTTGTTCAATGATCGCTGAAGGTTTCTTATGTAAAGTGTTATTGTAATATCTGAAGACAACTCTCGTGTCGAAAATAGTTTATCGCTGACGTCGAAGACCAAGGCAAGTCTACTTATGATTTGAAGAGGCATTCAGTGAAACCAAGACAAGTCAATAATACGTGACATCTAAAGAACAAGGCTTCAGCGGTAGCTGAAACTTTTATCAGGCCTCCCTGATGAAAGATCTCATCAGCGATCGTTGATCATGAAGCTTGCAGTTCAAGATTTGTTTGTCTTATCATTTTGCACAAATAGTACGGAGGTACAAAAGGGAACCTGCTTTTGTCCATAATCGTATAACCACTCTGCCAACTTCACCATGCTGCCAAGTGCCAAGTGCCAAGAGCATGTCTTTGACAAAAGTCAGAAGCATGCACCCAATGAAGATTTGACATGTGTAAAGTGTTTCTGCCATGTATTTAATGCATATGATATAAATAGGAGCAATATCCTTCACTTTGAAGGGTCCTAAATCTTTCTTAGACCATGTGCATTAGTGATATTCAGCAATCTGATCAAGAGTAAGACAAAACACTTTTTAAGAAAAAAAAAATAGAAAAGTAAATTAACAACCCAATCTCCTCCAATGTGGCTCACTCAACGAATCAAGATTGAGCAAGATTGATGTTTTATTTTTAAAAGAAATTGACACATGTCATGATTTTATTGGTTGGTTTAGATTTTTATTGAATAAAACTCATTATATTCGAAAATTGACTTTGACAAAAATATATATATATATATATATATATATATATATTCTAAAATTCATGGTTTTTAATTCCCTACAAATAGAACCTAATATTGACATATTTTTATCAAACCAATCTTTCTCTTCATGTCAATGTTCTCATTATTTTGCAATTTCGTACATATTTTTTTTGACTTGTTTAATTTAATTTCAATTGTATATAAAAAAAATTATAACTATAAGTACGTTTTAAAATAGAGAATGGTCCATTTAATCAATTTTTTATACTTTTAATTAAAAAATAATAATTATATATATAAACAATTAAATATAAGTTTTATAAAATAATATTTAGATAAATTGTATTGAAGATGATTGTGGTTAAATGATAAAAGAAGTGAGATTAGATTGAAGTTGAAGATTATGTAGATGAATGAGAGATAAAGTAATATTTTAATTGAGATTGGGTTGATTGAGAGTGTGAATGTTGGTAGTCTTAGTGCCATTGTAGAAAACTCTTTTTCTACTTTCTCTTTCTTTCTTTCAAGTGCAAAGAACTTAGTGATTCTCATAGTTTGTTTAGATTATGTTTTACTTAATCTATTTTCACAACAAACTGTAATTTATGTTTTGATTTATTAATAAACAATTTAGAAAAGTAAATTTGTTTTTGTATTCCACCCCCTTCTATAAACTCTCACCCTTGTAGAAACCCTACGGGACCAACATAATTAATTAAGAAAACTCCTACCTTTTGAAAATAATTACCAACTACATGAGACGACACACTTATATCTATATTTAGGATTTCAAAACTATCTTCTTTTTTCATACATTATTGACTCATTATTGCCTAATATTGAGTACATAAATCTTAAGTCTCTCGTATCTCTAAAACAAGAATTAGATCTCAAACTATAACCAACATGAACTTTTAATTCTAAGATTGATGATTCTTAAAAAGTTAGTTTCAACTCTAAAAGTTTATCAAGTTATGGTTATTCATTTAGAAATAATTATTGATTGATCTTGCGTTAGAATATCGGGAAAACAGTTTTATATAAATTAGTATTTGTTGAATTCAATGTTATTTTTTATGATATAAACAATTTATTGAAAATAATTTTGTATTTAATGAGGACCCATTTTTACATCTCGCTCAAAGCCTATAAAATGTCAGAAACGGGCCTACATAAGGCTGACTAATTTTAGCAAACCATATTTTGGAACAAAATCATCTTAATACCCAATCTAAAAACAATAGTGATATGGTTGTGAGACATGTCATTTGAGTTATAAATAGTACAACAATCAAATTATTATCGATGCATCTCAAAATCTCCGTAACAACAAACAATTATATATATATGCAAATTAACCACTTATAAAATTTACATTCGTTGTTTTAGATTGTATCTCATTAATTATTAATCATAAAATCATATTTTAACCTTACTCGCTAAAATAATTTCTTAACAAATTATCGCTACCGCAAAACACACATGGTCCATGTAGTAGGTTCTTATAAGAGCTTTATTCAAGATGCTAAATTCTAGGGAAATTAATTAAAATGCCCCAAGTTGATTAATCGGTTGCCAAAATGCCCCAAATCTCTTTGAATTTGCCGAAATACCCCATTAATTCGCGATTTTGACCCGCGGTACCCGCGATGGGACCCAAATCCCAAACCACCCCTCAAAGTTTACCCACGGTACCCGCAATGGCCCCTCTCCCGCGATGAAAATTTTACACTTCCTACCCCCAGACCGCGATCGCGGGATTGCCGCGCCACGTGTCGGCCTGGGATGAAACCCTAATTTTTTAATGCCTTCAACCACCACCCACCCCTCGATATCGTGGCTATAAAAGAGGGGTTTGGGACCACTTCCGGCCACACCCCTCTCAAACCCTCTCAAACTCTCTCGGTTCGTGTTTTTGAAGATGTCTCGTGTTAGACGTTTGGTACGTTTTCATAACCCCGTTGTAGTTTTTATTTTTTTTAAAATATACGATATGTATGTTGTTATTTTCGAGAATGTGTTTGAATGTGTTATTTTTATAATATTGTGTTATTTTTAAAATAGTTAAGTGTGTTGTGTTTATTTTAGAGTATTGTGTTTATTTCCAAAATTGCGTTTATTTTGAAAATATTTTAGTGTGTTGTGTTTATTTTAGAAATTTGCGTTTATTTTAAAAAGATGTTAGTGTGTTGTGTTTATTTTAAAATTTGCGTTTGTTTTGTTGTAGATTTTAGTGTGTTGAGTTTATTTTAGAGTATTGTGTTTTAAAAAAAATATGTTTGAGTGTTTTTTTAAAATATGTTAGTGTTTTTTAAAAATATGTTAGAGTGTTTACAACTTAGGTCCCTTATCTTTGCTAATTTACAACTTAGGTCCCTTATCTTTGCTAATTTACAACTTAGGTCCCTTATCTTTGCTAATTTTCAACTTAGGTCCCTTATCTTTGCTAAATTACAACTTAGGTCCCCTAACTTTGCTAAATTATTTTTATTTAATTGTTTATCTTTCTTTTGCGTTTTCTACTCATAAATTTTTGGAAGTCATACTTCCGAAACGCTTATATGTAATATTTTACCGAAAGATCCATAAATGGTATGAAGATACTTAAACATTGAAATTGGCTTCACATGCCAAACTCAAATTCATTTTGGCCTCTTGCCAAAAGCGTATATAATTAACAATGTTATATTCAAATAAAATAAATCGCAACATATCTGTTTGGATTTTGTCAAACGGGTGTAAATAGCCCTAAGGTTTGTGGGGACTTAAGCAATCCTCGTGATTCCCCTACTACCTGGAAGTCCAATAGATTGAGTGGTTTCATTTCGAAAACATAAAATAATAACTATAACCCTAATCCATTGGCTTAACAAACAGAAATTATATAGTATTCGTTACTTACAAGTTAGGTGCGTTGACAACATCTCTGAATTACCGTGTATGATGACTTTTTCTACATCGACTTGACGTTAAAATGCCACCTTGGATACGTGGTAGACATTAGAGACCGTTTCCAACAGTTAGGTGAACGGGAAGATAGAATACGAGAGATCTTTACACGGACACCTTTTGGTCCATGGCTGGAACTTTCCTTGCCCGGTGGCGACCCCATGCTAGTTCACATGTTTCTACATCTGGAGGTCGAGGTCGCCAATCCAGATCCGGAGGATATGTATTTTGATGTGTTCGGACATCACATGCGGTTTGGGCGTCATGAGTTCTGTCTAATTACATGACTCATTTTTGGACCAGCACCCCCCCTTCCTCCCTTACCAGAAGATTCCTTCGTTCGTAGGGTTTGGCCCGGCGTGTCACCATCTAAGTTGAAGCTTAGGACAGTCGTGAACACAGTGAAAGAAGACCTTCATGCCCTAACCGACGAGGATGTTGTCCGTCTATGTTTAGTAGTGATGGTGGAGATGGCCTTTATGGGTCGTGAGTGGAGTCAGGCTGTTACCGAGACGGTCCTTAGGGTCGTCGAGGACTTTCATGAATTTAACAAGTATCCGTGGGGTAGCCATATCTGGTCACATACATACAAACAAATGCACCGTGCCATCGCCAGACGCCCCTACAGGACTAGCAAGATGAATATGTGTGGATTTACATACGCCTTCAAGGTTAGATTAGTAGTTGATAACACCAAATTTTGGTGTTATTTTCAGGCCACTTTCCAAGTTAAATTGTTTATTTCCAAGTAAATTTAGTGGTATTTTTATAGCTTAAATCAAGTGTTTCAGGAATTATTGATGTACCGAGACAGCCAAGAATGCATGCAAAAACAAAGCGTTCCGAGCAAAAATCAGTCGTCAAGTATCACCAAGATCCAAGCTCGAAGGATGTTCGTTTTTAAAAGTTAAAGTGCCAAGAATGAGAATACAAAACAGTGTCTAAAGCAACTTTCAAGCGAGTTGCTGCAGTCAACTAACTTGGCAACTGGCCAGAGGAAAAACAAGGGCGACTTATAAGCTAGTTAGCTGAAGCGAACTAGCTGTCAACTAGCTTTAAGGGATGTTGGACGTTTTTTTAAGCAATTTTCTGCTAGGGTTTTCATTATGATCGACTCTATCTTCACAAGGACGACCAATAACTCACTTGGGGTGACTTTGGCAAGGGAGAAACACCGAATTAAAGCGAGGAAACACCGTGGGAAGCAATTTCAACACCGATTTCTCCCGGATCTTCGTTCGTGTTACACAATCAAGGGAGTTTTATGATCCTAGAACTTTTGAGAGAACTTTTTCTTAGAACTATGGATTCTTCTTTTGCTTTGATTGTTGATTCCCCCAACATGAACTAATCTTTAGATGTTGGGGGTTGGTTTGAATATGATTTAAGCATATGAACATGTGATTTGGGATTTTTTATCAGTTTTTCCTAATTAATTAAGTATGTGATTTGGGTTTTAATGCTTTTGTGAGTCTGGCCAACTTTCATCTGATTTGTTTGTGATCAATTAAGCTCGAGAGAGTTAATTGCTAACTAGAACTATTGCATTCCTAAGGTGAGAAATTGGATAGAGATATACCATGTAAGCCTTAGTCCCATCAAAATCTTGATTTTAATGTGTTTTGAATTCCATAGGTTGAGATCGAGAAATAAAACTTGTGTTTTCAAAATAAAATCCGTGGTTGCTTGAGAAAGAACAACGGTGATTTTGGAGATTGGGCATTCATTAAAGGGAATAGCTGGTAACTATTTCGAGTCAAGTGTTCATTAGTGATAACCATAGGATTTCCAACCCTCAACTGTTTTCCCCATAAAAAGTTTTCCCCAAACTGTGATTGTTT